>CAVLGL010000013.1:13181860-14385193 GCA_963668995.1 Parnassius mnemosyne | reverse complement strand
GGTCCATAAGAGCAATCTATGATTTAAAACCTAAAGACTCGCTGCGACAAAAATACAAAGATATTAATATATTAACTTTGACATCTCAATACATTTATGAAAATGTAATGTACTTACTCACAAATAAAAATACTTAAACAAAAATAAGTGATATTCATTCTGTAAATACTTAGAACAGACACGACTCGTAGTAGTAGATTGTGTTCATCATGAGACATTAATCAGGAAACTATAACATTACGGTGTAAACAATTTAGCGCTTAGACTTATTACGTCATATTTAAGTAACAGAACTCAATAAGTCGTGATCAATGGTAAAGGTTCCTCCGGATCAGTAGTATCAATGGGCGTTCCTCAGGGCTCGATTCTTGGCCCATTCCTGTTTTTAATCTATATTAATGACTTACCTTATCTTGTAGGGACAATCACGATATAGTATTATTTGCTGACGATACCTCTTTAATTTTCAAACTCAAACTGCAGTTAATTAATTATGACGATGTAAATAATGTTCTATCGAAATTGGTACATTGGTTTAACGCCAACAATATGCTCTTAAACGGCAATAAGACAAAGTGTATTAAATTTACAATACCTCATGTAAAACATTCGAACACCAATGTGCTGTTAAATGGGGAGGAGTTGAGTCTTGTGGATACCACTGTTTTTCTTGGTATTACTATTGACGCGAAACTTCAATGGAGCCCCCATATATCTAAATTAGCAAGCAGATTTAGTTCTGCAGCATATGCTGTAAGAAAGATTAGAAGTCTCACAGATGTTGAGACAGCTAGATTTGTGTATTTTAGTTACTTTCATAGCGTAATGTCTTATGAAATTTTACTATGGGGTAATGCGACTGATATTGAAGCTATATTTTTTTTGCAAAAGAGAGCCGTACGGGCGATTTATATATAACCTAAATTGTAAAGAGTCCCTCAGAGAAAAATTTTAAAGAAATAAACATATTAATTTTGGCATCGCAATATATTTATGATAATGTAATGTATGTAAAACTACACTAATAAGAATAAGGATGTGCATACTTTAAACACTAGGAACAAACATAAGCTTGTAATGCCAGTTACTCGACTTCACCAAGTCAGAAATTCATTCTTGGGGCGATGTATACGCTTTTACAACAAAATCCCAGAAAATATACAAAATTTGACCTGCTCATAGTTCAAAACCTTTATTAAAGAACGTTTGTATAAAAAGGTTATTATAATATTAAGGAATTTATGGATGTTAATAACCCCTGGGAATGACGTGATCGCTTCCAAACTATTACTAATTTGTTTTTTCTGGTTAATTGTGTATCATACATGAGTGTATACTGTTATTTTAAAAAAAAGTCCCGCTGGGTTTCTTGCTGGTTCTTCCCAGGACAGAGGTTTTTTTTTTCGTACCAGTGGTAATTAAACAAAAGAGTGACATTCAATAAGTATTATTTAGTATCTATATTGAATAAAAAAGTTTCTGTTTCTGTTTCTGTTACAGTAAAAGGTTTCATTGTTTCTATAAAAATAATGGAGCTTTATTCAAAATTGTAAGTTATAAATTTAATATATTATTTACTTCTAAATCTTTCTTTTTTTTTTTGTCTTTTCTTCTTAGAGATATTCCACGTCATATTAATTTTATAGATCTTTCTTTGTTAAAATAAATAGATGTGGAGTATTATAATAAAGAAACGGGCAAGGTCAACGTACGCGACTTGCATTTTCATTTGAATGTTAATCTGATCCAGAAATTGCTGGGGCGTTTGAGACATTTCACTGATGATCCTTTTTTTGCTCTTGCCATTACTCTCAACGCAAAGTTCAATAGGGCACCCATATATCCGAACTAGCAAGCAGACTAATGTTATGAATTAATTTGTTAAGCTAATTTTATACTGTAAAAAGACAAGAAGTCTTACTATTGTCGAGACAGCTAGATTAATTTATTCCAGTTATTTTCAATACATAATCTCATAAAAAGCATTAGCATAATGGATAGGGTGGTGCTCAGAAAAAGGAATCACAATATTTTACTAGAAAAGTTGAGCGTTGAAGAAACAAAATCTTATAAAACGTATCAACGAATGGATAAATTCTTATTCGATTATACTATCAGTGCCTCTTACAACTAATTACCTTAATTTTAAGATGGATAGGTCACATGTAATGAAAATCTAACCACTGGTGTTCTAATCCAAAGCCCCGAATTTTTTTTAACTCGAATTATAAAACCGTTTCCAGTGCCTAGAGAATTGCAGTACCAAATTTTTTCCCAGAAATGTGTCTGCCAGAAAGAGCCTACTGCCGAAGTTGAAGACTGAATGTGGTAGCATTGTTTCCGTGACACCTGAGATTTTGAGTGACGTTGAGAGGTTCTACGGGTAACTGTACACATTGTCTTTGCAACCACGCGCAAGTGTGAGTAACGTCCAAGTCCAATCCAAGAGCAAGTCGTATTTGACATTATTTTAATGATATCGTGGAAGTCCGTCTAAGTGAATTAGAACGGCTCTGCAACACCATAAAAACGACAAGGCCCTGGGCGAGGATCGATTTTCAGGGGTTTCTGAAAACGGGTGGAAAACTAGTACTTGAAGTCCTTTAGAAGCTCTTCAATTCCGTCCTCCGGAGTTTTGGAACAGAATGGCGGTGGTCTTGTTTTTTAAGGAAGGCGACAACGCTCTGTTATAAAACTACGAACCGATATCCCTTCCGAGCTGCGTGTACATGGTGGTTTTGAAAATCATTTCGAATCGTCTCGCATGCAGAGTTGACTACTTCCATTATTTCGTACAAGATGATTTCTTAAAAGGCTTTAGTATCACATACATACTCTTTGGCGAATTGTACAAACGACTGAATAGTACAATCAATCACTGTGAACTATGATTTCATTGAAATTTGGGCGGTGCTACAGTTCATTTGGCGTTCAGAAGTTGATTATCGATATATAGAAGTGCTGAAGTTTATATACAATAGGGCAACGATGGATATCCGAGTAGTAGCGTATTCAACTGCACAAAGGTGTAAGACAGGGTGACGTTGTAACCCATAAACTTATACTTAGGTAGCCCTCATGGCAGAATTGATAGAGAACCTAGCACTATGCTCAATGACCTCAATAGTATCTCCCAACGGATAGGTATTAAAATGAGCATAGACAAAACAAAAGTCATGTGTAATGTAATGTCACACCTAGGCCGGTAGTTCTCGGGAGCACTACGCTTGAATTTGTCGATGAGTATGTTTACCTGAGATTAATAGTCCGATTAAGTAAGTTAAACTTTGACCAAGAGGTCAATCGATGAATTTAATTCGACTAGGCAGCATTGGGAATATTACGACACATCTAGACATATAGACTTAGAAATGAGGATATCCATAAAAGAGCCAGAGTAACCGACAAAGCTCAACGAATAAGTAAGCTGAAGTAGCAATGGGCCGATCAAAGAACTGACAACCGATTAAGTTTCTCGAATGGCAAACTCGAGAAACTTAATCGGTTAAAACTCGACCACTAAACGATTTGTAGGGAGGTCTCGTAATAGATGGGGTTGATGACCTGATAAGATATGCAGTAAGTCGGATGTAGGTGGCCCAGGACCGTGCTTTGAGAGAAAACTATTTTCAGCAGTAGATTTGTGAAGGGATGTAATGATGACGATGATGAATTATATTTAACAATATTGACTCCATTTATTTTAAAGCATAGAGATTAATCAACAGTTTAGTCATTTCAATATTCCACTCAAACATCTTTAACTTCCTCCTGCTTTTCATAGTTGTTTTGAGGTTATAAATGATCAATTTCGTCAGCATGTTGTCAAATAGAATCGTAGACATATGATCATAGATAATTTAAGTCAAATGTACAAACTAAACTCTCATAGTTTCTCATGCTATATTAATCATACATCTATGGACATTTACATATTATGATAATGTAATAGGAGCCTTGAGCCTGAGTAGTGAGCGTTCGACTTCGCGTATGTCGTAGCGAGGCATTATTCATATATTTTATGCAACGGCCACTCAGGATACTGTAATAAAAAACTGAAACACTCAGGACTAAGGTGAGTGTTTGTCGTGCACTCCAAATTTCCAACAGCACCCTAGTCAATTAGCTTCTACAATTACTTAGGAAAGATAACCATACTGTTAACGTTAATAGGTACTTGCTGTAAACTAGATTACTAGTTTCAAATCACACATTACTTCCTCAATAATGTGTTTCAAGAATTCGCCCTTTAGTATGCACAGCTTGATTTCCTCGCAATTTACACTATCCTCAAGCTATACTTCCTTCCACTAATCTTTGGAACGAGTATATGTGGTAAAAACGTTTTGTTGAAAAAATAAAAAACGTTCTTCCATGTCAAAATAAAACAAAACAAAGTATTCAGACTTTTACAGAAATATAAATGAACATGAGGCCGTACTTTGATTTGGTAAAAAACATTGTGTCGGATAAGTACGGTCCCTGAAAATGTTCGACACGACCCTTCGTATTCTATGAGGCATTCGACGTGTTTTATTATGTTCACGTTTCAATAAAAATAGTTCATGGGCGATGCAGTGTTTTAAATGGACTTTCATTTTCACGAACCTTAAGTGAGACGAAACACGCATCTTAAGTAGGCACTGCCTCTTTTTTGCAGTACGTATGTATGTGCTTTTGTGCTTTGAATTTATTAAAACAGTATTTATGGACACAGCTGTAAACCCTCAGGTGAACATTTAAATCGTTTTTAATTAAAGCCCAAAAATAGATACGCTTTGTTAGGGAACAAAAAAAGATTTAAAAATCTACATAGGTAAAACGCGCCGTTAGGAGTCGTGGTAGTTCTAGATTAGTGCCTATATTAATTTTATATTACTTGAGCCATAAAAATATTTTTATGTGATAAAAAAGTGATAAAAAAATACATACATAAATAAAAACCCAACCAGATGGAAGCTCTCGGCAAGAGAGACCAAACGGCCGAGGGTTAGAGGGAAAGGGAAGATGCGTTGTCACCCGTAAGGACTAAGATAGAATGCCTCTTTTCCAGTAAAAAGGATCACCGGTTATCTCCACTCACCATACGAAACACAGCAGTTTTTAAGCTGCTATTTCACGCTGGTATTCTGTGAGAGCGTGGTCCTTCCCCGGTCGAGCCGACCCATTCGTGTTACAACTATACTACTAATATAGCTGCAGCATGGCTCTACCAAGAATAAGATAAATGCTAGAAAATGGCTTCGAATTGATAATTATATTATCATCATATTTACGGCAGCAGAAACAAAGATGCGATACATATGGTAATGCGATTGTCAATTTACGGTTTGTGTCTAGTTAAGGAAAATCTCCTCTATAACGGGAGATATGGGTCTTGTATAGAATGGACTTTTACCTATTGGTAAAGAAGGCATTTATTTATCCCATTAAATTACAATCACCAACGTGTAGGTTGTAAGAGTACCAAAAATTAAGACAAAAATTTAAAATAAAACTTTATATTTCTTTTTGTTGCATATTTTTATTCAACTTTACAATGTAAAACACTAACTTGTATCTGAATTCCTTAGTCAGCACAAATTTATGATTTGCATTAATACAAATCTGAAATTCAACGGAGCAAACTGCATAGCAAATGAAATTGAAAATGATATTCGAACTGACGCTAGCACTCCGTGTATAGTCACTGTGTTAGTGTTTGTGACTATAAATATATATATGACGGCACCTGCACCGTTGTAGATGCGGTGGCGTCAAAGAGAAATTATTTAAGCCAAAAGATAAATCATTTTTTTATTATTCCTAACTACAAAATTAGTCTCTGTACTATACCCACTATACTTCCTACATATATTATATATTAATAGACACACACGGATACTTTTATTAGCTAGTTACCTATCTTGGAATTTTTTAATTGTGATTTTCATCCTAGAAAAGATAGCAACCAAAGAGAACATTTTATAAACGGAGAACAGTAACTGAATTTCGTTGTCGCTAGACAATGCGCTAAACTCTCAAGGCTAACTTTTAAAGTGAATAGCTTTGAAGAAATAAATCATATCCTTTAAGCTACTACATCTAGTTTAGCAATTTAAAAAAGTACTTGCAGACGCGAAAATTTAAGGACGAAGATCAGTTGCAGGCTGCATTACGAGAGCATTTGAGTGGACAAACGCAACCTTAAATCTTAAATTATTTTTTTCTTATCGTTACCTCACCCTAACCCGAACATTACCTCATCCGAACCCGCGGCCCTTAGCACTGCAACTCATTGCAAAGCCGCTGCGCCGAGAATCCATCATAATGGTTTATTAGTACTTCAGCTAGAATATAAACAATGTGTTCCACTGCAAAGGGTCTATATTTTTAGAGTTCAATCTTTGCTATTAACCCTTAGTGTCAGAACTTCTAAGTCTTTCTTTGTATAAGCAATATTTGGTAACCGTTACCGTTACAGC
This sequence comes from Parnassius mnemosyne, assembly GCA_963668995.1. Lineage (NCBI taxonomy): Eukaryota > Metazoa > Arthropoda > Insecta > Lepidoptera > Papilionidae > Parnassius > Parnassius mnemosyne. The sequence continues at coordinate 14,378,729 of CAVLGL010000013.1, read as the reverse complement.
CTATCTAAACTCCACTGCTAAACATAGGTCTCCTCCATAGATTGTCTAATAGGGAAAATGTTGCATGGCTTGGCAATCGGAATGACAACCGCATTTTTTTTTACTATTTAGTTGTTATAGGGACGCCGCTGCTGCCCATCTCCTGGTTTTTTCTCTCTGTGGTCTCTTAATTCTTTATTTGTATTCTTTAAAAAAAAACGTTACCCCCACACTAGGATTTTCTCCTGTATCGTGGAGGCAGTTTACAAACATAAATTGCACAAGTACAAACATCCAGACCAGGAACAATTATTTGCAGGCCATACAAATACTTGTTCCGCGCAGGATTCGAACCCGCGGCACCCAGCGCAGCAACACATGGCTAAGCTACTGTGCTACGGAGCTGTCGAAATAATGTAATAATCGCCTCCTGACCGAATTTCGGTCACAGCGGAAAGTCTCCCAGAGGGAACTCCGTAGTTATTCTTTTCCTTGTCTTTGTTTAGTTTTGTTTTTGGATACTACTTAAAGGGCGTATACAAAGTGTACCGATTTTCATTTCATTATCCTTACTCTCCTTAAAACATTAACAGATTGTGTATACCTTCTCCTCCCGCTGCATAAAAGTCGCTGGTAAATAAGATACAAACTCAAGATTTAGGGATGGCTCCATATTGTGGAATGTGAGAGAATTAAGCTTAATTATATACTGTAATAGTTTATTCATGATAGAGCTACATTGCAGGGTATATAAATGTCTTCCAGACCGAATTTCGGTCTCGGCGGCTAGTCTCATCGGAAACTAGCAATTTGCACAGGACGTGATTATAGTGACGGAGTGTGCGCGCAAACACACGTGCACTCTGTATTCCTTCACTCTCATAGTACGGTGGAACGGTAATCAGATACAACCGGAATAAGATCAGATGCAGGACCAGCGGCTTTAAGTGTTTTCCGAGGCACGCGGGTGAAACCGCCAATTTCCTTACCGTGCTGCTACTGAGAATTTCTGACACACAAAACCTAACTCGTTTTGGCTTACCGGGGATTCGAACCCGTGACCTTATGATTAGCAATCGCATTTGCCACCACTAGACAAACGAGGCATTCGAGGCCTCATGGGTGTCCACGGGACGATATAGGGTTGTGTATTTTCTTACACCGCCGCTACATACTCTATATATATACGATGCATGTTCATGAACCTTCATGTGTTTTTAGGTCACCGTTTTTCCCTTCTATTTATGCCCGCTACTTTTGTTGTACCTATGCTGATTTAACAAACTTTACCCGTGAACTTATGTGATTGATTATGATATATTTTTAACACCCCTATATGGGAGAAATAGAAACCGACTATGGTAGTGCATGTACGTATATATGTATGTATATTACTTTCTAAATGTAAATCATTAGTTACTTCTATTCAAAAGTTATCGTTAGAATTTAGAAATTAATTTCATTTTAATATTAATAATTTTTAATACATACGTTTGTTCATTTTATAATTTACTTATTTAGTTTTCTGTGTAACATAGCATTCAAAAAAATAAAACCCAAAACCCTAACAAGTCAAGTCGCATGACTATTACAATTAGTTCTCAAAAAAATCCAATTAGAAGTTATATTTATTTGGTTTATATTCTATAAAATAGTTTAGTTAAATATTTATTTTATCTGATTGACGCGATAAATATTTTTGGTGTTAAATTCTCAAAAAACTAAAAGCTAATTAAAAATATTATCCCGGTATGAAACTCTTATCGTAACTTGAAGCTTACCCTTATTTTACATTTTATTTTACACCACTTTAACATGCAACGTTATACTTTTGAACCTGTTAATTTACAAATGATTAATTGAATCTCTTTTGAAGACTTAATATTTGTGGTAGAAAATAAACAATTTAATTTTGAATGGGCATGCATTTAATACTTATTTAGATGATTGATTTGAGTTTATATCCCTTCAAAATAATTTATAAAAATCACAGACATCTATTAACACTACGTGACGGACTCTGCGGCCTTAATAAATTTCGCACTAAGCTACGGTTAGATCTCCGTAATTCAAAAGGCTACTTTGTATTGTAAGTCGAGACGATCAAACAAATTAGTGAGTTCGCACTTTCTAAACGTAATTAGAAGTTTATTTCAGAAAAGTGTGTAACTTTATTTTGTATTTTCCTAGAAACAGTAACAATCGTAAATGATAATACGACTTCGGGGCATGTTTACCATGTCAGCTCAAGAACGCGCTCGCGCCCGCGCGATCCGTAGCTGTGACTCAGTAGTTTTATTCTGGATTTCCGGTTTTGTAATATACATATCATTCTTTTGTAGAACTAAACGATCAGCTATCACTAGAATGACTCTCAAAGCACAGTTATAAAGCCGTGGGTAGTAACCGAACAGAATCCATCATCCAACTCATTTGGACGTGTTGTTAGAGGCTACGAGCAGACCAGAAAAATCTTGCAGCCTCTATTTTATTGTAGCTTCCAAACATTTTGTGTTATTTGTATTTACTTTGAAAAGTACCACATTATATTTTAGTGTTTGTATATCAATGTTTGCTGTTCCAATGTTTACCATCCAAATTGTTTCTTAGAAAAAGTAAATACAGCACAACGTAAAAAACATTATATTGTAAAAAAGCGTGGAGTGCTTGATGTCGTTTGCTGTAAGTATTTTTGTGGATATTTTTAAAATAGCGTCATCATAAAAATCTCTGACAAAGCACCCCACATTTTTTTTACAGTTAAATGAATTTTTATGTTAATCACTATTTTCTTATTTTAAAAATATTGAAAATTATTTTTTACTTTATACTCGTAGTTCGATTATATACAAAGGCGTGTTTTTTTTAGTTTTTTTTAACTATAATTTTTTTTTAATTAACCAATAACTACTTGGAGTAATCTCTTAAATTTTAATAAAATTGATCTAGGTTAGAAGCAAGAGGTGACAAGGTCATAATGCAGATCAACCTGCGCCGGGCATCACTTTAAAGTATACCTCGTGTATTTTGCCATGTCTTTGTCGCTGCTACATCTGTAGTATTGGTTGCCGGCTCTCTATACGCTATACGGCACAGCAATCGCAGCACTTCAGCTGGAAATTTGGTGACTCGGCCAGCCTGTCCATTCTAGGCAAGCTAGTCCTACCTACCCTCGTTCGGACAGAAGTATCTTTCCAAGCAGAGACTGCCGAGCATTGAACCTACATTCTGTAATCTTTTGGCGGAAAGTAATCCTTTAGAACCAAATTTTCAAGCATCAATGTTCACAGAATAAGGCGATAAACAGAGTATTTCACTTAAGATTAGACTGGTTAGCATTTTTATATTCCCAGCTAGTAAACGAAATGTACCTCGTTGATTTTATGGATCGAGTCGCTACTTGAATTATAATAAAAACTATTAGATACGCCTATCTAATAGTTTTTATTATTTTAGTAGATTTTTTTTTTCAAATAATATCCACACTAGGAATTTTCCAGTACCGTGCAGTAGTTCACAAAATCATCGAACGGATTTCGTGAACTATTGCAGCAAAATAAGCAAATAGGGAGAAACTGTGTGATAAAGAACGAACTAAGAATAAAGTCGTTTAAGAAAAGGAAAGACAGCAACCAAAGAGAACATTTTATAAACGGAGAACAGTCACTGAATTTCGATATCGCTAGACAATGCGCTAGACTCTCAAGGCTAGCTTTTAAAGTGAATGGCTTTGAAGAAATAAACCATACCCTTTAAACTACTACATCTAGCTGCGTACGGCTATTTTTTGTTAAGAAATTTGAAAAAAGTACTTGCAAACGCGAAGATTTAAGGACGAAGATCAGTTGGAGGCTGCATTAAGAGAGCATTTGAGTGGACAGACGCAACCTTAAATCTTAAATTAATTCTTTCTTATCGTTACCTCATCCTAACCCGAACGTTACCTCACCCGAACCCGCGGCCCTTATCACTGCAACTTATTGCAAAGCCGCTGCGCCAAGGATCCATCAAAATGGCTTATTAGCACTTGAGCTAAAATAAAAGCAAAACTTCGAGGAAAACGTTTTATGGACGCCGAGGAAGCAGTGACTGCGTTTCAAAATGCCGTCGAAGAGACCCTTAAGGACGAGTGGGCAAAGTGTTATTCTCAGTGGTTCCATCGGATGCAGTGATGTATTGATGTAAATGGACACTATTTTGAAAATAAATAATAAAACTAAAAACTTGCTAGTTTGTTGAGTTTTTGATTTTCTAAGAACTTTCAGTGTTACTGTCGTATGTATATACACGATGCATGTTCATGAACCTTGATGTGTCTTTAGGTTAACGTTTTTTCCTTCAATTTATGCCCGCTACATTTGTTGTACTCATGCTGATTTAACAAACTTTACTCGTGAACTTATGTCATTGATTACAAGATAATATATTTTTATCACCCCTATACAGGAGAAATATAAACCAACTATTCAGTAGTGAAATGTACGTAAATTTGTATGTACCTAGTCAGGTCATAAGTATTGTCACACAGTAAAAACTTTTCTTTTAGAATGCTGGCCACAAAAAAGTTTATTGAATTAGAATTTCAAATTGTTCATGAAAATAAAACTGTATACTTTTTAGAATTTTACTCATTTTTAAATATGGAGTGGACGTTTAAAGAAGACCGTGTTGCAGTTATTGCATCGTTGGGGTTACGCGCCAATTCAAATTTTTGGCATACTGAAAAATTTGAATATTACCAAAAGATTCGTTTATCGTACCATCAAACGATACAATGAAGACTCTAGTGTAGATGACAGGTCAAGAAGTGGTCGCCCTCGGTCTGTTAGGACTCCAGCAGTGATAAAAGCTGTGAAGCCGCGAATTCAAAGAAATCCCAAACGTAAGCAGAAACTGTTAAGCAGAATCACGGTGAAAAGGGTGTTAAATGAAGACTTAGGGCTTCAGGCATATCGAAGAAAAACAGGACATCGTTTGAATGCTCGTCTAATGGACCTGAGGCTGAAGAGATGCCGCGCTTTGTTGAAGCGGTACGCGGGAAAAAAATATCGGAAAATTATTTTTTCGGATGAAAAAATTTTTACCTTAGATGAGAGCTACAACAAACAAAATGATAAGGTGTATGCAGACAGTAGTGAAGAAGCGAGCAACCGTATTCCGCGTGTCCAACGAGATTATTTCCCATCCTCACTCATGGTATGGTTGGGAGTTTCTTATTGGAGCTTAACAGAGGTACATTTTTGTGAGAAAGGTGTAAAAACGAATGCAGTTGTGTATCAAATACAGTCCTGACGAACCTTGTGGAACCTGTTTCTCATACCATGTTCAATAACAGGCACTGGGTATTCCAACAAGATTCGGCGCCAGCTCATAGAGCGAAGAACATACAAGACTGACTGGCGGCGCGTGAAATCGACTTCATCTGGCACGAAGACTGACTATCCTCCAGTCCAGATTTGAATCCGTTAGATTACAAGATATGGCAACACTTGGAGGAAAAGGCGTGCTCAAAGCCTCATCCCAATTTGGAGTTACTCAAGACATCCTTGATTAAGGCAGCCGCCGATATTGACATGGACCTCGTTCGTGCTGCGATAGACAACTGGCCGCGCAGATTGAAGGCCTGTATTCAAAATCACGGAGGTCATTTTGAATAAACTTTAATGTCATAAAAAGCTATGTTTTGTTAAGTTCATTTTGGTATATAAATGGTTACATAATGAATAAACTTGTTTCAATTATTTTATATTAAAAATGTGACAGAATTTATGACCTGACTAGGTACATTACTTTCTAAATGCAAATCATTAGTTACTTCTATCCAAACTTCCAAACAAACAAAAATTTCTAAACGTAATTAGAAGTTTATTTCAGAAAAGTGTGTAACTTTATTTTGTATTTGCCTAGAAACAATACAATCATAACTTATAATACGAATTAGGGGCATGTTTACCGTGCTAGCTCAATAACGCGCTCGCGCCCGCGCGATCCATATTTATAACTCAGTAATTTTATTCTGAATGCTCGGTCTTGTAATATACATAGCATTTTTTGGTAAAACTAAACGATCAGCTATCACTAGAATGACTCTCAAAGCACAGTTATAAAGCCGTGGGTAGCATCCGAACAGAATCCATCACTCAACTCATTTGGAGGTGTTGTTAAAGGCTACGAGCGGACCAGAAAAATCTTGCAGCCTCTATTTATTGTAGCTTCCAAACATTTTGTGTTATTTGTATTTACTTTGAAAAGTACCACATTATTAGTGTTTATACATCAATGTTTGTTGTAACAATGTTTACCATCCAAATAATTTCTTAGAAAAAGTAAATACAACACAAGGTAACTTTAACAAAAATAATATCGTTCCACATTTCTTTTTTTTTATAATATTGAAGTGACTAAGGAACTTTCTATCAACTTAACGATCAGTGGCTACTGCAGCCACGGACACCTGCAACCAACTTCACTTGCCTAAAAATGCTTGTCACCTCTGAGTACAAAGCTTTTGAGGCCTAATATGGCAGAGGACTAAGATAAAATGCGTTCGCCAATCCGCCTACTAAGTGGTGATTAACGTACAATTTTCCTACTGTAGGAGAGACCCAGGTCTATCAACAGATTGTTTACAGGCTGATGATGAAGTTGATGCTTTTATCGTTGATATCAATCTGTAATGCTAAGATTAATGTCGTGCACTGGACTTGTTATAGGCTGATGATGTTCTGCAACAATACACTTTACTTTTACAGCAAACAGACGTGGCAATTATTGAAAGAATTTTCAATTATTTCCACGTTTGTTTGAAAGATCACTGTACCAGATGCCTTGCAGTCTAGGAACTGCTCCTTGTCACAAAACTACACAATTAGGATCTTAACATTTATTCTGCGAAGTACTCGTATATTACTCACATAAAGACGATTATGGAAGATGTTTGAAACCATACTAGTAGGCCAGGTTGAACGAAACACCGTACTTTAAACCTTGAAATAGTATATGCTCAGAAAATAATATGCTCATACATTACATTCCTAAATAGATTCTCAATTAAATGCATTTTTCAAATAATGTATATTAATCGAGTTAAAACATTATAATTTATTCAATGAAAAAACTTTGACTTTCGAGTTTTTTCACATGATAACCATATGGTATTTTTTGATAATACGAAAGGCATTTTATTAAGTAAGGTTTTGAAGCAGTTACATCTATAATATAAAATTGAATCGCTGAATATGTTGCTAAGCGCAGCTGAACCGATTTCGCTATTTCTTTTTTCATAATATTCCTTGAAGTACGAAGATGATTCCTACGGAGAGAAAAATTAAAAAATTGCCTAAAAAAGTCTAAAAACAACACTTTTCTATATTCCCATACAAAAGATTCGTAATAATACTTAAAAGTCAATTTGAACTTTAATACCATTTCACAAAGTTTAAATGTTAGTGGAGGGGTTCCGGCAAGGCAAAACCATTGAGTGACATTAGTATCGTATAAATGTTAATGTCAATGAAATATAATAAGTAGGTATCATAATAAGAAATCAGAAATTGTAATTTTCATTGTGATTTTTAATAACTATTAAAAGAATTTTAAGTGTTTTCTAACATTTATTTTTTGACATAACGTAATTGATGACTTAACAACTTTCTATTTTCTTTTTTTTTATCTTTCTAGCTGACCCGGTGTCCCGAATAGCAGAAATAGTGCAATGTACGTATATATGTATGTACATTACTTTCTAAATATAAATCATTAGTTACTTCTATTCAAAAGTTATCGTTAGAATTTATAAATGAATTTCATTTTAATATTAATAATATTTAATACGTTTGTTCATTTTATAATTTACTTATTTAGTTTTCTGTGTAACATAGCATTTAAATAAATAAAACCCAAAACCCTAACATGCGACTTGACTATTACAATTAGTTCTCAAAAACATCCAATTAGAAGTTATATTTATTTGGTTTATATTCTATAAAATAGTTTAGTTAAATATTTATTTTATCTGATTGACGCGATAAATATTTTTGGTGTTAAATTCTCGAAAAACTAAAAGCTAATTAAAAATATTATCCCGGTATGAAACTCTTATCGTAACTTGAAGCTTACCCTTATTTTACATTTTATTTTACACCACTTTAACATGCAACGTTATACTTTTGAACCTGTTAATTTACAAATGATTAATTGAATCTCTTTTGAAGACTTAATATTTGTGGTAAAAAATAAACAATTTAATTTTGAATGAGCATGCATTTAATACTTATGTAGATGAATGGTTTGAGTTTATATCCCTTCAAAATAATTTGTGACGACATCTATTAACACTACGTGACCGACTCTGCGGCCTTAATAAATTGCGCACTAAGCTACGGTTAGATCTCCGTAACTCCTAAGGCTACTTTGTATTGTAAATCGAGACGATCAAACAAATTAGTGAGTTCGCACTTTCTAAACGTAATTATAAGTTTATTTCAGAAAAGTGTGTAACTTTATTTTGTATTTGCCTAGAAACAGTAACAATCGTAACTGATAATACGACTTCGGGGCATGATTACCGTGCCAGCTGAAGAACGCGCTCGCGCCCGCGCGATCCATAGCTGTGACTCAGTAGTTTTATTCTGAATTTCCGGTTTTGTAATATACATAGCATTTTTTGGTAAAACTAAACGATCAGCTATCACTTGAAGGACTCTCAAAGCACAGTTATAAAGCCGTGGGTAGCATCCGAACAGAATCCATTATCCAACTCATTTGGACGTGTTGTTAGAGGCTACGAGCAGACCAGAAAAATTTTGCAGCCTCTATTTTATTGTAGTTTCCAAACATTTTGTGTTATTTGTATTTACTTTAAAAAGTATCACATAATATTTTAGTGTCTATATATCAATGTTTGCTATTTCAATGTTTACCATACAAATTGTTACTTAGAAAAAATAAATACAACACAAGGTAACTTTAACAAAAATAATATCGTTCCGCACTTCTTTTTTTATAAAATTTAAGTAAGTAAGGAACTTACTGTCCACCTGTTGATAAGTGGCTACTGCATTCATGGACACCTGCAATCAACTTCACTTAAAGACGCCTACAGATTCTTGTCACCTCTGAGGACAATGCTTTTGAGGTCTAAGGTGACAGAGGACTAAGATAAAATGCGTTCGCCAATCCACCTACTAAGTGGTGATTACGGTACAAGTTTCTTACTGTAGGAGAGACACAGGTCCAGCACCAGACTGCTTACAGGCTGATGATGAAGTTGATACTTTTATCGTTGATATCAATCTGTAATACTAAGATTAATGTCGTGCACTGGACTTGTTATAGGCTGATGATGTTCTGCAACAATACACTTTACTTTTACAGCAAACAGACGTGGCAATTATTGAAAGAATTTTCAATTATTTCCACGTTTGTTTGAAAGATCACTGTACCAGATGCCTTGCAGTCTAGGAACTGCTCCTTGTCACAAAACTACACAATTAGGATCTTAACATTTATTCTGCGAAGTTCTCGTATATTACTCACATAAAGACGATTATGGAAGATGTTTGAAACCGTTCTAGTAGGCCAGGTTAAATAAAACACCGTACCTTAAATCTTGAAATAGTATATGCTCAGAAAATAATATGCTCATACATTACATTCCTAAATAGATTCTCAATTAAATGCATTTTTCAAATAATGTATATTAATCGAGTTAAAACATTATAATTTATTCAATGAAAAACCTTTGACTTTCGAGTATTTTTACATGATAACAATATGGTATTTTTTTGATAATACGAAAGGCATTTTATAAAGTTAGGTTTTGAAGCAGTTACATCTATAATATAAAATTGAATCGCTGAATATGTTGCTAAGCGCAGCAGAACCGATTTCGCTATTTCTTTTTTTATAATATTCCTTGAAGTACGAAGATGGTTCTTACGGAGAGAAAAATTAAAAAAATTGCCTAAAAAAGTCTAAAAACAACACTTCTATATTCCCATACAAAAGATTCGTAATAATACTTAAAAGTCAATTTGAACTTTAATACCATTTCACAAAGTTTAAATGTTAGTGGAGGGGTTCCGGGAAGGCAAAACCATTGAGTGACATTAGTATCGTATAAATATTAATGTCAATGAAATATAATAAGTAGGTATCATAATATGAAATCAGAAATTGTAATTTTCATTGTGATTTTTAGTAACTATTAAAAGAATTTTAAGTGTTTTCTAATTTTTGTTTTTTGACATAATGTAATTGTTGACTTATCAACTTTCGTTTTTCTTTTTTTTATCTTTCTAGCTGACCCGGTGTCCCGAATAGCAGAATAAGTATTAAAAAAATAAAAAAATAAAGAATCGACTGTTAGGCGGTACGAAGTTCGCCGGGTCAGCTAGTTTTATATAGATCCTTTATTCCCTGATAATAAGCAAAATGTTTAAAATAAGTAACTTTTTAAGGTATTTTAATGTCGAAAATCCTCGTCGTAATTTTTGGTCCAATACGGGGTGTCTCATTTTTATAGAACAATAATAAGCAAGCAGGGCATCATCAATCGTAAATGACCACTGCCGATTGCATCACATGTATATTTTCCCCTAACAAATTAAGCCCGCTAAAAATCCAAATGTTATAAAAACAGTTTATTACAAACTGTTTATATAAAATTTGGATGGATATAAATGTTTGTATCCAATATTGTAGTAATAATCATTCACGTTTGTACTAAAAACACTATAAGTACAAAACCTCTCTTAAGTCAGCAGAGCGTAAAGTTATCTTTATAGCGGGGGTCGAGTTCAGACAGAGTAATGGTCCATGTAAACAATAATTTTAGTTCGAAGGGCCGGTTATGATATATTAGACATTAGGAGAGTATAAGTTAGAAAATATACATGTCTATATACACTTTCTTATGATATTATAGTGTCCAACGAGTCAATAGTAACCTAATGGTAGTAGCCAATACAATAATGGCACATCTACAATCAACTTCAAACAAAAAAGGCCACGTATGTAGTTGTCACCACTGAGGAGAAAAATGAAATTTCCTACAACCTTTTATTCTGGCTATCTGAGCCTTCATACCGGAACACAAAAGTGGGTTCAAAAGTGCAATAAGAAGTAAAGAAATTTACATATATCACTAAAAAAGATTGAGGTGAAGATTGAAAGAAGTGATCCTGATCACAACTCACTTGGTACTAAATTATAAACGAAGAATAGTGCAATGCAATTGGATTCTATAATGGTCCTTTAAAATATTTTTAAATGAGTATAATGGAACCGCAGGAAATTCTTGAAGTGGGCCGTGAGCAACAGACAGACTTCACATGTCTTCTATTTCTAATTCTTATTTTAATTCTAATTCTTTACTAACTCTTGATACAAACCTAAAAAAGAGATTATTGACCAATAATCAACAAGACAAAGTGACAATAGACCAGTTTTATAGCTCGAAAAACCGAAAACCTATGGAGAAAACCTCGAGAATATTTCGAGTGTTAGGCTCGTACCCGTGTAAGACGGCCCCACTACATGAAGTGACGACTTGGTAAGACATATATAAAACCGATTTATGTAGGTTTTTTTTGTATTCCTTAGAGTAGACATATATATTCTATAGTAGACTTGTGAAAACTAATATCTTTGTATCTAGCTTTGTGACCGTGGTTTTTAAAATTACATCTGATCATTTGGTACTACAATCACCAATATACCTGCCAAGCGTCTGCTCTATGTTGGGAGAGACTCGCCTCCTGCTGTGGACTGTTACAGGTAAAATATGAACATGAACGGGACGACATTAGAACAATTATTTTCCTATGCAACGAAGCAAATGTAAGCGGTCAAAGATATCTTCAGGAAATACAAATAAAATAACGGAACATACAATTCACACAATTTTATTGTATCATTACAGTTTCAGCCTTGCTTTTATAAATAGTTTATACAATATATACAGAGAAACGACGCCTCAATCACGCGTACAAATTTAGTAAAACCTGTCAAACCGTCGACACAATAAATAAAATTTTGGTACATATGAGAAAATAATGTTATTTTATATAACAATAACATTAATGATAAGAAGTGTAGAAAAAGTTTTAACAGAGAATTCGTAACACAAAAATATATTTTTACACTAACGATCATAACATTCCCAAATGATTGTCAGCTGTGCTGCAATCACTTTTTTCGTACTGTCATTGTCGAGATATACCAAGACTATTTGCTAATTGCGAGCATTTCGCCACGACTTCATCTTGTAAAAGACTAAACGACAACATTGCTATTAATATAAGTCCAAAAATTAAATATGCACAACAAGCAATCATTTGAATATATTCGTTTTTAGAATTTTCAGCGTTTTGTTTTGAAGTTAGGAAGCTGGTTGGGACAAAATCACCAAAGCCAATAGTCGCTAAAGCTATAAAACAAAAGTACGCTGCGTCGAGAAAACTCCAATTTTCCCAAATGGAAAATATAGCAGCACCGATACATATGTAACCGAGTAACAAAAATAACACTATTCCGACTGGTATTTGACAATGTTCTATGCTGTGACTCTGGTGTGGAACGCTTGTCGATGTGCTGCAACTTGGAACTGCACAACTCTTGATTTTTTGATTTTCTTCATTCCATATTAAAGGCACGCGTGAAGGTGTGTCATGAGGACACATTCTGTTAAGAAAAAAAATTAATTAAAATAAAATATTCAAGCTACAAACAATCCATCGGATGGTACTAAACGAGTGACAAAGCCAAAAGAACGTACTCGGCTTCTCGCCATATAGTAGTGGCATAAAATCTACCACCCCCTAGTCCCCGTGGTGCACGAGGCATAAAACTAATGAAATGGCCCCGAGTTCTCGGCGCCCTTTAATGAAGCACAACTTCCTTGTGGAATAGTTTACCACCAGCGATTTTTCCGGACCGATACGACTTAGGGACCTTCAAGAAAAGAGCCTACTCCTTTTTAAAAGGCCGGCAACGCATCTGCAATTCCCCTGGTGTTGCGGTTGTTCATGGGCGGCGGTAGTCACTTACCATCAGGTGAGACGCATGCTCGTTTGCCCCCTCTCCTATAAAAAAAAGCAGAGGTGTGAAGAATCTCAGGGAGTAAAGCCAGTGACGAGGTTTTGTTACCCGGAGGGGCAAAAAGTGGATTGCTGAATTGTTGAAGCCCGTCTGGCTACGCTGAATGTATGTGGAGCAATGAATGATAAGATGGATGCGAAATGATGTATGATAGAGGAAAAGATGTGATATGTGAAAATGAGATTAAACGAAAGGCAAAGGATACCACTGCATATGGCATGTATACCGCTTACTAGTCTGGCGCAGATACGAGACCGAGTGGACATGCCAGGGAGTCGGTATTGTCTTTCAGAAACAATGGGTCAATGTGTGAAAGAGTATGAATGTGTAAGCTTAGGCTGCTAAGGATACAAATGAAATCGGTTTTAAATAAGTTATTTGTTCTAGGAGTGTACGCCCCAGACATGTCTAAGCCCACATATATCTGAGAGTAGTTTTGGGAGATGTTGAGAATGGTGTTAATGAAATGTAAGAAAAGTGAAAATACATATATTGGTATGTTAGGAGATTTTAATGGATGGGTTGGGGCGAAGAGGTCTGGTTATGTAAGGATATTAGAACCGTTTGGTGATGAAAGTATTAATGAGAATGGTGAAACCTTTCCCACCGTATGTGTGGAAAAAATATTTTTGACGAACACTTTCTTTCGTCATATGAAGATTCACATGTATACAAGGGAAAGAGAAGATGATAGAAGCATGATAAGTTTCATAATTATAAATGAAAAAATCAGGAACGCAATGTTAGATACAAGGGTTTACCGGTGGTTCAACATAAGGACATAAGGATGCAATATGGTAAACACGCTGCTGCATGAGCTGGGTTGTTACAGGTATTAAGGTATCTTCATAGGAGCTCTAGTGCTTATTTCACGATCAACGGGCCTACTCGGACTGGTTTGCCATCTATTAAGGTGTCAGATAGGGTTGTGGAGCTTCCCCGTGTCTGTTATTACCTATTTATTGACAGTTTGGAAACTTTGAATGTGGACGACTGTGGGTTAAGAATGGGTAATTTAGGTGTCAAATGCCTTTTGTAAGATGTTGATCAAGTCACAATTGCGTCGTCGGCGGCCGAGTTGAAAATAATGGTAACATTAACTAACAGGTCATTAAAAGTAAGGGGATTGAAAGTGAAGGCAAGTAAGACGAAAGTGATGGTTTTTGAAGGTTTTTAAATAAGAATAGAAGGGGAGTTGGTTGAGCAAGTGTATGAGTTTGTGTATATGGGATGTATTTTTAACAGGGATGGTAGATATAATAAGGGTATAGAACGACGAACTAAATATCAATCGATCGATCGAAATACAAATAATAGTAACACTAAGTGCTGATTTACCACATGCTCGGCGGTGAAGGAAAATGTCACGAGGAAACCCGCATTTCCTAGAATTAAATTATTCGAAAAATAAATTATTTAGAAGTCAAGCTATGTCCGTCTAATTGCATTGGCGCAGCTCGGTGGACACTTCCTTGTCCGAAAATCCTTTCAAAAATGTGAGGTGGCCTGTGTTCAGAAGGGAATATATAGGCTGACGCTTTATTCTACTACTTTTCCATAATCCTGGCTCTAGATATAGATCGGTTTACGCAGTAGCAACTTGTTTTCGTTTCCTACAATGTATTTCGATCTTCTGGTGTTTTCGATGATTTATTGCCTTCTTCCTATCGCCACTGCCAAAGCGTTATTATTAATTTATTCCCAATAATAATTTTCAGAAAATGCCTTTTCAGTTTTTTCTGTAGAATCTTTTATCAAATGTCTTATGTAACATTTAGATATAAAATAAAGGTTTATTTTGAACCAAATTGGTTTAGAACAAATATACTTGAAGATCCTACCTAAATATTTAATCTAAACCTACAGGCATCGTTACTATTCCTCAAGAAATAAATAAGTATATAATTTTTTTCATCTCAGTTCAATTTTTGGGTACAGTCGAGTAAGGGGCGATGAAACCTTCATTTACTCACAATTTTGTAAGAATTATGTCTCGAATGTGATGAAATTCGTAATGTTGGACCATAAATTGTAAATTGTTTCTGTATGCATAAGTTTATGAGTTGTACGGTTTTTTGGGTTTTATTAAAGTTAGGGTAGTATAAAAGCACAAGATCCTGATGGTAAGCGGAAGGTATGGCCTGTATACATCTACATCTACTGGTATCCTTGACTAAGACTCAAAACGGAGATACGTTGTTTTTTTTTTACGGGTATTATAATAACAGTTTCTTATAATATCTTCTAAACAATTTGTTTGCGATAATTTGCCTAAAAAAGTAACATTTAAAATTTTACAATATTAACAATAATGGCACTTATAAACTTACGGCATATAATCTGAAATTAAAAACAAGAAACTTTCCTTATGATATAGTATATATGTTGTTGACCAAGTGATTATTAATTAATTCATAATATCCAGACGGTTTAAAAATGCCTAATATGAGTAGATAATATTATTAAAAACGATTGAAATAATTAAATCGACTAGGCTTACAATAAAGTATGTTACTTATTGGGAATATGTTATGGACCAAGTAATTAAACAGGGCACTATTATTTATAATAACCGGGCAACATGAATAATGAAAATTTTATTATATATTACATTGTCTGTTCATTATGAACATTAACTAAACTATGTAACTGTTGTGAAATTTGATATAACCTAACCTAAGCATGTTAATCACTTATACAATAAGTATAAGTGAACGTTAACTAAACTACGTAACTGTTGTGAAATTTGATATAACCTAACCTAAGCAAGTGATTAACATGCTTAGGTTAGGTTATATCAAATTTCACAACAGTTACATAGTTTAGTTAATGTTCATAATGAACAGACAATGTAATAAATAATAAAATTTTCATTATTCATATTGCCCGGGCATTATAATTAATAGTGCCCTGTTTAGTCACTTGATCCATAACATATTATACTATAATGGCAGTATCAGACATACTTAAGAAGAGATAATTATATGTATAGTTGTAATTGCTGTAATTGATTTGTATTTTTTGATTTATTTTTTCTTTAAGCCGGTCCATTATTAAAAAAATATGTTCACAAAATGCGCAAGGCATATTGCGTGTACTGCGCGCAGTGCGTATTCATTGCAATACTACTTTTATAGAACTGTTTAAAACTATATCACAATACTTGTAACGCATGTGGTGTTAAAAAATGCAAAAATATTTATCAATTGATAAAATATAGAATAGTACAATGATTAAAAGTAATTTTAACTTTATGATATAACGTTGAATTTATATAAAAATCGCTTAGTAACTGAACAAAAATTGTTATTTAGCTAAAAGAACCCTTACATTGTAAGAATTTACTCACTCAGTGCACCCTTTTTATAACAAACTTTTACAATAGACAGTGATTGTCCTAGAATACTTTAGTGAGATTCTAAATAAACTTCCACGTTAAAGTTTTCTAAATTTAACTTTCTTTCTGTAGTTCGACGCTCCAAATATAAAGTAGCAAGGGTCACAAGGTTTTGTCAAAGGTTTATCCATATAGGTACTAAGGTTAATTTTGATTAATTTTGAAAGTTTTACTTTTAATGTTTTTAATATAGGTGGTGTGGTACGCTGTAATCGCGGGTCCGATTTCAAATCGAGGCAATTATAATAAATCCTTCTTCAGGGAAAGGATCGTTTGCAGCAGTAGACAGTTTTCCAGCTGACAAAAATAAATTTTTTATAGAATAAAGGTGACAAAGAATCAAATAGTTCACTTCTTGGTAAGTGGATGCTGTAGCCTGTAGACACGTACATTTATCCTCGATTATGAATCAAAATTTGTTACGATACTGAGGGCAAATATTAAATGCCTCGTTACCAATAAAATATTCTTTATTTTTAATAGCTTTTATTTAAGCAGTTATCCTCAACCGATTGAGCTATATTTTTGATGATTATTGAATTTGATTGAGGATAACAATGCATGGTTTGCTAAGTGACGTCATCCTAAATCGAATATGGCGGACCGCCCAAGATGGCGAACTAGCTACTTTCTATACTTATGTTTATGAGTTTGCTGACAAGAATACAAAATAAAATGACGTCACTCTAAATCCAATATGGTGGATTCTCAAAGATAACGGACTATTTATTTTTAATCACTCTATTATAAACTCGGCAAAGGTTAGGGATAGTAAGGTGGTGCTCGAACAAACGTTATAGTGACCGACAAGGTCACAACCAAGGTCCACTCCGAGTCATAAAAACATTCAAGATGGCGGATCTAAGATGGCGATCAAAAACCAACAACGACACATTGAAATAAATAAACAGACTGAGAAACATGTCCCGCGATTACTAAAAAATAACAAAATAAACTTTAAATTAAATGAAATCCATCAATTTATTACGTTACACAATTTATCTCTATCGTATATAATACAGATAATTTAAAATTAAAAAATTTGTACAGCCAACTTCAATATAAGTTATTAAGAATAACTCAAAAAACTTTGGTCTGACCTTGATCAAATTCATAAGAAAAGTACCAGCTTTCAAATAAAAAAAGAATCATCGAAATCTGTTCACCCAGTAAAAAGTTTTGAGGTAACACACAAAAAAATTGAGTACCGGCTCCTTTTTGGAAGACGGCAGAAAACTCAATTGCTGTCCGTTATTCTCGCTAAAGCCCATAATGGCTCGACTGATTTTGAAGATTTTTATTTGAGTTTGAGTGGGTCCCTGGATGGTTTAGATTTACAATTAGACCCGGTGGGTGGTGCTGTTGTTGAAATCCAAAAATCACCCGTGCGAATCCGGACGGATAGCTAGCTGATATAAAAGCTTGTCGCGAGATTTACCCGTGTATATAAACAAGCATACATTATGTAACTTGATATTGACATAAGTAGGTAATTCCAGGAAAATAATGTCTTTCATAAAATAGGTAAATCTCGCGACAAGCTTTTATATCAAATAAATTGTGTAATTTAATAAATTGATGGGTAATAAATTGATGGTTTGATTAAATTTAAAGTTTATTTTGAACTTTTTAGAGCATTTATATAAAATTTTGTTATTAAACATGTTTTTTTTACTATTACTAATTTATTCTACGGCTTTGCTGCTTTTACGGCGGTATTCCGTGTTAAAAATAAGAATGATAACTTTAATAGTGTTTATTTGCTATGTTATATTTTACGTAAACTAAACCGGCGGTCCAGATATAGAAAAGCTAGGTGTTCTGAATCGCTACTGAAACTGTTTTTCGGTTATCGTAAGGTTTATTAATTACTAGCGACCCGTCCCGGCTTCGCACGGGTAATTTCTGGATCTCGACAAGAGTGCCACCTACCGGATCCATATGTAAATCTAAACCATCTAGGGACCCATTCAAACACAAACAAAAAATTTCATTAAAGCAATTGTTTTATATATAGAGATATTGACTTTTGGTCATGGTTACTTCGAAGCACATACATCAGCATCAGCAATTTAAAACAATATTGAATTAACGCGATTAAATCCGTAAATGACTATTTTCATTCAATGTTTTCTGTTTGCTTAAATATAAGAATTTATTATCTTTGCTTTAATGAATATTTATTATATGATGTATTTATTATATTGATTATATATACGATTTATTTACTAGCTGTACCCCGCAACTTCGCCCGCGTGGAGTTATTTTTCGTAGAACCCTAAAATAAAAGCAGCCCAAGTTACTCCTTATAACATCAGCTATATGCCAGTGTGTATACAGGGTATTTTTGGAACGCTCCCGAAAACAAAGACAGGCGACAACACCAAGTACACCTTTGATCACGGGTCACAAATAAATTCGTTCCTGATGAAAAAAAAATCATCTTTTTACAACGTTTTATTAGCTTTATTCACGCGCCATCATGTTAGTACAGCTAAATGAAACGATAATTTCATAAAAAAATTCATGAAAATACTGAAACATAAAACCAGCAGTGGAATGACTGAATTTATATCACCTGACTAAAGGTCAATGTACGCGCGAACGCAAATTCGCGCGGCCCGCAACTAGCGGGCCATACCACAATATCTAATAATTTACAACACTTGTCTAAATACCTAACTTATCTACTTAACCTACTATTTTGCCACTGTGATTGTCTCCACTTAGCCACTTTAATCCGAATTTACAGGTTAAATAACCCAAATAACTGGTTCGATTCCCCGCTAATGAAAAAATACTTAAATGAAATGTAACCAAGGTTGGAGTCATGAGTTTTTATTCATCGTGTAGGTATGTTTATTATTCTCATGTATTCAGTTATGTACCTATTCAGATTAGTCTAGTACTAAGTTATTTAAAAAAATAGGTATGAAACAGCTTACCGCTCTAAATCCTCCGTGGTCTTATGAGATGCGGCTCAAATTGTGCTCCATTCATTTCAAGGTAGATTTGGGTGCAGGCGGGGTATCAACGTGTGGTCTTCGACACAGTCCGTACGTAGTTTCTCGAAAGCATCCACGATCCTTTGGCGCATTTCGTCAGCACTATCACATTCACGATTAAAAACCCTTTCTTTCACATACCCCACAAAAAGAAGTCTAACGGAGTCAGATCTAGTGAGCGAGGTGACCAAGCGTGTGGTCCTAGTCTGCCGATCCAGCGATCATCAAATAGCTCATTGAGGCGCTCACGGACGAACCTCACGAAATGTGGAGGGGCACCATCATGTTGGAACAATGTGCGGCGATATTCAGCCAACGATAGGTCGTTTAAAATGTCAACCAACTGTTCATTTATAAAGTTTAGGTATCGCTGTCCGTTCAGTCGCTCTGGCAGAAACACTGGTCCCAGTATGCGATCCTTAAATAAACCTGCCCATACGTTAACCGACCATCGGGTTTGGTGCCCGGTTTGTCGAATAGCGTGTGGGTTAACCTCTGAATACACGTGTGTATTTCTTCGGTTCCACAGGCCGTTTCTGGTAAATGTCGACTCATCCGTCCAGATAATGTGCTCAATGGAACCAGGCACACGTTGTTGCTGGTATAATAACCAACGGCAGAAAACTCGTCGGCGGTCGTGATCGCCGGGAACTAAAGCTTGCACTTTGTGCAATTTGTATGGGCGCATTCGGTTACGCTTCAACACTTTGTGCACTGCACAGTATGACACACTTGTTCCATCCCGACGTCTTAACAATTTATTTAGCGATACTTCGTGTACCTAGGTTCGGATACCTAACATGTTGCCGTATTCACAATCACTATAAACGTACGCGTTAAGCATTATTAAAACAAAAAACGTAACAACAAGAATAATACCAACAGGTAATCACAAGTATTAACAATTTAATAAACAAAACGATTGAGCTGTCGCTCGCGCACGCGTGTACAAAATCAACACGGAACTGTTTCAAAAACTACAATTAATAACGAACCCCGACAAAACTTAAACCTACTGCGTCACAGCGTGAGGCGACACGAGCCGGCCGGGTTACATTCTGCCGTCATAATAAAGAAGGACGCAATTAACAAAAACGTAAAATGGAAATAAAAAATAAATTTATGAATTTTTCTTTCAGACCCCGTGTCTAAAGTATATTAAAAGGTATCTATATGAAAATTGAAATATGTACGTAGAGACATGAAGATTTTAAGGACGAACTTATTTTTTTGATAATTTGTTTATTTATTCAAATAAAACGAATTTTCCTTTTCATCTTAGATTAAAAAATACACCTGGCAACACAAAAACATCGAAGGAAAGACGCATATAACTATTTGCGTCTTCCCGACCTAATAAATAAAAGAAACTGCCATTCATTTAACATTTTTACATATTTTGGAAAGGTCATTTGAAGTTGAAAGGACGCTAATAGTAATTTACAACTTTTTTCTTAGTAAATATTAGAAAAGCATTGGTAGTGAGACACAAAAAATAACAACCCGCAACTCTTGAGTAATGATTTTAAAGGGGATATCATACAAGACTTACTACGATAATAATTAAAAATTAAAAATTTTGTACAACCGACTTTAATATAAATAATTAAGGATGACTCAAAAACTATTGGTCTGACCTCGATCAAATTTATATGGGACCACATGTGAAACACCAGCTCTTAGTAATAAGATATAAGCTCTTAATAATAAGATATAGAATAAAAAGACAAGAATAATTGAAATTTAAGTAATCGATGCAAATATTGTTAAAGATGACGTAGCCACTGGTTAAATAAGTCTTTTCTTTTATTGTGAATTTGTCTTTTCTAATAAAAAGATGTCATCTGTGATCAACAGTTACGTCTAAAATTCTTACGATAATTTCTAAAATATTGATATTTGTGAATATTAAAAAAATTTAGTAGATGCGTCTTCTTATCATGAGTCATGGTATATTTAACTCATTCCATTCAAAAATTGTTAGATGCGCCCTTTTTTCTTACGACCGCAGCATTGTTTCGTACCGAGCTAGATACAGGTCGACAGCGGAGGGAGTGTGGGTACAGTCGCGTTCTAAAGTACTACATGGTATTGGGCTACTGTTTTATACTATTATAGTAATTAATTGTTTAATTGTAGAATCATAATAGGTATTTTACTATTTACTTAGAACTTTGGAAGAGGTGGGATTTAAAAATGGTTAATGTTTACTTGAGCATTATTTGTTATTTCTATCGTAAAATATAAAGTAGTTTGTAACAAAAAAACTTAAGCTAAGGGTGACACGCCGTCCATTATGACGTCTTGGGTCACATGAAAGTCAGATGTTGATGGTGTGTTGGTGTCACTGGATGCTACTTCATCATCACTTTCATCTTCGCTTGAGCTTCCGTCATCAGGTCGATCACATGGTAATTTTTTCGGTATTCTCCCTCAACACTTTACTGCACAATTTTCCCCATTCACCTTCTCCTATCATATTTACCTTTTCGTTCACTAGTTTAGTCATAAAACAATAGATATAAATAATTTTTGTTTCCTTCCTTTTTAAAACAACGTCGCGAGTCGCAAAGTAAGCTGTGTATGCGACTGTATTTTTGGAGCGAACAAAGCGCGGGAACCAATAGCATGCAGGTACAGTAATACTGGCGGATTGTTCCCCCGTCGCGCCCCCTTCGTACCTATATGTGATAAATCGCTCAGTGCCCAAGTTCAAGGCCAGCGTTCTTTTTTCACCGTTCGCGCGTACGTTAACCTCCATTAGTCAGGTGATATCAATTCAGTTTCCACTGCTGGTTTTATGTTTCAGTATTTTCATGATTTTTTTATGAAATTATCGATTCATTTAGCTGTACTAACATGATGGCGCGTGAATAAAGCTAATAAAACGTTGTAAAAATATGATTTTTTTTTAATCAGGATCAAATTTATTTGTGACCCATGATCAAAGGTATACTTGGTGCTGTCGCCTGTCTTAGTTTTCGGGAGCGTTCCAAAAATACCCTGTATATATTGACAAATATTGACATTAATATTTATACGATACTAACGTCACTCAATTGTTTTGCCTCTATGGTATGGTATTAAAATTCAAATTTACTTTTAAGTATTATTACGAATCATTTGTATGGGAATATAGAAAAGTGTTATTTTTAGACTTTTTCAGGCAATTTTTAAAATTTTTCTCTCCGTAAGAACCATCTTCGTACTTTAAGGAATATTATAAAAAAAGGAATTAGCGAAATCGGTTCAGCTGCTCTCGAGATTTGCGCCTAGCAACACATTCAGCGATTCATTTTTATATTATATATTTCATCTATTTATACACAATCATATTTTACCAAATTATTAATCAATAAAAATTAAAAACACTTCTTCCTGAGCGCCTTAAAATTCTTGTACTGTAGCAACTACTGATTCATCACTTTACGTGGTAAAGCCATGCTGCAGCTATATTGGACCAATTTGAGGACCGGGGAAGGACCATGCTCTCACAGAATACCAGCGTGAAGTAGCAGCTTAATGCTGCCGTGTTTCGTATTGTGAGTGTTGAGAATCGGAGACCCTTTTTACTGTAAAAGAGGCATTCTATCTTAGTCCTCACAGCTGACAACGCATCTGCATTTTAATTCGCAAACGAAGATAGATGCAAATGTTTATGGGCCACAGCAACCACTTACCATCCGGTGGACTATGTGCTCGTTGGTCACCCAAATTCAATAAAACAATAAAACATCATCTGTCACATAAATACTCTGTCATTTTCCATCCATCCTATCCATTCATTACAGCCTATAAAAATCCATTGTTGAACATAGGCCTTCGCATATATTGTCTGATAGGGGGGATTTTGCCACAGTTGCCACGCTTGTCAACTTTAGCAACTGCAGCCTTTTTGTTATTTTGTGTTGTTATCAGGAAGATACTGCTGCCCACAATGTGTTGTAATTTGTTTCTGTCGCCTCTTGTGACACCCAGGGGACGCTAATTGGTTGTGAATATTCTTACACCGCCACTACACGGTCCTTTTAATCTATATAATAGATAGAAACTACAAGGTGCAAATCTGGTAAACGTGGAGGATGCTCAAGTATTTTAAATTTAGCATCTCAAATTACAGCCATCGTAAGCGCGGACTTGTTAGCCGCAGTAACAAAACACTCTTTTGAAGTTTGCCTTGCTTTTTGCAGGCGCATTTTGTTGCGCATTTTTATAGTTCTGCATACAATATGTTCATTACAGTAGCTCCATGAACGAGATATTCAATCACTACTACCCCTTCATTATTTCATTTCTTAAGAGTTCAACGTTGCAGATAGTGAATTTTTCCATGTATAAACTGTAATTTTATATGTTCGTAGTTCATACACCGTGATGATGCCTTGAGCAAAAGCGGGCAGTTTTTATAGTCAATAAATAAATTATTTAAAATAATAATATGAAATAAGTAAATTAAAGTAAAGTTATAGCATATATACGTCTCACTGCTGGACAAAGGTCCTGAGAGGGTTTAAGGGCAAGGAAATATCTGCCGCGGTGCCCCAATGCGTGTTGGCAAACTTCACATGTCTTCAAAATAAAATTGAAAATTTCTTTTGCATCTTTGTGATGTGATTGTGATTTGAAACACAATGAAACGAAACAGCGACACTAAGAAGAGACAAATATAAATCTAAATCTAAATGAGAGGATGAGATTTGAGCGGAAAAGGTTTTTTGTTTGTTTAAACACGCTTATATCTAATACAAGTTCGATTTGATAAATTCCTTTTGTATATGATAGCCAGATTCACGAGGATTAGTATAGGCTATCTAACATTAGGCTATACCTCTCAGCTAGCCTTAATATTGATTTTTGGCTAAGCAAGTCGGAAGAAAAAGCGCTGCGAACTGTTTTAAATCCGTGCGCTGACATTATGGTTAGTGATACGTAAATACTATGTTCTACAAAAAATAGATCCTTTTTCATCTACAAAACAAAGCGTTACCATAGGCCTATTTGTTATACATACGCCACAGTAAGATATTTTGTGGCAAAAATATATTGAAAATTAGAAAGTGCTTTATGAGCGTTATTATTAGGCATGGCATATTAATCCTTACGAACAAAAGTTACTTAATTTCAAGACAATTTTATGACGATAAATTTTGGTCTTTGTAGCATATCTTCTGGACGCATAGTTTATGCGATAGTAAAAAATTAAAATAGTTCAACAATAGGCTCTGGCGGTTAAGGCCGTGATATAGGCAGGTAATACCACGGGGAACAGCTAGTTCAGTATAAAGTACGAGTATTTACTAATATCTCGGTCTCCGCTGTGTGCAGCGCTATAAAGATATTTTTGACTGTTAAAATAAAGAATTAAAAAAATTACAAATCTATTATCAAATAAATAAAATCAGTAATATTGAAGAATATAATAATATCCAAAGCATTCTTTACAATCCACGATTTCATAGCTTACCTAATATAAATATATTTAAGTTACTAATATAAATATATTTAATTAGTTGTGTTTAGGACATCTAGTGTTTATTTTACGGACCACCATAAGAGTCACCCGATTTTTGTTCTATAAAATTATTTTACCTGTAGAATGAAGCAGACGTCGCTATTACATAGCAATTATAGTCGAAGAAAAATATCCTTTTGATTTAATACACTAAAATTTAGGCTCTACATCTCTAAAAATTTTTTTGCTTTAAAATAAAAAAAATATCTAATATTTTTTGCCGCACTTGTGGTTGAAAATTTTGTTATATATTTAATTTCATGTGAAGGTTTCATTACTACTTCATTTTTTTTCCTATTTCTCAGACTTGCAGGTTTTTTCACGATGTTTTCCTTTACCGCCAAGCAAGTCGTAAATCAGCATTTCAAATTGCAATTAACAATTTCATTGGTGCCAGCGGGGATCAAACCCGTGTTTTTAGCGTATAGTGACGTTTACAACAAGCACTTAGCCCCTGAGTTTCTAAAACTAGTATAAGTGCTTAACCAAATCACAAAAATAACTTTAATTTTGTTACAGGAACGTAATGGCAAAGTCTCGTTTTGCTCATTGTTATAAGAGGAGCCATATACCATCCTCTCAAAGGTTAATTGATGAACATATATAGGCCTCCTCTATACATTGCTAAATAACTCGCCACACCACGTTTGGTAGGCTATCTGGCAGCAATTTTTGTATAAACTTAAAAATAATTAATTTATCTAAATTTTTCAAAAAAAATGTTAGTGTATCTTGATCGAACTTTAGCAGTAGAGAGTATGAATATTACATAGATGCATGGAATAAACTTAATGTTTATAATCGATACATTGAATCGTGTCCTGTTGAACTCTGAGCTTTTGTAAGTATATTTGGGCGATTGTAATATCATATATTTTGGTATGCCATGTACTGGGAGCTAAGTAGGTAAGGGAACCCACTATCTTATATCATCCCGTGAGTGCTATAAGAGGCGCCTGAGGAACATGAAACAAGAGATGAACAACAGCTGATAACAACTAAAAATAATAAAAAACCGCGGTAGCTAACTCGCTTCTCCAGCATAGCAAGTATGGCAAATCTATGAAACAATCTATGGGGGATTCTAATAGATAAAATGGCCTATTCTCTGATGTAAAATTTTGCTAGGTTGTAATGGATGAAAATGACTAGGGTTGGATTTTAAGCTTGGCATATAAAAATATAGGTTTGAATAGTCACAAAATTTAGACCAATCAAATCTGAAAGTTTTCTTTTTTAACTTTTATAATCTATATCAATCTACGTAACAAGCAATTTCACGGATTGCTGACGTCTTCTGCTAAAAATGACAGTTGTCTTGCAGTTTTATTTCAAAATATTTATTTTCAGTATTATAACTTTCGCTTCACATGAGTTAAAGTTAGGGAAATGTTAAATTTAAACAAAAACATTTTTAAAATAAAAAACATTCATCATCATTATCATTTCAGCCCAACAAGTCCACTGCTGAACATAGGCTTCCCACAAGGAATGTCAAAAAGTAGGTCCTGAGCCACCTGCATTCATCGACTTTCTTCATCTCTTACCAAGTCGTCACTCTATCTAGTGAAGTGCCATCTACACTCCGCTTACCGGTACCTACGAGGCTCGAGGCTCGAGAACCTTACTTCCCCTTCGGTTGTCCGTTCTTAGAGCTATATGGCTGGCAACTTGCCACATCAGCTTATGTTGCGCTATGTCAGCTACTCTGATATAGAATACATTACAATTTTTTTTTAATTTAGAAAAGTGTAAATTATTTTTAAAGACATTGTATTTTTATACCGCATTTCCATTGCGTGCTCGTGAATCACCACACCGTTCGGCGAACTGTTTGGCGAGATATTCGTGTGGCTTTGGGCTACACGAGTGACCGTTTACATATTCGAGTCTATTCATTTCTACTTCGGATTGACGAAATGGACGACGTCGTCAAATCTAGCAGTTTTTGTATTGCATTTGCAAAGGCAGTATAATTATTTAGACCAAGTTGTCCTCTCCTGCACCGGATTTTATTGATGCTAGCTTTCTTGCGTCGATGTGTACGAAAGGTTAAGTCGTCAAAGAATTTTCCTTTAATTTTAAATCTTTCACCAGTACTCCCATTATTTCTGATATACTAGTCCAAGCATTGTTTAATTTCTCTTTATTCTTATGATGAGGATTCTTTGGATTCCAAATAACTGGCTGACTTTGGTAAAGCCCCAACAACATTATAGCTTTATTGTTAGGCCAGTTCATTTCATTTATGTAGTTTGGTAGGCCGTTTGTTACGAAATGAACTATAAAGCGAATGTATAAGTACTAGTTAGCCTCGCCGCTCTTTTCCTTTTGACTGTTGTTCAAAAAACCGCTCCCGACGCGAGCGTCATGAGCGGCGACGTAAAACACGAGGCGAATGACGAACCACCGATTACATATTCGTGCTCGTGCTCGCCTCGTCACTCGCGCGAATGAATAAATCTGACTTAAAAGACATGTATCCTTATAATATATACACCTTAATCAATATAGTTATGCCGAACTAAAAATAGCCACACCAGCGACGGGAAGTAGCGAAAAGCATTCAAACTAATTTAGGTCCCGGATTACCCACAAATTACATAGTATGGTCGACCTCTTACATAGTACGGACCGCTTTTAATTTCGCTTACCGGTACCATGCTGGCACTCGAGAGCCCCGGTTTTATCCCCACTGTTTGTCGCTTCTTCTAGGTATGTGGACGTCCTATTGCCACTACAGCTTACTGATTCGTCTACTGTAGTGAATGTGTTCTACTGATCTTCTAAGTGTAGGGTGCCCCCCCATTAGATGAAATGACGACCTGGTTAGAGACGTTAATTCTCGCAGAAATGAGACGTGACCTGTCCCCAGCATATAAAGTAACAGTATATATACATCCCACTGCTGGGCACAGACCTCCTCTCCTTTCTGAGAAGGTTTTAAAAAATAAGTCCCACCGACAATCCTTGTCCTCGTGTTGGTGCACGTCTTTGAAATATTTTCTTTTCTAATTTCTTAGACATGCAGGTTTCCTCACGATATTTATCTTCACCACCGAGCACGTGGTAAATCAGCATTTAAAATTACAATTAACAATTTCATTGGTGCCGGCGGAGTTCGAACCCCGGCTGTTCGTCTACTGTGAAATTTAAAGCGAGCGTTTACCTCTGAGTTACCACGGCTCTTAACATATTATCTACCCCGACATAGCATAAATAGGCTTTAACTTTACTTATAATTTAACCTATATTTTTTGAATACTAGTTTTTAAAAAAAAAACTTAATGCTTGTTCTATTAGCAATACTTCCATTATAGGGCGATTAATAGTGAGTTTAAAAAGCTTATGCTAGAGGTGAATATATTTTGAGAAATATTTTACTGATATTCCGATCTTGACCACTAAGTCACTAAATTCTTCTCCTGCCGTCGCCGAATCATTACTTAAACATAATGTAAATGTGTGTACAAAGAATTTTACATTTCATAAAGTGACATCAAAAGATATTGTAAAATATTTTAAAACTATTGATGTTAAGAAAACTGCGGATCTGTGGGGGATTTCCGTTAAAGTTATTGCGTCTATAATAGATACAATCGCGCCTCATTTAGCTATTATTTTTAATACTAGTATCGAATCTGGTGTGTTTCCTGATTTAATGAAGCATAGTAAAGTAATACCTTTATTTAAATCTGGTAGTACATTAGACCCCGCCAATTTTAGACCTATTTCTGTACTACCAACACTTAGTAAGATTTTTGAAAAAATTGTTCTTGATCAAATGTTAAATTTTTTTAATATAAATAATTTACTTCATAAAAATCAATTTGGTTTCACAAGGGGTCGCTCGACAACTGATGCCGGTGTTGAGCTGATTAAATATATCTTTAATGCATGGGAGAATTCACAGGATGCTTTGGGTATATTTTGTGACCTATCCAAGGCCTTCGATTGTGTTCACCATGAAACATTAATCAGGAAACTTCAACACTACGGTGTAAGAAGTGATGCCCTTAAATTAATTATTTCATATTTAAGTAAGAGAACGCAAAAAGTTGTCATTAACAATATGAGCTCTTCCGGATCGATGGTACAAATGGGCGTGCCTCAAGGCTCAATTCTCGGCCCCTTTCTGTTTCTTGTATACATTAATGACTTACCTTACATAGTAGGGGATAGCCATGATATAGTATTATTTGCAGATGACACTTCTTTAATTTTCAAATTAAGTCGACAGTTACTAAAATATGACGAAGTAAATAATGCTATATCTAAATTAGTAAATTGGTTCGATGTTAATAATTTGCATTTAAATGGCACTAAAACAAAATGTATGAAATTCGTGACTCCAAATGTCAAACAATTAAATACTAATGTAATTTTAAATGGGGAGAAACTGAGTCTTGTAGATACCACCATTTTTCTTGGAATCACACTAGACGCGAAGCTTCAATGGAGCCCCCATATATCAAAACTAGCAAGCAGACTTAGTTCTGCAGCATATGCTGTAAAAAAGATTAGAAGTCTAACCAGTGTTGAAACAGCTAGACTAGTTTACTTCAGCTACTTCCATAGCATAATGTCGTATGGTATTTTGCTATGGGGACACGCAGCTGACACAGAAATTATATTTGTTTTGCAGAAGAGGGCCATAAGAGCAATTTATGATTTAAAAAAGCCTAAAGAGTCGCTGCGACAAAAATTTAAGGAAATTAATATATTAACTTTGGCCTCTCAATACATTTATGAAAATTTAATGTACGTACACAAAAATAAAAGTAGTTTTATAAAAATAAGTGATATTCATTCTGTAAATACTAGGAACAGACACAAGCTAGTAGTACCAGTTACTCGACTCCATCGAGTCAGTAATTCATTCTTGGGGCGATGTATACGCTTTTACAACAAAATTCCAGAAAATATACAAAGTTTGGCCTGTTCAAAGTTCAAAAACTTTATTAAACTAAGTTTGTATAAAAAGGGTTATTATAATATTAAGGAATTTATGGATGATAATAACCCCTGGAAATGAGGTGATCGCTACCAAGCTATTTCTAATTTGTTGTGTTGTTAATTTGTGTAACATCATGATTGTAAGCTGTTATTTAAAAAAAAAAGTCCCGCTGGGTTTCTTGCTGGTTCTTCCCAGGACAGAGGTTTTTTCCGAACCAGTGGTAATCAAACAAAAGAATGACTTTCAATAAGTATTATTTATAATCTATATTGAATAAAAAAGTTTCTGTTTCTGTTTCTGTTTTGACATGTTAGAGCCATGCTGGAACTATATTATTGTTGTGGCACCAATGGGTCGGCTCAACCAGAAAATAACCGTGCATTCACAGAATACCGTCGTAATAGCAAATTAATGCAAGCGTAAATAGCAGCTTAATGCTGCTGTTTCTCGTATGGTGAGTGCAGAAATTGAAGACTTTTTTTAATGGAAATAAAGCATTCCACATCAGGGGTATGTAAATGTCAATGGGCCCCAGCATCCCATTACCATCATTTGGATTGGGTGCTCGTTAGTCTCCCTTATTCTATAAAGAAGGGGTTCACCATAGTGAAATAGCGGATTGGAATCAGATAGATAGAAAATTCTTTATTGCACTCAAACAAAAAAATATGAAAAAACTCACAACTTTTTAAGTTCGCGATCCATACGCTTAAACATTATTACTACTTTCGGGTGAGTATGCATAATATATTTTCAGGAATTATTACAATCACCAAAGTCGTTTAGGAAAGTATGAAAAAAGTCACGTTTTTCATTTCCTCGACTTTGCTCAAGTATAGTTTAACGCGATAACAAATTCGTGTATGAATGTTTGTATATAAAATTATATAATACAATCTTATTTAATGGATATTTGTTTACGCCAAATATAGGCTTTGGAAACGGCATCCAATCGCGTTGGACTTAGTGTATCACCCGATGGTGTCGAGGTGAGGTAGGCAACCGCCACCGGGGGGGGGGGGGGGGGGGCAGTGTGCCGGGTCCGGTGATTCCGGCCGTGGGCGAAGTCAGTGGCTTGAGAGCAGCGGTGCGGTCGATTAACGTATTTTTCGCTATTGAGTTTGTGGAGTCTAGAAAATAGATGCAGGGTCGATTAATTGTTTGGAAGTCAATGTTTAATTGTACCGTCGCTTTAAGTGCCGTTTGTGTGTTGTCTATGTAGTTAGATAGGCTGATTTTGAATCTTAATGCGGGCGTAGTATTTAATATCGTACGAAGGAATTTAGTTTGTCGGTTGTAACGCTGAACTTTGTGACTCGAGAAGAGATCGCGTTCTTGTTCGTGATTATAATCTTGTTGCTACGTGAAACGGAAGTGAACATTGATCCACCGTTTATTAGTCGTGCCGTGTGTTACCTTTTGATTACGATTAACGGGGATTTAGTTGAGTTTGAAGTTAATTAAAAGTACAATAAAATTGATAGATTGAAATAGTGTACAATAAAGTTGATAAACTGAAATAGTGAAGTCAGGTCAAACATCATACACACTAACATACACTACTTACACGCAGCTACACCTACCTACGGTCTGACCGAGCCTTGGGGTGGTTTTAGCTTCGGAACCAGGTACGTAATATTTATTTACCTAGCCTTATCTCTATTGTGTAGGTCAATTGTCCATAGGCCGTTGGGCCTCACCCTAAGCTGTTCGTCGAATCTACAGCTGTATGGGCCCCTGTATAGTTGACTTTTTTGGGGCAGCTAGGGGCGTGAACAATATGGGTTGAAACGATATTTTAAGATTATTTATTTATATACACATATGTCAATTTTTTTCTTTTTCTTTAGCAGTTAACAGTGCACTATGGGATATGAGCCTTTCCCAATTTAGGGATGATTTGCCTTAATCGCTTCTCTTAGTGGGCGGATTTACGAACGCTGTACCAGACATTTCCCAAATTTGAAACTAATTCCTGACGCCGATTCGAACATCTGTATAAAATATAGTTTTAGCGCCATCTATTGGAAGCAATATGAACTTTTCGGTATATTTCAAATTTGCCTCTTGCATCATCCATGATACGAAATTAGATGATGGATTCTCTTACACATGTCTTACGGATGTGGCAATATATGTGGAAAGTCTATATTCAGCGGTGGACTTGCGTTGGCATGTAGTGAATTGAAGTAATGTTGCCACTTTGGGGCAGGTCGTTAAGAAACAAAATAGCATGTCACATGTAATAATAGTACCTAATTCCTGAAGTAAATAAATACAATCTGGGCGTCTTCAAGGCAAGAGTGAATAGGCTTTTGTTACACTAAGACAGTGCGACTTACCATCTAAGGCTGCATCACCACTTACTGCCAGGTGGGATTATGGTCAAGCAATGGCTTATAATAAGTAAAATAAAACGTACCAGACGTCTGCTACTGCGATTGCAAATCCGCCTTCCAAACGTGATCATTAAGATAAATCCACCCTATTGGGATTGGGACATGTCCGGCAGTGTAAAAAGCTGAGTTAGTGGTAGTATAGGTGAATCGACCAATTGTTTTCACAATTGTCAACCGCATACTGTGCACTCTGACAATTACAAAGTGAAGCAAGTTTAATAAGTTGGCTATTGGTTGGTGAACATAGAGCCGATAATATCGGCTCTGTGTTCACCAACCCAAATTACACGCTTGATGGTATATTTTATGGAAGCACGAATGGGTCAGCCTAATCGGGGAAGCACTACGCTCTCACATAATACCAGCGTGAAAAAACAGCATAGTGCTGCTGAATTTCGTATAGTGTCTGTAGGGAACCTAAAACACTTTTCTATTAACCAATCATTCCATTTTAGTCTTCGGGGGTGACATCACATGAATATTTGCATTCTTAATCGGTGATGGATTTAGGTGTCTCAATACTTCAAAATCTTAATCCATAATTATTGGGGGTTCAAGAGTGATTTTCCAAATAAGATTCCACTCTTTCTTGGGCTCCTCAAATTAATGCATTAAACCGTAAAATGTTTACAGAATATGCTTCACCTGGTGGCCTAAACTACTTTAATAATAATTTAATATATATATGTATATAAATTTTTCCCTACGGCCCAAGAAAAATATTTCCCTCTAACGTCTTTTAACGTCTAACTTTACATATAATGATGAATCATTCTCAGTCGTTGGAGTTAAACTTTGGAACTTCTTGCCCCATTCGATCAAAAGTGCTCAATCCTTACCCGTGTTCATAAAACAAGTTATAGAACAATATTCGTCTTTCTAATCCCTTCTCTTTGTCCTTTTATTTATGGTCATTGTTCTACCTTAACCTTCTTATTTTAGTACACTCTACCCGTTAATCATTTTCTTATTTTTATTTAATTATTTTTCTGGGTTGTCTGGAAGATATTAATATGTAGCAATAAGGCCGCCTTTTATTTTTCCCTCAAAATTTGTTTCTTTTTGTAATATTATATCTTTCCTTTGTGTACAACAAAACGTATTGTATTTTGTATTGTGTTTTACTTATTACCATCAGATGTACTGTGTTCTAAATTTTTACCGTACTTCTATACAAAACCCGCTATCCCAGTGTATTAAGTATGAGCAAATCTGCCGAATAATGCATGCCGTGAACGTATATATAGTTTGTAGGTGAAAATTTTACTCGTTCATATTCAATATAAAGTTCTGTAATTTTATCATAATAAAGTAAGCAATTATCACGCCAAGATGAAATTAATTCCCAATTGAAACTTCATTAATCAAGGGAGTTTCAACATTGCCCTAAAATCACTATGCTTCAAATTTCAATACAATTTACACTTTCTATTGTTATTCCCTCAATGGAATTCTATTGTTTATTCAAAAATACTTTATAATTCCTTATAAAGGTGAGACTATAAATCAAATTAATGTTAAAAATTATGATACATTTACTATCTAAATTAACTGCAAATACAAATAAGATTATAGTTAGCGCATAGATAAACAACAAAAACTTATAATATTATCTTATTATTTTGGAAATATTTTGGCATTAAATAGTTAAAGTCCTATGTACGTCTCACTACTGAGCTCAGGCATTATTTTATTCCTGAAAGGCTCTTATGAGAAGGAATAGACAAATACGCTGGGTCAATGCGTGTTAGGAGACTTATAATTTGATCGCAAGTTTTTATTTCTCAGACATGCTTTCCATTATAGCCGAGTATGTGCTAAATTACTAATTAAAACTGCAGTTAGCATTTTCAGTGTTGCCGGCTGAATTCGATGCACGCCAGATTGCTCGCGTACTACATGTTAGAGGCAAGGCCTTTTATAACTGTAAATATTTATATCATTCAGTATTAGTCTACAGTCTAATATTAGCATATGATATCAATAAACAAACAAATATGAACAATAAAGGTGTGGTGGCAGCATAAAAGAATTATCAATATAAATCTCATCCTGTGAAACAAGTGAGAGGTGATTTAGCTAAAGATCCAAAATAGGCCTCTTTCATAGATTGACTCATAGAAAAGTTACTTGCGAAGCAAATAAATCGGAAAAAGATAATGGTGTCGGTTTTCCACGCTTAAAGTAAAAATGAATTTTTTTTTGACAGAGATTGCAACCTAACCTAAAAAATATATCGCGTTCAGAAATTAAAGTATCAAAATAGTACACTGGTATGTCAAACTAAATATAAAATAAATTCATGTTCATGAGGTAGGAACTGAAGTATTTACTCGTACCTATAAAAAGAAACCACTAACTTGTCATATCGACGCACTCAATTGATACGAGTAGTATAGTTTACGGATCATTAGCTCCTTTCCGATGTTGACCCCTCTCTTATAAAAGGTTTTGACGGGCAGAAAGAGGGTTTACTACTTTCACGGGAAAAAAATATTATATTATACTAATATTCGTGTATCATTAAATAAGTTTTGTCTAAAATATCTTTATGTGAAAACGATGATTTGAAAGTTCAAATTAGAAATTTTAGTTAATAGTAGGTATGTAAAACTATAATTATATAAGGAATTCGATTATAATTATGATTTTGATGAAATATTTAACAAAGAATATATTGCATTCACGTAATTTGCGGTGAATGAAAATCGTAAGGAGACTTGAATGTCTTAGGAATAATAGAAATAATAATAAAGTAAGGTAAAGTTGCAGCCTATTTATGTCCCACTGCTGGGCACAAATCACCTCTAATTTCTGAGAGGGTTTTAGGGCAAGGAAATGTCCGCCGCGCTGCACCAATGGGTGTTGGCGAACTTCACATGTCTTCGAAATATTTTTTTTTTATTTCTCAAACATGCAGGTTTCCTCACGATGTTTTCCTTCACCGCCGAGCACGTGGTAAATCAGCACTTAAAATTGCAATTAAAAATTTCATTGCTGCCGGCGGGGATCGAACCCGGGTTGCTCGAGTACTGTGAAGCTTACAGCGAGCGTTAACCATCTGAGCTACCACGGCTCTAAAATAAAAATAAAATCAGGGAAACAGGAATAAAAATATTTCGAAGATATGTGAAGTCCGCCAACACGCAATGGAGCAGCACGGCGGACCAATTGCTCAGTAATACCCAGGACACATGTGCCCAGCAGTTGGAGCATAAAGCTTAACTTTTACTTTCATGGTCACCGAACCTGAGTAATAAGAATAGCCTCTTACTAGGAAAAGGGTTACCCGGTTCTCGTTACTTCCTATACTTGTATGAAACACAGCAGTATCATGCTGCTATTTAAGTTAGTGTACTGTGAAAGCGCGGTCCTTCCTCGATTCAGCCAACCTTTTTTACTGCAGTCACAATACTGTATAGCGTGGATCTACCACGTAAATACCATTTCTTTATCAATCTAAAAGATGCATATTACTTTTCTAGCATTGTTTTTCGACAATCAATATTGTCTAATTTTTGAAGCTTTTACTATAATTCTTGACGTGGTAGAGCCATGCTGCAGTTATATTAGTAGTATAGTTGTAGCACGAATGGGTCGGCTCGACCGAGGAAGGACTACGCTCTCACAGAATACTAGCGTAAAATAGCAGCTTAACGCTGCTGTGTTTCGTATGGCGAGTGTAGAGAACCGGAGACCCCTTTTACTGGACAAGAGGCATTCCATCTTAGTCCTCACGGGTGAGAACGCATCTGCATTTTGAGTCTTTATTGAGGATAGATGTAGATGTCTATGGGTCACAGTAACCACTTACCATCAGGTGGACTGTGTGCTCGTTTGTCACCCTATACCACAAAATATATATATATTAAAGTATCTTTCATTACTAGTTCTTACTAGACGTATTTAAAGAAAAAGAGAATGTTTTACAGTAACTCATACAAAAAAAATTAAAGGTGTTCGTCTGGCCACTACAAAATGCACGCTGCGTTTTAACAACTAACAAAGGCGATAGACAATAGCATCCTTAACGTTATACTTACCTCTTTGGAGATTTAGGCTTTGTTGAAAAATAAAAGAGAAAGAATGGCAGTACTGATATCTTGTTATAGTTCTTAAATTTTAGCTTACTTTACAATATTCATGAGCAAACTCTGTTTATGCTAATTTACACGATAGAAGTACAAATAAGTGAACAAGACACCTACATCTGGCCTGGAATAAATATCAAAATACAGATGCGTTGTCACCACTGAAGACTGAAATGGAATGTTTCGTTTCCAATAAAAAGGGATACCCTTTTCTCATCGTAACTAGCTGTCTCGGCAGACGTTGTTCTGGTGTTTCCGGTAGTTGACGCAATGAGTTCCACTTCGAATTTTCTCCGGACTATTTTAATTTTAATATATTTTATATACTCGACCACAGCGCCACCCACCGGGAGTTTTACGCAATGTTAACAAAAAATATGAGCCATTTTGGTCAATTAATATAGAATTGGTCAACAACTTGTAATAACACCTTCTTTCGGATAATAGCATAGCTACGAACCATCGTCTCGACAAAACAAATCTTGTATAGTGTGAATATGACCTCAATCGGTCAAGTTGTTCATAAGTTACACGATCACTAAATATATATAAAATTTACACTCACCAAATATATATAAAATTTAAAAATCCCATAACTGGGTAGTTTACCAGATATTCCTTCTTAAAGTCGTTATTCAGATCACAGCAGATGCAAAAATCGGGTCTTCTGAAAATGGTAGGGGGGGGAGTGTTATGGGAAAGCCCCTGTGACAATGCCTCTTTCGGAAACGTATAGTTTATGAGTATTATTTTTTTTTTGTAAAATTATAACCTCCCTTTTTCATACAGGAATATTATACAAATATAAATAATAATACAGATAAAATGACGCATTAAGTTTAAAAAGAAATGTTCAATTAATTTAAAAATTTAATTAAACTTTTTTCTAGAGAATGTTACAACCATTGGCACTAGCAAAGTGAATGGCACTGTAAATTGAGTATAATCATTGGCTATATTGGAAATCTTAAAAATTTATAGCCAGATCTTTTTAAGCTCCATTTTATTGTTATAAGACTTATTTTGAACAAATCTTCCGTAAATATTTTTCTTAGATCTTCATCTGAAAGCGGTTTCGTTGGTCTACTATGTTTCTTTCTTTCTTCGGACACAGTTTTTGATGTACCTTTTTTAATGGAACCTTTCGTGTTTTATAGATATTTTGTAGAAATAGACCTTTATTTCGGGTTTTCCTCTTCCATTATGTGTTAGTAATCTATTTTTTTTATAAATTCTTGGGTTTTATTTAAATATTCTCTGGATATTTTGTAGATAAAGGCTGCAGTTTCTGTTCATCATGTATTGTAGTTGAAGTTGGTTACAGTAGTCACTTTAAATTTTTCTGCTTTAGTAATTCTTTCAACTTTTTTTTTTTTGAATTGCTGATATTGAAGGGTTAAACATTTAGAGAATATTATTGTCAGAGTTTTTTGATTTGTTCATCTTGTTTTGCTTGATAGTTTGTTTCTATATTTGGCTTCATTTCAGTAGTTATAAACTGCCACCTCATGCGGTACCTTGAGGATCACCAGCTGATTAGTGACCGCCAATACGGTTTCTGTCGGGGTCGATCAGCTGGTGATCTTCTGGTCTACTTAACTCATAGATGGGCGGAGGGTCGATCAGCTGGTGATCTTCTAATCTATTTAACCCATAGATGGGCAAAAGCAGTAGAGTCCAAGGGGGAGGCATTGGCCGTTAGTTTGGATATTGCAAAGGCCTTCGATCGGGTTTGGCACGAAGGGAGCTTCGAAAGAAGCGCTTTAGGCATCCCGAGAAATTATGCAATTGGATCACCAGCTTTCTTGCAGATCGGAGCATCAAGCTCATTGTAGACGGTGCATGCTCCGACTACAAGCCTATTAACGCTGGTGTTCCACAAGGCTGCTTTCTATCACCAACGCTGTTTCTTCTGGATATCAATGATATGTTGCAAACCGGTAGTATTCATTGCTATGCGGATGCTCTATATACCGGCCGTGCCAATATTTCTCGGGAAAAAGTTTGCGCGTTTACCGCTAAAAAGAATCCCTTTGTCGTATCTCCTCAGTTTCAAGGTACTCCCCCTATTGCCTCAGCCAGTATCGGAATCCTCGACGTCGACATATCGAGTGACGTGCAGTTTCGTGTTCACTTGGAAGAGAAGGCCAAATTGACCTCTAATAAACTTGGCGTGCTCAGCAGAGCGGGCAGGTATTTCATGCCGGCACAACACCTGCAACTTTACAAGGCGCAGGTTCGGCCTCACATGGAATACTGTTCCCATCTCTGGGCTGGGGCTCCCCAGTGCCAGCTCCTTCCACTTGACCGCATCCAGCGCAGAGCGGCTCGTATCGTCGACGAGCGAGTCTTTTCCGATCGGCTGCAAAGAGATGTTGCATCTGTTTGCATTTTCTTTCGCATTTACCACGGGGAGTGCTCTGAGGAATTGTTCGGATTAATCCCAGCCACCAAATTTCACGAACGCACATCGCGGCAGAACTCCCGATACCATACCATCCACACCATCTGGATGATTGGCGGTCCACCACTATGCGATTTAGAAGATGTTTTCTTCCTCGCACAACTTTCTTGTGGAATAGTTTACCACCAGCGATTTTTCCTGACAGATCCGACTTAGGGACCTTCAAGAAAAGAGCCTACTCCTTTTTAAAGGCCGGTAACGCATCTGCAATTCCCCTGGTGTTGCGGTTGTTCATGGGCGGCGGTAGTAATTTACCATCAGCTGAGCCGCATGCTCGTTTGCCTCCTCTCCTATAAAAAAAGCTTTCTTTCTGATACTGAACAATAATCTCTGAAGCTTGTATAAGTTCCGGTACTAATAAATCATTATTACGTGAAAGGATACAAGGCAAATTTGATGCAGATATTTCTGATTCATTCGTTATTAGTCGTTATTCTATTTTTCGGTGGGTAGGCGCAAAAGTGTGTTGACATATTTAAAATCGTTCCTGATTTTTTAAAGTTTTAATATAGTAAATTTAGAACAATTAAGTATATAAATGTACCTGTAATTACATAAATCCACCAGCATTGTTTACTAACAATTTGTTTTTCATTGCACAACTTAAAACTTATTTTGCCACTTCACTGTCACCTGACATTGACCTTTAAGTAACCTTTAATTGAATATTAAAAATGGATTTGCTTAAGAAGTCAATTGAAGAGCTAACACTGAATTTCACTTCACGTATGGATGAGTTCCAGAGAGAGGTCAGAACATCCATCCCTGCAACGAGCCCTTCTTTCAATATTAATGCACAATTTAATGCATTTAGGGCATTCGTCCTGTCAGCACTTGAGAATCTGCAACTTCAGCTCCAGCTTCTCTCTAGGCAGCAAGATGAAATGGAGGTAAGGATCAGGAGGAAGATGTTGCTTGTACATGGAATGCCAGAAGCTCAAGATGAAAACCTAGTGCATTGCACAAGTAAGGTATTATCAGAGCGGCTGAACATCCCTGAATTAAGTGTGGACTCTATTACCAGATGCCATCGCTTAGGGCGCCCCTGTGGCGACAAACCTCGTGTGTTGCTCGTGAAATTTCGAGATCAGGATTTCCGTGACAAAGTTTGGTTTTCCAAAACCAAGCTAAAGGGTAGCGGAGTTACTCTATCTGAGTTCATGACTAAGGGTCGTCATGAGGCGTTCGTTGCTGCTCGGAAGCGCTTTGGTGTATCCCAGTGTTGGACACGCGATGGATATGTTGTGGTGCTTGGGTCCGACGGCACGAAGCA
The DNA here is from genome assembly GCA_963668995.1 of Parnassius mnemosyne. Classification (NCBI taxonomy): domain Eukaryota; kingdom Metazoa; phylum Arthropoda; class Insecta; order Lepidoptera; family Papilionidae; genus Parnassius; species Parnassius mnemosyne. The sequence goes on along the minus strand of CAVLGL010000013.1, from coordinate 14,338,551 downwards.
CCGGGTGTACACTGTGGCTGAGGTGATCGCCATTCCTGATGCAGCTGGTGGTGTCCCTACTACCACATCCTTGACTGCGGCGACGGCGGCGGCGGCATCTTCGGCTCCCAAGCCCTGTGTTACTACTGCTAGGGCTAGGAAGACGGCTAAAAAATGATGGTAGTGGCATGTTTTTCTTATGGTTTTGTTTTTACTAATTTACTCCAGCAGCTCTATTCATATATTTTTTGTAACTTTTAGGTAATCAGGTTTTAATTATAATTCTTTGCCATTCATTTTTAAGACAAGTTTTATAATAGGTTTCCACTGGTTTGATGATTGTTACACAAATTATTTTAATTATTTCACATAACTGGTAGATTTAATTAATAGATTTAATAATATTAGATAAAAATAAATTAGAATATCCAGAAGAAATAGCGTTGGTGATAGAAAGGAGCCTTGTGGAAAAGCAGCGTTAATAGGCTTGTAGTCGGAGCATGCACCGTCTACAATGACCTTGATGCTCCGATCTGCAAGAAAGCTGGTGATCGAATTGCATAATTTCTCGGGAAGCCCAAAGCGCTTCTTTCGAAGCTCCCTTCGTGCCAAACCCGATCGAAGGCCTTTGCAATGTCCAAACTAACGGACAATGCCTCCCCCTTGGACTCTACTGCCTCCGCCCCTCTATGAGTTAAGTAGACCAGAAGATCACCAGCTGATCGACCCTCCGCCCATCTATGAGTTAAGTAGACCAAAAGATCGTCAGCTGATCGACCTCGACGGAAACCGTATTGGCGGTCACTAATCAGCTGGTGATCCTCAAGGTACCGCATGAGGTGGCAGTTTATAACTACTGAAATGAAGCCAAATATAGAAACAAACTATCAAGCAAAACAAGATGAACAAAAATAAAAAAACTCTGACAATAATATTCTCTAAATGTTTAACCCTTCAATATCAGCAATTCAAAAAAAAAGTTGAAAGAATTACTAAAGCAGAAAAATTTAAAGTGACTACTGTCAGTAACTTCAACTACAATACATGATGAACAGAAACTGCAGACTTTATCTACAAAATATCCAGAGAATATTTAACTAAAACCCAAGAATTTATAAAAAAATAGATTACTAACACATAATGGAAGAGGAAAACCCGAAATAAAGGTCTAGTTCTACAAAATATTTATAAAACACGAAAGGTTCCATTAAAAAAAGCACATCAAGAACTGTGTCCGAAGAAAGAAAGAAACATGGTAGACCAACGAAACCGCTTTCAGATGAAGATCTAAGAAAAATATTTACAGAAGATTTGTTCAAAATAAGTCTTATAACAATAAAATGGAGCTTAAAAAGATTTGGCTATAAATTGTTAAGATTTCCAATATTGCCAATGATTATATTTAATTTACAGTGCCATTCACTTTGCTAAAGTGCCAATGGTTGTAACATTCTCTAGAAAAAAGTTTAATTATATTTTTAAATTAATTGAACATTTCTTTTTAAACTTAATGCGTCATTTTATCTGTGTCAATAGGGAGGTTATGATTTTTCAAAAAAAAATACTCATAAACTATACGTTTCCGCAAGGGGGATGGTCACAGGAACTTTCCCATAACACTCCCCCCCCCCCTCCCTTCCCCCATATCCCTACCACCCCCGTACACTAGTACCGGATGTCTATAGTTTTACCATTTTCAGAAGACTCGATTTTTGCATCTGCTGTGTTCTGAATAACGACTTTAAGAAGGAATATCTGGTAAACTACCCAGTTAGGGGATTTTATATTTTATATATATTTGGTGAGTCTATTAGTGATCGTGTAACTTATGAACAAATTGACCGATTGAGGTCATATTCACACTATACAAGATTTGTTTTGTCGAGACGATGGTTCGTAGCTATGCTATTATCCGAAAGAAGGTGTTATTACAAGTTGTTGACCAATTCTATATTAATTGACCAAAATGGCTCATATTTTTTGTTAACATTGCGAAAAACTCCCGGTGGGTGGCGCTGTGGTCGAGTATATAAAATATATTTAAACTGTAAATAGTCCGGAGAAAATTCGAAGTGAAACTCATTGCGTCAACTACCGGAAACACCAGAACAACGTCTGCCGAGACAGCTAGTTACGATGAGAAAAGGGTATCCCTTTTTATTGGAAACGAAACATTCCATCTCAGTCTTCAGTGGTGACAACGCATCTGTAATTTGATATTTATTCCAGGTCAGATGTAGGTGGCTTGTTCGCTTATTTGTACTTCTATCGTGTAAATTAGCATAAACAGAGTTTGCTCATGAATATTGTAAAGTAAGCTAAAATTTAAGAACTATAACAAGATATCAGTACTGCCATTCTTTCTCTTTTATTTTTCAACAAAGCCTAAATCTCCAAAGAAGTAAGTGTAACGTTAAGGATGCTATTATCTATCGCCCTTGTTAGTTGTTAAAACGCAGCGTGCATTTTGTAGTGGCCAGACGAACACCTTTAATTTTTTTTTGTATGAGTTACTGTAAAACATTCTATTTTTCTTTAAATACGTCTAGTAAGAACTAGTAATGGAAGATATTTTAATATTTTTTTTTTGTAGTATAGGATGACAAACGAGCACACAGTCCACTTGATGGTAAGTGGTTACTGTGACCCATAGACATCTACATCTATCCTCAATAAAGACTCAAAATGCAGATGCGTTGTCACCCGTGAGGACTAAGATGGAATGCCTCTTGTCCAGTAAAAAGGGTCTCCGGTTCTCTACACTCAACATACGAAACACAGCAGCGTTAAGCTGCTATTTTACGCTGTTATTCTGTGAGAGCGTGGTCCGTCCTCGGTCGAGCCGACCCATTCGTGCTACAACTATACTACTAATATAACTGCAGCATGGCTCTACCACGTCAAGAATTATAGTAAAACCTTCAAAAATTAGACAATATTGATTGTCGAAAAACAATGCTAGAAAAGTAATTTGCATCCCTTAGATTGATAAAGAAATGGTATTTACGTGGTAGATCCACGCTATATAGTATTGTGACTGCAGCAAAAAAGGTTGGCTGAATCGAGGAAGGACCGCGCTTCCACAGTACACTAACTTAAAATGCAGCATGATACTCCTGTGTTTCATACAAGTATAGTAAGTGACGAGAACCGGGTAACCCTTTTCCTAGTAAGAGGCTATTCTTATTACTCAGGTGCGGTGACCATGAAAGTAAAAGTTAGGCTTTATGCTCCAACTGCTGGGCACATGTGTCCTGGGTATTACTGAGCAATTGGTCCGCCGTGCTGCTCCATTGCGTGTTGGCGGACTTCACATATCTTCGAAATATTTTTATTCCTGTTTCCCTGATTTTATTTTTATTTTAGAGCCGTGGTAGCTCAGATGGTTAGCGCTCGCTGTAAGCTTCACAGTACTCGAGCAACCCGGGTTCGATCCCCGCCGGCACCAATGAAATTGTTAATTGCAATTTTAAGTGCTGATTTACCACGTGCTCGGCGGTGAAGAAAAACATCGTGAGGAAACCGGCATGTCTGAGATATAAAAAAAAATATTTCGAAGACATGTGAAGTTCGCCAACACCCATTGGGGCAGCGCGGCGGACATTTCCTTGCCCTAAAACCCTCTCAGAAATTATAAGTGATTTGTGCCCAGCAGTGGGACATAAATAGGCTGCAACTTTACCTTACTTTATTAATATTTCTATTATTATTATTCCTAAAACATGCAAGTCTCCTTACGATTTTCATTCAGCGCCAATCACGTGAAAAATCAGTAAAATTTCAATGTACTCTTTGTTTAATATTTCATCAAAATCATAATTATAATTGAGTTCATTATATAATTATAGTTTAACATACCTACTATTAACTAAACTTTTAATTTGAACTTTCAAATCATCGTTTTCACATAAAAAATTTTTAGACAAAACTTATTTAATGATACACGAATATTAGTATAATATAATATTTTTTTTCCCGTGAAAGTAGTAAACCCTCTTTCTGCCCGTCAATACCTTTTATAAGAGAGGGGTCAACATCGGAAAGGAGCTAATGATCCGTAAACTATACTACTCGTATCAATTGAGTGCGTCGATATGACAAGTTAGTGGTTTCTTTTTATAGGTAAATACTTCAGTTTCCACTTCATGAACATGAATTTATTTTATATTTAGTTTGACATACCAGTGTAGTATTTTGATATTTTAATTTCGCGAGAGAGAACGCGATATATTTTTTAGGTTAGGTTGCAATCTCTGTCAAAAAAAAAACATTTTTAGTTTAAGTGTGGAAAACCGACATCATTATCTTTTTTCGATTTATTATGAGTCAATCTATGAAAGAGGCCTATTTTGGATCTTTAGCTAAATCACCTCTCACTTGTTTCACAGGATGAGATTTAGGTATATTGATAATTCTTTTATGCTGCCACCACACCTTTATTGTTCATATTTGTTTGTTTATTGATATCATAGGCTAATATCAGACTGTAGACTAATACTGAACGATGTAAATATTTACAGTTATAAAAGGCCTTGCCTCTAACATGTAGTACGCGAGCAAGCTCGCGTGCATCGAATTCAGCCGGCACCACTGAAAATGCTAACTGTAGTTTTAATTAGTAATTTAGCACATACTCGGCGATAATGGAAAGCATGTCTGAGAAATAAAAAATTGCGATCAAATTATAAGTCTCCTAACACGTATTGACCCAGCGTATTTGACTATTCCTTCTCATAAGAGCCTTTCAGGAATAAAATAATGCCTGAGCTCAGTAGTGAGACGTACGTAGACTTTAACTATTTAATGCCAAAATTTTTCCAAAATATTAACATAATATTATAAGTTTTTGTTGTTTAATTATGCGCTAACTATAATCTTCTTTGTATTTGCAGTTAATTTAGATAGTAAATGTATCATAATTTTGAACATTAATTTGATTTATAGTCTCACCTTTATAAGGAATTATAAAGTATTTTTGAATAAACAATAGAATTCCATTGAGGGAATAACAATAGAAAGTGTTAATTGTATTGAAATTTGAAGCATAGTGATTTTAGGGGAATGTCGAAAGTCCCTTGATTAATGAAGTTTCAATTTGGAATTAATTTTATCTTGGCGTGCTAATTGCTTACTTTATTATGATAAAATTACAGAACTTTATATTGAATATTAACGAGTAAAATTTTCACCTACAACCTTTATAAGTTCACGGCATGCATTATTCGAAAGATTTGCTCATATTTAATACACTGGGATAGCGGGTTTTGTATAGAAGTACGGTAAAAATTGAGAACACAGTACATCTGATGGTAATAAGTACAACACAATACAAAATACAATACGTTTTGTTGTACACAAAGGAAAGATATAATATTACAAAAAGAAACAAATTTTGAGGGAAAAATAAAAGGCGGTCTTATTGCTACATATTAATATCTTCCAGACAACCCAGAAAAATAATTAAATAAAAATAAGAAAATGATTAACGGGTAGAGTGTACTAAAATAAGAAGGTTAAGGTAGAACAATGACCATAAATAAAAGGACAAAGAGAAGGGATTAGAAAGACGAATATTGTTCTATAACTTGTTTTATGAACACGGGTAAGGATTGAGCACTGTTGATCGAATGGGGCAAGAAGTTCCAAAGTTTAACTCCAAGGACTGAGAATGATTCATCATTATATGTAAAGTAAGACGTTAAAAGACGTTAGAGGGAAATATTTTTCTTGGACCGTAGGGAAAAATTAATATATATATTACATTATTATTAAAGTAGTTTAGCCCAACAGGTGAAGCATATTCTGTAAACATTTTACGGTTTACTGCATTAATTTGAGGAGCCCAAGAAAGAGTGGAATCTAAAGGGATATCCAAATTTTTAACTACGTCATTGTAAGGGATAGGGATACGCTTTAATATAACGGGTGGTGATTGATATATTTTTATTTTGGAAATCACTCTTGAACCCCCAATAATTATGGCTTAAGATTTTGAAGTATTGACACACATAAATCCATCACCGATTAAGAATGCAAATATTCATGTGATGTTACCCGCGAAGATTAAAATGGTTACTAGTAAAGTGTTTTAGGTTCCCTACAGACACTATACGAAATTCAGCAACACTATGCTGTTTTTTCACGCTGGTATTATGTGAGAGCGTAGTGCTTCCCCGATTAGGCTGACCCATTCGTGCTTCCATAAAATAAACCATCAAGCGTGTATTTTGGGTTGGTGAACATAGAGCCGATATTGTCGGCTCTATGTTAGAGCCGATATTGTCAGCTCTATGTTCACCAACCAAAAGTCAACTTATTAAACTTGCTTCACTTTGTAATTATCAGAGTGCACAGTATGCGGTTGACAATTGTGAAAACAATTGGTCGATTCACCTATACTACCACTAACTCAGCTCTTTGCACTGCCGGACATGCCCCAATCCCAATAGGGTGGATTTATCTTAATTATCACGTTTGGAAGGCGGATTTGCAATCGCAGTAGCAGACGTCCGGTACGTTTCATTTTACTTATTATAAGCCAGTGCTTGGCCATAATCCCACCTGGCAGTAAGTGATGATGCAGCCTTAGATGGTAAATCGCACTGTCTTAGCGTAACAAAAGCCTATTCACTCTTGCATTGAAGACGCCCAGATTGTATTTATTTACTTCAGAAATTAGATACTATTATTACATGTGACATGCTATTTTGTTTCTTAACGACCTGCCCCAAAGTGGCAACATTACTTCAATTCACTACATGCCAACGCAAGTCCACCGCTGAATATAGACTTTCCACATATATTGCCACATCCGTAAGACATGTGTAAGAGAATCCATCATCTAATTTCGTATCATGGATGATGCAAGAGGCAAATTTGAAATATACCGAAAAGTTCATATTGCTTCCAATAGATGGCTCTAAAACTATATTTTATACAGATGTTCGTATCGGCGTCGGGAAGTAGTTTCAAATGCGCGAAATGTCTGGTACAGCGTTCGTAAATCCGCCCACTAAGAGTAGCGATTAAGGCAAATCATCCCTAAATTGGGAAAGGCTCATGTCCAATAGTGGACTGTTAAGAGCTAATGAAAAAGAAAAACGTATATAAATAAATAATCTTAAAATATCGTTTCAACCCATATCCATTAAATAAGATTGTATTATATAATTTTATATACAAACATTCATACACGAATTCGTTATCGCGTTAAACTATACTTGAGCAAAGTCGAGGAAATGAAAAACGTGACTTTTTTCATACTTTCCTAAACGACTTTGGTGATTGTAATAATTCCTGAAAATATATTATGCATACTCACCCAAAAGTAGTAATAATGTTTAAGCGTATGGATCGCGAACTTAAAAAGTTGTGAGTTCGCCTTTGTACCATTTTTTTTTTGTTTGAGTGCAATAAATAATTTTCTATCTATCTGATTCCAAACCGCTATTTCACTATGGTGAACCCCTTCTTTATAGAATAAGGGAGACTAACGAGCACCCAATCCAAATGATGGTAATGGGATGCTGGGGCCCATAGACATTTACTTACTCCTGAGGTGGAATGCTTCATTTCCATTAAAAAAAGTCTTCAATTTCTGCACTCACCATACGAAAAACAGCAGCATTAAGCTGCTATTTACGCTTGCATTAATTTGCTATTACGACGGTATTCTGTGAATGCCTGGTTATTTCCCAGTTGAGCCGATTCATTGGTGCCACAACAATAATATAGTTCCAGCATGGCTCTAACATGTAAAAACATATTCCCTTCTAGCATAAGCTTTTTAAGCTCACTATTAATCACCCTATAATGGAAGTATTGCTAATAGAACAATAAATATATAGGAAGTATTGCTAATAGAACAAGCATTAAGTTTTTTTTTTAAACTAGTATTCAAAAAATATAGGTTAAATTATAAGTAAAGTTAAAGCCTATTTATGCTATAGGTATGTCGGGGTAGATAATATGTTAAGAGCCGTGGTAAACGCTCGCTTTAAATTTCACAGTATACGAACAGCCGGGGTTCGAACTTCGTCGGCACCAATGAAATTGTTAATTGTAATTTTAAATGCTGATTTACCACGTGCTCTGCGGTGAAGATAAATATCGTGAGGAAACCTGCATGTCTAAGAAATAAGAAAAGAAAACTATTTCAAAGACGTGCGCCAACACGCGGACAAGGATTGTCGGTGGGACTTATTTTTTAAAACCCTCTCAGAAAGGAGAGGAGGTCCCAGCAGTGGGATGCATATAGACTGTTGCTTTATATGCTGGGGACAGGTCACGTCTCATTTCTACGAGAATTAACGTCTCTAACCAAGGCGTCACTTCATCTAGTTCGGGAGCACCCTACACTTAGAAGATCAGTAGAACACATTCACTACAGTAGACGAATCAGTAAGCTGTAGTGGCAATAGGACGCCCACATACCTAGAAGAAGCGACAACCAGTGGGGATAAAGCCGCTCATGACGCTCGCGTCAGGAGCGGTTTTTGAACAACAGTCAAAAGGAAAAGAGCGGTGAGACTAACCAGTGCTTACACATTCGCTTTATAGTTCATTTCGTAACAAACGGCCTACCAAACAACATAAACGAAATGAACTGGACTAACAATAAATCTATAATGTTGTTGGGGCTTTACCAAAGTCAGCCAGTTATTTGGAATCCAAAGAATGCTCATCATAAGAATAAAGAGAAATTAAACAATGCTTGAACTAGTATATCAGAAATAATGGGAGTACTAGTGAAAGATTTAAAATTAAAGGAAAATTCTTTGAAGGCTTAACCTTTCGTACACATCGACGCAAGAAAGCTAGCATCAATAAAATCCGGTGCAGGAGAGGACAACTTGGTCTAAATAATTATACTGACTTTGCAAATACAATGCAAAAACCGCTAGAATTGACGACGTCGTCCATTTCGTCAATCCGAAGTAGAAATGAATAGACTCGAATATGTAAACGGTCACTCGTGTAGCCCAAAGCCACACGAATATCTCGCCAAACAATTCGCCGAACGGTGTGGTGATTCACGAGCACGGAATGGAAATGCGGTATAAAAATACAATGTCTTTAAAAATAATTTACTGTTTTCTAAATTAAAAAAAAACTTCTGTAATGTTTTCTATATCAGAGTAGCTGACATAGCGCAACATAAGCTGATGTGGCAAGGCGCCAGCCATATAGCTCTAAGAACGGACAACCGAAGGGGAAATAAGGTTCTCGAGCCTCGAGCCTCGTAGGTACCGGTAAGCGCAGTGTAGATGGCACTTCACTATATAGAGTGACGACCTGGTAAGAGATGATAAAAGTCGATGAATGCAGGTGGCTCAGCACCTATTTTTTGACATTCCTTGTGGGAAGACTATGTTCAGCAGTGGACTTGTGATGGGCTGAAATGATAATGATGATGAATGTTTTTTATATTAAAAATGTTTTTATTTAAATTTAACATTTCCCTAACCTTATCTCATGTGAAGCGATAGTTATAATACTGAAAATAAATATTTTGAAATAAAACTGCAATACAACTGTCATTTTTAGCAGAAGGCGTCAGCAATCCGTGAAATTGCTTGTTATATTTAATATTCAATCCTATATTTTTATATGCCAAGCTTAAAATCCAATCCTAGTCATTTTCATCCATTACAACCTAGCAAAATTTTACATCAGAGAATAGGCCATTTTATCTATTAGAATCCCCCATATATTATTTCATAGATTTGCCATACTTGCTATGCTGGAGAAGCGAGTTAGCTACCGCTGTTTTTTATTATTTTTAGTTGTTATCAGCTGTTGTTCATCTCTTGTTTCATGTTCCTCAGGCGCCTCTTATAGCACTCACGGGATGATATAAGATAGTGGATTCCCTTACCTACTTAGCTCCCAGTACATGGCATACCAAAGTAGTAAGTAAAATTTTTTAGAACCTTGGAGTTACTGGTGCAGTAAGCAGGGTTTTCTCCTCAAAGTCCTCCATGAAAATATCGGCGACAATGGAAAATACTGGTGAACCCATCGCAACACCATCTACTTGGTTGTAAAACTTTTCCTTCCACAATAGATAGCCAGATGTAAGGCAATGTCTGAGTAATACTGCATATTCTGCTGGCATGTTGGTTTCCTCTAGTTTCCTAGTTACAATTGAGATGCAGTGTTTAACAGGTAGGCATATAAATAGCGACTGTACATCAAAACTGACCATGATTTCATTGTTTGTAAGACATAGGTATTTTATCTCACTGACAAAATGGTATGAATTCTTAGTGTGTGCTCTTGTGTGTCCTCTGAGCGGTGATAGTATTTTTGCGAAGTGTTGAGCCAATCTGTAAGGTTGGCGAATCTATTTGACTCACTATTGGACGTAATGGAGCGTTCGGTTTGTGTATTTTAGGTAACCCATACAACTTCAGTGGTTTGGCAGACGAAGGTATTATCGATTTAACGTCTAGATTAAATATCTCGGAGTATTTTTTAATTAAATCGCTAGTTTTTTTAAGCGTATTACTTGTAGGGTCTGTTTTGACCTTTACGTACGTACTTTCATCGGATAAAATTTGTTGTATTTTAAAATTGTAAATAGACGAAATGTCTTGACAAATGGCCTCTAAATCTTCATTACCAATATTAAGTCCAAAAAAATATGTGATATTACAATCGCCCAAACATACTTACAAAAGCTCAGAGTTCAACAGGACACGATTCAATGTATGTACGATTTAATGTATGTCGATTATAAACATTTATTTTATTCCATGCATCTATGTAATATTCATACACTCTACTGGTAAAGTTCGATCAAGATACACTAACAATTTTTTTTTGCAAAATTTAGATAAATTAATGATTTTTACGTTTACGCAAAAATTGCTGCCAGATAGTCTACCAAACGTGGTATGGCGAGGCATTTAGCAATGTATAGAGGAGGTCTATACATGTTCATCAATTAACCTTTGAGAGGATGGTATATGGCTCCTCTTATAACAATGAGCAAAACGAGACTTTGCCATTACGATCCTGTAACAAAATTAAAGTTATTTTTGTGATTTGGTTAAGCACTTATATTAGTTTTAGAAACTCAGGGGCTAAGTGCTCGTTGTAAATGTCACAATACGCGAAAAACCCGGGTTTGATCCCCGCTGGCACCAATGAAATTGTTAATTGCAATTTTCAATGCTGATTTACGACTTGCTCGGCGGTAAAGGAAAACATCGTGAAAAAACCTGCAAGTCTGAGAAATAAGAAAAAAAAATGAAGTAGAAGTGAAACCTTCACATGAAATTAAATATATAACAAAATTTTCAACCACAAGTGCGGCAAAAAAATCTTAGATAAATATTTTATTTTAAAGCACAAAAATGTTTAGACATTTAGAGCCTAAATTTTAGTGTATTAAATCAAAATAATATTTTCCTTCGAGTAAAATTGCTATGTAATAGCGACGTCTGCTTCATTTTACAGGTAAAATCATTTTATAGAACAAAAATCGAGTGACTCTTATGGTGGTCCGTAAAATAAACACTAGATGGTCTAAACACAACTAAATAAATATAAATCGGTAAGCTACGAAATCGTGGATTGTAAAAGTTTTGTTTAATTCTTTATTTTAACAGTTAAAAGTAATATTAACTATTTTATAGCGGTGCACACAGATGAGACCGAGATATTAGTAAATACTCGTACTTTATACTGAACTAGCTGTTCCCCGTGGTACTACCTGCCTATATCACGGCCTTAGCCGCCCGAGCCTATTGTTGAACTATTTTAATTTTTCACTATCGCATAAACTATGCGTCCAAATGATATGCTACAAAGAACAAAATTTATCGTCATAAAATTGTCTTGAAATTAAGTAACTTGTGTTCGTAAGGATTAATATGCCATGCCTAATAATAACGCTCATAAAGCACTTTCTAATTTTCAATATATTTTTGCCACAAAATATCTTACTGTGGCGTATGTATAACAAATAGGCCTATGGTAACGCTTTGTTTTGTAGATGAAAAAGGATCTATTTTTTGTAGAACATAGTATTTACGTATCACTAACCATTATGTCAGGGCACGGAGATAAAACATTTCGGAGCGCTTTTTCTTCCGACTTGCTTAGCTAAAAATCAATATTAAGGCTAGCTGAGAGGTATAGCCTAATGTTAGATAGCCTATACTATTCCTCGTGAATCTGGCTATCATATACAAAAGTAATTTATCAAATCGTACTTGTATTAGATATTAGCGTGTTTAAACAAACAAAAAACCTTTTCCGCTTTATTGTATTGGTAAAGATTCTATCTCATTCTCTCATTTAGATTTATATATTTGTCTCTTTTTAGTGTCGCTGTTTCGTTTCATTGAGTTTCAAATCACAATCACATCACAAAGATGAAAAAGAAATTTTCACTTCAAAAAATATTTTGAAGACACGTGAAATTTGCCAACACATTGGGGCAACGCGGCAGATATTTCCTTGCCCTTAAACCCTCTCAGAAATGAGAAGAGGCCTTTGTCCAGCAGTGAGACATATTTATGCTATAACTTTACTTTAATTTACTTGTTTCACATTATTATTTTAAATAATTAATTTATTGACATTAAAAACCGACCGATTTTGCTAAAGGCATCATCACGGTGCTTATGAACTACGAACATATAAAATTACAGTTTATACATGGAAAAATTCACTATCTGCAACGTTCAACTCTTAAGAAATGGAATAATGAAGGGGTAGTAGTGATTAAATATCTCGATCATGGAGCTACTGTAATGAACATATTGTACGCAGAACTATAAAAATGCGCAACAAAAATGCGCCTGCAAAAAGCAAGGCAAACTTCAAAAGAGTGTTTTGTTTCACCAAGATAATGTCCCGGCTAACAAGTTCGCGCTTACGATGGCTGTAATTTGAGATGCTAAATTTAAAATACTTGAGCATCCTCCACGTTTACCAGATATTGCACCTTGTAGTTTCTATCTATTATATAGATTAAAAGGACCGCGTAGTGGCGGTGTAAGAATATTCACAACCCCATAGCGTCCCCTGGGTGTCATAAGAGGCGACAGAAACAAATTACAACACGTTGTGGTCAGCAGGATCTTCCTAGTAACAACACAAAATAACAAAAAGGCTGCAGTTGCCAAAGTTGACAAGCGTGGCAACTGTGGCAAAATCCCCCTATCAGACAATCTATGCGAAGGCCTATGTTCAACAATGGATTTTTATAGGCTGTAATGAATGGATAGGATGGATGGAAAATAACAGAGTATTTATGTGACAGATGACGTTTTATTGTTTTATAGAATTTGGGTGACAAACGAGCACATAGTCCACCTGATGGTAAGTGGTTGCTGTGGCCCATAAACATTTGCATCTATCTTCGTTTGCGAATTACGAGTAAAATGCAGATGCGTTGTCAGCCGTGAGGACTAAGATAGAATGCCTCTTTTACAGTAAAAAGGGTGTCCGATTCTCCACACTCACCATACGAAACACAGCAGCATTAAGCTGCTACTTCACGCTGGTATTCTGTGAGAGCGTGGTCCTTCCCCGGTCCTCCAATCGGTCTAATATAGCTGCAGCATGGCTCTACCACGTAAAGTGACGAAGCAGTAGTTGCTACAGTACAAGAATTTTAAGGCGCTCAGGAAGAAGTGTTTTTAATTTTTATTGATTAATAATTTGGTAAAATATTATTGTGTATAAGTAGATGAAATATATAATATAAAAATGAATCGCTGAATGTGTTGCTAGGCGCAAATCTCGGGAGCAGCTGAATCGATTTCGCTAATTCTTTTTTTATAATATTCCTTAAAGTACGAGGATGGTTCTTACGGAGAGAAAAATTTTAAAAATTGCCTGAGTCTAAAAATAACACTTTTCTATATTCCTATACAAAAGATTCGTAATAATACTTAAAAGTAAATTTGAACTTCAGTACCATACCATAGAGGCAAAACAATTGAGTGACGTTAGTATCGTACAAATATTTGTCAATATTTATACACACTGGCAGATAGCTGATGTTATATGGAGTAACTTGGGCTGCTTTTATTTTAGGGTTCTACGAAAAATAACTCCACGCGGGCGAAGTCGCGGGGTACAGCTAGTAAATAAATCGTATATATAATCAATATAATAAATACATCATATAATAAATATTCATTAAAGCAAAAATAACAAATTCTTATATTTAAGCATACATAAAACATTGAATGAAAATAGTCATTTACGGATTTTATCGCGTTAATTCAATATTTTTTTAAATTGCTGATGCTGATGTAAGTGCTTCGAAGTAACCATGACAAAAGTCAATATCTCTATATATAAAACAATTGCTGTCTGTTAGTCTCGATAGACTAAAAACGGATACACCGATTTTAATGAAATTATTTGTTTGTGTTTGAATGGGTCCCTAGATGGTTTAGATTTACATATTATTACATTTACAAGAAAACGAGCGTGGAGTCCACATAATTATTCCATAGGCGGCCACAATCTCACCAGAGTACAAACTATTCGCGATCTTGGAGTCACATTGGATACTAAGTTAACACTTGATGCACATGTTGATAACATATGTAGTAGGGCTTATAAAATGTATGGTTTTGTACTCCGAGCCAGTAATGACTTCGTACGTCTTAATACATATTTACATATTTATAAGACCTTAATCCGTTCACAGTTAGAATATGCTGCTTGTATTTGGGATCCTTTGTATATAAAATACTCAGATAGTTTAGAAAGAGTGCAAAAGAAATTTCTGCGTTGTATGCACTATAAATGCTGTCAAAACTATCAATCATACTACCAGCTATTGCAAAGATATAAACTCTTAGACTTGAAGTCTAGGAGAATTCAAATGCAAACCATGTTTTTGTATGACATTTGCCATAACAGGTACGACTGCTCTGATATTGTCAATAATATTAACTATAGAGTGCCTACTAAGTCGTACATGCGAGCCTGTCGTTCGAAACACCTATTTGCCACACGAAAATCACGCACTAACGCAGGCATGCGCGCACCTATACGTCGTATACTAAATTCTTATAACCGTAATTTCAGTCATATTGATATTTTTGTAAATAGTGTAAGCGTTTACAGAAACTTAGTAATTAAGGAACTGCATGACTGCATAATCAATATTAACCTTAGTACCTATATGGATAAACCTTTGACAAAACCTTGTGCCCCTTGCTACTTTATATTTGGAGCGTCGAACTACAGAAAGAAAGTTAAATTTAGAAAACTTTAACGTGGAAGTTTATTTAGAATCTCACTAAAAATTCTAGGACAATCACTGTCTATTGTAAAAGTTTGTTACAAAAAGGGTGCACTGAGTGAGTAAATTCTTACAATGTAAGAGTCCTTTTAGCTAAATTACAATTTTTGTTCAGTTATTAAGTGATTTTTATATAAATTCAACGTTATATCGTAAAGTTAAAATTACTTCTAATCATTGTACTATTCTATATTTTATCAATTGATTAATATTTTTGCATTTTTTAACACCACATGCGTTTACAAGTATTGTGATATAGTTTTAAACAGTTCTATATATTAATATTAAAAGTAGTATTGCAATGAATACGCACTGCGTGCAGTACACGCAATATGCCTTGCGCATTTTGTGAACATATTTTTTTAAAGAGTGACCGGCTTAAAGAAAGAATAAATCAAAAAAATACAAATCAAAATCAGCAATTACAACTATACATATAATTATCTCTTCTTAAGTATGTCTGATACTGCCATTATAGTATAATATGTTATGGATCAAGTGACTAAACAGGGCACTATTAATTATAATGCCCGAGCAATATGAATAATGAAAATTTTATTATTTGTTACATTGTCTGTTCATTATGAACATTAACTAAACTGTTAATCACTTACAATAAGTTAAACACTTATTGTAAGTGATTAACATGCTTAGGTTAGGTTATATCAAATTTCACAACAGTTACATAGTTTAGTTAATGTTCACTTGTAGTTATTGTATAAGTGATTAACATGCTTAGGTTAGGTTATATCAAATTTCACAACAGTTACATAGTTTTGTTAATGTTCATAATGAACAGACAATGTAATAAATAATAAAATTTTCATTATTCATATTGCCCGGGCATTATAATTAATAGTGCCCTGTTTAATTACTTGGTCCATAACATATTCCCTATAAGTAACATACTTGATTGTAAACCTGGTCGATTTAATTATTTCAATCGTTTTTAATAACACTGTCTACTCATATTAGGCATTTTGAAACCATCTGGATATTATGAATTAATTAATAATCACTTGGTGCATAACATATATACTATATCATAAGGAAAGTTTGTTGTTTTTAATTTCAGATTATATGCCGTAAGTTTATAAGTGCCATTACTGTTAATATTGTAAAATTTTAAATATTACTTTTTTTAAGCAAGTTATCGCAAACAAATTGTTTAGAAGATATTATAACAAACTGTTATTATAATTCCCGTAAGAAAAAAACAACGTATCTCCGTTTTGAGTCTTAATCAAGGATACCAGTAGATGTAGATGTATACAGGCCATACCTTCCGCTTACCATCAGGATCTTGTGCTTTTATACTACCCTAACTTTAATAAAACACAAAAAACCGTACAACTCATAAACTTATGCATACAGAAACAATTTACAATTTATGGTCCAACATTACGAATTTAATCACATTCGAGACATAGTTCTTACAAAATTGTGAGTAAAGGAAGGTTTTATCGCCCCTTACTCGACTGTACCCGAAAATTGAACTGAGATGAAAAAAATTATACACTTATTTATTTCTTGAGGAATTGTAACGATGCCTGTAGGTTTAGATTAAATATTTAGGTACGATCTTCAAGTATATTTGTTCTAAACCAATTTGGTTCAAAATAAAACTTTATTTTATAATTAAATATTACATAAGACATTTGATAAAAGATTCTACAGATAAAACTGAAAAGGCATTTTCTGAAAATTATTATTGGAAATAAATAAATAATAACGCTTTGGCAGTGGTGATAGGAAGAAGGCAATAAATCATAGAAAACACCAGAAGATCGAAATACATTGTAGGAAACGAAAACAAGTTGCTACTGCGTAAAACGATCTACGAGCCAGGATTATGGAAAAGTTGTAGAATAAAGCGTAAGCCTATATATTCCCTCCTGAACACAGGCCACCTTACATTTTTGAAAGGATTTTCGGACAAGGAAGTGTCCACCGAGCTGCGCCAATGCAATTAGACGGACATAGCTTGTCTTTGAAACAATTTATTTTTCGAATAATTTAATTCTAGGAAATGCGGGTTTCCTCGTGACATTTTCCTTCACCGCCGAGCATGTGGTAAATCAGCACTTAGTGTTAATATTATTTGTATTTCGATCGAACCCGTTATGCTTGTGTACTGTAAAATGTTAATCGAGCACTTAGTTGTCTGTCTATCTGTCCAGGCTAATCTTTGGAATGGCTGAATTTCTTTACGAATAGATTAAAAGCAATGCCAAAAGTGATTTAGAGTATATTTTATCCGCAAATTTTTGAGGTTCTTTTTTGATCAAACAAAAAATTGTGTGTGTCGTTTGATTATCATAAACCTAAATAACGCCATATTAATATTTTCTACACGGGCGAAGAAAAGGCTAGTCGCTAGGTGAAGAATAGGGGTTGTGACGGAGAAACCTTTCACAAAAAACGACGGCAGCGTATTCGTATTGAATATAAATTTTCATTTTAGTGTGAAATGCGAGCTGGAGTGCCTCAAGGTGGTGTTTTGCCTTTACTCTTTGCTATCTTCGTTAATTCGATGTGTCACAAAATTTCTTCTCTCTATCACATGTATGCAGACGATCTTCAAGTGTATACGTAGTCTTGAGAACCTACCTACCGCTGTTTCTGCCATCAATACTGACTTGGCGGCTATTAGCGAATGGAGTAAGTGCTATGGGCTCAAGGTTAATCCTTGTAAGTCTTAGGCCATTGTTGTTGGTAGTGGTGGCATGATTTCAAGAGTTGTCTGGAATAACTTTCCCTGGGTGATTTTGAATGGTGTTGTAAAATCTTACAGTAGCACCGTTAAAACCCTTGGTACCCACTTCGATACTACTTTCTCGTGGTCTCATCAATTAAAAGTAGTTAGCAGAAATACTTTTGCTGCTTTTTTATGGGATAGGGTGACAAACGAGCACACAGTCCACCTGATGGTAAGTGGTTGCTGTGGCCCATAGACATCTACATTTATCCTCGTTTGCGAATGAAAATGCAGATGCGTTGTCACCCGTGAGGACTAAGATAGAATGCCTCTTTTCCAGTAAAAAGGGTCTCCGGTTCTCTACACTCACCATAGGAAACACAGCAGTGTTAAGCTGCTATTTTACGCTGGTATTCTGTGAGAGCGTGGTCCTTCCCCGGTCGAGCTGACTCATTCGTGCTACAACTATACTACTAATATAGCTGCAGCATGGCTCTACCACGTACAAAAATGCTATGGGTTTGTTGCGGCGTTTACGTACTTTCCTTCCTATTACTACTAAGATTATGTTAGCACAATCTTTACTCCTCTGTATTCTCGATTATGTGGGTGCAAGCTATCTTGATTTAACTGAAGATCAACTAAACAAACTTGAACGTATTCAAAATCTGGCTATTTGGCTTTCGCAAATATGACCATTTCTCCAAATTTCGTTTAAAGCTTAAGTGGTTACCCATTCGCCTTTGCCGGAATCTACAAATTGTTTCTCTTCTGTACTGTTTAAAACTTCAAGTTTCTTGGTCATGACAGACACGATAGAGATCGAACTAAATACTTAAAGAATTCCTTCAGGGTGCAGGCCATGTGCTTATGAAATGATCTTCCTTCGCTAAAATCGTCATGCGAAAACACGAGAAAAGTTTAAGACTGACGTCGAAAACTACTACCTAATAGTGAATAACTACTGATTATCATTTGCGTCATGTATTGATTGTACCCTGTCTGTATTTATGTATGTATATTTGCCTATTTAATCTTATTTATGTCTATTATATTTTGAATGTATATATTAGTGTATTAAATATTTTTTTATTATGTATCGGTTAAGTTTATTAAGATACTAGTATCTAATTTTACTCTAATATACACCACCTCTGTCCAAAAGTGCAATTTTCTCGCAATCTTAAGGTTTTCTGGAAGAGATCGCTTTTTATATATATAATATAGGATAAGACCGCCTTTTGAGTTTTACTCATTGTAATTTGTTTTTTTTTATCGTTTCTGTGGTGTACAATAAAGTATAAATAAATAAATAAATGCGTGAGTGTGGTGGAACACTCGGTTGGAACGAAGTTTCTTTCGTAGTATGGTATTATAGATAAATGTATTATACTATTGATTTAAAAATACAAATAAATGAATAACTAACGTCTTTTAAAATGAAGTGTCCTTTGAAATAATAAATATCAAAGAATGATGGCAAGATAAGAAAAAGTGCAAGGGACATGGATATTATTCGTAGCTCCCATCCGCCAAATTCGTATCGTCCGTTAGGGAACTTCGTTTCAAAAACAAGGAACGAAATAGGACATATGTATATCTGAGACAATAATCAATATGAAATGAAATTCTAAAAACTTCTTACCACCAGCAAAGCAATGGGCTGGTTGAAAGGTGGCATAGATCCCTTAAGGCCGCGCTTATAGACAGGTTGGATACTAAGACCTGGGTTGAGGAACTACCTATAGTTTTGTTACTCACACTGACGTTAGTGCCGCCGAATTAACATACGGTCAATATGTAAGGCTGCCCGGAGATTTTTCCGGTAATAATTATAATTGAAATTTTTTAAATTACATCGATGTTGAACGGTTACGAAAAATGATAAGCGAGCTGAAACCTAAGCCTACGGCACATAAGGACGCTTGCACAGTATTCATTCATAGCGATTTAAATACATATACTCACGTTTTTGTTAGACGTGACCTTGTACGGAAGTCATTACAACCTTCATACGAATGACCATTCAAAATTTTATAATGAAAAGGAAAAGTTTTCCTAATACAAATGCCCGGTAGAGATGTATTTATATCCGTAGATAGGCTTAAACCCGCTTATATTAGCGATAGCCAAAACGTAAGTAATGTCGACAATACTAGTGATATGGATATTGCTTTAAATGACTGTAATATTAACATAAGTGGAGCGGAAAAAGTTGATCGCCCGCTGAACTACACCACACGTAGCGGCCGTATTTCGAAGAATCCCGTACGTTTCAATTTATAAGTGTAGTTAGGTCACCTCAATAAATTTTATTTAGAATTTTTAGGCAAATTATTTCTTGTCGGTGCTGGCTTTCGTGTAGTACATACATACTTTCTACGAATAAATATACTATTATTTTAATATTAAATAATGGGTAACACGGTGAACAAAAATGAGGTCGTTGTCGCCCAGTCCGAAGCGGGATGAAGGAGACATTAGTGCGATCATATATTGGTTGGGCTGTTGCAATTTTCGTGATAGCCGACATGATCCTGTATATCTTCTGCGGTTACGGGACAGCCCAGGTTAAAAAGTGGGTACCTAAGCAAATGGGATTCGCGCAGGAACGAACCTTGCAAATGACTCAAGGTGCCAGAGCCAGCTTCCGAAGAGCTCACGATGCGCCCAAATCGTACATGCGCAGTCCTGGATACGTCGGATTATAATTCTAAAATACAAGAACTTTTTTCGGATGCAAGCAATTATAAAAAGGTTAAAAACGACACAACAAATAACACACTTAAATCAACTAGTGACCTAATAAAGAAATACTTCGAAAAATTAAATCTAGACGTAAAATCGATAATACCTACGTGTGCCAAACCACCGAATCACCCACTGCTCCACTACGTCCCATAGTGAGCCAAATCGGTTATACAACATACATATTGGCTGAACACTTAGCGAAAATACTCTCACCGTTCAAGGGACATACAGGAGCACACACAAAGGATTCCTACCATTTTGTCAGCGAGGTTATCTTAACTCCAGAAATTCTAAAATTCAGTTCACAATGGAGTGAGAGGCATACAAATCTTTAGCTTTTCTAGATGTGTTAGTAATTCGAAATCCTGATAACTTCTTGAGCCACACTGTGTATAGAAAAAAGACCCATACAGATAGATATTTAAACGGTGATTCACATCACCATCCTTCACAGTTAGCTACCTTGGGTAAATCTTTGTTTCAGAGGGCACGAAGGATCTGTGACAGTAAACACCTGGCCGCCGAGCTCCAACACGTCAAGCAAGTTTTGCACGACAATAAGCTTCGGGTCCAGCGTTTACGTCACAGTGAACGAGTGAAGCCAGCCACAGTCAAGCGAGTGCCTGTTGTACTGCCATATGTCAGAGGTGTCACTGACAAGATTGGCTACATCTTGAAGTGGAAGCACCATTAAAACATACCCCATGTCTTCCCGTGGGAGTCATAAGAGGCGACAGAGGGAAACTGAGGCAGAAGATGGGAAGCATTATCTTTCTGACAATAGCAAAACAGCAATAAAAAACTGCGGTTGCCAACCCGCTCGCCAAGCGTGGCAACTATGGCAATATACCCCCCATGAGAGTAATGAAGAGACGGCACCCAGTCCCCGGCGGCCCCGCTATTCCTGGCTACGGTGGCGACCATGGTAACGGCAGGGCAGGGGGTGCTAAGAATCTCCGGTTGAGGTTCGGTTGCCACCTAAGACGACTCGACCTCGTACCTGGTGGTAACGTACAACGCACGCACCCTGAGGGCTGACGAGAAGATCGTGGAGCTGGATCGTGGAGAAGATTAATTTTGTGGGGCTTCCGGGGGAACCTTTACGCTCTTCTAGAAAATTCATTTTAAGTGTGCCAACTCACAATACATCATTTTTCAATAAATCTTTTACTGTCCAGTTTATTAAGCTCTGGAATGCCCTACCTTTGCATATACGTGAGGCACAAACTATTGTTATCTTTAAGCGATTACTTAAAGAGCATTACTTGTCTCAATCGTTCGGACACCGTTAGGATAGATTGTGTGATTATGTATTTATTGTATCTATCAGTTTTATATTATTGTTTGAGGAATTTTGTATATATATATATATATATATATATATATATATATTGATATATACGTGTTGTGTGTATATTTATGTATATATGTTTATATATATGTGTGTATGTATATGTGTATATGTGTATGTATATGTATATATTATATGTGTTACCTTATCTTTTATTATGTGTTAGTAATTTATATTATTTCATGTATTACTTAGTTATTTATATCTTTTTTTTTGCATTTATTATTTGTATATTTATATTGCACCACCTACCACCTACCTATTCATTGTTTGTATTACTTTACACCTTTGGTTGCCTGGAAGAGATCGCTATGTAGCGATAAGGCCGCCAAATTGTACATATTATAATCTGATTTTGTTATGACATTTGTATATTTGTTCGTGGTGTACAATAAAAGTATATTCATTCATTCATTCATTCATTATTCTTAAAGTATTTGATAATTCACATACATGCACAGAACGGTGATTATCTAAAATGGCTTGCCGTGATTTCTTGGTCATCAGACATTTTGTGTAAATCCACTCTGTCTGGACTAAGTGGGCACAACCTACATGTCTCAAAACCATTTTATAACGTAGATTTATTTCAATACGGTAAAAGTGTTGCCAATGTAGGTCCGCATCTGTTTTAATATGTTTTTGTCAAATTGTTTGTCCGCCATTCGAAGACAGCTTTACGCCACACCGCCACCACCGGGATGATATGGAGGATTCTGTTACACCACTACTACACGGCACTTGCGATACATATATGATTTTATTTTTATGTTTGAAAATAATGCGACAGTTAACAAATTTCTGTTTAGTTCTTTTGCCTTAAACCAAAATCTTGTTATTGTAAACTTGATTTACTTTATATTTTACGATATTGCGTGATAAAATCCACTAGCTTGTTAACTCACTTAACTTGAGAATCAAAGTAAACAAAGCTTGATTGTTATCGTGAAGAATAATAGTTCTCGCTACAAAATTAGATGAAGTATTACGAATAAATAAACATTACACCTAGGAAACAGGTATCGTTACCTGGAATTTAATATAGTAAAATAGAAAATTGCTCACTATTTTATTATAAGCTACCTCTAAACTTTCTAACTGTAATTAAGGGTGTGTACACTAGGTACACACCCTTTCACTTAAATTAGAATTCACTTATTCACTAGAATATATAGTGAGTGCTTCATTGGCCTAAGCATGGTTGTAATTGCGATTTCTGATCACACAATGGGTTTGAATTCCGGGTCGGGAAAAAAATTTGTAGATGCAAAGTTTCCACTCGAGAACCTATCTTCCCCATCGTTTTTCGATTCTTCTATATAGCTTTATTAGCCCATTGCCACTACAGCTTACTAATCAGTTGGGCTAAGGCTGTTAGTCTATCTCTACTGTAATATATATGTAATTATATTTTTTTAATAAATATTGCATGTCTTTGAGATCTAAGATACTCGTAAAGGAACCCCATCGATCATGATAAGGGCTTCCTACTTAGAAAAAATATTCATAGTTAACACATGCATACACTAACCAATTATAAACTATAAGCAATCTACTTTTGCCACTAATTTAATTAATTTAATTTAAAAAAAGGACTTCAAGTTTTTTGGGTAAAATGTAACCTAGATCCCGCCTGGTATTGCTCTCTATCTATTCGTAAAGTGTCATTACAATCGTTTCAGCCATTCCGAAAATTAGCCTGGACAGACATAAAGAGAGAGAGAGAGACAAAAACGGTTATTGTATCCAATTTAAATAACCCCCTGAGCTTAATCAATTTTGATTTGCAAGGTGGCGGTGGGTAGGAACTAGAGGCGTGAAGTCCAACGGGCTAAGTGGCGTGCTTGGGACAAGCCTATATCCAGCAATGCTCTTACCTAGGCTTATGATGTGATGATAATAAGATAGTGTTTGATAAGTAGTGCCAAATGGAAGTCCGAAGTCCGTCCGTCTGTAGCTCCGGACTTCCATTTGGCAGGCAAATTATGTAGCCCTAACATGGTAAATAGCATTAGCTTAGCAAAAAGACTATTTATTATTATCTTAAAGACCGTCAGATTGTTACGCACGGGAGGCGAAGCCCTATTGGCTAGTGTGCTTGTTTACGTTAATATATATCTACATACATAAAACATAAATCTCACGCCTGTCACCCAGAGGGTAGGCAGAGACTATGGATTTCCATTTGGTACGATCCTGACACACCTCTCTCGCTTCCTCTACATCTATACCGAAGCATACACGCTCGTCGGTTAAAGATACTCTTAATTTGGCCCATTTTCAATATATCGCCAATTTGGTCGATAAAATTTCACCTAGGGCGTCCCTTCCCAACTCTGCCGTTCACCTCTGCAACATAAATTTGCTTTATCACTCTTTCCTCATTCATTCTTTTCCACTACCGAAGCATTCCTTTCTTAATTCTAGTCACAACATCATCTTGCAAACCACACTCTTCGCTTATCACACAATTTCTCACCCTGTCATTCAGATTTAGCTCTAATATACACTTTAATGACCACATTTCTACAGCATTTGTTCTACTCTCGTGCTTCTTCTGCCACACCCAACTTTCGCTACCATACATTAAAGTAAGGACTAATACAGCATTGTGAATTGTCATACGTGCCTTTTTTGGACACATTCTGAATTTCCATAATAGAGTGTAGAGACACATTCACCCTATTTTCTGTGTTCACTCGTCGTTCTATATCCTTATCATATCTATCATCCCTGCTAAATAGATATCCTTAATACACAAACTCATCCACTTGCTCGACCAACTCCCTTTCTATTCTTATTTCACATATAGTTTTACTTTCTTCTCTTTCAAAAACCATAACTTTTTTTTAAAGACCTGTTCATCAATGTAATCATTACTTGCAACTCGGCCGCCGACGACGCAAGTATGATTTGATCATCGGCGTACAAAAGGCATTTGACGGTTAACTCACCCATTCTTAACCCACATTCTTCAACTTTCAAATTGTCCAAACTGTCCATAAATAGGTTGAACAGCCACGGGGAAGCCACACAGCCCGGCCTGACACTTTTATGGATACCAAACCAGTCCGAGTAGGCCCCGTTGATCCTGACACAAGCACTGGAGTTCCTATACAGAGACTTCAATGCCTGTATCAACCCAGCTCTCAACTCAAGTAAGTTCAGTGTTTGCCATAACATATGCCTTTCCACTCTATTATAAGTCTTTTTCAAGTCCACGAACGCACAAAAAACTTTTAGGTAATTGGCATAAAACCTATCCGCGATCATGCGCATGGAAAAGACCTGATCCGTTTACCTCATTCCCTTTCTAAATCCCCTAATATAACAATATTTTCATTAACCTCGCATTTCACTAGCTTGGATATAAGTGGGCTTAGACATGTTTGGGGTGTAGATCCTTAGAACAAACAACTTCTTTAAGCCTACTTTCATTCGTATGCATAGCAGTCTCAGGCTTACACATTCATACCCTTTACACAATGACCCATTCTTTCTGAAAGGATGATACCGACTCCCCGATATGCCTGCTCGGTGTCGTCTACACCAGACCAGTACGCGGTATACATGCCATATGTAGTGGCATCCTTTCCCTTCCTTTTCGTCTCATTTAGACATAATACACCTATTCTTCTATCATCATTCATTGCTCCACATACATTCAGCGTAGCTAGACGGGCTTGCGCAATCCATTGTTCGCCCCTCCGGGGGACAGAACGTGACGTTCCTCCCGGAGATTCTTCACATCCCTGTCCCATTAAATGGGCGCCGGAAACTCACGGCCATTTCGTTTCTTTTTTGCCTTATGGTATGAAAGTAGAGGTGGTATTTTTACGCCGCTACCACACGGCGAGGAACCGAGTCTGTTCTTTCGGCTTTGTCGCTTGTTTAGCACCACCCGGGAGACACGTGTAGGGTGGGCCTAGCATTAGGTGGTTGAAGCCTACTGACGCGAGCGACTCATCTCCCACTATATGAATATATTTATATATACCTATAAAATATAAATCGTCTAGTGGCAGTGAAAGGATATGCGCTACCCCATATCGTCCCGTGGGAGTTCAGAGGCGGTGGACGGAAACAAACCAGGGGATGCACAGCAGCGTCTTCCTAGAAATACATATAAAATAAAACCTGCGGTTGCCAACCCGCCTGCCAAATGTGGAATCTATGCCAAATAATCCCCTTATGCGACAATGTTGGAAGAAGGCCATAACGTTAATTATTTTTTAAATATTGCTTTGAAAGGTTTAAAAAGTTATTGAGTTCAGGAGGGTAATGCTTTTATTATCCTCTAATACGTTAAACATTTAAAAAAACTTTTAATTGCATTTTAACATGCGAGTAATTTTGGTTAATTTCTGGCTGAAATAGGTAATTTATATTTATTAATAATTTGTTTTCTTTATAAACCAATTTTAAAATTAGCAAGATGGCTTCGTGATTGATATCAACTTGGGTGATGTTTTATAATTATTATCTGAAAATCAAAGCTTAGGACTTAAAAAAAATTACAGTTTGCAAAAATCTTCTGTATCAGTAAACGGACACTGACTGGATTTATATTAATAGATTTATGGCCTGATAACTGTTTCTAAAGAAAAATTCTTGAATGGCAGCCACGTACTAGTAAGTGCAATGTAGCGTGACCCTATATATAATAATGGCTCGATGAGGCATGCATTGAATTGATGGTGATCCTTAGACGGCAATGCGGCATGACATGCTTAATATACTGTCACATGCATATATGCATATATGGTCGTTTACTTGTATTAATTAATGCGAATGACATCTAAAAACGTGCTGATGGTTGATTAAAAACGATTTAATGTTAAAGTCGGTAAAAAATTACTTCGCGTACATCCGCTCGATATAGAATTTTTTTACCAACATTAATATAATGGACTTCCGCAAAGTAACGCCTGACTCTATTAATGATTTGATGAACAAATAATATTTTAGAAGTTATTGATAAAAAATACACTTATAACCAACAAAAATATATAATACCATCTCACATACGGCAATAGGTAGAACAGAAAATTGATGGAGAAGAAACGTTCTCGCGGCATCCACGTACCGATAAACACACGACCTCGTATCACAATCGGGAAGTCCATGAATGCATGGAGGCCTATGTCCAGTAATGAAGTTGTGAAAGAATGTAATGGTGATGATGATAACGTGACAATAAACGTAAAAGTATCGCAATTGTAGCAGGCTAAATTGTCTATTTTAGTTTGCTTTTTGATCACCTCAAAATGTTCTTACTTATGTGTTTAGGCATATAAAAGTAAACTTTGTATAAAAACAAAAAGTTAGTGCCCCATAATACGAACAGTTACGGTTAAACTCGTGTATGATCATTTTGTAGTTTATAACTGAAT
The DNA here is from genome assembly GCA_963668995.1 of Parnassius mnemosyne. NCBI lineage: Eukaryota > Metazoa > Arthropoda > Insecta > Lepidoptera > Papilionidae > Parnassius > Parnassius mnemosyne. The sequence goes on along the minus strand of CAVLGL010000013.1, from coordinate 14,311,099 downwards.
CCAATAATAGAACTGTAAATGTATACTGAAAGTAATAAATAATTAGAGCGCGTCAGAGCAATTGACAGGTACACAATTACACCTATACAACACTACCTTCCACGCAATTTCCATTGCTGCCTTTATACAAACCACATTTCCATCGCAATGAATAAGCGTCAATGCATTGTATTGGCTGAGATTAAAACGGCAGCTTGTCCTTCTATTGTTTTTCAAACGTCAACGCAGCTATCGTAAATGAAGGCTGAAGTAGAGCACTCATTGTTGCCGTCTACGTAATTCTTATTACGAGATAAGTATTGATAGAAATTCTTGAAGTTTATTTGAATAATATGTATAACATCTGCTCATTTCTACGTGGTTTCGATGTTTACCGTTTGGTCGTTGTGTAAGAAAATTGATATATTTTTACTAGAATAAGGGTGACAAAGATCAAATAGTAACTTAATGGTAATTGGATGCTGTAGCCTATAGACATCTACATCTAAGTTTTAACAAAGAAGTTAGTAATTTAATGAATGTCATTTATGAGGACTAAAATTAAGTTGCCTTGTTAAATAAAATATAAAATTATTTGTTCACTTTAGAGTTTGTGGCTTTTTACGTTGAATATTTGGTAATATTCTATATATCAATACGTGAAGAGAAAACTTTGTAACCCTTATAAATATATCGCGCACACGGAGACATTTGAGATATGGCATACTTTAACTTTATTAGGAGTGGGAGTTCAGAAAGCTATTTATTATATATATAATATGATTGTGTTAAAAATACATGAAACATAATAAAATAAAACATTCATCGTTTACATTCATACTGCCAATGTCAAACCATAAACTTCCAGCTACGTGTCAAACACATAATAATCTGTATTCAAACAATCACACAAAGCAAATATTTTTTTATAGGATAAGGGTGACAAACGAGCACACAGTCCACTTAATGGTAAGTAGTTGCTGTGGCCCATAGACATCTACATCTATCTACGATTAAGAATCAAAATGCAGATGCGTTGTCAAATATATATAATACAAAATAATATAAGTACTGCGTTTTAGCTCAGACCAGAGATTATCTTAAAAATTATCTTAAGATAACACCATCTTTTTTTTATATTATAGGGTGACAACCGAGCACACAGTTCACCTGATGGGAAGTGGTTGCTGTGGCCCATAGACAAGAAATTTATCCTCGTTTGCCAATCAAAATGCAGATGCGTTGTCACCCGTGAGGACTATGATGGAATGCCTCTTTTCCAGTAAAAAGGGTCTCCGGTTCTCTACACTCACCATACGAAACACAGCAGTGTTAAACTGCTATTTTACGCTGGTATTATGTGAGAGCGTGGTCCTTCCCCGGTCGAGCCGACCCATTCGTGCTACAACTATACCTTCTACTAATATAGCTTCAGCATGGTTCTACCACGTATAAAATGTTTTAACATTTTAAAAAACTATATCATTTACTTTTTTACCTACAAATGATGAATGATTAAACGATTTTACCTGTATGTGAAGTTCAATCTTTTTTTTTGAAGGCTTTGTCCGGAGAGATCAGCATAAAGCATAATATGTAGTGTCGTGTAGTTAGACGCCGATTTCGTACTTAATATGGGATTTTTTTTTAACTTGGTACCCACAAATCTTTGTATCTTCATTTAGTTTAGAGATGTTTTTGTATATATTTATAATATTTCATAATTTCTTTTGGGATGATCGGGAGGGATCGGGGGGGATGCTAATCTCTCCGGATAATCATTAATTATACTTCTGCTTCGTCCTTCGAGATTAGCGTAAAACATGTTATGTAGCATTTTAGAGATAAAGTTCATAAATATTTAGAAATTTAATGTTGATTCCAGTTAATAATCTACACAATAAATACACACAATAACATAAATATTTTTTAATCATTTAGATTTCGGTCAGTTACATTGTTCCTAACTATTGATTGCGCAAAAGAAGAAGTTTGAAATAGGACTACTGACATAGTCTTAATTAATTTTGTTTGTATTTGCAAATTTGTACTGGCAAAGATCGGGCCAATCAGTTGTTTTCTGGAATTGACAGGAAGGTGTAATTATAACATTACTTCTGATTAAAACTGGAATTTATGGTATAAATAAATAACTTCGTTAATAATGTACCTGCTTTTTAGTCTTTTAAAAAATCTTGGACACAAACGTATCAAAGTAGCACTTACGTCAATGTAATTTAATTTTTCTATTTAAAATTGGATTTTTTTTTCTGATACTGCAGTATTTTAAATCAAAGTTACAAGCGCGGGCACGTACCTTAGAATCTATCCTCGTCTAAGAATCAAAATGCAGTCGTTAACCCTGACATCTAAGCAGGTGCCGGTTTTACCTTACTTATGAAACACAGCTACGTTATTTGGTTTGACAGTCCTTATACTGGCGGAGTACTGGAGACATAATAGTCCGTAGCGTACGTAGCTGCTCAACGTGTGGTTCAAATTATTTGAATAATAACAAATAAGATTATGGTCACGTGTATAGGTAAAATAACTACAAACGTGATGCTAACGATATTAATACTAGGTGCATCTCATTTATTTCAACCTTCTCACCTTACGAGCATGAACACCTGCAACTAACTTCAATTAAATAAGGCTACAGATGCATTTTCATCTCTGAAGTATGTCTGTTTCGAATTGTCTATTTGAACCACTGACATCATGAGTTTATAATTTTAGAGAATATTTCGCCCGCTTGGAATTTATTACTATTGAATTTTATGAGTTTTAATTTTTTTGCACGGAACCCTAATTCTTTTTCTAATATAAAAGTAGCCGAAATTACTCCTTATAACATCAGTTATCTGCCAGTGAAAATCCAGTTAAAATCGGTCTAGCGGTTTCGTAGATTAGCCAAAACAGACAGACAATAATTTTAAAAATCTTTATTTTTGTTATAAGTACCGCATATACGTTCATATGCATTTAGTAAAAAGCTGTTATTTTGACATTATGAACAGGCACTTTCATTTTATTTATTTGTATAGATGTAGATATAGGTTTGCGGAAATTTTCTCGATTGCTAAGCATAGTGCGTATATGTCTACCAAACATGCTAACTGTTCTTCCTTCAGTTCAGCCTACAGTAAAGAGTTGAGATTTCTTAGGACCTAATAAGTCTAGTCTAGTTTATTGAATCTAAGACCAGAGAAGCCGCTATTGAACTAGAAGTTCTTGCAAAGGCGCGTCAATACTTCACGCCGAAACAGCTTCTTATCCTCTAAAACGTAAAGTTCGTTCGCGCATGCAATAATACTTTCACATTTGGGCTTTTGCTGCAAAACACCACCTAGCATGACGGGGTTGGGCTCAGTGGAGAGACGTACTAAAAGCCTTATTGGTGACCCTGATTTTGTTAACCCAATCTTGTCAGCTTCGTGCACCGGAGTTGCCATACTCTCAGTGTTCTATAGGATACATTACGGAGAGTGAGCGCTGGAATTATGTAATTTCCTCCTTTCCCTTTCCAACATCGGACAACCAGACGGACGGCGAATTTCAGCCCTTTTGAGGTCAATATTCTATACAACAACAATTTGGTTCAATTGAACCAAATTGTTTACGAAGCAAATACAAAGGAAGTGGAATAAACATACAGCGTTTGTGTTTGCATCCGATTAGAATCTCGATGCCTTGTCTCTTGTCACAATAAAACAGTGCAATTTACAATGTAGGGCTTCATCAACGCTTGCTGCCTGGACGAATTGTAGTTAAACACTGGTAAAGTAAAAAAAATCTAAGCACTAAACATCTTGCAATTTCAAGGACAGCAGCACTCTCCCTCGTGGTTTTAGGTGAGATCAACCCGAGTTCGATCGTTTCTTTCGTGGTTATTCCGCTAGAACAAGCAAATAACAGTAGGTATTCTGCATTGAAGTCTCATGTTAAGTATTGTTGCTGTTGGTTTAAATAATTAATCTTTATTGGTGTTATTATGATGTATTTTACGGAACTCACGTTTGTGATGGAAACCAGCATGTATATACTTACTTGTTACTGTACTAATTATATAATATTGTTACAAGCTTGGGGTTCGAGACAATTAAAAACTGCCGACTGAATTACCAAAATTGACACTTTAATTACAGAACACTAATTACAATTTAAAACCACACTAATAATAAAACACAATTGTACTACTGATCACTTTAGTTCGCAGTTATATCACTTCGAAGTATTCGCTTATATCGCCAATTCAATACTGACTCGATCGTGGTCTATACTGGCCTTATATAGGGCCTCAGATAGTTTCCAGAACCTTCTACTGTAGTAACATCTAGATTGTTCGAGTACGTATCGGTCCCGAAATTTCTAGAAGCATCTTGACTCTCCTAGTTCTGCTACTCGATACTAGAGGGCGCTAGTGGTAGTAAGTATTGCCATGTACAAGACATTAATAGTGGCGCGCAACAATATACTGTATTATTATATAATGATATGGTTTATGAAAAATACGTTGAATGAAAAGTGCGTTACTCTGTTTCATTGTTAATAATATCATCAAGTAGTTGTTGTAAAGGTGCCAGGGGGAAACTAAAAACAAGAAAGGGCGACAACGTCTTCGTGATAACAACACAACATCTTAAAAACTGCGTTTGCATATTAAGGAGGATCTGTGAAGCAAATAGTGTATTTTGATGTATATTTTGCAATAAAGTAGACTTTTAAGCTGTTATGACGACGAATAATTATTTGCGTTACCAAGAGAGCAAGTTGAAAATCTGCACTCAAACCATATTATTTTTAAAATAACCTCTTTATGTACTTGTGACAATAATTATTCACCCAAAGAGGCATTGCAAATAACTATTTTCGTGCTCAATAAGTACTAATTAAAAGTTGAAGTCTCTTAATGAATCGTTGCTTCTCAATTTTTTTTTTATACAATTAAGCATCAATGAAAGCTCCCGTCCTTCCTTCATTTGCAGTAGCTAAGTGTTTACGCTAGCAAAACAAAAGCAGGACTGGCCTGCATTTTGCATCATTTGCATTTTTTTTTGTATAATGCTACGAAACCATTGTTTGGTGGCAGCACAAATTTATTTATCATTACCTTCGTTCTGTAAGCGTTGTAAGAGTTGAACAAGGGAAATGTCTGATAGCTTATATGATAGTATAACTATCCCATATATGTGAGCTTACATCTGCACTAGCAAATATATATACTCAGGGTAATGACAGAGACGAATATCAAAATGAACATCAGATGCGATAGCACGCCTGACAACTATGATGGAACACCGCGTTTCCAATGAAAAGGGGTTCCGTTAATCTACACTCACCATTCGAAACACAGCAGCACTAAGCTGCTACTTCACGCTGTCATTCTGTGAGAGCGTGGTCCTCACCCGGTTGAACTGGCGCATTCTTGCTACAACCGTAATAAAGCTGCAGCACGGCTCTACCTCGTATAAAGCAATTTGGGTAAATTCCCTCCATAAAAGGAGACCCTTGTTCAGAATTATGCTGCTAGACCTAAATAAAAAAATATATTATTAATAATGATAACGTCCTCCAGACCGAATTTCGGCCACGGCGGCCAGTCTCAACGGTGAATAGCCATCTGTGCAGGATAGGATTATAGTGCCCGAGTGTATGCGCAAGCACAGGTGCACTCTCTATTCCCTCACTCTCACAGTCCGATGGGACGATAAACCAACACGACCGAAGAGAGATCAGGCGCAGGACCAACGGCTTTACGTGCTTTCAGAGGCACGGGGGTGAGACGTCGCCAACTTCCTGACTCCGGTCAGCTACTGAGAATATCTTCATGGAAAAACTCAGTAACTGATTTTTTGGGCCCGACCCGGGATTAAACTCGGGACCTCAGGATCAGCAGTTGCACTACTACAACCACTAGACCAACAAGGCAGTCAAAAATATATTATTTATTTATTTTATTTATTTAAAAACTTTATTGCGTCCCTTTAGAAAAAAAGGATACAAAGGGCGGACATAATGCCTCAAGGCATTCTCTACCAGTCAACCCATGGAGTGTATCATATACATATATATGTATATTAATTGTATCAATGAAAGAAAAATGAAGAAATTAATTTGTCGGAGCAATTAAAATATTCATAGGAAATGAAAAGATATCTGCGCCCAGCTAGCCATAAATGCACACTTGCAGCTCAGTTTAAAGACTACACTGTAAACTGTACTTACAAGCTGTTACTTAATGACGTCATATTATTTATCACAGCTTGTAAATTTACAACGTCACCGCCGTGAAGTTGAGTATATTTTTTACTGTAATTACCACGCATGACAGACGAATTTGGAAGTTACATTACTAAATTACTGGCATACGAACATTTATTAATAAAAAAATACTAGCAATGCTGTTAACATCATTTTAATAATTCCCGCTTAGCATTCCATATTACAAACATAAAATTATTGTGATAGGAGTGACTCACAACGATAGCTAAATGGTGGATTAGAAACCACGAATTTTTAGTTCGCCGTCCACACGCTACCATTCAAGCAACTGTTGTAAGTTTTGACGATATATAGAAAACGTGCTAGATTAGGAGTGATCTTTAACCGATGAGCATGTCTGCGTAGGTATGAATATGAAGGAGGCGAGAAAGATGTGTCAAGATAGTGCCAAATGGAAGTCCGTAGTTTCTGCTTACCCTTCTGAGTGACAGGCTTGAGCGTTATGTATGTATAATTAAATATCAACAAATATAAACACAATTCTCTTTTGCAAAACAGTTGTACAACAGGGTATTATGTTAAGACTTAAAGCAAAACGAGGACATAGAAAACGGAAGATTAAACTAAATGTTTGGGAAAACTTCATGTGATTTAGCCCCGAGAGGTTTCGTATCAGTCGTAATTTTGGTACAAGCTTATGTCCACTTTCGCAAAAGTAGCATTCTTTGTGATAAGAAGTTGTTTTCTTGTGAGAAATAGTTAACTTAAAATGATTTCTATCGTTTACTTATCTCAATGTGAAGTTTAGGCCTAAAATCTAAATGACTAACGACAGTTGAATTTAATTTTTTTTATTTATTTAAAAAAAAACGTTACCCCCACACTAGGATTTTCTTTTGTATCGTGGAGGCAGTTTACAAACACAAATTTCACAAGGACAAACATCCAGACCCGGAACAATCATTTGTAGGCCATACAAATATTGGTTTCGTGCGGGATTCGAACCCGCGGTCCCCAGCGCAGCAACTCATTGCTAAGCCACTGCACCACGGAGCCGTCTCAAATGTGGGATGTAAGTATACCACCGTTTCCTTTAAATTCAATCTCACTTAAACCTGACATAACCAGATAAATAGCTGACACGGTTCTGAAAACTCAATAAACACGGATACTCAATCTAAAAATACCACACAAATAGCACAAATATCACAGACTGACAACACGGTGCAGTTTACCAGCACGATGGTCTCGGCCTGGCGCTTATTTTTTGTCGAGTTTCATCATCCATCATCACTACAGCCCTTCACAAGCCCACTTTTGATTGAGATTCCCCCAAGTAATGCTTTTTTTTATAGAAGAGGTGGCAAACGAGCGTGCGGCTCACCTGATGGTAAGTGACTACCGCCGCCCATGAACAACTGCAACACCAGGGAGGGAATTGCAGATGCGTTGCCGGCCTTTTAAAAAGGAGTACGCTCTTTTCTTGAAGGTCCCTAAGTCGTATCGGTCCGGAAAAATCGCTGATGGTAATCGATTCCACAAGGAAGTCGTGCGAGGAAGAAAACATCTTCTAAATCGCACAGTGGTGGACCACCAATCATCCAGATGGTGTGGATGGTATCTGGAGTTCTGCCGCGATGTTTGTTCGTGAAATTTGGTGGCTGGGATTAATCCGAACAATTCCTCAGAGCACTCCCCATGGTAGATGCGAAAGAAAATGCAGAGGGATGCAAGCCACTTGCATCCATCGACTTTCAGCATCTCTTACCAGATCGTCACTTCATATAGTGGAAGAGGAAGGCTATAACCAGCTACGGGTTTAATAACATATAACCAAATGTGGTTGTGTAGATGGGATCAAAATTTAATAATTTAAATCTTAAGGTAACCCTGATTTAACTTTGTCCCCCCGTGACCATGAGCGCTTAAAAGTACTCATAACGTCGGAAATGTATAGAATCACGTAAATTAAAAGCGATAAATTCCAAAAATATTATCTTATGACACCCACAGGATGATATGTACAATTTCATATTAATTATACGTCAAGTGGATTCATTAATTGTATGGCGTATATACTCCAATTAATAAGAAATAAAAAGTTTCAGCGTATGGATCGTAAGCCTGATGGATATATTTATACATATACATATGCAAATAATTACTCGTATAGTTATTTCATCTTAGTCGCTAGGGGTCTCAATGTACCAATGGCCTTTATTAAATAGAATTGCCTGCAGATATTACTTACTTATCATCAGCTAGATTACTATATTTTATGTAACATTTTTGACTGAAAGCTGAAAAATAGAAATTGGAACTTTTGAAACATTTTATTCACCCTTTCGAATATAAGCAATTGTCTTAAAATTTTCGATATGGTTTATTTTAATTAAATCTAATTAAAAGGTTACATACCACATTAAAAAAAAAACTGTTACAAATAAAAACGAAGACTAAATATTTTAATTATTATCTAGTCCTGCTCCCAGTGGTATCGTGCCAAACAAATATGTAGTCATCTCTCAGAGACACACATTTGCGCCACTTACTTAATTCAGCTGACTGATGCCGCCCCTGCTCTAAACGAGGTACCCTTTAGATGAGAGCCTGCGAAAGTGTCTACGCAAGTAGCATCCCACCACCACTAAGGCTTTACCTCTCTCCCAAGGGGCCAAAGTTATACCGTCGGATTTCTTGCCATCGTCTCTAAATATTTCACAAGGCTCTAAAAACGAGAGAACAATTATATAGACAAGAGCTCTTCGGATAATATCTTTTAAAGAACTATGACGGGAAAACCTATCTGCACTTTTCATATATGAAAGTTCGTGGAGTCCAAACTCGTCGACGCTGCTACCACAGGGACACTGATGAGTTTGACAAATTGCTGCTCCAAGACGGATCCCTACGGCGATGCGCAAGTTTTCCCCATCAAGCAATGTGCCGCAATTACTTGATGGTAAAGTGTGTAACAAGATTTTGTAATCGCTACGGAAGTACGTATGGCCTGATCTTGGTCACTATTGAAATTATGAAACAAATCTTTCTGCACACTCCATACCAACGGGATATTTTCTTGTTTTCGTTGGTTTACTTTCAGTAGAACATTTTCGCCAGGAAAGGCTAATGCCGTATTTACCTTGCCTCTGCAGCAAAGTATAGGCTTACTTTATTATTTAACGTTATGTTATATACGAGTACGACATACATACTCGTAAGTCATTGACACTAAGCACGGAAGCAAGGAAAGCAGGCAATGCAACGTTAGAAAGATTTCTTACACCAATACCACTAAATATTATAGGTAAAGTAGCTTGAGTCTAGGTTGTTGTATTTGAAGTTAAATTAAGAATTTTTTCCCTAGTTTGTTTTTTCATTATTATTATCAATATCTTTTAAAATATCTGAACATTTTCAGAATGGACTCGAGCGTAGTAAGTATGTTAATTTAGGTACAAGAAGACAATATTTGAAAATAATAAGAGTAATTTGAGACTTTAAGATTGACAATTTATCAACTTGGTTTAAAAACTGACCAATTTTTTTTAAATCTTTAATTACACTTATATCACTTCGATGGTTAAATTTGCATAAATCTGTAGGACTGGCGATTCAAACCCATGATGCCAAAACACGACACAAGTAGTAGCTGAAAGCATAATCCCTTCAACTTATTAAGTGTATTAATAAATTTAATAAAAATATTACATTATCTTCTTAAAATAATTTTGAACCAATTTTATTTGAGGTTTTAATTAAATTTTTAAGTATTTAAATTTTAAATTTGTAAATTTTCGCTCCATATTATGAAAATGAAATATAAAAGTTAAAAAGATACGCAAAATGAAGCAAACTGAGGCCGTGTATTATGAGATCTGTAAATCGAGGGCTGTTAGGTCTAAACGAGCGATTTACTCCCGGGAGTGGATAATAAAATCAGGGGAAAATCTCGCCAATCTTTTTAAAACAAGGCTCTTGGACGTTACACATTTTTGATAGAAAATTAAATGAAATAATATCCTTTCTTTGACTCTAAAATTAATTTCCTTGTCTTTAGAATCATTTTAAAATTACTTGCCTAAATATATCTTAGTTTGATTTATGTATTATGTACAATAACTTTTATATTTTTTCCGTGTAGTAGTGGTGTAAAATATCCTCTATCCCATATTATTATGCCGTGGGTGTCGTAAGAGGCAACAGAGGGAATCAAATCAGGATAATCTCCGCAGCTTCTTCCTAATACCGGCTAAAATAAAAAACTTCAGTTGCCAACCAGCCTAGCAAGCGTGGCAACTATGGAAAACATCCCCTGTGAGGAAATCTATGTTCAGCAGTAGACTTTAATAGACTGTAATTATAACGGTACTAAAAGTATTATATTTCTACAATTTTTGGTATTTTTGTATCTTAGTTTAGTTCTGTAACTTTTTTATTTATTATAGAAGCCTTTGCCGTGAGTGGCATAATAATTATCAATAGATGGTAAGATCTTTTTACTTCTAAAAGATGACAGAGAAATTATATGCCACTAGGTGAAAAGCTTCGAATTTTAACGTATTTTTACACCGAATATTATCCGTGTTATTTGTCGGTTATTGGCGGCGTAAAAGAATCCTCTACTCCATGTCATCTTTTAGGTGTATTTGTACGTGATAGAGGGAACCTAAACTAGAGAGGCATCATCATCTTTCTGGTCATCATTATCACCACCTATCGGACAAGGCGTCCTAACTATTACGTCTAATTGTTACAGCTCATGACAAGTCTACTGCTGAACATAGGACCAAGGAACGCTTCAAAGCACGGTACTAAGCCCACTGCATTCATCAGCTTTCTGCATCTCTTACCATGTCGTCATTTCATCTACGGGGGAACTTCGCTTAACGGTACGAGGCTGCCAATCGAGAACCTTTTTCCCCATCGATTATCGGTTCTTCCAGCTACACGGTCAGCTCATTGCCACATTAGCCTACTGATCTGTTAGGATATGTTAGTTTTTCTAATTCTATTGCAGATACCCACAAATCTAGATAGCTTGCTGAACGACCTTGAGCTTCCTGATACGACCAGCAGCAGTAAAAACTACGTCTCGGATACATAATGTCATTAGAAACATACACTGGTTGTGTCAAAGTAGACACAACCTTATGTTGTGTCTATTTTGACACAACCTTATATTTGTTCACCCATATTAAGAATACTAGTGGTTCTGTTTTTGCTAAGCTCAGTGCTTTGAACGTCTTAGGAGCTTTCTTTCGGTCAAGGTTAAAATAACTTTTATTTTTCCCATTATTGGTTATGGTGATGTATGTTTTCCTGATCTTAATAAGGTTTCCCTTGACAAGCTGGATCGTCTCGTCAATAGATGTATCCGTTTTATTTTTCGTCTTCGAAAATTTGATCATATACTCATTCCGCACTCAGCTTAAATGGCTTCCTATACATCAGCGAAGACATATTAGGATACCTAACATAGTATTTTCTATTTTATTTGATAATCACTACCCGAATTTTCTGAAAATTAAGATTCAGTTCCTACGCGACACTCATGGCAGACAGCTTCGTTCATCGGTGACTCTTGCTCTCTCTATACCTCTTCACTATTCGGGTTTCATATCTTCATCGTTTGCTGTCCAAGTCGCGCGCCTATGGAATGACCTGCCTGTAAAGTTAATGCAATCTTTGCTAGCACAAACATTTAAAACGAATTTTTGAGCTCGTTTCCAATGATAGTAGTTACCCTAGTTTTAGTTTAATAGCTATATTATGTATCTTATATATTCTTATAATATTTATATACTTGTGTATACGTTTATATTTATATGTATGTCATCATTGCAGCCATTACGCCAAGGAATGCCTCAAAGCACGGTCCTGAGCCACCTGCATCCATCGACTGTCTGCATGTCTTACCAGGTCGTCACTCCATCTAGTGGGGTGTCGCCCTACACTTCGGCTACTGGTACGAGGCTGCCACCTTTCTTTTTTTCTGTTGAGCGACCTTGAGCGTCCTCACAAGACCAGCAGTGAAGGAACACGTCTCAAATCCATAAGTCATCACTGGCAACACGCACTGTTTGTACAGTCCCGTTTTCAAGTTTTGAGGTATACTTTTGATCGGTACCTCCCAGCAGTGAGGTTCAATAAAGTTTTAATAAATAAATAAAAATTCACTCTTATTTTCAAGTTTTGAAATATACGTGACAAAAAAATGTGTCGTAATCTCACGAAAGCAAAAAGAACGTAACATTGAACTAACTTAGTAGGACAAAATGTCAGACATCTTCCTGATCAAAATAATAAAACTGCGTTAAATCGTTCTATTTGCACATAGAGTCTATTTCCTGATATGTTCATCAGTGGATTTCTGACGGCCTGTAATAATAGCAACATGTTTCAGTTACCGACTAGATTAGAAAACTGAACCAAGAGGTTTATGTATAAGTATCGTAGCATTCTAAGCGTTGTTTATTTTGCGACAGACTAGGCGTCTAACCCAGTATAGCCCGCTTCCACGTATCTCACAATTTCCATTGTCGCGATAAAACATTCATTCCACCCCGGTGAATACGCGCCGATGCATTGTCTGCGCGATTTCAAAAATGCAAGCGAGTCCTGCTATTGTTTTGCCAGCTGGAACACTTAACTGCTATAAATAAAAGAAGAACCAGGAAGTTCATTGACAGGAAATTCTGCAAAAAATAAAGAATGACGAATAAAACCGCGAAGGTAAAATTTTTATTACGCAATCTATAATGCTACTAGTGTACCTACCGTCTAGTCAAGAATGTCTATGGATTCCTTGGTATTAAGTATTTAAAATAAACATTTGCTCTATAGTTTCATACAACTTTAAAATTTGAGGAGATTATAGATATAGAACAACCGCAACACCAGAGGAATTGCAGATTCGTTGCCGGCCTTTTAGAAAGGTGTAAGCTCTTTTCTTGAAGGTTCCTAAGTCGTATCAAAAAGGTAGTTGAGGATGAAGGGAACGTTTTGTGATCTGATGCGCCTTGTTTGAGAAGAAAAAAGGTAGGAGTTATTTTTCTTCGAGGCTGCCAAGAGGTATGTGTTGGTTGAGCCGCGGTTATATGTGAAAGCATACCCGGGGTCCTGCCGATATGTGGCAAAGGTAAAATACCATGACGTTTCAACCTTTGCGAGTTTGACACAGCACTTAACTTTCCCTCATCCATTAACCCTTGTATATATACACCCTTAACACTTAACCTTCTCACAGAATACCAGCGTAAAATAGCAGTTTAAAGCTGCTGTTTCGTATGGTGAGTGTAGAGAACTGGAGACCGCTTTTTACTGAAAATGAGGCACTCCATCTTAGTCCTCACGGGTGACAACGTATCTGCATTTTGATTTGTAATAGAGGATGGGTGTAGATGTCTATGGATCGTAACAACCACTTACCATCAGGTGGACAGATACCCATCTGTAAGCATTTCTCCACAAAAACCATTCTTCACGTTTTCTATTCATTTATTCATTGCTGCCTATAAAAAGTGTAATAGTATAAGGCTTCCGCCTTAGATTGACCAATAGGGGGATTTTCGCCATGATTGCATACATAGATATTTTTAATTATTATTAATTTGTTATCAGGGAGACGCTGCTGCCATTTGCCGTTTCATTTAAATTTTATGTATACACTGAAAATTTCGGGAATCAAGGAAGTGACATAATATTACTATTTAAAAATGTATTTATTGCTTTTCGAAGTATTCTCCGCGAAATTTGACACATTTTTCCATACGATGAAACCAATCATTGAAGCAACCATTCCATTCGGAAGTTGGGGTCTCTAAAATAGCCGTTTTGTAGGCGTCCACAGCTTCTTCAGGTGATGAAAATCTCTGTCCACGCAATTTATTCTTTATTTAAGCAAAGTATAGAAATCATTAGGGCTTAGGTCGGGGCTGTACGGCGGATGGTCTAATAATTCTATGTTTTCTTGCTCTAAAAATTATTTTGTTCTGTGTGCGGTGTGAGAACTCGCATTGTAGTGATGGAGGATGATGCGGCGGTTGCTGTTCTCTTTACGGAGTTCAGAAACGACCTGGGTGGAATCTTTCGAGAGTTCTGACGCACCAAGTAACGCGAGCCGCTTTTTGCTCTTCATAGAACGAATGCGGTATCCATCGGGAAAACAACTTTTTTACACCTAATTGTCCATGCAAGATTATTTGTATTTGACTCATGCCAATGTCTAAAGTGGCCTGAATTTCGTGGTATGTCACATGTCGATCTTCCTCAATCAGCTTACGCACAGCATCAACGTTTTCTTGAGTGACTGCAGTTTTTGGACGACCTTGATTGGGATCATCACTGAGCTTGACACGTCCACGTTGAAATTTAGCAAACCAGCGATAAATTGTGGTTTTGGATGGGGCTTCATCACCAAATGCAGAAATCATCCGGTCAACACACTGTTTTTGTGTTAAACCACTTCGAAAGTCATAATAAATCATCGCTCTTGAATTTTCTCGAGTCAATTCCATTTTCTCAACGACTAAACAAGTTTGACAAAACCTTGTGACAAGACCGAGAATCTTTTTTTTTAAATAAATAAATGGTATTCGATTTTTAAAACCAAGGAGTTTTCAATTAAAAGATTTTAATATGACAGGAACAGTGGAAATATTCCATTCCCGATACTTTTAGTGCAGCCTATGTATTCATGGATTCCCTTGTGCTGCCACTACGCGGTGTAACGTTGTTAAAACTAACAAACATTGGGTTTAGTAAATGGACCGTTTTGCTCATAAATAATCCAACCCACATGCTGACCAAAATATTGATCCAGTTGCCCTTTTTCAGTTTCTTTATATGTTTATTTCAAGTACGAAAAACTTCTGTTATTTACAAGCAATCTCAAATTCTACACTTAAGTTTCTTTATAATGATATATGTAACATGATATAATAGGGCTCATGCCACAACAAAAATGCATTTATTTTTAAAATCTGAATCACATTATGGTTGAAATATTTCTCCACAATACGGTCCCATTTCATTTAACGTTAAAATGGAAAAATATTAATACAAAACATGAAAGTGATCCGGATAGCATTACATTTGGTTAAATTATTAATTTCAAAGTTACTGAACCTTTCTGATTAGGTACTTCATATTCGTGAAAATTGATTACAGTCGGACGTGTACTTTAATAAAAATTTTAATTTTTAGCGAGAGCCATTAATTAATACAGCCCGTATTCATGGAAGGGGTCTATCAAGATGAGATTGTTTCTTTTCTTATATCTAAATAATGAATTTCATTTAATCGTTATTTATAATTATTAATTGTAAATCAAAAATGTAAAGTATGTTCGTAACTATTGAGAGATTATTACGGATTGTGAATCTGTGGTAAATGTGAAAACATTTATGACTTTTAAAATTTCAGCTTAATATGCTTTTTATTTATCATAGTAATCAAAATATTAAAAATATATAATTTTTACGTACATTTACTCGTAATATATAACTGTTTTTCACCTTTCTTTAACGAATCGAATCTTTCTTAAAGTGTTTTAAAATAAGTTTTGACCACTTTTAGCAATTCAGTTTATTTCTAAAAATATCAACATTGAATTATACTTTTATAATTACTAAAAAAATCAAGAGACAATGTGAAAAATTGAGCGATTATACTAATATAAAGTACTTGACTGATTGTGGTCAAATTCGCAAAATGCATTTGTTTTATCGGGACTATATTATTTCATAACTATGCTAGGATCCGGATGCGTGTGCTGTACTCAATTTATTAACATTTCTTTTAATGTTAGCCAAAAATGACTGATGTTCATAATATTTGTATTATCTTTAAGGTGGTAGAGCCACGCAGCAGTTTTTGCTGTTGCACGTATGGGCCGGCTCGAGCCGGGTTGGTACCACGACCTCATAGAATACCGGCATGAAGAACAAGTTTTGCTTCTGCGTTTCGTCTGGTGAGTGCAGGTGGCCGGAGGCCCGATTCCCCGCCCCCCCCCCATCAACATGGTAGCGGAATTACACGATAGACTATCCCTGGAGAATCCCTCGCTGAGCATCCACGACCATGTTATTCCAATCCTGAGCGTGGGTGCTCAGGCTGCCCCGCGTATTCGGGGGGGGGGGGGCAAAATTCCGCTCATAAACATAACTGCTCGGGGATAACTGAGCAACAATACCAAGGCGACCACTGCCACGCTATCCGTGAATTTCTGCAACATCAGGGGACTTCACTCTAACTTAAACGCCGTCCACTACCAACTCGAGACGGCGAAGCCAGCCTTGCTCTTTCTGACCGAGACGCAGGTTTCCTTTCCGGCTGATATTTCGTATCTCTCCTACCCGGGGTACAAATTGGAGCACTCCTTTGTGCCTCGGGCTGGAGTTTGCGTGTATGTCAGAGAGGACATCTGTTCTCGACGCCTCGGCAGTCTTGAAGGTTCGGACCTGTCCATCCTTTGGCTACGCGTAGACAGCGACGACCATCCGCGCGTCTACGGGTGCCTCTATAGGTTCCATAGCGGTAATGCCGAAACAGACCGACTTATCGACCACGTCCGAGGCTACAGATTCCTTGTTACAACAGGTCCCATCCGCAGAGATCGTGACCCTTGGCGATTTTAATGCCCACCACGCCGAATGGCTCGGTTCACGTTTAACCGATCATGCGGGGAGATCTGTTTATGACTTTGCCTTGGCATATGGTCTGACATAACTGATTACTTCACCTACGCGGATTCCAGATGTGGAGGATCATACACCTTCCCTGTTGGATCTTCTGCTGACCTCTCATCCGGACGGATATCAGGTTTCCGTCGATGCCTCTCTCGGCTCTTCGGACCATTGTCTGATCCGGAGTATGGTGCCACTCACACTCCCCTCGCGGTTGCGTTTTGCAGGTTGCCGCCGTGTTTGGCATTACAGGTCGGCGGATTGGGACGGAATGCGGTCTTCCTTTGTTTCCTACCCATGGAGGCGGGTTTGCTTCTCGCCGGATAATCCCAGCGCTGTTGCTGACTCTGTCACTGATGTGGTGCTACAGGGAATGGATATATTTATTCCATCATCTGTGGTACCCATCGGATGCAGATCTCAGCCTTGGTTTAGCCGCTCCTGTAAGACTGCATTACGCAGTAAGCAGGAGTGTTATCAAGCCTGTGCTGCGGCCTCAGTGACTCGGGATGTAAACACCAGCACACTTAAAAAGAAGTATAACTTCGCCTCCAGGTCCTTCAGAAGAGATATTGCCAAGGCAAAGTCAGAGCACATAGGCAGAATTGGCGAGAAACTAGTTCGCCTTCCTTCGCGAACCCGTGCATTCTGGTCTCTCGCCAAGGCTGTCCAAGGGAATTTCTGTAAGCCATCACTACCATCTCTGCACAGGGAGGACGACTCACTGGCCCAAGACGCAAAAGACAAAGCCGACCTTTTAGGCTCCCTCTTTGCATCCAACTCGACTCTTGATGACGGGGGGAAAACACCGCCGACCATCCCGCGGTGTGAGTGCTCTATGGCGGATGTGCTGTTCTCACAGCGCTCGGTTCGCAAAGCTCTTCTCTCCCTGGACATCCATAAGTCGAGTGGACCTGACGGAATCTCCCCAATTGTGCTGAGGTTGTGTGCTCCGGAGTTGGCACCGGTCCTAACGTATCTTTTCCGGTACTCCTACTCCCAAGGCGTAGTCCCTAACTCGCCTATCGCGATCACCTCCTTGTTCTCCAAAATAATGCTGAACAAAGTCTCGGATTGGGGGCGACTAAATCTAGTCCAGTTTAATCCTCAGAAGACAAAAGTTTGCGCATTAACCGCTAAAAAGAACCCCTTTGTCGTATCTCCTCAGTTTCAAGGCACTCCCCTTCTTGCCTCAGCTAGTATCGGTATCCTCGGAATCGACATATCGAGTGACGTGCAATTTCGTGTTCACTTGGAAAAGAAGGCCAAATTGGCCTCTAAAAAGCTTGGCGTGCTCAGCAGAGCGGGACAGTATTTCATGCCGGCACACCGCTTGCAACTTTACAAGGCGCAGGTTCGGCCTCACATGGAATACTGTTCCCATCTCTGGGCAGGGGCTCCCCAGTATCAGCTCCTTCCACTTAACCGCATCCAGCGCAGAGCGGCTCGAATCGTCGACGACCGAGCCCTTTCCGATCGGCTCGATTCATTGGCACTGCGAAGAGATGTTGCATCGCTTTGCATTTTCTTTCGCGTCTACCATGGGGAATTGTTCTGTTGCTCTGAGGAATTGTTCGGATTAATCCCAGCCGCCAAATTTCACGAACGCACATCGCGGCAGAACTCCCGATACCATCCACACCATCTGTCCACCACTGTGTGATTTAGAAGCTGTTTTCTTCCTCGCACGACTTCCTTGTGGAATCGATTACCATCAGCGATTTTTCCGGACCGATACGACTTAGGGACTTTCAAGAAAAGAGCGTACTCCTTTTTAAAAGGCCCGCAACGCATCTGCAATTCCCTCTCTGGTGTTGCAGTTTTTCATGGGCGGCGGTAGTCACTTACCATCAGGTGGGCCGCATGCTCGTTTGCCCCCTCTCCTATAAAAAAATCTTCTATAGGCTTATAGTCAAAAAAGAAAATCACTAAATTTATCGCGCCACCTACAAGACAGAACAACGTCTCTCTGACTAGTTTATATTAGATTATATTAGAGTATTACATTTAAATACTTTTAATTACAGCACTAAACACACAAATTAATTAAATTTTAACTAGGCACAAGTCCGACAACTGTGGATAACCGTGTAGATTACATAATTAACTAATTGTAATTTAAGGCTCAGCTATTATTAAAATATTATGTAACTGTTTGTTGTTCCAAATTAATTCAATTATAATAATACTATTAAAATTAAATGATATTGTTCCTATAAAAATTAAAAAAAAATTAAAAATACTCTAAACTACGAAACCCTAACGGGTGTAAAATTCAGGAGCGTCTCATATTTTAGAAGTCCTTGGAAGTCTCATCTACCAAAATCGAAGAAATTCCAAAATATGAAACGATCAAAGGAAGATTCTTGAAGAGATCAGCTCGAACAAATTTTTCCCACCAAGAAAAAGTAATCAGTAATGCTAATAGAAAGCTAAAATGTTATTATGTCACAGGGCTGTTTTTAGTCTAAGAGGCCGTCTGAGTAGGTACCATCTTCTTACACATTCCTACCGGCGAATAGCATTGCTTGCACTATTGTGTGCGTATAGAGCGTCAGTATATCTTAGCTCTCAGAGGTTAACGCATCTGTAACCATCTTTATATGAAGATGGTTGCAGCATTCTATGGACTGAAGTAACACTTACCATCAGGTGGACCGTAAGTACCTATATCAGTTTATAAAGAGAAGTTCGATTTACGAATTTCAATTATCTATAAATTGCTACCAATATTAATAAGGACAAAACATATCTTAAACATCATTTTACCAAATTAAAGAAAAAGGTTATATCACATATTAATTTATAAAATCGGCAAAACAAATCTAAACATTTAAAATTATTTATTTAAAATGTTTTATCGCGTTTTTAAAAGAGTACAATGTGTTTAGGAACTGAAGAATACCTTTAAAGTATTGAACTAAAATGTATTTATTTCTAAAAGCAGCAATACAAATTTTAACTTTTTAAATGAATGATATGGCGACGAACATTAAATATTAATTAAGGTAGAACCGCAACATCGTTACTGGATATCGGTTTTTACACTCCGTTAAACTTAAACGACTTTATGAAATAAGAGGACAAACGGAGAAAGGAACGTTCTTAGCTGCCGTTAATTATTGTCCCGCTTATAAATTATCAAAAGTTAAGCATTATTAAATTCCCTTAACCTCAAATTCTATGATACTTTTCCATTAATCTGTTGAGTAAAATAACTAAACTTATAATAAAAAGTATAAACCGACTTTAAAAACTAAATAAAAATTTACTTTCACATGCTTAGCACATGCACAATACTTATGAAGTCGGTTCTAGCTTATGAAGTCGATGCCAAAACATAGTAGATCGAATAATTGCGAGTAAAGCTCAGGCTAAATAAAAATAACTTCCACATGCTTAGCACATACACATTACTTATGAAGTCGGTTCTAGCTTATGAAGTCGATGCCAAAACATAGTAGATCGAATAATTGCGAGTAAAGCTCAGGCTAAATAAAAATAACTTCCACATGCTTAGCACATACACAATACTTATGAAGTCGGTTCTAGCTTATGCAGTAGATGCCAAAACATAGTATATCGAATAATTGCGAGTAAAGTTCAGGCTAAATAAAAATAACTTCCACATGCTTAGCACATACACAATACTTATGAAGTCGGTTCAAGCTTATGAAGTCGATGCCAAAACATAGTAGATCGAATAATTGCGAGTAAAGCTTAGGCTAAATAAAAATAACTTCCACATGCTTAGCACATACACAATACTTATGAAGTCGGTTCAAGCTTATGAAGTCGATGCCAAAACATAGTAGATCGTATAATTGCGAGTAAAGCTCAGGCTAAATAAAAATAACTTCCACATGCTTAGCACATACACAATACTTATGAAGTCGGTTCTAGCTTATGAAGTCAATGCCAAAACATAGTAGATCGTATAATTGCGAGTAAAGCTCAGGCTAAATAAAAATAACTTCCACATTCTTCGCATATACACAATACAATAGCTTCTGAAGTCGGTACTAAAACATAGTGGATCAGATAATTGCTAGTAAAAGCCTAACTAAATAAATTTAACTTCCACATACTTAGCACATACACAATATAATAGCTACTGAAGTTAGTGCTAAGACATAGTGGATCGAAGAATTGGGAATAAACCTCGATTTCAAAAGATATTATTTTTTTACTGTTTGAAATCGGTGTTTACATTCAATTAAAGGTTTAATCATTTTTAATTTCAATTTATGTGAGACCACCCCCAAAATATAAACTTTTTAATAATAAACCATACTAATATTTTAACTAATTTAAATAACTAATAATCAAGGTGTGATGTATGTCGGTAGATCGTACAATATAAGTATGTACATATATATATTTTTCTATGTAGGTAGGCAGTTGCATCTGCCACGTTAGATTGCGATAAACGCCGATACGCAAGGACGTGTTTTATTTTTCAGTGGCGACGAGTTAATTCGAATCCAGTTCACTGAAGCGCATACATGATGTCGATCGGCCGAATAACCGAATTCAATGTTAATTCCGACAATTGGAAATTGTACGTAGAACGCCTCGAACAATACTTCTTAGTAAACGAAATTAAACCGGAAAGGCAAGTACCAACACTTATTACTGTGATGGGAGCCGAGTGTTACGAACTTTTGGTTAACCTTTCTACACCGGAGAAACCGTCGAATAAATCGTTCAAGCAATTAACAGAAATTCTCGAAAGATATTTACAGCCCAAACCCAGTATACTTTCGGAGAGATACAAATTCCGCCATCGGAAGCAAAATGGCAACGAGTCAATCTCGGAATACGTAGCCATTTTGAAAAAAATGTCAAAGACCTGTGAATTCGGTAACTGGCTAGAGGAAAGTTTGCGGGACCAACTGGTATGCGGCGTCAGCAGTGAGTCCATACGGCAACGGCTGTTCACGGAAGATAAAATCGATTTTGGAAAAGCATACGCCCTGGAGGTCAGTATGGAAATGGCGGAAAAAGACGCAGCGGCAGTGGAAGGTCGAGCGGACACGTCGGGCGGTCACATCGTAGCGTGCCAGGCGGTGGCGGGCACGTGGCGCGACTATAGTGGTGGTGGCGGTGGCAGCGGCACTGGCCGCGCCCGGCACGCATTGGCGGTGGCGGCGCCGAGCCGTGGGCGCAGCGCGCACCGCGGGCAGCGAGCCGCCATGCAAAGACCGCGCCCCATCACCCAGCAGCAGCAGTTTAGTGCATGCGGTGGTAATCACGACAGTTTGCGATGCCAATTTGTGCAATATGTGTGTCGAGTGTGCAACAAACAGGGGCATTTACGTCGGGTCTGTCCTTATTTGACGGATCACCATACCATCGAGGTGATAAACTCCGCTATAACTTCTCCGCTATAACTTCGCTATTGGGTAGGCAATGTTTAATAGAGCTCAGTGTACAACTTCCCAAATTTAATTGTGTGAATAATGTAAACGAAGAATTCAATTTGGACGCTTTCAGTTCCAGATACTGTGAAGTATTTGCGGACGGTCTGGCGCGATTCACAGGCGGCACAGTGAGTATCCACGTGCGGGAGGGCGCGCGGCCGGTGATCATGCGCGCGCGGCCCGTAGCGTACGCGCTGCGGGCGCCCGTGGAGCGCGCGCTGCACGACATGGTGCGCGATGGCATCCTGACTCCCGTGAACCGCTCCGACTGGCCCACACCTATTGTTCCCTTGGTAAAGAAGGATGGTAACATCAGAATTTGCGCTGATGAATTGAATTGAATGAATTGCAAGTTAACCTTAAATAAAGTCATTGAAGTCGATCGTTATCCTTTACCAAATGTAGAGGACGTGTTAGCTCGCCTACATGGGGGAGAAAAATTTAGTAAAATCGATTTGTCACAGGCGTACGCTCGAACTATTATTTGCTGATATACCTTATGTAGGTGTTTTTCTCGACGACATAGTCGTAACGTGAAAAGGGGCCCAGGGTCATATAAATAATTTGCATAAGGTGTTTGAGCGACTAAAGTCACACGGTCTATGTGTAAAAAAAGAAAAATGTGCTTTCTTCGATGATAGCGTAACATACCTTGGCCACGTTATTGATAAAAAAGGAATTAGAACCTGTGAGGATAAGATAAAAGCGATTCTTAAGACCCTTGCCCCCACAAACGTTTCGGAGTTGCGTGCCTTCATAGGCATGGTCATGTATTATTCCAAATTTATGAAAAACGTAAGTACAATATTAGCACCTCTGTATAATTTATTACGGGCTAACGTTAAATTTGTGTGGAGTAAGGAGTGTGAGATAGCATTCACTAGTATAAAACAGAGACTAGGTTCGAGTGAGGTGTTAGTGCATTACTCGCTGGAGCTGCCGCTGATTTTGACGCCGGACGCGAGCGGCGTGGGGATAGGTGCAGTCCTCTCGCACGTGACGCCGGACGGCGAGCGGCCCGTGGCATATGCTTCACGGTCGCTTACCAGCGCCGAACGAGCCTACGCTCAAATAGATAGGGAGGCTTTAGCTACAGTATACGGCATTAGGAAATTTCATCAATATTTATATGGCCGCAAATTCACTCTCAGAACTGACCATAAATCTTTACCATACATATTTGGTAGCAAAGTAGGTATTCCCTTAATGGCCGCGTCGAGAGTGCAAGGGTGGGCTATTTTGTTATCGGGCTATAGTTATGAAATTGAATATGTCGCGTCGGAGAAAAATTGTGCGGATGCGTTATCACGACTACCTCAAACCGGTTCCGGGCGTTCTGGTACCGAAGAAATTACCTATTTAAAGTTTGTCGAGCAGTTTTTACCTATAACTCACGATAACATCAGAGTTGCTACATCTTAGGATGCCCTTTTGTGTCAACTTATGTTACATGTTCAATCCGGCTGGCAAAATAAATGCAAAAGATGAACAGATTAAACATTTTTACAATAAACGTTTTGAACTGTACATTGATCGCGGTTGCCTTATGTGGGGCTATAGATTAGTCATACCTCAAGGTTTAAGCGTTAAGGTATTATCACAATTACATATAAGTCACATTGGTATAGTTAAAATGAAGTCCATGGCTTGCAGCTACGTTTGGTGGCCCAATATTGACGCAGATTTAGAAGCAATCTGTAAACAGTACGAAACCTGCGCGGCCGAGGCGCAGGCGCCGCCGCACGCCTCTCCGCAGTCCTGGCCATATCACACTCAGCCTTGGAGTATGGTTCACGTTGATTTTCTTGGACCACTGTTTGGGAGAACTTACCTAGTAGTCATAGACGCGAGTTCAAAGTGGCTTGAAGTTTTTAAGATGCATAAAACGAATGCAACGGCTGTAATAAAAGTTCTTCGAGCAACGTTCGCACGGTTTGGACTACCAGTGGAGATCGTATCGGATCAAGGTCCCCCGTTCAAAAGCAATGAGTTTCAGACATTTTTAAATAATAATGGCATTCGACAATCTTTTTCACCCGCCTATCACCCGTCATCGAACGGAGCGGCCGAAAACGCGGTCAAACTTTGCAAACGGGCACTTAAGAAAGCAAATAGGGAATCGGTCGACATAGATGCCGCTATGCAAACATTTTACTGAGCTATAGGAATAGTGTGCATAGTAGCACTGGCGACACACCTGCGATGCTACTGCAGAGGCGGTCATTGCGTTCGAGATTAGACCTACTGCGTAGCGACAGTGCACGCGAGCAGTGCGTGCGGCGCGCACAGCATCGCCAACTAGCGAACGCTGGCGGTATGCCGCGGGCGCTTGCGCCCGGCGATACCATCTGGGTTAGGGGCTAAGGAAGTTCAGAGAAGTGGCAAAAAGGTACCGTAGTATGTAATGAGGGCACACGTCGTTATTTGGTAAATAGTGATAACGGTCGACTGATCCAAAGACATATTGACCAAATTAGACGCCGGGCGCGAATGTCGGATGTCCCTTATCCTTCTAGTGTAGAATGTAACGAAGATATTGAAACCGGAAGCGGGAGCCAGGAGGGCGTATTGTGCTCAGAATTTGGGTCGGAGGGTAACGTTGTGAGCGATGGTGAGGAAGGCTCGTTCGGCACCCCTTCGAGTGACAAACAGGTGTCAGTACGTTCCTCACCAAACACTACACAGAGTGAATCGAGTCCAACGCAATCACCAGTCCTAAACTCACCATGCATTCCTGTGAATCGTCCCAAACGAAACCGTAAACCTGTTCAACGTTATGGGTTATAAGAATCAAATTAATACATCATCAATTAATGTGTTACCTATTAGTTAAAATATTAATGTGTTACCTATTAGTTAATATAAAAACTACCCTATTGTAATTTAAGTGGGGAGGTGTGATGTATGTCGGTAGATCGTACAATATAAGTATGTACATATATATATATATATATATATATATATATATATATATATATATATATATTTTCTATGTAGGTAGGCAGTTGCATCTGCCACGTTAGATAGCGATAAACGCCGATACGCAAGGACGTGTTTTATTTCTCACAAGGGAATTAATTTGAAATGCTTTGGAGCCATACAGTATACTCGTCAATGAACTAATTTAGTGTTGCTAAAATAGCAACAACAGTTACGGCTAACAATTTCTGTGGCACTTGTTTGATCAATTTCGGATTCATCATCATCATTCATCATTACAGCCCTTCACAAGTCCACTGCTGAACATAGGCCTCCCCCAAAGAATGCCACAAAGCACGGTCCTGAGCCACCTGCATCCATCGACTTCCTGCATGTCTTACCAGGTCGTCACTCCATCTCGTGGGGGGACGCCCTACACTTCGCCTACCGGTACGAGGCTGCCACTCGAGAACCTTTCTTCCCCATCGGTTGTCGGTTCTTCGAGCTATATGGCCGGCCCATTGCCACTTCAGCTTACTAATCCGTTGGGCTATGTCGGTTACTCTGGTTCTACTGCGGATATACTCATTCCTAAGTTTATCACGCAGAGAAACTCCGAGCATAGCCCTCTCCATAGCTCGCTGAGCGACCTTGAGCTTCCTCATCCGGCCAGCAGTGAAGGACCACGTCTCAGTTCCGTATGTCATCACTGGCAACACGCACTCGTTTTCAAGGTTTGAGGTATACCTGACGAGAAGATGTGCCGTAATTTCCCGAACGCTGCCCAACCGAGTTGAATCCGTCGATTGACCTCTCGGTCGAAGTTGGACTTACCTAGTCGGACTATTTGTCCCAGGTAAACATACTCGTCAACAACTTCGAGCTTAGTGTTCCCAACAACTACCGGCATAGGTGTGACATGGACATTAAACATGATCTTAGTTTTGTCCATGTTCATCTTAAGACCTATCCGTTGGGAAACACTATTGAGGTCATTGAGCATAGTGCTTAGGTCCTCCAGCGATTTTGCCATAAGGACTATATCGTCGGCAAATCGAAGGTGAGTGATTTACTCGCCATTGATGTTGATACCGTATCCTTTCCAGTCCAGAAGCTTGAAAACGTCTTCCAATGCAGCGGTGAAGAGTTTCGGGGATATGACGTCACCCTGTCTTACACCTCTCTGCAATTGGATAGGTTTCGTACTCTGGTTCTGTACTCGGATAGCAATCGTAGCCCTACTGTACAAGCACTTCAACACTTCGATATACCGATATAAAAACAGTAAAGTTTAAACGTGGTAGAGCCATGCTCCAGCTATATTATGGTTGTAGCACGAATGGGTTAGCTCGACTGGGGAAGGACCACGCTCTCACAGAATACCAACGTAAAATAGCAGCTTAACGCTGCTGTGTTTCGTATGGTGACTGTAGAGAACCGGAGACCCTTTTTACTGGAAACGAGGCATTCCATCTTAGTCCTCACGGGTGACAACGCATCTGCATTTTGATTCTTAATCGAAGATAGGTGTAGTTGTCTATGGGCCACAGCAACCACTTACCATCAGGTGGACTGTGTGCTCGTTTGTCACCCTAATCCTATAAAAAAAAAAAGTCAACTTGGCACCGCTGAAGGGACTGCAGCACCGCCCAAATTTCGACGGAAACAAAGGCTTTCTCATAGTCCGCATACGCCAGACATAGTGGCAAATTGTACTCTTCGGAATTCTGTACAATTTGCCGAAAGATTTGCGCGAGACGATTCGTAATGACTCTCGAAAACAGCACGTAGACGCGGCTCAGAAGGGAAATCGGTCTGTAGTTCTTCAAGAGAACGTTGTCACCTTTCTTGAAGAACAAGACCACCGCACTTCTGCTCCACGCCTCCGGTGTAATGCCACCATGGAGAACGGAATTAAAGAGCTTCTGAAGGACTTCAAGTACCGGTTTTCCACCCGCTTTCAGAAGCTCCGCTGTAATTCCATCCTCGCCTATGGCCTTACCGTTTTTAAGGTGCTCGAGAGCCATTCTAATCTCGCTCAGACTGACGTCCGGGATATCTTCGGAATAGTGTCGGATGAGACTCGCTCTTGGATCGTTACTCACACTTGCGTGTGGCTCCAACGATGACGTGTACAACTGCCCATAGTACCTCTCAATCTCACTCAAAATGTCAGGTGTCCCGGAAACGATGCTGCCACATTCTGTCTTCAGCTTTGACAGTTGGCTCTTTCTGGCAGACAGATCTCTGGCAAAGACTTTGGAGCCTTGGTTCCGCTCGATCGCTTCTT
The DNA here is from genome assembly GCA_963668995.1 of Parnassius mnemosyne. Classification (NCBI taxonomy): domain Eukaryota; kingdom Metazoa; phylum Arthropoda; class Insecta; order Lepidoptera; family Papilionidae; genus Parnassius; species Parnassius mnemosyne. Next base: position 14,283,575 of record CAVLGL010000013.1, on the reverse strand, counting down.
CAATACGAGCTGTATTGAAGTTGCGTAAGTCCCGCCGCATGCATTTGGAGATCTGTCTGTTCAGATGCCTGTATGCTGTCAAGTCTGTTGAAGAATGTAGCTTCATCTCCCGTCTAACAGCCATGAGATTAAGAGTGTGATCGGAGAGTTTTTGTGTTCTTCTGCGGCGGGTCTTGCAGAACTTAGCTCTGACCGCATGGACAGTTTCCACGAGCTTGTCATTCATATCGTCCACTTCATTGCAGTCTTCTAGGCACTGAAAACGGTTTTGTAACTCGAGCTGAAAGGTTTCGGGACTTTGGATTAGAGCACGAGGGGGACGGAGCGTTGACTTCATTAGACGAGACCTCTCCAACTTAACGTTTAGGTTCAGTGTGCCTCTAACCATTCGGTGATCGCTACCAGTTTTCACCCTCGCGATCACGGAGACATCACTGAACAGTTGTCGTCTGGTCGTCATAATGAAGTCAATCTCATTTTTTGTCGAACCGTCGGGGCTCGACCAGGTCCACTTCCTGTGGGGCCGCTTCTGGAAGAAAGAGTTCATCATAAAGAGTCCCTCTTTCTCTATGAAGTCGGCCAGCTGCTGGCCCCTTGGGTTCTGTTGCCCTTTTCCAAATTTCCCTACTTTCAGCTCACCGTTCTCTCTTGTGCCTAGTTTTGCATTAAAGTCTCCCATTAACACCGTATATTGGGTTTTGGATGAATGCATGGCTCTAGAGATATCCTCATACATTTCCTCCACCTCCTCATCGGGGTGTGCCGAGGTTGGTGCGTAAACCTGTATGACCTTCAGCGAATACCGTTTGGTGATTCTGAGTATAAGGTACGCAACCCCTTGTCGACACACTCCCGATCTTTACAACGTTGTTAACGAGAAACTTGTGGACGATAAATCCGACACCTCCTTGGGACAGATGGTCGCTCTCCCGGTGATAGAGCAAGTTGTCGGATTCGAGGATTACCGTGTCCTCCCCCTCTCTTCGGACTTCGGATAATTCTATAATATGCCAGCGCAACTTGTCTATCTCTTCTTCCAGCTCCACGATCTTCTCGTCAGTTCTCAGGGTGCGTGCGTTGTACGTTGCCAGGTCGAGTCGTCTAAGGTGGCAACCGAACCTCCACCGGAGATTCTTAGCACCCCCTGCCCCGCCGTTACCATGGTCGCCACCGTAGCCAGGAATAGCGGGGCCGCCGGGGACTGGGGGCCGTTTCTTTGTTACTGTCATTCATAGGAGGGTATTTGCCATAGTTGCCACGCTTGGCGAGCGGGTTGGCAACCGCAGTTTTTTTTTTATTGTTAGTTTGTTGTTATCAAGAAGATGCTGCTGCCCATCTCCTGCCTATTTCCCTTTGTCGCCTTTTACGACATCCACGGGAGGATATGGGGTAGTGGATATTCTTGACCGCCACTACACGGCAATTTCGGATTACTCGCGTTCAATACACGTGTTGCAGTTTGAAGTGAGCCCCTTACCAAGGAATTCAATCATCAAACATACGTGATATTACACGTGGTTTGTAATATCACGTACGTTCAATTCAAATGCACGCTATAGCTATATTATAGTTGTAGCACAAACGTGTCGGCTCGACGGCGATCTACGGAGACAGAAGTGTATAGTATCAGCGTATAGTGCGTGCAGAGAACTGAAGAATCTTTTAATTGTTAACGAAGCATTCCATCTTAGTCCTCTGGGTGACAACGAATCTTCATTTTGATTCTGATTGAGGATAAATGTAGATGTTTATGGGCCACAGTATCCACTTAACATCAGGTGCACTGTTTGCTCGTTCGTCACCCATATTCTATAAAAAATTGCTTTCTGTCGAATGATTAGTATATCACTTTAAGTAAATATTAAAATGTACCGATTTATATATCATAATCCTTATTCTTCTCCTTACATACACATAATATATATTTTTAATTAATTAAATACTCTATTATTATATTAACATTGGATACATGCATTAAAATTATTATTATATATTTACAATTAGTTGCTGGGCAAATGCATCCAACAACAGTGTTGCAGATAGGGACAGTATACTCTGTCACTTATCATTTTTAGAATACCGTTGGGGCTGGCCCTAAACCTTGGCTTGACCTTACTGCGTAAAATCAATCTGCATGAGCTTGAGCAAACATCGCTGATGCGTTGCAGCGAGGGGACAGCCCCATCAGCACCCGGAACGCGTTGTTATATTGGATCCGAAGAGCTCCGTAGGCCCGTTGCGTGTAGTCCCTCCAAAGGCTGCACGTGTAAAGAAATGTGCAAAACGCTCTAAATAGAGTGAGTTTAACATCTCTTGAGCGTGGCGCGAACCTGCAAGCAATCATATTTGCTCGAACTGACAGAGCCCTACGTTCCCTTTCCATGTCAGTATTATCCTTGAGGTCGGACGTAACCATATGACCTAAATATTTTAAAGAGTCTGCCTTAGTTAATGGTGTATTGTTTAATTTAATGGGAGGCACATTACTCGTACGGTTCCGTCCGGCCCCAAAGATCATAATATGTGTGTCCTCTGCCCTCTGTGCCCACTTCTTCCCGCTGCACTCAGGCTGTCAAATATGAGAGAATTAAAGGAAAAAAGTTAAATTTCTCATTTCTGAGAGGGTTTTAGGGCAAGGAAATGTCCACCGCGCTGCTTGCATGTTGGTGGTTTCCTCAATATGTTTTCCTTCACCGCTGAGCACGTGGTAGATCAGCACTTAAAATTGCAATTAACAATTTTATCGATTTTTCGGGTTTTTCGTGTACTGTGAAATTTAGAGCGAGTGCTAATGATCAGGGCTACGACAGCTCAGAACTAACCTAACTTAAATACTGTAAAATTTTATTCATGGTAGAGCCAAACTGCGGAGTGTGTTAATGTCCTCCGGAACAAAATTCATTCTCGGTGGCTATGAGCAGGAGAGGATGACAGTAGTGCACGAGTGAGTACGCAAACAAAGGTGCACTCTCTATCCCACACTCTTATAGACCGATGGGAGGGCTACCTGACACGATCGGAGAGACATCAGGCGCAGTATCAAATCCATTACATGTTTTCCGAAGTACTGGTGTGAAACACCGCCAACTCTCTGAATCCAAACTGCTAATGATAATTTGTTGATGGAGAAAACAATAACTGGTTTTGGCTTGACCCGTGATTGAAACGAAGGAACTTATAATCAGCAGTCACGCTTACGGCCATTAGACACAGCACGAATATCTCGTTCAACTAGAAAAGGACTACGCTCGCATGGAATACCAGCGTAAAATAGCAGCAAAATGCTACAGATTTTCGTTAATTAAGTGGTGATTTTCCATTATTCTATCTTAGTTCTCTATGGGGGTGAGATAATGCAATTTTGCATTGATAATTAAATGACAATATGAAAGTTTCTTTGGGAGTGGACTGCATACTCGCTTACTTCGATTAAAAAAATCGTTTTACTCGTTTTTTCAAAGAGTGTTCTGTACAAAGTTTGAAATGTATAATGCCCTCCGATGGTATATGACATGTATACATTACAACCATTAGGATGGGATACCTGGCCGTTAGTTTTCAAATAAAACCTTAAAAACAAAAAAAACATCAATAAAACTATTTCATTAAAACGAAATATATACATCACAACATTGAAAATAATCGAAGCAATTAAATTGCTAACAGTGATTTATAGACATTTAATACGTTAGACAGAATTAATATAACTCAATCGCTCGCACAGCAATACTCCGACACAAGCTTATTTAATGGTTGTATGTATGAATGCATCTAAGCCTAAGGCCACTATTATATTAGCTGTTCCCCGCGACTTCGCCCGCGTGTTATTTGGGGTTTTAATTTTTTTGCGCGGAACCCTAATTATTTTTCTAAAATAAAAGTAGCCTAAGTTACTCCTTGTGACATCAGCTATCTGCCAATGAAAATCCTGTCAAAATTGGTCCAGTCGTTTCGGAGATTAGCCGGAACAAACAGACAGAAAGACAGACAGACGGACAGACAGACAAACAGAAAGACAGACCGACAAAAACTTTAGAAATTGTATTTTTGTTATTAGTTTCGTATATACGTCCATAATATGCATTTAGTAAAAAGCTGTAATTTTGACATTACAAACAGACACTTCAATTTATTTATTTGTATAGATTTACTATATAAGGTTTTTTATGAAATAAGTTAATGTAACTTTTTGTACATTTTTTTAATTCTATTAATCAAAGTAATCACCCGTGCCATCTATGCATCTTTTCCAACATAGTGTCAGTTTACTCGTATTGATGCCCTTTTTGAAGAAATCGGCTGGAGAGGGGGCAAAAAATTTTTCAACAGCAATTTGTACTGCCTCCTGGGTATGGAATTTTTTCCCCCAAAAAAGTTATCCAAATTCTGGAAAATGTAGAAGGCGCAAGGTCTGAAGAGTACTGCAGATGAGAGACTCTTGTAACCTGAAGACCGTCTCTTGTGCATTATGAGATCGCGCATTGTCGTGCAGGCGCAGCGGGGCCTAGCGATTGAATAAAGTTGATTGAAGACGTGCGAGCTGCTCCATCATTGTGTTCAGTTATCCCGTTTGGTAAGAGGCTGTAGTGAATTACACTGGCGCTAGACCAGCAAACAGTGACCATTACTTTTCTAGAGGTAAGTTTTCGTTTAAGGCATTGTTTAGGTGCTCAAACATGATCCAAACAACTTGTTGAGCGATTGCGATTATCAAACAGATTCCATTTTTTTCGAATGCGGCTGCTAATTCAGCCGTAGATTAAGTATCATCAGCTTTCACAATCGCCTTAAATTCATCATTGTCGACCAAAGTTTTTCAGATGGTCACGTGGTTCATTTTTCAGGTCAAAATAATCCTAAACGGAAGTACCAAATCAATAACAGGTGGTGCATTGGTTTTTAGTATTTGCTCCGTAAACGTCGTTGATGTTGAGTGCCGCTTGTGCCGCGTTACTGACACGACGGTACTCATACTCCATAATTACTCAAATTTTTAACATACCCATGGTGACGAAAAATATTCAAATGCGATGAAAAAATACCGCTAATCAATAAACAAATGACTAATTAAAAAAAAGAATTCCATGTTTTAAAATAAAGTTAATTTGAAATTAGAATTCTTAGCCAAACAAAAATTATTTTTATTTGAAATGGCCGGTACTGCAGAACGGCAATTTCATAGGTAAAGACCTAATATTATAATATTGTTTTCATAGAAATATGATGTCAATATCTCTCTATAATAGTTTCTATACTAGTCGAGAGTTTTATTAGAGAGATTTAGAAGTAACAGAAGAAAATAAGTAATGCTCTTAAATTTATTGCTTCATATTTAAGTAAGAGAACGCAAAAAGTTGTCATTAATAGTATGAGCTCTTCCGGGTCGATTGTACAAATGGGCGAGCGTCACGGCTCAATTCTCGGCCCCTTTCTGCTTATTGTATATATTAATGACTTACCTTACATAGTAGGGGATAACCATAATATAGTATTATTTGCTGATGACACTTCATTAAATTTCAAATTATAACGTCAGTTAAGTTGTAAAACATTCGATTAGTGTATTTTAGTTACTTTCATGGCATAATGTCTTATGGAATTTTGCTATGGGGTAATGTGACTGATATTGAAGCTATATTTGTTTTGCAAAAGAGAGCCGTACGGGCGATTTATAACCTAAATTGTAAAGAGTCCCTCAGAGAAAAATTTAAAGAAATAAACATATTAACTTTGGCATCGCAATATATTTATGAGAATGTAATGTATGTGCATAAAAACTACACTAATAAGAATAAGGATGTGCATACTTTAAACACTAGGAACAAACATTAGCTTGTAATGCCAGTTACTCGACTTCACCAAGTCAGAAATTCATTTTTGGGGCGATGTATACGCTTTTACAAGAAAATCCCAGAAAATATACAAAATTTGACCTGCTCATAGTTCAGAACCTTTATTTAAGAACGTTTGTATAAAAAGGGTTATTATAATATTAAGGAATTTATGAATGTTAATTACCCCTTGGAATAAGGTGATCGCTTCCAAACTATTACTAATTTGTTTTGTCTGATTAATTGTGTAACATACATGATTGTATACTGTTATTTTAAAAAAAAAGGTCCCGCTAGGTTTCTTGCTGGTTCGTCCCAGGACAGAGGTTTCTTTTTCGAACCAGTGGTAACTAAACAAAAGAGTGACTTTCAATAAGTATTATTTAGTATCTATATTGAATAAAAAAGTTTCTTTTTCTGTTTCTGTTACAGTAAAAGGTTTCATTGTTTCTATAAAAATAATACTAATGGAGTTTTATTCAAAATTGTAAGTTATAAATTTTATATAATATTTACTTCTAAATCTTTCTTTTTTTTACTTTTCTTCTTAGATATATTCCACGTCATTTTATTTTTATAGATCTTTCTTAGTTAAAATAAATAGATGTGGAGTATAATTATAAAGAAACGTACAATCAATACAACAAAGGTCAACGTACGCAACTCGCATTTTCAATTGAATGTTAATCTGATCCAAAAATTGCTGGGGCGTTTGAGAAACATTTCACTGATGATCCTTTTTTGCTCTTGCCATTACTCTCAACGCAAAGTTCAATAGGGCACCCATATATCCGAACTAGCAAGCAGACTAATGTTATGAATTAATTTGTTAAGCTAATGTTATGCTGTAAAAAAGACAAGAAGTCTTACAAGTGTCGAGATAGCTAGATTAATTTATTCCAGTTATTTTCAAGGCATAATCACATAAAAAGCATTAGCATAATGGATAGGGTGGTGCTCAGAAAAAGGATTCACAATATTTTACTCGAAAAGTTGAGCGTTGAAGAAACAAAATCATATAAAAAGTATCAACGAATGGATAAATTATTATTCGATTATACTATCAGTGCCTCTTACAACTAATTACCTTAATTTTAATATGGATAGGTCACATGTAATGAAAATCTAACCACTGGTGTTCTAATCCAAAGCTCCGAATTTTTTTTAACTCGAATTATAAAACCGTTTCCAGTGCCTAGAAGATTGCAATACCAAAGTATTTGCCAGAAATGTGTCTGCCAGAAAGAGCCTACTGCCGAAGTTGAAGACTGAATATGGTAGCATCGTTTCCGGGACACCTGAGATTTTGAGTGACGTTGAGAGGTTCTACGGGTAACTGTACACATTATCTTTGCAACCACGCGCAAGTGTGAGTAACGTCCAAGTCCAATCCAAGAGCAAGTCGTATTTGACATTATTTCAATGATATCGTGGAATCCGTCCAAGTGAATTAGAATGGCTCTGCAGAACCATAAAAACGACAAAGCCCCGGGCGAGATTCGATTTTCAGGGGGGTTCTGAAAACGGGTGGAAAACTAGCACTTGAAGTCCTTCAGAAGCTCTTCAGTTCCGTCCTACTTGGACTTGGGGTTGTGGAACAGAAGTGCGATTGTCTTTTTTTTTAAGAAAGGCGACAATGCTCTGTTATAAAACTGCGAACCGATATCGCTTCCGAGCTGCGTGTACATGGTGGTTTAGAGAGTCATTTCGAATCGTCTCACACGCAGAGTTGACGACTTCCATTCTTCCGTACAAGATGGTATCCTATCTTAAAAACAATAGAACACATACATAATCTTTGGCAAATTGTAAAGAAGACCGAATAGTACAATCAGCCAATTTAACTCGCGTATGTGGACTATGATTCGTTTGAAATTCGGGTGGTGCTACAGTTCATTTAGCGTTCACAAGTTGACTATTGATATATAGAAGTGCTGAAGTGTATGTATAGTAGGGCTACGATGGATATCCGAGGAGTAGGGTATTCAACTGCAGAAAAATAAGACTGGGTGACGTCGTAACGGATAAACTAATAGATAGTCCTTGTGGCGGAATCGATAGAGAACATAGCACTACGTTCAATGACCTTAATAGTATCTCCCAACGGATAGGTATTAAAATGAGCATAGACAAAACAAAAGTCATGTGTAACGTCCATGTCACACCTAGGCCGGTAGTTCTCGGGAGCACTACGCTTGAATTTGTCGACGAGTATGTTTACCTGAGATTAATAGTCCGATTAAGTAAGTTAAACTTTGACCAAGGGGTCAATCAATGAATTCAATTCGACTAGGCAGCATTGGAAATATTACGACACATCTAGAGATATAGACTTAGAAATGAGAATATCCATAAAAGAACCAGAGTAACCGACAAAGCTCAACGAATCAGTAAGCTGAAGTAGCAATGGGCTGATCAAAGAACCGACAACCGATTAAGTTTATCGAATTGCAAACTCGAGAAACTTAATCTGTTAAAACTCGACCACTAAACGATTTGTAGGGAGGTCCCCTATTAGATGGGGTTGAGGACCTGATAAGATAAGCAGTAAGTCGGATGTAGGTGGCCCAGGACCGTGCTTTGAGAGAAATCTATTTTCAGCAGTAGACTTATGAAGGGATGTAATGATGACGATGATGAATTATATTTAACAATATTGACTCCATTTATTTTAACGCATAGAGATTAATCAACAGTTTAGTCATTTCAATATTCCACTCAAACATCTTTAACTTCCTCCTGCTTTTTATACTTGTTTTGAGGTTATATATGATCAATTTCGTCAGCATGTTGTCAAATAGAATCATAGACATATGATCATAGATAATTTAAGTCAAATGTACAAACTAAACTCTCATAGTTTCTCATGGTATATGAATCATACATCTATGGACATTTACATATTATGATAATGTAATAGGAGCCTTGAGCCTGAGTAGTGAGCGTTCGACTTCGCGTATGTCGTAGCGAGGCATTATTCATATATTTTATGCAACGGCCACTCAGGATACTGTAATAGAAAACTGAAACAATCAGGACTAAGGTGAGTGTTTGTCGTGCACCCCAAATTTCCAACAGCACCCTAGTCAATTAGCTTCTACAATTACTTAGGAAAGATAACCATACTGTTAACGTTAATAGGTACTTGCTGTAAACTAGATAACTAGTTTCAAATCACATATTACTGCCTCAATGTTTCAAGAATTCGCCCTTTAGTACGAGTATGCAGAGCTTGATTTGCTCGCAATTTACACTATCCTCGAGCTATACTTCCTGCCACTAATCTTTGGAACGAGTATATGTGGTAGAAACGTTTTGTTGAAAAAATAAAAAACGTTTTTAAATGCCAAAATAAAACAAAACAAAGTATTCAGACTTTTACAGAAATATAAATGAACATGAGGCCGTACTTTGATTTGGTAAAAAACATTGTGTCGGATAAGTACGGTCCCTGAAAATGTTCGACACGACCCTTCGTATTCTATGAGGCATTCGACGTGTTTTATTATGTTCACGTTTCAATAAAAATAGTTCATGGGCGATGCAGTGTTGAATTAAATGGACTTTCATTTTCACGAACCTTAAGAAAAGAAACGAAACACGCATCTTAAGAAGGCACCGCCTCTTTTTTGCAGTACGTATGTATGTGCTTTTGTGCTTTGAATTTATTAAAATAGCTTTTTTGTTTTGATACTCTTTAAAATGTTTATTTTGGCTCCAGATACGAGTATGTAGAAATTATTGATGTGTCTTTGATGTACTTTACATTCAAGTCTACACATATTATGATCTTATCGTATAAGCACTACATCGGATACACGTAGAATTTTCATTTATAAATATAACAAATATTGACTATAACTATTTAACGGTGAGATATGTTGCAGTGCAAGATGATAAGCGTTTAAATTTACTCGTGCCTTCAAGCGACTAATATTATATTTGTCTAGTAAAACTGGTACCGGTGAAAATTTTAAATTCTACACAGTGTGTATTAAAATGGTTAGCCACGAAAACGCACTAAGTGCGTTCACTTAACAACAAAAGCATGTCTTCAATGTCTGGTCACTCCACACATTACTGACTTTTATAGAGGGGGGAAGGAATAATCCCTGAAAGCAAACTGCTGCGCAATACAAGATTCAGACATGTGTGTAATTCTGTGTTTGTGCACACACTCGCTGTACTATAATAATTTGCATTATCCAGTTATTAACCTTGGAATAAACATATTTAAAATCATTTAAATTACTAAATGTTGTTTCCAGATTAGTCCTTGGTATATTACTTAGTATATTGGTTCAATGTTGCAGGTATTTATGGGCACAGCCACAATCACTCAGGTGGACATTTAAATAATTTTTAATTAAAGCCCAAAAATAGATACGCTTTTCTGGGGAACAAAAAAGGATTTAAAAATCTATACAGGTTAAATGCACCGTTAGGAGTCGTGGTAGTTCTGGTTAGGCACTAAGTACTATTAAGTTTTATATTACTTGAGCTATATAAATATTATTTAGGTGCTTATTTAAGTGATAAATATACATAAACATGAATAATATAAAATAAATACATAAAAAATACATACATAACTAAAAACTCTACCAGATGGAAGCCCTCGGCAAGAAAATCAAACGGCCGAGAGTTAGAGAGAAGGGGTAAGAAACAGGCGGACGATGCGGGCGGTATCGAGGAGCACCCCTTCTGCATTTGAGCCCGGAGCAATCGGTCACGAAGTCTCAGTCACCTCAGTTAACCCGAGAGGCTGACGGGGATTAGCCCGTTTGCAGAAACGACCACAGGAATAATTTCGGTGGGCAGACCACCCTAGATGCCGGTCACCTCATGAGCCAGGTCCAGATATTTTGTCGGCTTGTCCGTTTCGGCTTTCACGAGGTTATCGTCATTAAGGTAAGTAATGTCGATCAAAAATATCCTTGACTGTTCCCGGTCCATCCGCACAATATCAGGCTTATTCGCAAGAATAGTCCTATCTGTAATGATGGACCCGGCCCAGTAGAACTCGGCGCGGTCATTTTAGTGAACGGCTTCCAACAAATATTTATAATAAGGCAGTTTCCGATCCATGAGACCGTATTTTAGAGCAAGCTCTTGGTGTAGAATTCTGGCTACTAGGTTGTGTCTGTGCAAATACTCAAAGTTATAAAGCGCCGAACAACCGAAGATGACATGCCTAAGTGATTCAACGGGATAGCGACAAGCTCAATAGATATCGACGGTGCCATCACTTAGAATGTATCTCCAACAGTTGTTGGTCTTGATAACCCGATCCTATATCGTACAGACAGATCCCTCAGTTCCCCGAAAGAGACTGTATCCACTCCCATAAGGTCACCCGGTCGGAAATGCACTGTGCTGCTGGGTCTTGCCGATGCTCGTTAGCTAAGGATAGCGGAGTAAGCCCTTTATTACATGAAATAACGCCCCTGTAGAATGGATCATCCGATCTCACCAGGAAGTAATTACGGAGGCTACAGACTTCACGATTATATATGGTGAGCGCGCTTAAAAAGCCACGTCCACCATGTATTCGCGGCAAATACAGCCTCATTATCGACGATCTTGGATGGTGCATTCTGTGGGACGTCATGGTAGTGCGGACTTTTCTATCCAGGGCGTTAAGTTCATTTTGAGTCTACCTCAGTATGGCAAAGATATACTACATGAGGACAGGCATGATCCAACCGTTACATGCATGTATCTTATTCACGCCCGGCAAAAGGCTGTTAAGCATTTTGGTCAAGCGTGCATAAAACAGATCGCAAACTGATTGTTTCATGTCCACCTCTTCAATACCTATATTTTGTGATATATCCAGGTATCAATATGTTTGAGCCTCGGAAAAAGTACTTATGTTGACGGGCATAGATAAGTCCTCAGACATAGCAACCCTTCCACTGTCAACATGAAGAATCGCACACTTATCCATCCGCAACTCTATTCTAATAGAATTGCGAAAATCACAAGTGACGTTTAGCAATTCCATAAGATGGGCGCGACTGGAGGCGAATAACTTGGTATCATCCATATAGAAAAGGTGGGTCACTTTTGTCCCATCTTTTCGAAGCTGAAACCCTCTTCCGGATCCCTCCAATAGGGTACTGAGAGGGTTCAGAGAGAGGCAAAACCAGATTGGACTCAAACAATCGCCGTGGAATATTCCCCTTCTTATCCTTATGCAGCTTTCAACAGCCGTCATTCTCTCACCTAGATGACAAGGGATCGTACTCCACTGCCCTATACACTGCCCGAGGACGTTTCTAACTGTACAGTCAACCTTGTACAGCTCGAGGACCCTCTTTAGCCATGTATGGGGCACCGAGTCGAATGCCTTTCTGTAGTCTATCTAGGCAGCGGAGAAGTTCCGACGGTTGCGTTTAACCACTTTGTCAATAACCGCGTCAATGACAAGTGGTTCCTTGGATTTATGGATAGAGTCCGGACTGCCTCAGCTACATCAGATACGTTAGGATGACAGGGTTCATGGGCATAATACTAGCACGCTGACTTGCCAGAACTTCCGTCCAAGGGCCCTTGCTATGGTTAACGGACTCCGACCACAGGTTTTGCCAGAAGGCGACAGTATCGGCCTGATTTGGCTTTTGGTGCGTTCCACATACCGCTGGTCAATCCAATTACATATTCATGGAGCCTCTTCTGATTACTCTAGAAGAGACAATTCTGGTTGAACCGCTTTGACCTCTCGGTATATCACCGAACCCGCTTCCCCCGAGCAGCGATTCTTTGCTTTAGGTCATTTTATTTGGTTATTATTACTTTTTTATTTATGGTTATTATTATTATTAATTCTAAATTTAAAGTCTACTTACTAAACATAGGCTTGCCTATAAATTAACTCATTAGGAGGCACTTTATATAGTTAGTTAGATTATGGAGTAGTGGATATTTTAACTTCGCCACACAGAATACTTGTCCAGGTTTGTTTTCCTGTGTCAGCTCTTACGACATAAACGGAACGATTATGGAGTAGGGGATATTTTAACTTCGCCACACACAATACTTGTCCAGGTTTGTTTTCCTGTGTCAGCTCTTACGACACAGACGGAACCATTATGGAGTAGTGGATATTCTAACATCGCCACAAACAATACATTTCAAGGTTTGTTTTCCTCTGTCGGCTCTTAAGACACAGACGGAACGATTATGGAGTAGTGCATATTCTTACATCGCCAAACAAAATACATAATTGTAGCTATGCAGTTCCACGAAGTTCCAGTAAAACAAATAATGATCAACACCAACTATCTAATCGCAATCTTTATTTCTATCGGTGTCTATTATGTTATCATAATTTACCCAATGTAGTGCAGTAATTTGCCGTGTGGTTGGCGCGTAAGAGAATCATTACATTCTATAGGTTTAATAGGTGACTACAGTATTTTTTTTTATAGGATAGGGTGACAAACGAGCACACAGTTCACCTAATGGTAAGTGTTTGCTGTGGCCCATAGACATCTACATCTATCCTCGTATGCGAATCGAAATGCAGATGCGTTGTCACCCGTGAGGACTAAGATGGAATGCCTCTTTTCCAGTAAAAAGGATCACCGGTTATCTACACTCACCATACGAAACACAGCAGTTTTTAAGCTGCTATTTTACGCTGGCATTCTGTGAGAGCGTGGTCCTTCCCCGGTCGAGCCGACCCATTCGTGCTACAACTATACTACTAATATAGCTGCAGCATGGATCTACCACGAATAAGATAAATGCCAGTAAATGGCTTCGAATTGATAATTATATTATCATCATATTTACGGCAGCAGAAACAAAGATGCGATACATATGGTAATGCGATTGTCAATTTACGGCTTGGGTCTAGTTAAGGAAAATCTCCTCTATAACGGGAGATATGGGTCTTGTATAGAATGGACTTTTACCTATTGGTAAAAAAGGCGTTTATTTACCCCATTAAATACAATCGCCAACGTGTAGGTTGTACGAGTACCAAAAATTAAGACAACAATTTAAAATAAAACTTTATATTTCTTTTTGTTGCATATTTTTATTCAACTTTACAATGTAAAACACTAACTTGTATCTGAATCCCTTAGTCAGCACAAATTTATGATTTGCATTAATACAAATCTGAAATTCAACGGAGTAAACTGCATAGCAAATGAAATTGAAAATGATATTCGAACTGACGCTACTCGTAGCACTCCGTGTATAGTCACTGTGTTAGTGTTTGTGACTATAAATATATTATGCTTTATAGACACACACGGATACTTTTATTAGCTTGGTACCTATCTTGGAATTTTTTAATTGTGATTTTCATCCTAGAAAAGACAGCAACCAAAGAGAACATTTTATAAACGGAGAACAGTAACTGAATTTCGTTATCGCTAGACAATGCGCTAAACTCTCAAGGCTAACTTTTAAAGTGAATAGCTTTGAAGAAATAAATCATATCCTTTAAATTACTACATCTAGTTTAGCAATTTAAAAAAGTACTTGCAGACGCGAAGATTTAAGGACGAAGATCAGCAGGCTGCATTAAGAGAGCATTTAAGTGGACAGACGCAACCTTAAATCTTACATTAATTTTTTCTTATCGTTACCTCACACTAATCCGAACGTTACCTCATCCAAACCCGCGGCCCTTAGCACTGCAACTCATTGCAAAGCCGCTGCGCCGAGAATCCATCAAAATGGCTTATTAGTACTTCAGCTAGTATATAAACAATGTGTTCCACTGCAAAGGGTCTATATTTTTAGAGTTCAATCTTTGCTATTAACCCTTAGTGTCAGAACTTCTAAGTCTTTCTTTGTATATGCAATATTTGGTAACCGTTACCGTTACAGCCTATCTAAACTCCACTGCTAAACATAGGTCTCCTCCATAGATTGTCTAATAGGGAAAATGTTGCATGGCTTGGCAACAGGAATGACAACCGCAGTTTTTTTTACTATTTAGTTGTTATAGGGACGCCGCTGCTGCCCACCTCCTGGTTTTTTCTCTCTGTGGTCTCTTAATTCTTTCTTTGTATTCTTTTTAAAAAAAAACGTTACCCCCACACTAGGATTTTCTCCTGTATCGTGGAGGCAGTTTACAAACATAAATTGCACAAGTACAAACATCCAAACCAGGAACAATTATTTGCAGGCCATACTTGTTCCGCGCAGGATTCGAACACGCGGCACCCAGCGCAGCAACTCATGGCTAAGCTACTGTGTCACAGAGCCGTCCAAATAATGTAATAATCGCCTCCAGACCGAATTTCGGTCACGGCGGCCAGTCTCCCAGAGATAACTCCGTAGTTATTATTTTCCTTGTCTTTGTTTAGTTTTGTTTTTGGACAGATGATGAGGATACTACTTCATTTCATTATCCTTACTCTCCTTAAAACATTAACAGATTGTGTATACCTTCTCCTCCCGCTGCATAGAAGTCGCTGGTAAATAAGATACAAACTCAAGATTTAGGGATGGCTCCATATTGTGGAATGTGAGAGAATTAACCTTAATTATATACTGTAATAGTTTATTCATGATAGAGCTACATTGCATGGTATATAAATGTCCTCCAGACCGAATTTCGGTCTCGGCGGCTAGTCACATCGGAAACTAGCCATTAGCGCAGGTCATGATTATGGTGACGGAGTGTGCGCGCAAACACACGTGCACTCTCTATTCCGTCACTCTCATAGTACGGTGGAACGGTAATCAGATACAACCGGAATAAGATCAGTTGCAGGACCAGTGGCTTTAAGTGTTTTCCGAGGCACGCGGGTGAAACCGCCAATTTCCTTTCCGTGCTGCTACTGAGAATTTCCGACACACAAAACCTAACTCGTTTTGGCTTACCGGGGATTCGAACCCGTGAGCTTATGATTAGCAATCGCATTTGCCACCACTAGACAAACGAGGCATTCGAGGCCTCTTGGGTGTCCACGGGAGGATATAGGGTTGTGTATTTTCTTACATCGCCACTACATACTCTATATATATATATACACGATGCATGTTCATGAACCTTGATGTATTTTTAGGTCACCGTTTTTCCCTTCAGTTTATGCCCGCTACATTTGTTGTACCTATGCTGATTTAACAAACTTTACTCGTGAACTTATGTAATTGATTACAAGATAATATATTTTTAACACCCCTATACAGGAGAAATAGAAGCCAACTATGGTAGTGCAATGTACATATATATATATATGTACATTACTTTTTAAATGTAAATAATTAGTTACTTCTATAAATGAATTTCATTTTAATATTAATAACATTTAATACGTTTGTTCATTTTATAATTTACTTATTTAGTTTTCTGTGTAACATAGCATTTAAATAAATAAAACCCAAAACCTTAACATGCGACTTCACTATTACAATTAGTTCTTAAAAACATCCAATTAGAAGTTATATATTTATTTGGTTTATATTCTATAAAATAGTTTAGTTAAATGTTTATTTTATCTGATTGACGCGATAAATATTTTTGGTGTTAAATTCTCAAAAAACTAAAAGCTAATTAAAAATATTATCCCGGTATGAAACTCTTATCGTAACTTGAAGCTTACCCTTATTTTACATTTCATTTTACACCACTTTAACATGCAACGTTATACTTTTGAACCTGTTAATTTACAAATGATTAATTGAATCTCTTTTGAAGACTTAATATTTGTGGTAGAAAATAAACAATTTAATTTTGAATGGGCATGCATTTAATACTTATGTAGATGATTGATTTGAGTTTATATCCCTTCAAAATAATTTATAAAAATCAAAGACATCTGTTAACACTACGTGACGGACTCTGCGGCCTTAATAAATTGCGCACTAAGCTACGGTTAGATCTCCGTAACTCCTAAGGCTACTTTGTATTGTAAGTCGAGACGATCAAACAAATTAGTGTGTCGCACTTTCTAAACGTAGTTAGAAGTTTATTTCAGAAAAGTGTGTAACTTTATTTTGTATTTGCCTAGAAACAGTAACAATCGTAACTGATAATACGACTTAGGGGCATGTTCACCTTGCCAGCTGAAGAACGCGCTCGCGCCCGAGCGATCCATAGCTGTGACTCAGTAATTTTATTCTGAATTTCCGGTCTTGTAATATACATAGCATTTTTTGATAAAACTAAACGATCAGCTATCACTTGAAGGACTCTCAAAGCTTAGTTATAAAGGCGTGGATTGTATCCGAATAGAATCCATTACCCATCTCATTTAGACGTGTTGTTAGAGGCTACGAACAGACCAGAAAAATTTAGCAGCCTCTATTTTATTGTAGCTTCCAAACATTTTGTATTATTTGTATTTACTTTGAAAAGTACCACATTATTAGTGTTTATACATCAATGTTTGTTGTAACAATGTTTACCATCCAAATAATTTCTTAGAAGAAGTAAATACAACACAAGGTATCTTTAACAAAAATAATATCGTTTCACACTTCTTTTTTTATAAAATTGAAGTGTCTAAGGAACTTTCTATCAACTTAATGATCAGTGGCTACTGCAGCCGCGGACACCTGCAACCAACTTCACTTGCCTAAAGATGCTTGTCACCTCTGAGTACAAAGCTTTTGAGGCCTAATATGGCAGAGGACTAAGATAAAATGCGTTCGCCAATCCGCCTACTAAGTGGTGATTAACGTACAATTTTCCTACTGTAGGAGAGACCCAGGTCTAGCAACAGACTGTTTACAGGCTGATGATGAAGTTGATTCTTTTATCGTTGATATCAATCTGTAATACTAAGATTAATGTCGTGCACTGGACTTATTATAGTCTGATGATGTTCTGCAACAATACACTTTACTTTTACAGCATACAAACGTGGCAATTATTGAAAGAATTTTTAATTATTTCCACGTTTGTTTGAAAGACCACTGTACCAGATGCCTTGCACTCTAGGAACTGCTCCTTGTCACAAAACTACACAATTAGGATCTTAACATTCATTCTGCGAAGTACTCGTTTATTACTCACATAAAGACGATTATGGAAGATGTTTGAAACCGTACTAGTAGGCCAGATTGAACAAAACACCGTACTTTAGATCTTGAAATAGTATATGCTCAGAAAATAATATGCTCATACATTACATTATTAAATAGATTCTCAATTAAATGCATTTTTCAAATAATGTATATTAATCGAGTTAAAACTTTATAACTTATTCAATGAAAAACCTTTGACTTTCGAGTTTTTTTACATGATATTTTTTTGATAATACGAAAGGCATTTTATTAAGTTAGGTTTTGAAGCAGTTACATCTATAATATAAAATTGAATAGCTGAATATGTTGTTAAGCGAAGCTGAACCGATTTCGCTATTTCTTTTTTTATAATATTCCTTGAAGTACGAAGATGGTTCTTACGGAGAGAAAAATTAAAAAAATTGCCTAAAAAAGTCTTAAAACAACACTTTTCTATATTCCCATACAAAAGATTCGTAATAATACTTAAAAGTCAATTTGAACTTTAATACCATACTACAAAGTTTAAATGTTAGTGGAGGGGTTCCGGGAAGGCAAAACCATTGAGTGACATTAGTATCGTATAAATATTAATGTCAATGAAATATAATAAGTAGGTATCATAATAAGAAATCAGAAATTGTAATTTTCATTGTGATTTTTAGTAACTATTAAAAGAATTTTAAGTGTTTTCTAATTTTTATTTTTTGACAAATGTTGACTTATCAACTTTCTTTTTTCTTTTTTTTTATCTTTCTAGCTGACCCGGTATCCCGAATAGCAGAATAAATATTAAAAAAATAAAAAATTAAAGAATCAACTGTACGAAGTTCGCCGGGTCAGCTAGTTTTATATAGATCCTTTATTTCCTGATAATAAGCAAAATGTTTAAAATAAAGTTTAAGTAACTTTTTAAGGTATTTTAATGTCGAAAATCCTCGTCGTAATTTTTGGTCCAATACGGGCTGTCTCATTTTTATAGTACAATAATAAGCAAGCAGGGCATCATCAATCGTAAATGACCACTGCCGTCCGCATCACATGTATATTTTCCCCTAACAAATTAAGCCCGCTAAAAATCCAAATGTTATAAAAACAGTTTATTACAAACTGTTTATATAAAATTTGGATGGATATAAATGTTTGTATCCAATATTGTAGTAACAATCATTCACGTTTGTACTAAAAACACTAAAAGTACAAAACCTCTCTTAAGTCAGCAGAGCGTAAAGTGTAAAACTTATCTTTATAGCGGGGGTCGAGTTCAGACAGAGTAATGGTCCATGTAAACAATAATTTAAGTTCGAAGGGCCGGTTATGATATATTAGACATTAGGAGAGTATAAGTTAGAAAATATACATGTCTATATACACTTTCTTATGATATTAGTAGCCAATACAATAATGGCACATCTACAATCAACGTCAAACAAAAAAGGCCACGTATGTGTTGTCACCACTGAGGAGAAAAATGAAATTTCCTACAACCTTTTATTCTGACTATCTGAGCCTTCATACCGGAACACAAAAGTGGGTTCAAAAGTGCAATAAGAAGTAAAGAAATTTACATAAATCACTAAAAAAGATTGAGATGAAGCTTGAAAGAAGTGATCCTTATCACAACTCACTTGGTACTAAATTATAAACAGAGAATAGTGCAATGCAATTGGATTCTATAATGGTCCTTCAAAATATTTTTAAATGAGTGTAATGGAACCGCAGGAAATTCTTGAAGTGGGCCGTGAGCAACAGACAGACTTCACATATCTTCTATTTCTAATTCTTATTCTAATTCTAATTCTTTACTAACTCTTGATATAAATCTAAAAAAGGATTATTGACCAATTAATCAACAAGACAAAGTGACAATAGACCAGTTTTGTAGCTCGAAAAACCGAAAACCTATGGAGAAAACCTCGAGAATATGTCGAGTGTTAGGCTCGTACCCGTGTAAGGCGGCCCCACTAGATGAAGTGACGACTTGGTAAGATATATATAAAACCGATTTATGTAGGTTTTTTTGTAGATCTATATATTCTATAGTAGATTTGTGAAAGACTGTAGTGATGATGATCATGATGAAAACTAATATCTTTGTATCTAGCTTTGTGGCCGTGGTTTTGTAAAATTACATCAGATCATTTGGTACTACTATCACCAATATACCTGCCAAGCGTCTGCTCTATGTTGGGAGAGACTCGTCTCCTACTGTGGACTGTTACAGGTAAAATATTATTACATGAAAGGGACGATATTAGAGCAATTATTTTCCTATGCAACGAAGCAAATGTAAAAGGTCAAAGATATCTTCAGGAAATACAAATAAAATAACGGAACATACAATTCACACAATTTTATTGTATCATTACAGTTTCAGCCTTGCTTTTATAAATAGTTTATACAATATATACAGAGAAACGACGCCTCAATCACGCGTACAAATTTAGTAAAACCTGTCAAACCGTCGACACAATAAATAAAATTTTGGTACATATGAGAAAATAATGTTATTTTATATAACAATAACATTAATGATAAGAAGTGTAGAAAAAGTTTTAACAGAGAATTCGTAACACAAAAATATATTTTTACACTAACGATCATAACATTCCCAAATGATTGTCAGCTGTGCTGCAATCACTTTTTTCGTACTGTCATTGTCGAGATATACCGAGACTATTTGCTAATTGCGTGCATTTCGCCACGACTTCATCTTGTAAAAGACTAAACGACATTGCTATTAATATAAGTCCAAAAATTAAATAGGCACAACAAGCAATCATTTGAATATATTCGTTTTTAGAATTTTCAGCGTTTTGTTTTGAAGTTAGGAAGCTGGTTGGGACAAAATCACCAAAGCCAATAGTCGCTAAAGCTATAAAACAAAAGTACGCTGCGTCGAGAAAACTCCAATTTTCCCAAATGGAAAATATAGCAGCACCGATACATATGTAACCGAGTAACAAAAATAACACTATTCCGACTGGTATTTGACAATGTTCTATGCTGTGACTCTGGTGTGGAACGCTTGTCGATGTGCTGCAACTTGGAACTGCACAACTCTTGATTTTTTGATTTTCTTCATTCCATATTAAAGGCACGCGTGAAGGTGTGTCATGAGGACACATTCTGTTAAGAAAAAAAAATTAATTAAAATAAAATATTCAAGCTACAAACAATCTATCGGATGGTGCTAAACGAGTGACAAAGCCAAAAGAACGTACTCGGCTTCTCGCCATATAGTAGTGGCGTAAAATCTACCACCCCCTAGTCCGCACCATGAGGCATAAAACTAATGAAATGGCCCCGAGTTCTCGGCGCCCTTTAATGAAGCAGAGGTGTGAAAAATCTCAGGGAGTAAAGCCAGTGACGAGGTTTTGTTACCCGGAGGGGCAAATAGTGGATTGCTGAATTGCTGAAGCCCGTCTGGCTACGCTGAATGTATGTGGAGCAATGAATGATAAAATGGATGAAGTATGCGAAATGATGTATGATAGAGGAAAAGATGTGATATGTGAAAATGAGACTAAACGAAAGGCAAAGGATACCACTGCATATGGCATGTATACCGCTTACAGGTCTAGCGCAGATACGAGACCGAGTGGTCATGCCAGGGAGTCGGTATTGTCTTTCAGAAAGAATGGGTCAATATGTGAAAGAGTATGAATGTGTAAGCTTTAGGCTGCTAAGGATACAAATAAAATCGGGATTAAATAAGTTATTTGTTCTAGGAGTGTATGCCCCAGACATGTCTAAGCCCACATATATCTGAGAGTTGTTTTGGGAGATGTTAAGAATGGTGTTAATGAAATGTAAGAAAAGTGAAAATACATATATTGGTATGTTAGGAGATTTTAATGGAAGGGTTGGGGTGAAGAGGTCTGGTTATGAAAGGATATTAGAACCGTTTGGTGATGAAAGTATTAATGAGAATGGTGAAACCTTTCTCACCGTATGTGTGGAAAAAATATTGTTTGACGAACACTTTCTTTCGTCATATGAAGATTCACATGTATACATGGGAAAGAGAAGATGATAGAAGCATGATAAGTTTCATAATTATAGATGAAAAATCAGGATCGCAATGTTAGATACAAGGGTTTACCGGTTGTTCAACATAAGGACATAAGGATGCGTTAAGGTAAACACGCTGCTGCACGAGCTGGGTTGTTACAGGTATTAAGGTATTTATAGGAGCTCTAGTGCTTGTTTCAGGATCAACGGGCCTACTCGGACTGGTTTGCTATCTATTAAGGTGTCAGATAGGGCTGTGGAGCTTCCCCGTGTCTGTTATTACCTATTTATGGACAGTTGTTTGGAAACTTTGAATGTGGAAGACTGTGGGTTAAGAATGGGTAAGTTAGGTGTCAAATGCCTTTTGTAAGACGTTGATCAAGTCACAATTGCGTCGTCGGCGGCCGAGTTGAAAATAATGGTAACATTAACTAACAGATCATTAAAAGTAAGGGGATTGAAAGTGAACGCAAGTAAGACGAAAGTGATGGTTTTTGAAGGTTTTTAGATAAGAATAGAAGGGGAGTTGGTTGAGCAAGTGTATGAGTTTGTGTATATGGGATGTACTCGTATTTTTAACAGGGATGGTAGATATAATAAGGGTATAGAACGACGAACGAACGCAGGAAACAGTGTAAGTATGGCTCTACACTCTATGGTTGGAAGTTAGACTGTGTCAAAAAAGGCACGTTTGGCAATTCACAATGACGTGTTAGTCCCTACTGCTGTAAAATGCGGTCATTAAGGAGTATATTAGGGCTGAATCTGAACGACAGGGTGAGAAATTGAGTGATAAGAGAAAAGTGTGGTTTACAAGATGATGTTTTTTTTATTTTTTTTAAACGTCACCTCCACACTAGGATTTTCTCCTGTATCGTAGAGGCAGTTTACAAACATAAATTGTACAAGGACAAACAACCTGACCCGGAACAATTATTTGTAGGCCATACAAATACTTGTTCCGTGCGGGATTCGAACCCGCGGCCCCCAGCGTTTTAACTAATTGCTAAGCCACTGCGCCACGGAGCTGTCAAATGTTGTGACAATGTTGTGACCAGGCTTAAGAAAGGAATGCTTCAATAGTTTGGTCACGTAGAAAGAATGAACAAGGAAAGAGTGATAAAGCAAATCTTGCAGCAGTCAACGGCAAAGTCGAGAAGGGACGCCCTAAGTGAAAATATATCGCCCGAAGTGGCGATATATTGAAAATGGGTCAGATTCAAAATATTCTTAATTTACTAGCATGTATGCGTAATTTTATGGATATAAAAGAGGCGAAGGAGGTGTGTCAGGATCATGCCAAATGGAAATCCGTACATGTGCAAAGGAATCGAGTAAATTAATTCCTCCTTCACCCTTACACCATCGGATAATCAGACCATCAGTAATCAGATAATCAACAGCCATCAATTGTTGATATACCACGCATTCGAACGAAACTACTTGCTTCATCGTACATCATGCGTACAGCAAAGAAGTTTTTTTTTATAGAACAAAACTGGCAAACGAGCACACAGTCCACCCGATGGTAAGTGGCTGCTGTGGCCCATAGACATCTACATCTATGCTCGTCTGCGAGTCAAAATGCAGATGCGTTTTCAGCCTTGAGGATTAAGATGGAATGCCTCTTTACCAGTAAAAAGTGTCTCCGGTTCTCTACACTCACTATACGAAACACAGCAGTATTAAGCTGCTATTTTACGCTGGTATTCTGTGAGAGCATGGTTTTTCCCCAGTCGAGCCGACCCATTCGTGCTACAACAATATTTTAAATATAGCTGCAGCTTGGCTCTACCACGTACAAAGTGAAATAATTTGTCTGCGTCTGCCAGCCCATAACAATGATGATTTGTTAAAATGCCTTTTATTAAGATAGTGTGTTTCAGCATCTGCGACTACATCTTGACTTCCAATCAGGTGAATAGAAATCAAACACTATCTCATAATAGTAAAAAAAATTACTACTCAGCTTTAGAATGAATGTTTGTTTGAAAAAAAGAAAACATAAAACCAATAGACGTATTATTCTAAAACTTTCTCAAAAATTCAAAGACTTACATTTCATCAGTATCTTCTGAATCGTCAAGATCTTCTGGACAGCTATTCATGATGATTTCCCCACATTCTTCTGCTATAAGTTGCTCTATGGCAACACCCCGAGGTCGTTGAATAGGGCCTCTTGCACGTCCTCTCCCTGGGCCATGTATTGTTGCCATACACTTCGTACTATTCAAAGTTCTTTTTCTGTCTAATGTCTGCGTTTGAAGACTCCCTGATGAATGAGGTTCTAAAAAAATGTTGACAGATAATTAATCACAAAAGAATAGGGGTAAAATGTAAAATATGCTCGCACGTGAAACTGTCACGTGAGAAATATATATTTTCACTTAATATGATATTTTTTTAAAGGTAATAACGTAAAGCGTTTCTAAATTATTTTAAATAAAAATACAATATAAATTACCGTCATTAAGGGCACTCCGTTTCACACGACCTAATGTTGCCGCTCTAGGACTAGCTGGCGCCTTTTCAAATACTTGAGAATATTGTCCTTTTTCACCAGCTCTAGCCTTAACGGTTTCAGTATATCTATTTGATCGAGGTGGAAATGATGTATACTGATTATTGAGTGATTGATGTGGGAGAAGACGTTGTTGTTCGTGTAGTTGAAAATGATTTTCCAGCTGTGGCAAGAAAAAGACAGTTTATAGTAAAAATTTATAGTTTTTTTAAATCCACTAATGAGGGTAGTTTTTAACTAGAAAATGATCTCTAGCCACGCTACACTAGGTCTATTGAACGCAGAGTCTCTGTTTATCGATAATGCAACAGCAGTGTGAGCAAATTAAGATGTGTCTTTCACCACAGCGAATTGTTAAAGCCTCACTCGTTACACAGAAGAACATAATATGTGCAGGCGAGGTTAGCACTTACAGCAAAAAAATTATATTAATATCTTTAACATTAAAATTCACATTTACTTAGGTTAGGCTAAGGCAAAATGATTCAATTACCATAGTTTCAGTTTCTGGGTTGAAGCAACATGGTTTATTTGTGTCAAAAATATTTCTTAGAGTGAGACTAAATGCATCCAAGCAACCGTCGTGCAAAATCAAAGTTGTACAAAGGTATTCATTTGAAACGTCAAATAATATATAATAAAGGAAAACTATATCGACAACACAAACAAATTATCTAAATCATCTTAAAACTCTTTTTCATGTATGGAAACATATGTAATGTTGAATACATTAAAAACTAACATAATTCTAGGTAGCATTACATTACCATGTTTTTGTCTAATGTACATTATTTAAAATCTGTTGTTGCTACTTGTCTTGCTGACCTTGCCTATTAGTTTTTCTCTAAGATAGTTTTCAGATAGGTCATCAGATATTTTGAAGTCTGCGTGAGCTAGGCCTTTTGTTAGACGGAAGGCTTAATCGACATACTTTATTTGTTTTAAATACTGACAAAATATTTTAAACAATATCACTATTATGTTTTATTGTATAAGCAAAATATTTTAAGAGACATTATAAAATAAAATGTAGCAAGATAAAAAATGTTTCCAACGTCTCCGAATTATAAAATTGGGAAATCATGAACACTTAAAGCGAAATTCGATCAAAACTTTGTCTAGTTAAAGTCAACTTTCACGGACACTTGGCTAATTCTATGGCGCTCAGTTTATCTTGTTAATAAAACTTCCCAGAAAATTGACAGGTTTAAGCGCCAAAAAGTGTAATTAATGGGACCCGACGCAATTGACGCAGAAATATTTGCTTATTACAAATATATTATAAGTCAATATGATCAAGTTTTTAATATCATCAAAGGTTTGTTAATACCATCAAGGATGTCTCTTTAACCATTTTGCCTTTCACCCGTATATTTTGCTCAAAACTAACTAAATAAGAGTATTCACACATTCATTTATATAGAATTTAGCCATATTCTTTTTAATCAGACCGTAAAAGTTTCCTACTGAACATAGGTCTCTCTATATGAAGGGGTATTTTCCTTAATCGTCACGCTTGGTTTGATGACCATAGTACCAGCTGTCCCTCATCTTTGGCACTGCCGCCCATTCCCCATCGGGGCATTTTAAGTCTGCTGTAAATGAGATGGTTATATCGCCATATATCGGAAGCCATAAGACTTGTTTGAAATTGGCGAGGTCTCAAATTTAGGCATAGCTTGATCCATAATCAATATAGCACTTTTCAACGCGCGCCTCTATCGTTCACTCGACTATTGCTTCATCCGCCGTCTTGGCGGATTTGTTCTAAGCTAGCCATGCATAAGTTTCGTTATTTGTCGAAACCTCAGTCGTAAATTGTAGAGAATTAAAAATATTAAAAGAGTACTCTGAAAGGAATAAAATTAAGAACCAAGAGAGTTCAGTGATATAGTTGTTTATGATTGGAATTTTAGGGCCGAGGATTAAACAAAACAGGATACGTATCTCCCGAAGTTTCTTTTAAGAGCAACTTACGAACTTGCAATTTCTTCGAGAGTGAACGGCCCACTGATATCTAGCCTACGCACTCACTGTGCTCAATATGCACACTAGTACTCCAACTCGACTGAACTATCGGCTAAAAAAAGGTTGCTAGTCTACAAGGGCTCTAGTAGCTCATCAAACGTAAAATACAAAAAAATCCGTATATGAACGAACTATCGATCCGCCCCGTCTTCGCATGGTTGGTTTCTGAATCTCGACGGTAACACCACCTACTGGGTTCAATTGTGAATCTAAGCCATTTGTAATCAACTTAATCACCCACACAAAATTTCATATAAATCGGTGCAGCCGTTTAGGGGGAGTTCAGTCACATACACACGGACAGAAGAATTATGTAATATATAATATACATATATAATACATATAAGCCTTTCTTTTAAATTATTCTATCTTTTGTTGAAAATTGCATTAAAATTCGTTAAATATTTTAAGAGATCTAAAAGTACAGACGTCGGGAAGCAAACTATTTTATACTATGTAAAGAGTCTGATGTCTGCCATCGTGTACTAATGTTTAAAATTCACTTACACATACTTCACCATCCTTCCTCCAACTATTAGGCATCTTATTTTTAGTTGCCTTGAGCCACGCTATCCTCGCGAGCCGAGCTAACGATGCACCTAGGCCTGCCAAGCATGCTAGAGTCAACGGCACTCCAGCTGCTGCGTAGGCCACTGTTGCTGCTCGCCCAGCAGCCGTGCGTGGAGAAACATTACCATAGCCTGAAAAATAACTTAATTTTTATATTTTTACAGATCCCACCACAGATGGGTTCAACAGCATATTTCCGCACTGAATAAGTAGAAGATTGCAACTACAATACTTTTCAGATATGCGGGAACAACCTATGTGCCCTGGCAACAGCACTACTTAAATTATTATTTTAATTATTAGTATTTATTTGCCACTTCTTTGGGATCAAAAGAAACCTTATGCCAGATATTAAATTAATCAAGTACATAGTCATATGCATAGCTCCTTTTACCCTATTAAGAATGGTGAAAAAGATGGTATGTGCACTTTAATGAGACGTTTACAGGATGTTATCTTCAATACATAACTTTGAAAGAAATTATATACTGAAGATAACATCCTGTAAACGTTATCCTTTAAATTGTGTTATGTCGATTTTTTGGGTTCCGTGCACTCTGCAAAACGGAAATCTAATGGAGTTAATTCGTCCGCCTGACTGTTTGTATGCCACAGATGTCGATCTTAGTGTTTCACAGTGATTTAAATTTACCAAAATTATTACTTCATCTTCATTACAGCCCTTCACAACTCTTCTATTGAAAATACGTTCTACCTTAGTAATGCCACAAAGCACAGTCCTGAGCCACCTGCATCCATCAACTTCCTGTATGTCTTCTATCTAGTTTAGGGTCCAGATCGTCGTTTCATCTAGTTTAGGATCGTCATGTGGGAAAACGATAAAGTGTTGAATTGACGCTCTTGTTACGTTAACATAGGACGATTTAACATCATGAGCTTCATCACCACTTAACCCCTTTTGGAATTGCGTCAAGCACGTCTTTCTCTTATCAACTTAATAATAGCTCTTCATTTTAAAAATGTTTTGAATTTTTTTATTAATGTTATGATGAAAAATTTTTCAGAATAATTGCCTCGATATTTCAGTTGCCCACCAAATCACCAAAAATTTCGTCAGTATAATCTTAAAGAATTATAAATGTAGTTAAATACTATAATAAAATTATGACAATTACGTTTTCTATTGTCTTTTTTTAAACATCTTTCTGGAAAATGCTTAAAATGCTTTACCTAATTGCTATGAACAATCTAATAAATTTAGCTGGTTGCACGAAACACTAACTGTAGAATATATTAATAATAGTAGCAATAAATTCTTACCTATTGTAGTGATGAGTGTTATACAATAGATTAGGGCTCTAGAAAACGTCCACTGGTTATCTAAAGTCAGCTCAGGGGACTGTGCTTCAGGCGACTGTCGCGCTGCTGCTACTATAGACGACTCGAATTTGTGAAGCTGCTCGTGCACCAATCTCGTCCAGTTTCGTTCGTATAGAACGTTCAAACGTTCTGCAACAAAAAATTTGCATTAAATATTTTAACAATATTGTAATTTTAGCTGGCCGATAAACTTAGATTTATTTGGGTCATCGTTTCAAAACTCAGGTCTAAAGAAAACTTATTTCCAAGTCTACCACTTTCCAAGTCTTATCTAAATCATCTTAAAACTCTTTTTCATGTATGGAAACATATGTAATGTTGAATACATTAAAAACTAATAGAATTCTAGGTAGCATTACAATACCATGTCATTTGTCTAATGTACTTCTTTTTATTAACAGATGAGTACTTCGAGGTTGATTGAATCAATGTAACAACTTCTAGTCTCATCATACTAAATTGGCGCAATGTTACCAGCGTAAAATGTTCAATTTTTCAGTTCCCTCTTAGCTCGCTCAACCTAGTAATTAGAGCGCTCATTTCCTTTTTATAACACAAAAGAAAGGAACTGCGAAGAATTTTTCTTTTAATATTTTCTTTGACAAAGCCCTGCTAAAATAATTATTCTCATTATTGAAATTTTGACGTGTAAATATAATTATTGACTTTTATTCCAATAGCTTTTGTTTAACTGTGTATATATTAAAACTTATAAATACAAATAATAACAGCTTCAGTCAGTTATTTGCATATTTCAAAACAAAAAAATAATAATTTTCTTCTGTTTCAGCAATTGCTAATTAACGTTACTTCCTGCGAAGATCTGCATAGGTATCACTCTTACAACTCTTTTACATGCTATCAGACAGACAGTATAATAAAGATATATTTGATATTTCACTTTTTACTTATTATAAGCTAGTGCTTGAACAAAATCCCACCTGTTAGTGGTGATGAATCCCTAGATGATAAATCGCTCTGTCTTAACACAACAAAAGCCTATTCACTCTTGCAAATTGGCAAATTATTCCGCTCACGTATGTACTTTGCTATACGCATTACAAAAGATGAAGCAAAACGTTTGGTTGTAATGAGTGGAATATCTCGACAAAGAGAGGATGAAGACCCGCGAACCGTCTAATTGTCCGATGGTGGAAAGAAGAGGGAGGAATTTAAGCATGTAATTTCTGCTTACGAATAGAATTCCCAGAAGCTGGGTACTGTGCGCCTGTACTCAATTCTGACACGGTTGGTTTCAATCAAACCAAGGTCACCAATGAACATCTTAGCACGTCTCTCCACTGAGTCCAACGCCGCTAGGTGGCATTTTGTGGCATCAGTACTCCATGCATGACCGGAAGTGCGCTTTACATAATGTAAGAAACTGCCTCCTGGTCACCACTGTGCGATCGGTGGACACAAGAATAAATAATTTTACAAATTCCGTTGTCTATCAATACCCAGATCGTGAAGAAATTGGGGTCTTCAAGGTGACCGAGACGCTTACAGCAGATGTCATTGCCGACATACATATAGACTCCGGCACGCTCGTGTAAATTATCCTCCAATGTGTACCCAGAGTAACCAAGGTACGCGAATCTAAAGTAAGTATGGTTTGTCAGTCTCAAGGTGGTAGTGGACCACGTTGAGATTACAGTGCAGACCTTGAATCGGATGTCTGTGAGGTGCATTTAGATGGAAAGAGAGTGCAACCGTTGTCAAACATTATCCTTCTTTTTTCTTTTATTCATTGTTGTTGGAGTGAATAGGTCGAGAGAATTTCAATTGGCCGAGGCGTCACACATATAACCTAGGGACGCAAACGTAGTCACAGGATCGATGGTACCTAGTATGAAGACCCCGGAATTTGCCAACAGGCTCTCTCGCTCGAACCCGACTGGAAAACTCTACTAGGCAGTCACCTAGACTTAACTTTTTTTTTAGTTTTAAATTTAAAGATTTTTAGAAAT
Source organism: Parnassius mnemosyne (assembly GCA_963668995.1). NCBI lineage: Eukaryota > Metazoa > Arthropoda > Insecta > Lepidoptera > Papilionidae > Parnassius > Parnassius mnemosyne. The sequence continues at coordinate 14,253,321 of CAVLGL010000013.1, read as the reverse complement.
TTTAGAATTACTAAAATCTTTAATCTAAAGACATTTTTATTATAATGTACAATTTTTGTTCAACGGCCTAGTAGAGTGGTCTTTACAACTACATACATCGTATTTAGTTCGAGTAATCGTAAATGCTTTTATCACATAACACAATACAAAGAATTTACTGCAGTGGACTTCTTAAGTGGGTCTTTCCAAAAATAAGTAAGCTATTATCAATACTGGATGGATGACTGGTTGCATGTATACTGGTAATGGTGTTTCCTAACACTAACCTGTGTTATGAAATATATAAGTTATAAAACATTTCTTTATTGGTTATAAAACGTTACCCCACACAAGAATTTTCTCCTGTTTCGTGGAAGCAGGTAACAAACATAAATAGCACAAGGGCAAACATCCAGAACTGGACTAATTATTTGTAAGCCATAGATATTCTTGTTCCATGCGGGATTCGAACCCGCGGCCCTAAGCGCTGCAACTCATTGCTACGCCACTACGCCACGGACCCCTCTGTGAAATTTGTTACAGCGATTTTGGGTAATTTTATCGCTATCACTTGGTCTAATTATTCTTATAGCCTATCCATTCATCAAAGTTTGTAGAAGTCTACTGCTGAACACAGACCTCTCCCATAGATTGCCTAAAGGAGGGATTTTGTAATAGTTGCCAGGTTTGGCAGGCGGGTTGGTAACGACAGTATTTTATAATTTGGAGTTGTTATCAGGAAGATGCTGCTGCACATCTCCTGTTTCAGTTTCCCTCCGTTGCCTCCTACGACTCCCGTGGGAATTATATTTACACTGTAAAAAGAGCTAATTAGAATTGAAACTCATTACACTACCTACCGGAAAGGGCAGAAAAACGTCTGCCAGCCCAGCTAGTTAATATAAAAAATAAAAACATGCGTGAGTGTCGTGAAACACTCGGTTGGATCGAAGTTCCTTTCGTATTATATTATTATTGATAAACGTATTATATTATTGATTAACAAATACAAATAAATGAATTACTAGCGTCTATCACATAAAATAAAATAATATTACTTTCATGGCAAGATAAGAAAAAGTGCGAGGGAGATGGATATTATTCCATCTCGCTTCCTTATAGCCGCTACACTACGTCAGAAGGGGTTGTGATGGAAAAAGCTTACACTTTTTGTCGCCTAGCCCCCCATCCACTAAATCCGTACTGTCCGATGAAGAACTTTGATCCAATATATTTTCTTAAAAACTGTATAAAATGGCTATTACATAGTCAAATTTGAAAGAAGTAGTCAAGAAGTTGATATTGTTGATATTGTAAGCATTAACAGAATGAAATTATTCTTGTTTGAAAACGCAACAATAGTCTAGTTTGTATAAAATTTTGTAAATATCTGCTTACGACGCAGATAGTGCTAGAAGCGGCTTATGCAGCTGGCGCAACATCTGTAATCTGTGTCCAGGGTTTGTCACCAAATATAAGTTTTATTCTTATTTTTGGATAAGTAAAAGCTATTTATAAAAATTTTAATGCAAATTACTGTAGTAGAAAATAAAATCTATCGAAGTTTGAAACCAATTTATTATAACTAGATAGTCTTCGTGATGCAACATCGATATAAAAATGCTTAAATTATTCGCCGTCGGGAAAATCCCGTAAATTGCTTCGATGCATTTTTCATGAGAGAAGAAACATCGGACGCTATGAATTCCTGATTTAATTATTGAAATAGGTTGTAGCTTCTAGGCTTAAATAATAGCCAACAATTTCTTATAACAGGAAGAAGGAAAATGAAGTTTTACTTTTTGTGCAATTTAATATTTGTCATTATGTTAATTTTGATCATGAGATTAAGAAGAGTGTGATCGGAGACTTTTTGTGTTCTTCTGCGGTGCGTCTTGCAAAATTTAGCTCCGAAGGTATGGACAGTTTCCACTAGCTTGTCATTGATATCGTTCACTGCATTACAATCTTCTAGGCACTGAAAACGGTTCTGTAACTCGAGCTGTAAGGTTTTGGGAGTTTGGATTAGAGCACGAGGGGGACGGAGCCTTGACTTCATTAGACGACACCTCTCCAACTTAATGTTTAGGTTGAGTTTGCCCTAACCATTCGATGATTGCTATCAGATTTCACCCTCGCAATCACCCTATCTTATAGGTCAATAGTATACCAGCAATATACCATTGGCATATAAGCTAGGGTAATAGTATACTAGCAACTGCTTTCCACTGACAACGCACCCACGCATTTAATGATACGCAACACGAAGCGCTGATATATTTTTATCAACAATCTATCCTCTTTCCCCGCAGATATCTGGAAGTTTCTTGGAACCATGAGTATTGGCAATAAGTCGCATTCTGATTTTCAGGGTACATTTGGTTTGGATGATGTCAATCGTCATCACTTCACATACACCTTTGGATCACCAAGCCAAGTGTCAAACTGTTAATCATAATCATAATCATAAATCTTTATTTGCGTGGACCACGGTATAAAAGATGTTACAATTTATATAGTGCAGTCGTGTTTCGCTAATAATAGCATGCAAATTATAATTTTAAAATGTTTAGACAATATTAATAATTATTTAAATCTAAAAAATACGTCTCAAAAAATCTTTTAAGTCATAAAAGCATTCAATTTTTAACCAATTATACGAATGTTTCTTACATTCTCTTCTTTCTTATATTTCGCTTAATAATTTAAATTCTTTAAGTATTTTTTTATATATTTTTGCACACATATTTATCCAACTTTTGTTATATTTAAAGAGCGAACATCTAGGACAAGTTTGTCTGGGTCACGTTGGTTTTGAGGGTATATATGTATCACTTGCTTTAACAAATAATGACTTATTTAAAAAAACATAAATGTATAGTGACCGGAGGGGTAATATACCACGTCTTTTAAATAGCAGTATACATTTAGATAGTTTAGATTCCTTTGGCATATTGCACGAATACATTTTTGTTTTGGGCAACGAATGCTCTATTTTGATCAGTACCTTTACCCCATAATATAAGTCCATAGCGTAAAATAGACTACGTATCCGAAGTACGTTGCAATTGCCGTTTTAATATTTGTAATGTTTTTGACGTGTTTAACGGCATATATAAATTTATTAATTCAACTGCATACGTTATCTATCATACGTTATTATTTAGGTAGTGTTAGGTTAACATCAAGAAATGACTGTCAAAACTACTTGTCGCATTTTTTTGATCAAAAATCCCAAGATTACTACAGCAACGGGATTATGTCACTACCTACTATACAAGATGGTAACAAGTTATCAAACAAAATGGTACATTATATATTATAATTAAATGTCTTGAATTTTTACATAAACTACGAAGAAACTTTTTTCCCGTCCTTATATAAAATAATAAAATTCGTACCTACTCCATTTTTATATAAACTACGAAGAAACTTTTTTTCCGTCCTTATATAAAATAATAAAATTCGTACCTACTCCATTTATTGAGTTGGTCACCCAACACTCCAGTTTGTCGCTGCCGCTCTTCTTACTTATCTAGTAGGATGCTGATACTCAGGGCAGAGCGAAACAGTACCACAGTGACTAAACATTTAGTTACAGATCGCGGTTTTGGTGCCTACAGGAAACTAGTAATGGTATGGCTTACGGACAATTCTTTTACATTTAAGACTCCACTTTCTAAGAGCAGTAAAATGTTAGTAGGAGTATAACATTTTCTGTAGGAAAAGACATCAAAGTCACATCAGAATAACACCCACAATCGTTATTATTTATCTTTTAGCATGGCTATCTCACAATTTTTAATCTATCTTCATTTATTTTTTATTGTGGTTATTAGGATCATGTGATTTACTTGGTTGTACTGTTAAAAGTAATAGTAAAGTATGAGAATGTAATTTTTTCTACGGAAATATACTAACTACATTTTTAAGGTTAATGAGATTGTGTAATATCTATAGAAATACTTTTAATCGTTCATGTCGCTTGTATATTTATTACAAATATTTTTTACCTTTTTTTAGACTCCTTTATTCGTGGTAACCAGTTTCTGTATTATTTAAATTAAGTTGAATATCAAGAAACTCCACTTTCATTGGGTTATTAGTTCAAGCCGGTAAAGCGTGACCTTTGGTCTGCGTGGTATTTAATAAAACAACTATATTTTTTGCCAGTTACTATACCTATTAATGAATTTGATTATGATATTGGTTTTCATGTTTGTTTGTCTTTTAATTTCATATATAACTTATTTTGTTTCAATAGCTCTTAAAGTTATTGTCCACTGGTTCGTTTCCGGGAGAATTTGACATATTAGCCATGCTTGACTGTATTAGATTAAATATCAAAATTCTGAACGTCTTTCATCTTTGACGGTGCTTCTCGTAACTGGCTTGTGTATTTTACGTCTGACGTAAAGAGTATGGCTATATTGCCATATGTCGGAAGCCACAAGGTCTTTCTGGCAGTTACCACTATCAATTCAAGTTTCTATAGAACAAAATTGGGAGGTGGAAACTCTCACTCCACCCACACACTACGTTATTGTTCAAATTAAACTCAACAGATAAAAATTTTAACTACTATAACAATTTTATAACTTTCACATTTCTCTCAGAATACCAGCATAAAATATCAGATTAATTTTGATGTGTTTCGTATGGTCTGTGTAGAGTTTTTCGGAGACCCTTTGTACTGATAACGTGGTATTTCAGATCTATTCTTGTTCCTAACTGTGACAACTCATCTAGGTAAATTTTGTCTCATAATAGAGCTCACAACATCCATATAGTACCAGGTGGGTTGTGTACTGTTACTATATTTTGTGTGCTTGTCGCCTTTAATTTATGAAAAATGTATCCAAGATACATAAATATAAATATATATGTATATTGGGTACATATATATTTATATATTATATGTACCCAAGATAGTGTGTCTTCCTTACTTATATATATAAAAGTAAGGAAGACAAACGAGTAAACAGTCCACCTTATTGTAAACGGCTGCTGTGGCCATAGACACTAACATTTACGTATACTTGATAAAGAATGAAAGTACAGCGTATCCTTCTACCAGTAGCCATGAACGGTTATCTTCACTAACCGTACCGTCAAATACAGCAGCATTAGATTCGAGAAGAGCTATTCATGCTGCAGTCATAACACGCTGTAATATGGCTCTTCCACGTATTCTACAACGTGAGTGTTGTTCTTTATCATCATCATCATTATTACAGCCCAATAAGGCCTCGTCTTGCCATATGCCATCAAGTAGCTTGAGTTAGTTTTGATCTCAATCACGGAAATTGGAATGAAGAAGCTTGGAGTTAAGTACTATTCACAGATGAGTCCAGATTTTGCCTGAAGCCAGATGATGGAAGGATTAAAGTGTGGAGATGCCCAAGAAAAAGTCTACTGCTGAGCATTGGACTCCAAGAAATGTTACAAACCACAGTGCCAAGTCACATGTATTCGTTGACTTCCTGCATCTCTTAACAGATCGTCACTTCATCTAGTTGTGGGTCACCCTATGCTTCGCTTATCGATAAGCCTTGTATGCCACTCGAGAACCTTCCTTCCCCTTTGGTTGTCGGTTCTTAGAGTCATATGGTAGGCCCATTGCTAATTCACCTTATTGATCCGTTTAGTTATATTGGCTACTTTATTTATACTGCGGATATCCTCATTATGAAGTCTATCATGAGTGCGTTTCACAATATCTTTATTATGAATTTTAAAATGACTGCGTTTATTTGTTCGTTCATTAAACTAATGATACAAAAGGTTTGGAAACCATTTATTATTTAATTTTGTTTTCAAATTTTACTCATTTCTTATTAATGCCAGCGTGTAGACTTTTAATCTACTACTTTTAATCTACAAGTAAACCAATGGTATAATTATTAGCTAGGAATTAATAGCCTAAACATGTTTAGAATTCTCTAAATCTAAATGTCAGGTGTATGCAGCCGATAAAAAGTTTAGGAAAAAGACCAAAAAATGACATTTTCTATAAATAGAGAAAGATCCGTGATATCATTGTACATTACCAAGAATATAAAAGGATTTTATCCGAAAAACGACATTTGTAACGATTCATCAGTAGAACGTGAAGCAACTAAATATGGTGAGCTTTTGATAATGATATTAATTTTGAGATATTAATAGTGAAAGTTCCTTATATTTCTTTAGTTGTAATTTGTATATTACAAAACTTTTAACATTAATTTCATCAATTTCATTAGTTTCATGTTACTAGAAGTCTACAGAATTTTAAGTCTACAGAGTTTTTACGATTCATATTCTTTTATTAACATGCATTTATGCATGTATAGCTGCCTGTTATAGAGATTAAGTAATAAAAATTTAATTTGGAGAATGGTAGTTGCAAAATCCTCAACTTTAGACTCCGCTTAAAAAGTCATGCATTGTTAATGTAACATTTCTTGATGGGCTCCTAACTTATGCATATATATTTTATGCACATTATATATTAGTATTAAAAAGAGAAAAATATTATTTATTTTATTAATAATTTTATTTAATAATGTGATCATTCCCTGTTTTAATATTTAATTACGAAACAAATGAACTTGATTTAACGTGGGACTCCCGCATAAAAATTTTACTTTAAAGCGGTACCAGTAAGAAAATATTTTATAAAATGTAAAATTAGCCAAAACACCACAATTGTAGGGTCTCGTTTTACTGTCATAAAACTTATCTTATACATCATTCATTCATAAGAATTACTAATTAATTTAATTTCAGCTTATCAAAAGTCCACTGCTCAACATAATCATAGACCTCCCTTGCTTGACATGCGGTTGCCAACCCCCATTTTTTTATTATTTTGAGTTGGCATTAGAAATATGCTGCTGCCGATCTACTATTTTATTTTTGTTTCACCTATTTATAATTTTCATATGATAAACTTTTGCTGATAACAAAAGTTTATTAAGTCCATAAAACGATTATCTTTAAAAACATATATTTTATAGAGTATTTAATTTATATTTCCATGACTCTTTCTAGTGTTGGTAAAATATTCGATGTTATTAAGTAACATGTTATTTTAATTTTACAGAAAAACCTTGTTGTCTTACTTTGCGCCATTGGCTGCGCATGTGCCACAGTTCCGGACAATGTTGCCAATGTCGTTCGTAGTAATTTTGATCACGATTCTAATGGTGGTTACCAGTACGGTTATGAGACAGACAATGGTATTACAGCGCAAGCCGATGGAAGAATAACAGTTTTGAACAAGGTACTTATATAAAAAATCTTTTGGCCTCACTAATAATTGCTGATTATCGCTTACTTAAATAAAGTATTAATTATATTTATACCAGTCCTTTTTATAGTCATTTGGTGACAAGAGAGAGCAACAGGTCAATTATAATTGTCTATTTTTACGTTATTAGAGGTTAAAAGCTTGTTTTATTTTGAGAATTGCCATCAATAATTTTTTTGTCATTTGCCGTAGTTATATAGACAATTGCTTTAACTGCATGACGAGCTTCATCCAAACTCTAAACGCGTACATTTGCTATTGCAATGTCACGACTGTCATGACATTTTGATATAATATATTTATTAAAACATTTTCTTGCCCTTGATACATAAAAAAGTTAAAAAATGTAAAGTTACAGCCTATATACGTCCCACTGCTGGGCACTGGCCTGCTCTCATTTCTGAGAGGGTTTTAGAGCAAGGAAGTGTCGGCCCCGCTGCCCCAATGCGTGTTGGCGGACTTCACATGTCTTCGAAACACTTATTTCTTACTTCTCAGACATGCAGGTTTCCTCACGATGTTTTCCTTCTCCGCCGAGCACGTGGTAAATCAGCACTTAAAATTGCAATTAACAATTTCATTGGTGCCGACAGGGATCGAACCCGGGTTGGTCGCGTACTGTGAAATTTACCGCGGTAGCGCTAACCATCTGAGCTACCACGGCTACATAACTAGTAATAAATTAAAGGCTAACAAATTATAAAATAAATATTTTTTTATGTTTCCTGGTGCGGCTGATATAAAATTTCAAAAATCTAATAAACTATTAAGAGTTTAGAAATTTATTTGTGATCCTTACACTACTTTTTTACAGGATGAGACTGCTCATCAAGTGCAGGGATCAGTCTCATACGTGTCACCAGAGGGTCAAAAAATTGAGATTACCTACGTAGCTGACGAAAACGGATACCAGCCTAAGGTACATTTTGCAACGTAGTTAAAATGAAATTGTACCTCCCCAGAGATTACCTCATAATGGTAATGGATACCTATATATATAACCTTGGTAGTCGGATTAGCAAAAGCAGTCGTTTATTGCCGCTGCCGCCCATTTTCTGGTTTATTTTGCTTGGTCACCTTTTACGACACCCACGGACGATATTATGGGGTAAATTATAGTTAGAATAAAAAAGTACATGGGTGCAAAGAAATAACAAATTAATGGTTATCAACTGCGCGTTGTATATAATAGTACTAGCTGTTCCCCGCGACTTCGCCCGCGTGGAGTTATTTTCCGCGGAACCCTAAAATAAAATCAGCCCAAGTTACTCCTTATAACATCAGCTATCTGCCAGTGTGTATAAATATTGACAAATATTGACATTAATATTTATACGATACTAACGTCACTCAATTCTTTTGCCTTCCCGGAACCCCACCACTAAGACTTAAACTTTATGGTATGGTATTAAAGTCAAATTGACTTTTAAGTATTATTACGAATCTTTTATATGGGAATATAGAAAAGTGTTGTTTTTAGACTTTTTCAGGCAATTTTTTAAAATTTTCTCTCCGTAAGAACCATCTTTGTACTTCAAGGAATATTATAAAAAAATAATTAGCGAAATCGGCTCAGCTGCTCTCGATATTTGCGCTTGGCAACACATTCAGCGATTCATTTTTATATTATAGATTACCATTTCATAAGAAGAGAAAAAAGTAAGAAGATGTGATGAGAGTGCGTGTCAAGAATTTGAGCATGGTTTCAGCGTCATTTGAAACCTATTGTTCTGCATGCTATAAATGTGATATATAATCATTATGGATATATATTCGGTAGTTGATTGAAGATGGAAGACTAAAAAATTAACTATATGTATTTGTGCACTTTTTTCTTGGAGCACGTCCTGTGTAGTCGTGTAATGTATAGAAAGTACAACAAGCTTTAAAATGTTTAATTTTCAACAGGGTGATCATCTTCCAAAGCCGATGCCCATCCCCGACTACATTGCTCGTGCTTTGGAATATATTGCTGCCCATCCTTACCAAGTGAGGACAAAAGAATACGAGGCAAAGAAACTCGACAAGAACTAAACGATTTTTATAATCCGTTCGCCATTTTATAATGAAATAAAGCGAGGACTTTAAGTCTGAGATTTAATGAGATTCGAATAACCGATTGAAAACATCAAAACAGTAATGTAACTTAATAATATACTTGTATTATAGTATTTCCATATATTTTGTTCACAAGTAATACAATAAACTGTACATTTTTGTTTTCTAATCATGGTTTTTTTTATTATAAATAACCTGTCTGATCGTGTAGTGGCGGTATTGGCCATGTAGCGGTGTAAGAATATTTGCTACCCCATATCGTCCCGTGGATTTAGTAAGAGGCGACAGAGGGAAGCAAAAAAGATGATGGGAAGCAGCATTTTCCTAATAACAACTAAAAATAAGTAGACTTCTGCTGCCAATCCGCTTGCCAAGCGTGTCAGTTGTGGCGAATACTGATAATCGATAGATTTTTGTTAGTACTGTTGCGCGCCACAATTAATACCACTAGCGCCCTCTAGTATCGAGTAGCAGAACTAGGAGTGTCAAGAACCTTCGAGAAATTTCCATGGAAGAACTTTCTGGAACTATCGACACCTAGTAAAGCGGGACCGATATGTACTCGAACATTCCAGATGTTTCTACAATAGAAAATTCTGGAAACTATCTGAGGCCCTATATAAGGCCGGTATAGACTGCGATACCGAGACTGACACTGCGGCGGACACTTCCTTGCTCTAAAACCCTCTCAGAAATGAGACCGAGGCAGTATTGAATTCGCGATATAAGCGAATAATTCGAAGCGATATAACTGCGAACTAAAGTGATTAGTAGTACAATTGTGTTTTATTATTAGTGTGGTTTTAAGTTGTAATTAGTGTTCTGTAATTAAAGTGTCAATTTTAGTAATTCAATCAGCAGTTTTTAATTGTCTCAAACCCCAAGCTCGTAACAGTACTTTGTACGATAGAGCTAACGACTATTTTATTTTTATCGTTAATCTGCTTATCGGAATAATCTACCCGCATACAATTATTCGCGTTTTATTTAAAGATTTTTTTTACATTGTCATTAAAAGTAAGACACGTTACAAGCTGAATATTTATGTCCCGCTGCGGGCACAAGACATCTTTTCTAACAGAGGTTAAAATATTAACATTTATGTATTTTTGGAACGAAGCTCCTTATCGTACGCACGGTACTAATTTGGCGGATAGGGGCTAGGCGAGAAAAAGTGTAATATTTTTTCGTCATTCCGATTCGCCCTTCTATAGTGCAAGCGAGATGGAATAATATTCATCTCCCTCACACTTTTTCTTATCTTGCCATGAAATAAATATTATTTTAAATGACATCTTTTTAATAGACGCTAGTAATTCATTTATTTGTATTTGTTAATCAATAATATAATACGTTTACCAATAATAATAATATACTACGAAAGGAACTTCGTTCCAATCGAGTGTTCCACGACACTCGCGCATGTTTTTTTGTGCTAAGTTAACCCTTGGACCTTTGCACTCTGCTTATAGACTTCAGTAGTGTCTCCCAAGTCTTAAGTTGAATAATGGATAACTTATATGGTGGTATTGATATTTGTTGAGGACACTACGCTTGAAGTTGTTGACGAGTATGTGTACCTGGGACAAAAAGGCCGATCCAACTTTGATCAGCCGACCAATCCAACTCGGCTAGTTGTAACTCTCGGGAAACTGCGACAAATCTTCTTACGACGTAGCTCAAAGCCTTGAGACAAAAATGTACAACCAGTGAGTGTTGCCAGTGATGACTTAAGAACCGAAACATGATCATTCACTGCTGGGCGTATGATTAAGCTAGAAGTCCCCCAGCGAGCTATGGTGAGGGCTATGCTGAGAATTTCTCAAACAATAGTAAATAACATGACCCAGCGGATCAGTGAGCTAATTTATTAAAAGCCCAAGACTGTTTATGTCGTTGTGCAGTATTTTGTCAGCCACTACTGGCCATGGGCCTATCTTGTAGGGAGGATTTGCCACGATTACCACTCTTGGCAGGCAGATATGGGAAATGGAAGGTACCGGTAAGCGAAAGCCCCCCACTAGATGGAGATAAGACCCGATGAGACATGCAGGTCGCTCAGAACCGTTCGTATTTAGTAATTACTGCTAACCTGCAGTAATTACTGCATAGCAGTAATTACTAAATACTGATATAATACTCGATTCGAGAGTGATTTATTATACTTTTCTAGAAAATAAGGCATGGCTTAGAATTTGTTTTGCTTTTATTGTACCGAAAATGTTTACAACCCCATCACGTAAATATAATACAAGTATGAGAAAATTATTTAATTAAATTAATTGCAACCTTATATGTATGACTCTAAAGCACATATTTCAAGGACATTCGTTACTTCATCGTTAGAAAACGTTCCCTCGTGTGAGATCTATTAAATTTAGTGTATAATGACCACTAGACGGACTTACCTCAAACTGTAAGGAAATTCCGTCTACACGCCGATTTTTATTTTTATTTTATTCTATTTAACCGTTATTTTTTTTTACATTAAAGCAATTAAAGTGTTTTTAAAATAGTCAAAACAATATCTTCCATCATTTGTAACTACCTATATGAATTACCCTAGCATGTATAAGTTCCATTAGTTTGGATCAATCAAAGTTAACTATTAAAAAAGTATGGCCGGTCTTCCCCACATTGACCTTATATAGAATTTTACTATGGGGACGCTCTCTGGGGTGCTTAACTTTAATATTCAACCGGATACTTAGCAGCATCGTCATCGTTACAATTGGTGTATATATATATTCCGAATGTGTATGCTGTTGGCCTTGTGGCCTTGACAGCTTTATCTAATTAAGTTCGTAAGTGAAGACTTACGAACTATTGAGTGCAACGATTCTGCCGGTGACGAGGCGGCGCGAAACGCCGCTTCGCCGACTGCAGTCCCGAGGCACCCCGAGCCCTACTTTCGGAGTGAGGCTCCTCGAGCTAGGGGGGGGGGGGGGGGGCTCGATGCGATTCAAGGGCCCCTCAGAAGGAGGTACGAAACTCGGCTTGAATCACTATCGCAATTTTGTTAACGGGTCGTAAAAGTTAGAAACGCCCCGTGTCACGGATGTTAAACCTCGTGTACGGAGTGTGTCTGTGACGACGCATTTGCCGGCGAATGCGGTATGCCCTAGTGTTCTGTACTAGAGTAGTGTCTGAGTATGTGTGAGTGTTTATGGTTACTAAACTAGTTCCCTCTCCTGTGGAGGGGGTACTAGTTTAGTAACTAGTTTAGTACGTCGGGATCAAGAAGAACGTTTTTGGGACGTCTCCTTCGGGAGGCAGTATCCCTCAGTGGGGAGTACGAGCCCGCCTCATTCACTAACGGATTTTCGTGTTCCTTTATCGAATCGAAGTATCTTAAGGATAGTTCCTTAAGATACGTGTATATAGTGGGCATATCGAGGTCGCGGTGAAGATCCGCGTTCCTCACATAGAAGGGAGCTCCTGTGATATGACGCAGGTATTTGATTTGTACAACTTGAAGTTGTTTTAGACTCTTTTTGGAGGCGTGAGCAAAAGTATGCCACAATAGGAGCAAAGGTATGCCGCGTATGTCATAATAGGACGTACGCAGGTTTTATAAAGATGCAGTTTGTGTCTTAGGGACAGTTTACTGCGTTTGTTAAGGCGAAGAGACGATACACAACGAATTTTGCCTTGTTTCTAACTGTTGTAATGTATTGAGAGAAGCTCATTGCACAATATAAGGTCACCCCCAGGTATTTTACCTCTCGGACCCACGGGATTGGGCTGCTGTAGAGGGAGATCGTACCTATTTTATATTTTTTAACCTGTGCCAATAAGGTGTTATAAAAACACCTTCTGTTGAAAAAGATAGCTTTGCTCTTATCGGGGTTCAGTTCGATTCTCCATTTTCTGCACCAATCGCCTAGTGCGTTTGCTGCAGCTTGGAGTCGACTGCAGATTATAATAGGGTGGGTGTCTGAAGAATAGATGGTAGTTTCATCCGCGTATAGTGCGAGATGAGTACCTGTTATCGAAGGGATGTCACTTGCGTAAAGTGGGTATAGGGTCGGGGAGAGCACCGAGCCCTGGGGAACTCCTGCTCTGATTGATCTGGAAGAGGAGAAAGTACCCTCCACGCGAAAATGAAAGGATCTATTTGCAAGAAAATCTTGAACGATTTTGACAAGTCTTAAGGGCAACCCTGTATGGATAAGTTTAAAAACTAGTCCGTTGTGCCAGACTTTGTCGAAGGCCATGGCTACATCGAAGAACAGTGCTCCTATATAAACAGGGCGCCTTTTCGCCTTTGCGGCCTGGTCTAAAATGTGCTCCGTGAGGCGGTGCACCTGTTGAACACTAGAGTGTTTGGCTCGAAAGCCAAACTGCTCGTTAGGAATTAGATTCTTACTTAGTACTGCATCTTTCAGACGACTGAGGATGATGCGCTCATAGATTTTCCCCATGGCATTGAGGAGACTGATGGGCCTATAGCTAGATGCTTTATCTCTAGGTTTGTTCGGTTTGTGAATACCGATTACTTCTGCTTCTTTCCATACTTCTGGAAAGGTGCAGGTGGACAATAAGACATTAAAAATAGCCACTAGAAGGCAGATCAACTTTGGAGGAAGGGTTTTAAAGACTTTGTTATTAATAACGTCAGCACCTGGCGCTTTTCAAGGTTTGAGATTTTTGATAATGGTTTTCACCTCATCAAAAGTAACGGGAGGGAGTGGATCATCCTTTGGTGGTGTGGCGAACAGATTAGCCGCTTCCTCGTCCACCTTGTTCAGGTGGACGTAGTCGATTGGCAGGGTGCTTGGAGAGCATTGGCTCTCGATGCTATCTGCCATGCACTCGGGCTTCTCCGTTTCATCGAACGCTAACTGATCATCAGATCTAACTAATGGGGGCTGTATATATATATATATATACTTTGTAACCTATAAGTATTTTTTAATGTATGCATGTTAGGGATCTTTGAGGCATTCTATATAGTTTGGACGAAAACCACGCGTATACGCTTTGATTTTCAATCGAGGATATATGTAGATATCTATGGCCTACAGCATCCACTTACGATCAGGTGGACTATGTTCGTTTGTCATACTTATACTATTTAAAAAATAAGTGTCCAAATAATCTAAAAAAATACTAAAATGTTTAAAATAAATACACAACATCTCTTATCCCGCAACCCATTAAAAAAATAAACCACAAAAACACATCAAAAAGCTTTTATTGTTACGTATTTAAAGTGAAGTAATAACTTTCAATTCTACAATGCCGGGATTACGATAGTTAGATATATATACTCATATATATCTGTCGTTACGTCTTCGACCATATAGCTCCAAGAAACAACAACAGATGGAGAGGAAAGGTTCTGCAGTGGCAGTCTCTTACAGGCAAGCAAAGTGTAGGGCGGCCCATACTACATGGAGTGATGACCTGGAAAAATATGCACAAACTCGATGGATACAAGTGGCTCAGGACCATACTTTGTGACATTCCTTGGGGGAAGCCTATGTTCAGCAGCAGACTTGTGAAGGTATTGAAAAATTATATTTACATACTACTTTCAAATTATATTTAATATAATATGAGAGAGTTCTTGTACGAAGACGGCTTAGTACGAAGTAAATTAAATAAAAAACAAGTTTTTATGTTTTTTTTTATAGGAGAGGGGGCAAACGAGCATGCGGCTCACCTGATTGTAAGTGACTACCGCCGCCCATGAACAACCGCAACACCAGGGGAATTGCAGATGCGTTGCCGGCCTTTTAAAAAGGAGTAGGCTCTTTTCTTGAAGGTCCCTAAGTCGTATCGGTCCGGAAAAATCGCTGGTGGTAAACTATTCCACAAGGAAGTTGTGCGAGGAAGAAAACATCTTCTAAATCGCACAGTGGTGGACCGCCAATCATCCAGATGGTGTGGATGGTATTAAATTATTACAACCAAAATCTTTTCCATCAAATTCGAGTTTAGTAAAATAAACTTTTGAGATTAAGACAATTTCATGCTCTCTAATGTATGTAATAGATCGGTCTGTCGAGATTTCATGTTAAAAAACTTTTCAAAGTATTTTTGCGAGCGTTGAGTACAAATGACAAGACTTCAATTTTTCTTTCTTTATATTTTTATTAATTCTTAATTTCGTTTTATTTAAACGAATTATTTTTAAAATAAGGATAATTAGCATTAATTTTGCTAATTAAACTGCTCAATTAAAGATCTATAGGCCATAACATTGATTTTACAAAATATCCATTGACTTTGAAGTATCCGTTTTTTATTGTAAAAACGAGCTGATAGTTCATCTCATGATAAAATGACTACTGCAATCATGAACTCTCGGCAACTAACATAAAAAAAATAGGAAAAGAGTTAAAAATGCTAAATAGTTAAATAACTGATCTGAAGTACTATTATTATGCTTTTTTTATAAAAGAAAATCCATTGACGACTACGACAGAAAGCATCTCAACCTATAATTATGCTATCTCTTTAAACTGCCTGGAATATACAGCAGTGGATACACTGCTTCGTGCCGTCAAATCATTAATCTTTATCTGCATTAATTAGCGGCATAATGCCGCTCTATTCTTTAATTTCTGTTTCGTAAAGAGATTGAAGAGAAATTTTTACTGGTAAGGAGGCATTGCATTCTAGTCCTCAGTAGTGAAAATGCACCTGTATTTTAATTTTTAATAAAGAGTAGATATAACTATCTTTCTACTATCATATGGACTGTGGGCTCGTTTACCATCTTTAGTTCTATAAAAAATTGTTTTCACTAATTACGTGAAATATCCTCATAGATAAATTGCTTCGTTAAAAAATAATAACACAGATTCCTTGTCTTGACATTAACGAATAATGAAAACGATTCTATTATTATAAAGTATAAAAACTCAAATCTTGACAAACCTGTTACAAAAAAGAAATTAATAATAAACCAGATTTAATGAGGCTAGCGCGTAAAGCCTTGTAACGTCGACAATAAAATCCAACCTCTCCGCTTCTTCGCATTTGAGGTGTACCATATATTGCTTGTTTGAAAAAAACCACTTTTTAGTTCTAATAAACAACTTTGAAGTTCCTTTCATACCTCCCATGCTGTTCGACAGGCGGGTTCGAAGGCCGACTGCTGGTAGAAAGTCTATCAACAATGCCGAACCTAATGTTATGTGAAGTATCAGTACTAGTCTATCATCACTGTACGTATTGCCAGTGATGACTTACGGAACTGAAACGTTATCCTTCACTGCTGGCCGTATAAAGAAGTTTAAAGTGGTTCAGCGTGCCATGGTAAGAACTAAGCTCGGAATTTCTCTACGGGTCCGTAAGGTGTTCAATAATATTAATACTCAAATTCGAATATTATTCTTTTGCTTAGATTGTCTCATTACAAAACATTTTTTTAATCCATATAAAAACAATTTATTAATTGTGTCTAGGAGAAAAATGTAGATTTTAATTAGTATTTAAACAAGCATTAAGTTATTTCAGGAAATCTCTTTCGTTATATATTCTAATATTCTTTTGAAAAAGTTTTTATAATTTCTATGCCACAATAATTGACATTTGACACACGTTTTGATAAGGGCACCGTGACAAAATACTATACCTGTAAGTGTGCTATGAAGTGTAAAAGTTTGGGAACCCCTGACTTAAATAATAATATATCGTTACTGTTACAGCAAATCAGTCTGAACATAGGCCTCCTTCATAGATTTTCTTATATGGGGGATGTTTGGCACACTTGGCAGGTGGGTTGAAAACCGCAGTTTTTATTTATAACCAAGATGCTGTTTATCTCCTGGTTTGTTACTCTATGTCGCCCCTTACGACATACACGGGACAATATGGCATAGTGGATATAATTATACAACCACCACACGGATACAATTTTAATTTCTTACATCGAATAAGAAAACATAATATTGTTTTTCATTTTATTATTTAAATTATAAAGCAATTTAGATTAAAATAAATTAAAAAAGACAAATGCAAAATAATGCCTGGAGGGATCTAGGCTTTTTTTATATAGGAGAGGGGGCAAACGAGTATGCGGCTTACCTGATGATAAGTGATTACCGCCGCTCATGAACAACTGCAACACCAGGGGAATATCAGATGCATTGTCGGCTTTTTAAAAAGAAGTAGGCTCTCTTCTTGAAGGCTTCTAAGTAGTATCGGTCCAGAAAAATCGCTGGTGGTAGTCGATTCCAAATCAACTACTATAGACTATAATTTATCGGAAAAACTTGAAGCCTTTTTTTAATTCTTAACTGTATCTAAAGTCGTAATACGTAATACACCCATGTTAATAGATCCCATCCAGGCGAAGTCATAGCGGTTCGCTAGTAAAAAGATAAAATTAAAAATCTAAATATAATTCCCATATATTTATTCGTATATGTCTAGCGAAATAAAATAAAATAAAAGTAAAACTTTCGTTAAAGTGTGTATACTTTTGCTCATATTTAATTTCCAATATATATTATAACACTTATTGTCAGACTTACTTATAGCAAAACTATAGAAAATTCAAACTAGATCCATTGTGTTTAGATTGCACAAACATTAGAGCTCATAATATGCACTGCTTGCACATTCAATCTCCTTTATTTCGAGCACATTGTTTGATTATTGCCAGTCGAGAGATTTTAAATTAGATGGAAAAATATTAGAGATAAAATTTTCAATTTCTAATCCAACTAATAATTTAAAAACATTTTGCTTAAAATACGATAACAAAGTCATAACTGTTTTTATAAAACTTGTAAATATCACATTACAGATCGTGTGGTGGGGGCTTAAAATAATCCACTACCCCATTTCCTCTCTATCGCGTTTCATAACTGGCGACTATGGTCGCAAACGCGATTACTGATCCTGAAATCAATCATGAGAAAAAAATCAGTTATGGTGTTTTTCTGTCAGGAAATTCTCAGTAGCAGCCCAGAGTCAGGAAGTTGGCCATGTTTCACCCCCACGCCACGGAAGCACGGTAAAGCCGTTAGTGCTGCGCCTGATCTCTCTCCGGTCCTGTCGGGTTACCGTCCCATCGCATTATGAGCGTGAGGGAATACTGAGTGCATTTGTACGCACATATACTTGGGCATTATAATTCTGTCCTACGCTGATGGCTAGTCTTCGTTGAGACTGACCGCCGTAAACGAGTTTAGTTCTGGAGGGAATTATTAATATGTATTTTAGGATTTCCCCAATCTATATAATATCATTTTTATGAGCTGTAAACGATTTTTTTCAGATATTGCATGAAAGTAAGTTGTCAATTCATCAGCATCATTATTACAACCCTTCAAAAGTTCAATGCTAAACATAGGCCTCCCCCAAAGAATGCTACCAAGCACGGTCCTGAGCCACTTGCTTCCATCGACTTCCTGCATGTCTTACCATTTCGTCACTCCATCTAGTGGGGGGTCACCCTATACTTCTCCTATTGCTAAGAGCCTTCTCTCCTCGATCTCTCGAATCGAGAACCTTTTCTCCCCACCGGCTGTAAATTCTAAGAGCTATATGCCGGGCCATTGCCATGTCAGCTTACTGATCCGTTAGGTTATGTCGGTTACTCTGGTTCTATTGCGAATATCCTCATGTATAAGTTTATCACGCAGAGAAACCCCGAGCATAGCCCTCTCCAAAGCTCGCTAAATGACCAAGACCGTCCTCATATAGCCAGCAGTGAAGGACCACGTCTCAGATACATAAATCATCACTGACAACACGAACAGGTTGTACAATATTATTTTTAAGTTTGAGATATATCTGACCAGATGTGTGTAATTTTCCGAATGCTGCCGAGCCGAGTTGAATCCGTCGATTGACCTCTCGGTCGACCTAGTCGGACTATTTGTCCCAGGTAAACATACTCGTCAACAATTTCGAACTTAGTGCTCCCAATAACTACCATCATAGGGTCACACCTATGATGGTAGTTATTGGGAGCACTAAGCTGGACATTAAACATGATCTTGGTTTTGTCCATATTTATCTTAAGACCTATCCGTATGAAGACACTATTGAGGTCAGTGAGCATAGTGCTTAGGTCCTCCAGCGATTTTGCCATCAGGACTATAATTAAGGCAAATCAAAGGTGAGTGATGTACTCGCCATTGATGTTAATACCGTATCCTTTCCAGTCCAGAAGCTTGAAAACTTCTCCCAATGCAGCGGTGAAGAGTTTCGGGGATATTACGTCACCCTGTCTTACATCTCTCTGCAGTTGGATAAGTTTCATACTCTGATTCTGTACTCGGATAGCCATCGTATTGCCTACTGTATGAACACTTCAGCACTTCGATATACATACAGTTAACTTGGCACCGCTGAAGGGGCACCGCCAAAATTTTGACTGAATCGAGGGCTTTCTCATAGTCCACATACGCAAGGCAAAGTGGCAGATGATCCTGTCTTCTGTAACATTTGCCGAAGGATGTGTATGTGGTCTATGGTACTAAAGCCTCTTCGGAAACCGGGTTGTTCGGGAGGCTGGAAATCGTCGAGTCTGCGTGAGAGACGATTCGTAATGACTCTCGAAAACAGCAAGTAGACATGGTTCAGAAGGGAAATCGGTCTGTAGTTCTTCGAAAAATCGTTGTCGTCTTTCTTGAAGTACAAGACCACCGCACTTCTGCTCCACGCCTCCGGAGTAGT
The DNA here is from genome assembly GCA_963668995.1 of Parnassius mnemosyne. NCBI lineage: Eukaryota > Metazoa > Arthropoda > Insecta > Lepidoptera > Papilionidae > Parnassius > Parnassius mnemosyne. The sequence goes on along the minus strand of CAVLGL010000013.1, from coordinate 14,233,346 downwards.
TCCACCACGGAGGGCAGAATTAAAGAGCTTCTGAAGGACTTCAAGTACCTGTTTTCCATCCGCTTTCAGAAGCTCCGCTGTAATTCCATCCTCACCTGGGGCCTTGCAGTTGTTAAGATGCTCGAGAGTAGAATTACTCTCTACACTCTACACTCTACACTCTACTATTCTCGCTCAGACTGACGTTCGGGATATCATCGTAGTAGTGTGGCTCTAATGATGACGTGTACATCTGCCCAAAGAACCTCTCATTCTCAAAACCTCAAATTTCCCGGAGACGATGCTGCCACTCTCGATCTTCAGCTTTGACAGTTGGCTCTTTCTGGCAGACAGATCTCTGGCAAAGACTTTGGAGCCTTGGTTCCGCTCGATCGCTTTTTCAATACAAACTGTATTGAAGTTTCGGAAGTCCCGCTGCATGCATTTGGAGATCTGTCTGTTCAGTTGCCTGTATGCTGTCAAATCTGTTGAAGAATGTAGCTTCATCTCCCGTCTAACAGCCATGAGATTAAGAGTGTGATCGGAGAGTTTTTGTGTTCTTCTGCGGCGGGTCTTGCAGAACTTAGCTCCGACCGCATGGACAGTTTCCACGAGCTTGTCATTCAAATCGTCCACTTCATTGCAGTCTTCTAGGCACTGAAAACGGTTTTGCAACTCGAGATAAAAGGTTTCGGGACTTTGGATTAGAGCACGAGGGGGACGGAGCATTGACTTCATTATACGAGACCTCTCCAACTTAACGTTTAGGTTGAGTGTGCCTCTAAACATTCGATGATCGCTACCAGTTTTCACCCTCACGATCACTGAGAGATCACAGTTGTCGTCTGGTCGTCATAATGAAGTCAATCCCATTTTTTGTTGAACCGTCGGTGCTTGACCAGGCCCACTTCCTGTAGGGCCGCTTGTGGAAGAAAGAGTTCATCATAAAGAATCCCTCTTTCTCCATAAAGTCACCCAGCTGCTGGCCCCTTGAGTTTCGTTGCCCTATTCCAAATTTACCCACCTTCAGCTCACCGTTCTCTCTTGTGCCTAGTTTTGTGTTGAAGTCTCCCATTAACACCGTATAGTGAGTTTTGGAGGGATACATGACTCTAGATATATCCTCATACATTTCCTCCACCTCCTCATCGGGATGTGCCGAGGTTGGTGCGTAAACCTGTATCGACTGTACTAACCTTCAACGAATACCGTTTGATGTACGCAACCCTCGTCGATATACACTCATAATCTTTATAACGTTTTTATCGAGAGACTTGTAAACGATAATTCCGACACCTCCTTGGGATTGATGGTTCGCATTCTCGATGATAGAGCAAGTTGCCCGTTTCGACGATTACCGTGTCCCCCCTCTTTTCGAACCTCGGATAATCCTCAGTCAGCGTAATTTGTCTATCTCTGCTTCCAATTCCAGGATTTTCTGGTCAGTTCTCAGGGTACGTGGGTTGTATGTTGCCAAGTCGAGTAGTCTTAGGCGGCAACCGAATCTCCAACGGAGATTCTTAGCACACCTGCCCCGCCGTTACCATGGTCGCCACCGTAGCCAGGAATAGCGGGGCCGCCGGGAACTGGCGGCCGTCTTTTCGTAGCTTACATCTTGGGGGGATATTTTCCTTAGTTGCCACGCTGGGCGAGCGGGTTAACAACCGCAGTTTTTTTATTCTAATATTGCTGTGATCAGGAAGATGCTGTTGCCAATCTCCTGCCTGTTTTGTACTGTCTCACCCACGGGAAGATATGGAGTATTGGATATTCTTAACCGCCACTACACGGCTTGTAAATTATGACGTCATAATCTCTTGAAATAAAATTTTTAATAAACATGTTATTTGTATTATTTGGATGCAGGTGGCTCAAGACCGTGCTTTGTGTCATTCCTTGGGGGAGGCTTATGTTCAGCAGTGGACTTATGAAAGGCTTTAATTATGATAATGATGATGATGATGTTATTTGTTCATTTTAATGATAAATATCAAGGTGGTAGGACTGCTCTTCTGCCTTTCAGTCTGAAGGTTATAGAGAGACAGTATGATTACAGGCTGTGAAGTTGGAATAAGCCCTCAGAGTTGACAACGCATCTGTAGCCTTCTTTGCTTCAAATTGGTTGCAGGTTCCCATCGACTACAGTAGCCACTTACCACCAGGCGGGCAGTAAGAACGTTTGTCATTTTAGGTTCACTTAATATCTAATTAATGGAAAATATAAAAACAACTATATTTTATTTTTAATAGAAAATTGAAATTACACGACTTAAAAAAATTATTAATGATTCCAACCTCCCAATTACGTGTTTATCTCACTTTTTAGATTTATTTCGTCACCTGTCAGATGCAAGGAGATTTTCCTGTAATTTCGCCGCCTAATTTTTTACGACGCCCTCGGACTGAAATTAAATGATGGAATTCATTACGTACCGTTTACCGATTTTATATATTTTATAGAATAAGGGTGAACGAGCAAATAGTTCACTTGATGGTGGGGTGATGATGTAGCTAGACATTTATCTATCCTCTATTAAGAATCAAAATGAAGATGCGTTGTCACCCCTGAGGACTAAGACGGAATGCTTTGTTTCCAGTAAAAAAAGAAGATCTTTTTTTGTAAGTTTTTTATACTCACCATACGAAATAATAGCATTAAGCTGCTATTTCACGCTTGTATTCTGTTAGTGTGTGGTTTTTCCCCGATGGAGACGACCCATTTATAATACAACCATAATAAAGCTGCATCATGGCTCTTCCACGTATGGTATTTTTATGTTATATGAATTCGAGATAAAAATATACAATTATTTACATTCAAGTTTCCTTTTATTTACATTCCCTGTTAAGAAAGAAAGAATGACGAGTGGCAACCTCGTAACGGTAAGAGAAGTAGTAAGTCCCTCACTAGATGCAGTGACGATCTAATACATGCAGTAATTCGATGGAAGCAGGCTTTTGTGGCATTCCTTGAGGGAGTCTTATATTATGATTTTTAGCAGCGATTGCCAACGGGAGAATCCCACATCCACCATTAAACTTTTCTGGATTGAATTACTTTCATTTCAGTACTAAGCTTGAAGAATTAAAACCACTGTCCAAATTCCATGAAAAATTGCTAACTACACAAGAATTTAAAGAAAAAAAGTAAAGTTGCAGGCTTAATACATGTCCCACAAGTGGGCACTCGCCTTCCCTGATTTCTCAAAGTGTTTTCAGAGCGTATATGCGGACTCCATAACATGTTTTCGAAATATTTTATGGCTCACTCACTTTGTTTACTCATGATATTTTCCATCATCGATGAGCACGTGGTAAATCAACACTTAAAATTACGAGTACAACTAATAAATTAATTGCTTCCGATGGGGATCGAACCAGAATTGCTCACGTGCTGTAAAATTTACGGCGAGCCTCGGAGCTTAAAACGTTTCTACCATACACAATACGAGCTCGTATTAAAACAAAATTGAACGATATTTTTTTTAACCAAAAGCTCATTTTTTATAAGCAATGGCTGTTTAAATATACCCAACTGTCTCTTGAAGGGACGAATACAGTGAACAAATTTTAAACATTAGTCAAGGGACCTGCTGTGGACAGAAACGAGATCGTTTATTCACCGACACCGTTTGTCTTACTTACTTCGATGAATATATTAGACAAAAATGTGGTTTTTCCTTTCTTTTACCTTTTGTACAATTCTGATTTAACTTTGGTAAGATACGTAAATTTTTTAATAAGATAAGCGTGACAAACGAACAAATAGTTCACCTGATGGTAGATCATATCTATCCTCGATTAAGAATTAAAATGAAAATGCGTTTTAACTCCTGAGGACTAAGACGGAATGCCTTGTTTCCAGATTCCATCTGATTATAAGTGATAGTTGTGTCCCATAGATTCGACAACGAGGATAGATGCAGATCTACGATTTACATCTATCCTCGTTATCGAATCAAGATGCAGATGCGTTGACGACGACGAGGACTAAGTTGAAATTCCTTGTTCCAGTAAAAAGAGTCTCCAGTTCTCTACACCACCATACAAAACATAGCAGCGTTAACCTGCTATTTTACGCTGGTGTTCTGTGAGAGCGTGATCCTTTCCGGTGGAGCTGATCCATTCGTGCTACAACTATACCACTAAAAAAAGATTATTTGTTTTAGAGCATATTCCCTTTACTTTCTTACTTACTAGGATTTATAACAAAGTAAAATTATAATAAATAAAAAAGTATGATTTCATCATTGTGTGGTATTTAATTATAATGTTTTAATTTTTACATTTTTATTTGTAGAAAAAATAATTTCTTAAACATATCTTTGTACAGTCTATTACTTCAGTGTTAGTTTTTCGTAACATATTTTTATAAGGCTGTAATTTTAAGGAAATATTCTTTGAAGAATAAACGACGATGTGCGTGGGCCAATCAGAAAGTTTTGCGAGACTGAAAAAAATTTAATGTTAAAGTTTTTATAGTTAAATATTTTCAAAGAACTTTTCAACAGCATCTAACAAAATGATATACCTACGTCTGAACCAGTTATCGAAACATTTTTTCCAGCCCATCAAAAACGTCTCTTTTACCACCTGCTCGAACGCTGTTAGCGCATCTTCCGGTGATGAAAACTGTATCCCTTTTAGCTAATGTTTATTTTATTTTAGGAGGGTGACCCAAAAGCACACCTGATGTGCTATCGAAGAAGTTCTTAGTTTTGAACGCTGAGTGCTTTAACGGGTTGTCATGGTAAAACAATTAACCGCGGAGTCAGTGTTAAGTAGCTTGTTGCTCGCAGCAGTGAACACTTCTTGCAAGCATTTGGCAGTACACCATTTGACATTGATGCTGCTTCCATTTTGTGAAGGAATTAATATCAGATACCCCGTGAAAGTAAACAAACGTTGCGCTGGTTTATTTTGAAACAGCCTAACCGTCAATTGGCGGCTGGATCGTATCGATAAATCCAAGATTCATCACCTGTAATAATGTCGTAAACGTACCGAGGACAGCCTACTTCAAACATATTGATCAAGTCACAGCACCATTTAAACGCGGGTCTGCAGCGGTCAGTGCTTAAATTTGTTATATATGCGGTACACGATAGCAATAATCGCCGTGTCTGACAGACGACTAACGATCGCATAACCGGATATCTCTTATATTTGACGCTGCTTTCCGTCATAGGTTTTACTATTTATCTCTGTCTAAGAGATGGTATACATCTATTATTAAAGTGAACGAGGACATTGTGACCTTTCCAATAGTCATCTCTAACGTTTCCAATAGTTGCCGCTAACGTCACATATGAGACAAAATAGAGTAATGAATTATATTATTTTTTTTATAAGATAAGGGTGACACGAGCACACGGTCCACCTGATGGTAAGTGGTTGCTGTGGCCCATAGACATCTACATCTATCTTCGTTTGCGAATTAAAATCCAAATGCGTTGTCAGCCATGAGGACCAAGATAGAATGCCTCTTTTCCAGTAAAAAGGGTATCCAGTTCTCTACAGTCACCATACGAAAGACAGCAGCATTAAGCTGCTATTTTACGCTGTCATTCTGTGAGAGCGTGGTCCTTCCCCGGTCGAGCCGTCCCATTCGTACTACAACTATACTACTAATAGAGCTGCAGCATGGCTTTACCACGTAAAAAACGTCTTATGCTCAAAGATAAACAAAAATCCTATTAGGTCTTAATAATAAGGTAAATTTAAAATCTGTATATAAACGTCTCATTGCTAAACCTCCTTATATCACTAAGATTATCATGAAAGTGTTAGGTCGTTTTAGGTTAGGAATATTTTAGTTCTTCACAATATTACTTATCATCGCTGTTAATGTAATTTTTTAATGGGAATTGGAACTGGTTATTCTGGATTGGTATTGAAAGCTGTTGAATTTTATTTATTATGTTTAGCATTGGCGAGCCGTGGTAGTGGTAGCTCAGATGTTTAATTTCACCGTCATACGCAAATAAACCTAGATGAATTCCCGCAAATCTCTAATAAGCTCCAAGAAACAATATCGTGGTGTAAACACCAAAACAAACTGTGTGAAAAGTGGTGAACGATAAGGTAAAAATAAAATACAGAAGTATGTTCATTGCAATTATATCTTTAAACTACATGTATGATTTACGACCATTTAGGGTAACACAGATCACTTCGCAAAGGTAATTTCCGCTGAATGCTGGTGAAATACGTTTTCCACTTGCAGCGTGCAACTTCAGTTAAGGTATAATTATTATAAAACAATTTATTTGATATAAAATTATTTAAAACATAAAAATTAAATTTGTTACTGTACTGATTACTCTAATAGTAAGCGTCTAGGATATCCCCTAGACACATGGAACATAAATCTAAATCTTTAGGATATTTAGATTTTCCTTGTACCTCCCCCCCACCCTGCTACGCCTACAACTACAGTGGGGGAGATTATTAAAATTGAATTTTTACGAACTGATATAGAAAAAATATGCTGTAAGTATCATCATCACGATTAATACCACAAAATGCCACTAAGCATAGCCCTGTAAGTAAGTAGATAAATTAACTTAATATTGACAAAGTATGTCATTATGATTTTTTCATGAATATGAAATAATAATACAGTCGATTCCAAAGCGTAGGTGTATGATTCAATTTCTCTTCAAAATATATGATAGAAGGAACGTAAAGACTCGCTAACGCATTTCCGATTCGAAATCAATCTATTCCGAGTACTCTTCAAGCACTTGCTCTTACAAATTCCATGCTAATGCGACGAATATTTTATCACGATTTCGCATACCTTAAAGCACTCGAAGGTTAAGTGCGAAATAAGCGAAAATATATTTCCACCTTTCAATAGAAAGATGAAAAGTTCGAAATATAAAGAATATTTAAAGGAGTAATAACCATATTTTTAATTGTCTATTAAATCCATGCATCACACATTACCTACATGCATTTGGATTTGCAATATGAAATATAAGAAGAAAACATTTATTGGCACAGCACAATTCTCATTAAAACACTATCATCATTAACGAAAATTATTACCAACAGAACAACACACGAAACTTGAAGCAACATGGTACGATCGTTAACAAAGACATCAGTTGGAAATATCAAACAATTTGCGCTAACATGCAATTCTCTAATTTTGCTATGTGTCCCGCACAGTTGCTTTATAAAATAGTAAATGATATACTGCTGGGAAACTAAATTAAACCATGAATAAAATTTATCATCATATTTAATGTGGTATCTAGTGCATAATTAGTGTAACATTTAAATCAAACCAAGAGAATTTGTCTAATTTTTTAATATCGTACTCAGACTAGTTACGATTAGTAACGATCAATAATTGTCACATTTAAATACAGAATTCATTAAATACAAATAAAAGACTAAATACAAATAAAAAGGAAAATAGACGTGTAGTGTTATGCTACGTTAACGCAAAATACGCGCATAGACGTGGAGTTGCGGAAAACAGCCCGTCGTAAACTAACTCGTCCAAGGCTGTCCAAGGGAATTTCTGTAAGCCATCACTACCATCTCTGCACAGGGAGGACGACTCACTGGCCCACGACGCAAAAGAGAAGGCCGACCTTTTAGGCTCCCTTTTTGCGTCCAACTCGACTGTTGATGACGGGGGGAACACACCGCCGACCATCCCGCGGTGTGAGTGCTCTATGCCGGATGTGCTATTCTCACAGCGCTCGGTTCGCAGAGCACTCCTCTCCCTTGACATCCACAAGTCGAGTGGGCCTGACGGAATCCCCCCAATTGTGCTGAGGACGTGTGCTCCGGAGTTGGCACCGGTTCTAACGCGTCTTTTCCGGTACTCCTACTCCCATGGCGTTGTCCCGAACTCATGGAAGACAGCTTTTGTCCACCCGATCCCTAAAAAAGGCGACCGCTCAGACCCGTCCAACTATAGGCCTATCGCGATCACCTCCTTGTTCTCCAAAATAATGGAATCCATTATTAACTGCCAGCTCATCCGGTACCTTGAGGATCACCAGCTGATCAGTGACCGCCAATACGGTTTTCGTCGGGGTCGATCAGCTGGTGATCTTCTAGTCTACCTGACCCATAGATGGGCGGAGGCAGTAGAGTCCAAGGGGGAGGCGTTGGCCGTTAGTCTGGACATTGCGAAGGCCTTCGATCGGGTTTGGCACAAAGCGCTTCTTTCGAAGCTCCCTTCCTATGGGCTTCCCGAGAAATTGTGCAATTGGATCACCAGCTTCCTTGCAGATCGGAGCATCAAGGTCGTTGTAGACGGTGCATGTTCTGACTACAAGCCTATTAACGCTGGTGTTCCACAAGGCTGTGTGCTATCACCAACGCTGTTTCTTCTGCATATCAATGATATGTTGCTAACTGGTAACATTCATTGCTATGCGGATGACAGCACTGGTGATGCTCTTTACACCGGCCGGGCCAATATTTCTCGGGAAAACGTCGCCGAGTACCGGAACAAACTTGTGTCTGAAGTCGAGTCTTTGCTGGACAAAGTCTCGGATTGGGGGCGACTAAATCTAGTCCAGTTTAATCCTCAGAAGACACAAGTTTGCGCGTTTACCGCTAAAAAGAACCCCTTTGTCGTATCTCCTCAGTTTCAAGGCACTCCCCTTCTTGCCTCAGCCAGTATCGGTATCCTCGGAGTCGACATATCGAGTGACGTGCAGTTTCGTGGTCACTTGGAAGAGAAGGCCAAATTGGCCTCTAAAAAGCTTGGCGTGCTCAGCAGAGCGGGACAGTATTTCATGCCGGCACACCGCCTGCAACTTTACAAGGCGCAGGTTCGGCCTCACATGGAATACTGTTCCCATCTCTGGGCAGGGGCTCCCCAATGCCAGCTCCTTCCACTTGACCGCATCCAGCGCAGAGCGGCTCGAATCGTCGACGACCGAGCCCTTTCCGATCGGCTCGATTCATTGGCACTGCGAAGAGATGTTGCATCTCTTTGCATTTTCTTTCGCATCTACCATGGGGAGTGCTCTGAGGAATTGTTCGGATTAATCCCAGCCGCCAAATTTCATGAACGCACATCGCGGCAGAACTCCCGATACCATCCACACCATCTGGATGATTGGCGGTCCACCACTGTGCGATTTAGAAGATGTTTTCTTCCTCGCACGACTTCCTTGTGGAATCGATTACCATCAGCGATTTTTCCGGACCGATACGACTTAGGGACCTTCAAGAAAAGAGCCTACTCCTTTTTAAAAGGCCGGCAACGCATCTGCAATTCCCCTGGTGTTGCGGTTGTTCATGGGCGGCGGTAGTCACTTACCATCAGGTGAGCCGCATGCTCGTTTGCCCCCTCTCCTATATAAAAAAAAAAATATATATAACTAACTATATCATTTTACACTATTTTAAATTCATTTTTCCATTTTGTTTTGATTTTCTGCATTCACCTCAAAACTGGATATTTTGTATCACCTTTATTTCCATAGGATCCTGTAACGTTTTTAAACCATAAGAACACAATAACAAATCATTTTCACTTCGTATTTTCACGCTATCAGCACTTTTTAAATCGATGTCGATGGAGTCTACCTTTTTCGATCTTTTATTTAGTTCTCCGTAACTCTGCAATTTCGGGCTTCGTGCGCGCTGGTGCGCTACCTTTTTTCCTATATCAATAATATCTCATTTTTCACTTAAATCTTGCCGTTTCTCTATTACGAGCCTGAAACCAAAATTTGACACGTTTTGACATCGTTGTTTATCTGGTTGTCATAGCAATTTTTATTCAAGTTCGTTACCGGTCTGATGTTTTTACTTCAATACTTCCACAAAAATACTCTTTTCTTCTTGGCCATTTCCAAAAATTTGCTTTTAATTTAAATAATTTCCCGTCGAGCGCGGAACTCTCTAAAAAGGTATAAAAGCCGAACAATCGGCGAATAAACTCAGTCTCGCTTCAGCTTTCAAACTTGAAGCATCTCCTAAAGGCCTTATCCCGGGGCCGCACTGCCCCGGGATCCTGCAAGCCTCTTACTTCACCTGAAGTCGTCGCCTAGCCACACCCACGCCTCCACCTACAAGTGCCCGCGCTATCTTTAGCCGCTGTGCGCGCATACTCCAGGCGCTGAGAGCGCCTACTCAAGGCGCTGTGTGTGCCTACTCCAAGCGCAGCGTGTGCCTACTCCAAGCGCAGCGTGTGCCTACTCCGGGCGCTGCGTGTGCCTACTCCAGGCGCTGCGTGTTCCTACTCCAGGCGCTGCGTGTGCCTACTCCAGGCACTGCGTGTACCTACTCCAAGCGCTGCGTGTGCCTACTCCAAGCGCTGCGTGTGCCTAGACCAGGCGCTGCGCACCTACCACAGGCACAGCCTGATTATACTCCGTGAGCAGTGAGCACCACCGCCAAGCGCGGTGTGCCACTTTGGTCTTCGGGCTCCGCATCAGTACTCATTTATCTTCATTATCTTTTTTAAAATACTTGTAATTCACGTCACCCATCATCATCATCATACTTCATTTTTTTATATAAAACTGTAAATACCTTTTTAAATTTTAAATAAGTTATTTTGTTCTATTTTTGTTGTTTCGTTGATGTTAGGTTAGGTTCTTTTGTTTTTAATTGTCGCTTCACGACACGTTTGTCGGTTCTTCGAGCTACATGGCCGGCCCATTGCCACTTCAGCTTACTAATCCGTTGGGCTATGCCGGTCACTCTGGATCTACTGAGGATATCCTCATTTCTAAGTTTATCACGCAGAGAAACTCCGAGCATAGCCCTCTCCATAGCTCGCTGAGCGACCTTGAGCTTCCTCATCCGGCCAGCAGTGAAGGACCACGCCTCAGTTCCGTAAGTATTCACTGGCAACACGCACTGGTTGTACAGTCTCGTTTTCAAGTTTTGAGGTACACCTGACGAGAAGATGTGCCGTAATCCAGCACACTTGAAAACGTGTTTGGAAAGTCTAGTGATAATAAAAAGTAATAAAACTATCACCATTTGCAAGAAATGTGTCCATAAATTATATTTTATTGCATTATTACTAAGAGATTGAAGAAAAAAAAGATTATCCAACAAAATTGCTTAAAAATAATTAGACAAAGTAGTAAATGTATGCCTACACGTTGCTCATAAATTCAATAGAATTGTTTTGCAGTATAAACTAGTTATATTGTGTCTAACATATGGCTTTTGGCTAGATAAATAAATCACCATATAGGATACAATGGCCTTGATAAATTACCATTTTGTCGGCTTTTTACGCAAAACTTTCAAACAAAATATATTTGATTTTCACCTCGTATTGTGGAATGTCAATCTAAAGGCGTGTTGCAGTATTTTTTATCGTATTTACTATTTCAAAAGAATCATTTTTGATGGTTTATGTTCTCTTGCATTATTTAATACCACAGCACAAAATCAATTGGCCTCGACTTCTTTAGAAATATGTTTAAATCTCGGAAGTTCTGAACTTTATCTAAACGTTTATTTCTAAATATATTCTTGATTTCAAAGTACCACACTGTATGGAGGATGGGTTAGTAGACCAAGAAATCTTGCCAAGATGCTATTTTATATTTTTACTAATAATATGTTTATTTTATGTTATATATAATGTGTTTATTTTCTTAAAAATACCATACATTACATAAGTAAGGGTTTTGGTGGGACATCCTTTTAAATAAACGTATAGCTGTGTGAGGATGGGCAGGTTCTTTCATAGCAAGATTTTTAATAAACACTAAATGTGCAAAATAAAACTAAATATGTATTTGCCTACACATATAATACGTGTAGTTCTTTTTTTTTTCTATTGCCTTTTTTATTGTTCATTAGTTTATTTTTTTTAAATTGTTATGTCTCATGTGTGTAGATGTACGAGTAAGTGTTGGAATAAATGTCTTTATGCCTTTATGTGATATGGGGGATAAATGATCGGCCAAATTATGAAATAGCGGCGTATAATGAAATGGCCAGGCAGATCATATTCAGTAAAATTAGACTGGTATTATGGATTTATGAAAGTAAAGATGCTAAACAAGCACACAGATGGTTAGTGAATACTGTAGCCCAAAGACAACTACATATATTTCCAATTAAATATACGTGGTAGAGCCATGCTGCAGCTATATTATTGTTGTAGCACGAATGGGTTGGCTCGACCGGGGAAGGACCACGCTCTCACAGAATACCAGCGTAAAATAGCAGCTTAACGCTGCTGCGTTTCGTATGGTAAGTGTAGAGAACCGGAGACCGTTTTTACTGGAAACGAGGCATTCCATATTAGTCCTCACGGGTGACAACGCATCTGCATTTTAATTCGTTAGCGGAGATAGATGTAAATGTCTATGGGCCACAGCAACCACTTACCATCAGGTGGACTGTGTGCTCGTTTGTCACACTTATCCAATAAAAAAATTTTATCTAAATGCAGATGCGCTACTAGTAGGACTAAGATGGAATGCGTCCTTATCACTAAAGAATCTTATTTTTTAACATATATTTATAAAAGTTAACTATGAAAGTTAATTATGAATTGAAATTAAAATTGAATTGACTGTTTTATTTCTCAAAAAAATGTAATCTTTATTCAAAGATAAAGCATTCAATATAAACAAGAGTCCTTTTTCCCGTTGTGTTGGCACAAACGTAATGTTTGAGCTCATATCTAACGTTTATATATCCAATCCCCTGAATGCGAAGCTCGCTGTTTGTACACTCACCTAGTCAAGAGATCTTAAATTAAATGGAGAAGATTACATCTTTCTTTCTTTTAAGATTACATCATCAAGCCGGTCCATTCGTTCTACAACTATACCACTAATATGGTTGCTGCAGCATGGTTATACCACGTAAAAAATATTATTTGTCTCAGAGCATATTCCCTTCACTTTCTTACTTACTAGAATTTATAACAAAGTAAAATTATAATAAAAAAGTATAATTTTATCATTGTTTGGTATTAAATTATCATGTTTTAATTTTCACATTTTTATTTGTAGAAAAAATAATTTCTTCAATATATCTTTGTACAGTCTATTACTTCATTGTGTTAGTTTTTCGTTGAAAAATAAACGACGATGTTCGTGGGCAAATCAGAAAGTTTTGCGAGACTGAAAAAAGTTCTATTGTTAAAGTTTTTATAATTAAATATTTTCAAAGAACTGTTCAACAGCATCTTACAAAATGATATACCTACGTCTGAACCAGTTATCGAAACATTTTTTCCAGTCCATCAAAAACGTCTCTTCTACCACCTGCTTGAACGCTGTTAGCGCATCTTCCGGTAATGAAAACTGTATCCCTTTTAGCTAATGTTTATTTTATTTTAGGAGGGTGACCCAAAAGCACACCTGATGTGCTATCGAAGAAGTTCTTAGTTTTGAACGCTGAGTGTTTTAGCGGGTTGTCATTGTAAAACAATTAACGGCGGAACCCGTGTTAAGTAGCTTGTTGCTCGCAGCTGTAAACACTTCTTGCAAGCATTTGGCAGTATACCATTTCGCATTGATGCTACTTTCATTTTATTATTTTTATTATTTTATTATTATTTTATTATTTATTATATTATTATTTTTATTATACTTTATTTTTATTATTTATTTAGATACCCTGCCAAAATAAACAAACGTTGCGCTGGTTTATTTCGAAACAGCCAAACCGTCTATTGGCTGTTGGATCGTATTGATAAATCCAAGATTGATCATCTGTGATAACGTCGTAAACACACCGAGGACAGCCTACTTCAAACATATTGATCAAGTCACAGTCTGCAACGGTCAGTGCTTAAATTTGTTATATCTGCGGTACACGATAGCAATAATCGCCGTGCCTGACAGACGACTAACGATCGCATAACCGGATATCTCTTATATTTGACGCTGCTTTCCGTCATAGGTTTTACTATTTATCTCTGTCTAAGAGATGGTATACATCTATTATTAAAGTGAACGAGGACATTGTGACCTTTCCAATAGTCATCTCTAACGTTTCCTGTAGTTGCCGCTAACGTCACATATGAGACAAAATAGAGTAATGAATTATATTTTTTTTTATAAGATAAGGGTGACACACGAGCACACGGTCCACCTAATGGTAAATGATTGCTGTGGATATAAATGCGTTGTCAGCCGTGAGGACCAAGATAGAATGCCCCTTTTCCAGTAAAAAGGGTCTCCAGTTCTCCACACTCACCATACGAAAGACAGCAGCATTAAGCTGCTATTTTACGCTGTTATTCTGTGAGAGCGTGGTCCTTCCCCGGTCGAGCCGACCCATTCGTGCTACAACTATACTACTAATATAGCTGCAGCATAGGTCTACCACGTAAAAAATGTCTTATGCTCAAAGATAAACAAAAATCCTATTAGGTCATAATAATAAGGTAAATTTACAATCTGTATATAAACGTCTCATTGCTACACCTCCTTATATCACTAAGATTATCATCAAAGTGTTAGGTCGTTTTAGGTTAGGAATATTTTTGTTCTTCACAATATTACTTATCATCGCTGTTAATGTAATTTTTTAATGGGAATTGGAACTGGTTATTCTATATTGGTATTGAAAACTGTTGCATTTTATTTATTATGTTTAGCATTGACGGGCCGTGGTAGTGGTAGCTCAGGTGCTTAATTTCAAGGTCGTATGCTAATAAACCAAGATGAATTCCCGCAAATCTCTAATAAGCTGCAAGAAAAAACATCGTGGTGTAAACACCAAGACAAGCTGTGTATGTAATGTGGTGAACGGTAAGATAAACAATAAATAGTCTTTATTTTCATTGTAATTATAACTTTAAACTACATATATGATTTACGAACAGTTCGTGTAACACAAATCACTTCGCGAAGGTAATTTCCGCTGAATACTGGTGAAATGCGTTTTCCACTTGCAGTGTGCAACTTCAAATAAGTCATAATTATTATAAAACAATCTATTTGATATAAAATTAATTAAAACATAAAAGTTTAAGCTATTACTGTACTGATTACTCTAATAGGAAGCGTCTAGGATATCCCCTAGACACATGGAACATAAATTTAAATCTTTAGGATATTTAGATTTTTCTTGTACCTCCCCCCCCCCCTCTGCCCCCTGCAACACCACCACTACAGTGGGGGAGGTGATTAAAATGTTGAATTTTTACGAACTGATATAGAAAAAATATACAGTAAGTAGATCATCATCATCACCATTAATACCACAAAATGCCACAAAGCATAGCAATGTCAGTAAGTAGATAAATTAACTTAATATTGACAAAGTATGTCATTATGATTTTTTCATGAATATGAAATAATAATACAGTCGATTCCAAAGCGCAGGTGTATGATTCAATTTCTCTTCAAAATATATGATAGAAGGAACGTAAAGACTCGCTAACGCATTTCCGATTCGAAATCAATCTATTCCGAGTACTCTTCAAGCACTTGCTCTTACAAATTCCATGCTAGTGCGACGAATATTTTATCACGATTTCGCATACCTTAAAGCACTTGAAGGTTAAGTGCGAAATAAGCGAAAATATATTTCCACCTTACAATAGAAAGATGAAAAGTTCGAAATATAAAGAATATTTAAAGAAGTAATTACCATATTTTTAATTGTCTATTAAATCCATGCATCACACATTACCTACATGCATTTGGATTTGCAATATCAAATATAAGAAGAAAACCCTTATTGGCACAGCAAAGGCACAGAAGTTAAAGGAGAAATGGCCCGGTCATCGAACTACTTCAAATTACGTGGTGAGTTTTTATGACGAACATCATGATATTTTGTCTTTCAGCATATTAGAGATCTGCGGGAATCCAACTTGTTTAGCTTGCGTACGGCGACGAAATTAAGCATCTGAGCTACCACGGCTCGCCAATGCAAAGTATAATAAATAAAATTCAACAGTTCTCAATACCGACATGGATCAACCATTTTTAATTCTCATTAAAAGACTATCATCATTAATGAAAATTATTACCAACAGAACAACACACGAAACTTGAAGCAACATGGTACGATCGTTAACAAAGACATCAGTTGGAAATATCAAACAATTTGCGCTAACATGCAATTCTCTAATTTTTACTATGCGTGCCGCACAGTTGCTTTATAAAATAGTAAATGATATACTGGTCGGAAACTAAAGTAAACCATGAATAAAATTTATCATCATATTTAATGTGGTATCTAGTGCATAATTAGTGTAACATTTAAATCAAACCAAGAGAATTTGTCTAATTTTTTAATATCGTACTCAGACTAGTTACGATTAGTAACGATCAATAATTGTCATATTTAAATACAGAATTCATTAAATACAAATAAAAGACTAAATACAAACCATATTCCAGGACAGATATTTTCTCCGAACCAGTGGTAAAACTTAAATGACTTTTGAACAATTAATTGAAAAAAAATTTTGAAAAATCTATATTGAATAAAAATGATGCTATTCATGTTATTCCTGCGCACGAATCAGTGTTTCCATATTTGTGCACGACAAAGGCACGACCTAAAGTTTACCTCCAGCACACTTGAAAACGTGTTTGGAAAGTCTAGTGATAATAAAAAGTAATAAAAATATCACCATTTGCAAGAAATGTGGCCTCGACTTCTTTAGAAATATGTTTAAATCTCGGTAGTCTTCTGAACTTTATCTGAACGTTTATTTCTAAATATATTCTTGATTTCAATGTACCATACTGAATGGAGGATGGGTTAGGAGACCAAGAAATCTTGCCAAGATGCTATTTTATATTTTTCCTAATAATATGTTTATTTTATATTATAAGTAATGTGTTTATTTTCTTAAAAATACCATACATTACATAGGTAAGAGTTTTGGTGGGACATCCTTTTAAATAAACATATACCTGTGTGAGGATGGGCAGGTTCATTTATAGCAAGATTTTTAATAAACACTAAATGTGCAAAATAAAACAAAATATGTATTTGCCTACACATATAATACGTGTAGTTCTTTTTTTTTTCTATTGCCTTTTTTATTGTCTATTAGTTTATTTTTTTTAAATTGTTATGTCTCATGTGTGTAGATGTGCGAGTAAGTGTTGGAATAAATGTCTTTATGCCTTTATGTGATATAGGGGATAAATTA
The DNA here is from genome assembly GCA_963668995.1 of Parnassius mnemosyne. NCBI lineage: Eukaryota > Metazoa > Arthropoda > Insecta > Lepidoptera > Papilionidae > Parnassius > Parnassius mnemosyne. The sequence continues at coordinate 14,216,275 of CAVLGL010000013.1, read as the reverse complement.
TCGGCCAAATTATGAAATAGCGGCGTATCATGAAATGGCTAAGCACATCATATTCAGTATTATCAGACTGGTATTATGGTTTTATGAAAGTAAAGATGCCAAACAAGCACACAGATGATTAGTGAATACTGTAGCCACAGGACAACTACATCTATTTCCGATTAAATATCTAAATGCAGATGCGTTGTCACTACTTTACTTTTGTCACTACGTAGTGTGAGTATAATTTAAGTAAAATTTTATTTCTTTAGACATGTTGAAATCTCGGAAGTTTTCTGAACTTTATCTGAACGTTTATTTCTAAATATATTCTTGATTTCAATGTACTATACTGTATGGAGGATGGGTTAGTAGATCAAGAAATCTTGCCAAGATGCTGTTTTATATTTTTCCTAATAATATGTTTGTTTTATGTTATATACTAGCTGTTCCCCGCGCCTTCGCTCGCGTGTTAGAGTTTAATTTTTTTGCGTGGAACCCTAATTCTTTTTCTAAAATAAAAGTAGCCTAAGTTACTCCTTATGACATCAGCTATCTGCCAGTGACAGTCCCGTCAAAGTCGGTCCAGCCGTTTAGGAGATAAGCCGGAACAAACATACAGACAGACAGACAAAAATTTTAAAAATTGAATTTTAGTTATAAGTACCGTATTTACTTTCATATGCATTTAGTAAAAAGCTGTTATTTTGACATTACAAACAGACACTTCAATTTATTTATTTGTATAGATGTATAGATAATGTATTTATTATCTTAAAAAGACCATACATTACATAGGTAAGAATTTTGGTGGGACATTCTTTCAAATAAACATAGCTGTGTCAGGATGGGCAGGTACTTAAATATGCAAAATAAAACAAAATATGTATTTGCATACACATATAATACGTGTACACCTTTTTTTTTTCTATTGCCTTTTTTATTGTTCATTAGTTCATATTTTTCTTGAATTGTAATGTGTCATGTGTATAGATGTACGAGTAAGTGTTGGAATTAATGTCTTTATGCCTTTATGTGATATGGGGGATAAATGATCGGCCAAATTATGAAATAGCGGCGTATAACGAAATGGCCAGGCAGATCATATTCAGTAAAATTAGACTGGTATTATGGATTTATGAAAGTAAGGATGCTAAACAAGCACACAGATGGTTAGTGAATACTGTGGCCCAAACACAACTACATATATTTTCGATTAAATATATATACGTGGTAGAGCCATGCTGCAGCTATATTATTGTTGTAGCACGAATGGGTTGGCTCCACCGGGGAAGGACCACGCTCTCACAGAATACCAGCGTAAAATAGCAGCTTAACGCTGTTGTGTTTCGTATCGTTAATGTAGAGAACTGGAGACCCTTTTTACTGGAAACGAGGCATTCCATATTAGTACTCACGGGTGACAAAGCATCTGCATTTTAATTCGTTAGCGAAGATATACGTAGATGTCTATGGGCCACAGCAACCACTTACCATCAGGTGGACTGTGTGCTCGTTTGTCACGCTTATCCAATAAAAAAAAATTTGCGCTACTAGTAGGACTAAGATGGAATGCGTCCTTATCACTAAAGAATCTTATTTTTTAACATATATTTATAAAAGTTAACTATGAAAGTTAATTATGAATTGAAATTGAAATTGAATGAACTGTTTTATTTCTCAAAAAAAATTTAATCTTTATTCAAAGATAAAGTATTCAATATAAACAAGAGTCCTTTTTCCCGTTGTGTTGGCACAAACGTAATGTTTGAGCTCATATTTAACGTTTACATATCCAATCCCCTAAATGCGAAGCTCGCTGTTTGTACACTACCTAGTCAAGAGATCTTAAATTAAATGAAGAGGATTACATCTTTCTTTCTTTAAAGATTACATCATCGAGCCGATCGATTCATTCTAGAACTATACCAGTAATATGGTGGCTGCAGCATGGTTCCCTTCACTTTCTTACTTACTAGAATTTATAACAAAGTAAAATTATAATTAAAACGTATGATTTTATCATTGTTTGGTATTTAATTATCATGTTTTAATTTTCACATTTTTATGTGTAGAGAAAATAATTTCTTCATCATGTCTTTGTACAGTCTATTACTTTAGTGTGTTAGTATTTCGTAACATATTTTTATAAGGCTGTAATTTTAAAGAAATATTCTTTGAAAAATAAACTATCATGTGCGTGGGCCACTCAGAAAGTTTTGTGAGACTGAAAAAGTTCTATTGTTAAAGTTTTTATAATTAAATATTTTCAAAAAAACTCTTCAACAGCATTTAACAAAATGATATACCTACGTCTGAAACAGTTATCGAAACATTTTTTCCAGTCCACCAAAGACATCTCTTCTACGATCTGCTCGAACGCTGTTAGCGCATCTTCCGGTGATGAAAACTGTATCCCTTTTAGCTAATGTTTATTTTATTTTAGGAGGGTGACCCAAAAGCACACCCGATGTGCTATCGAAGAAGTTCTTAGTTTTGAACGCTGAGTGCTTTAGCGGGGTGTCATTGTAAAACAATTAACTGCGGAGCCCGTGTTAAGTAGCTCGTTGCTCGCAGCTGTAAACACTTCTTGCAAGCATTTGGCAGTATACCATTTCGCATTGATGCTACTTTCATTTTGTAAAGGAATTGATATCAGATACCCCGTCAAAGTAAACAAACGTTGCACTGGTTTATTTTGAAACAGCCAAACCGTCTATTGGCTGTTGGATCGTATTGATAAATACAAGATTCATCACCTATGATAACGTCGTAAACACACCGAGGACAGCCTACTTCAAACATATTGATCAACTCACAGCACCATTTAAACGTGGGTCTGCAAAGGTCAGTGCTTAAATTTGTTATATCTGCGGTACACGATAGCAATAATCGCCGTGCCTGACAGACGACTAACGATCGCACAACCGGATATCTCTTATATTTGACGCTGCTTTCAGTCATAGGTTTTACTATTCATCTCTGTCTAAGAGATGGTATACGTCTATTATTAAAGTCAACGAGGACATTGTGACATTTCCAATAGTCATCTCTAACGCTTCCAACAGTTGCCACTAACGTCACATATAAGACAAAATAGAGTAATGAATTATATTTTTTTTTATAAGATAATTACGAAACACAGCAGCATTAAGCTGCTATTTTACGCTGGTATTCTGTGAGAGCGTGGTCCTTCCCCGGTCGAGCCGACCCATTCGTGCTACAAAAATACTACTAATATAGCTGCAGCATGGCTCTACCACGTAAAAAACGTCTTATGCTGAAAGATAAACAAAAATCCTATTAGGTCTTAATAATAAGGTAAATTTACAATCTGTATATAAACGTCTCATTGCTAAACCTCCTTATATCACTAAGATTATCATGAAAGTGTTAGGTCGTTTTAGGTTAGGAATATTTTAGTTCTTCACAATATTACTTATCATCGCTGTTAATGTAATTGTTTAATGGGAATTGGAACTGGTTATTCTATATTGGTATTGAAAACTGTTGCATTTTATTTATTATGTTTAGCGTTGGCGAGCCGTGGTAGTGGTAGCTCAGATGCATCATCATCGTCGTATGCAAATAAACCAAGATGAATTCCCGCAAATCTCTAATAAGCTGCAAGAAAATACATCGTCGTGTAAACGCCAAAACAAACTCTGTGTGAAAAGTGGTGAACGATAAAAGTAAAAAATAAATATTCTTTATTTTCATTGCAATTATAACTTTAAACTACATGTATGATTTACGAAGAGTTCGTGTAACACAAATCACTTCGCGAAGGTAATTTCCGCTGAATACTGGTGAAATGCGTTTTCCACTTGCAGTGTGCCACTTCAAATAAGTCATAATTATTATAAAACAATTTATTTGACATAAAATTATTTAAAACATAAAAATTGAAGTTGTTACTGAACTGATTACTCTAATAGGAAGCGTCTAGGAAATACCCTAGACACATGGAACATAAATCTAAATCTTTAGGATATTTAGATTTTCCTTGTACCTCTCCCCCCCCTCTCTGCCCCCTGAAACACCATCACTACAGTGGGGGAGATGATTAAAATTGAATTTTTACGAACTGATGTAGAAAAAATATGCAGGAAGTAGATCATCATCATCACCATTAATATCACAAAATGCTACAAAGCACAGTCCTGTAAGCAGATAAATGAACTTAATATTGACAAAGTATCATCATCATCATCATTACAGCCCTTCACAAGTCCACTGCTGAACATAGGCCTGCCCCAAAAAATGCCACAAAGCACGGTCCTGAGCCACCTGCATCCATCGACTTCCTGTATGTCTTACCAGGTCGTCACTCCATCTCGTGGGGGGACGCCCTACACTTCGCCTACTGGTACGAGGCCGCCACTCGAAAACCTTTCTTTCTCATCGGTTGTCGGTTCTTCGAGCTATATGGCCGGCCCACTGCCTCTTCAGCTTACTAATCCGTTGGGCTATGTCGGTTACTCTGGTTCTACTGCGGATATCCTCATTCCTAAGTTTATCACACAGAGAAAGTCCGAGCATAGCCCTCTCCATAGCTCGCTGAGCGACCTTGAGCTTTCTCATACGGCCAGCAGTGAAGGACCACGTCTCAGTTCCGTAAGTCATCACTGGCAACACGCACTGGTTGTACCATTTGGTTTTAAGGTTTTGAGGTATGTCTGACGAGAAGATGTGTCGTAGCTTCCCGAACGCTGCCCAGCCGAGTTGAATCCGCCGATTGACCTCTCGGTCGAAGTTGGACTTACCTAGTCGGACTATTTGTCCCAGGTAAACATACTCGTCAACAACTTCGAGCTGTGTTCCCAACAACTAACGGCATAGGTGTGACATGGACATTAAACATGATCTTTGTTTTGTCCATGTTCATCTTAAGACCTATCCGTTGGGAAACACTATTGAGGTCATTGAGCATAGTGCTTAGGTCCTCCAGCGATTCTGCCATAAGGACTATATCGTCGGCAAATCGAAGGTGAGTGATGTACTCGCCATTGATGTTGATACCGTATTCTTTCCAGTCCAGAAGCTTGAAAACGTCTTCCAATGCAGCGGTGAAGAGTTTCGGGGATATGACATCACCCTGTCTTACACCTCTCTGCAATTGGATAGGTTTCGTACTCTGGTTCTGTACTCGGATAGCCATCGTAGCCCTACTGTACAAGCACTTCAACACTTCGATATACCGACAGTCAACTTGGCACCGCTGAAGGGTCTGCAGCACCGCCCAAATTTTGACGGAATCAAAGGCTTTCTCATAGTCCACATACGCCAGACATATTAGCATATTGTACTCTTCGGACTTCTGTACAATTTGCCGAAGGGTATGTATGTGGTCTATGGTGCTAAAGCCCTTTCGGAAACCGGCTTGTTCGGGAGGCTGGAAGTCGTCAAGTCTGCGCGCGAGACGATTCGTAATGACTCTCGAAAACAGCACGTAGACGCGGCTCAAAAGGGAAATCGGTCTGTAGTTCAAAAAAATCAGAATGACAAAGTATGTCATTCTGATTTTTTTTATGAATATGAAATAATAATACAGTCGATTCCAAAGCGTAGGTGTATGATTCAATTTCTCTTCAAAATATATGATAGAAGGAACGTAAAGACTCGCTAACGCATTTCCGATTCGAAATCAATCTATTTCGAGTACTCTTCAAGCACTTGCTCTTACAAATTCCATGCTAGTGCGACGAATATTTTTTCACGATTTCGCATACCTTAAAGCTCTTGAAGGTTAAGTACGAAATAAGCGAAAATATATTTCCACCTTACAATAGAAAGATGAAAAGCTCGAAATATAAAGAATATTTAAAGAAGTAATTACCATACTTTTAATTGTCTATTAAATCCATGCATCACACATTACCTACATGCATTTGGATTTGCAATATCAAATATAGGAAGAAAACCCTTATTGGCTCAGCAAAGGCACAGAACTTAAAGGAGAAATGGCCCGGTCATCGAACTACTTCAAATTACGTGGTGAGTTTTTATGACGAACATCATGATATTTTGTCTTTCAGCATATTAGAGATCTGCGGGAATCCAACTTGTTTAGCTTGCGTACGGCGACGAAATTAAGCATCTGAGCCACCACGGCTCGCCAATGCGAAGTATAATAAATAAAATTCAACAGTTTTCAATGTCAATATGGATCAACCAGTTTTAATTCTCATTAAAAGACTATCATCGTTAACGAAAATTATTACCAACAGAACAACACACGAAACTTGAAGCAACATGGTACGATCGCTAACAAAGACATCAGTTGGAAATATCAAACAATTTGCGCTAACATGCAATTCTCTAATTTTTGCCATGCGTTCCGCACAGCTGCTTTATAAAATAGTAAATGATATACACATGGGGAACTAAAGTAAACCATGAATAAAATTTATCATCATATTTAATGTGGTATCTAGTGCATAATTAGTGTAACATTTAAATCAAACCAAGAGAATTTGTCTAATTTTTTAATATCGTACTCAGACTAGTTACGATTAGTAACGATCAATAATTGTCATATTTAAAATACAGAATTCATTAAATACAAATAAATGACTAAATACAAATAAAAAGGAAAATAGACGAGTGTAGATCGTTATAAAGGCCATATTCCAGGACAGATATTTTCTCCGAACCAGTGGTGAAACTTAAATGACTTTTGAATAATTATTCATGGAAAATCTATATTGAATAAAAATGATGCTATTCATGTTATTCCTGCGCACGAATCAGTGTTTCCATATTTGTGCACGACAAAGGCACGACCTAAAGTTTACCTCCAGCACACTTGAAAACGTGTTTGGAAAGTCTAGTGATAATAAAAAGTAATAAAAATATCACCATTTGCAAGAAATGTGTCCATAAATTATATTTTATTGCATTATTACTATGAGATTAAATAAAAAGAAAAGATTATTCAACAAAATTGCCTTCAATTAAAAATAGTAAATAGTAGTAAATGTATGCCTACACGTTGCTCATAAATTCAATAGAATTGTTTTGCAGTATAAACTAGTTATATTGTGTCTAACATATGGCTTTTGGCTAGATAAATAAATCACCATATAGGATACAATGGCCTTGATAAATTACCATTTTGTCGGCTTTTTACGCAAAACTTTCAAACAAAATATATTCGATTTTCACCTCGTATTGTTGAATGTCAATCTAGAGGCGTGTTGCAGAATTTATTATCGAATTTAGTATTTCAAAAGAATTATTTTTGATGGTTTATGTTCTCTTGCGTTATTTAATAGCACAGTACAAAATGAATTGGCCTCGACTTCTTTAGAAATATGTTTAAATCTCGGAAGTCTTCTGAACTTTATCTGAACGTTTATTTCTAAATATATTCTTGATTCCAAAGTACCATACTGTATGGAGGATGGGTTAGGAGACCAAGAAATCTTGCCAAGATGCTATTTTATATTTTTCCTAATAATATGTTTATTTTATATTATAAATAATGTGTTTATTTTCTTAAAAATACCATACATTACATAGGTAAGAGTTTTGGTGGGACATCCTTTTAAATAAACGTATAGCTGTGTGAGGATGGGCAGGTTCTTTTATAGCAAGATTTTAAATAAACACTAAATGTGCAAAATAAAACAAAATATGTATTTGCCCACACATATAATACGTGAAGTTCTTTTTTTTTCTATTGCCTTTTTTATTGTTCATTAGTTTATATATTTTTTTTAATTGTTATGTCTCATGTGTGTAGATGTACGAGTAAGTGAAGGAAATGTCTTTATGCCTTTATGTGATATGGGGCATAAATGATCGCCCAAATTATGAAATAGCGGCATATCATGAAATGTCCAAGATGATCATATTCAGTATTATCAGACTGGTATTATGGTTTTATTTCAGTAAGGATGCCAAACAAGCACACAGTCCACTAGATGGTTGGTGAATACTGTAGCCCAAAGACAACTACATCTATTTCCGATTAAAAATCTAAATGCAGATGCGTTGTCACTACTAGTAGGACTAAGATTTAACGCGTCCTTATCAGTAAAGAATCTTATTTTTTAATATATATTTATAAAAGTTAACTATAAAATTTAATTATGAATAACTGTTTTATTTGTATGTTGCATTTTTTAAATTAAATATAATCTTTGTACAAAGATAAAGTATTCAATATAAACAAGAGTCCTTTTTCCCGTTGTGTTGGCACAAACGTAATGTTTGAGCTCATATCTAACGTTTACATATCCAATCCCCTGAATGCGAAGCTCGCTGTTTGTACACTCACCTAGTCAAGAGATCTTAAATTAAATGGAAAAGATTACATCTTTCGATTTAAAAAAGGTCCAGTCCATTTCACTAAAAAGGTGCTTCTAAATGGAACAACGATGTTTTCTTTTCAAATTGAATGAAATCGAGTTAGGGTACATAGAATTCTTTATGAGACTGCGAGACGTGTAAGTAGAATTTAGTTTGTACTACACTCTTGAAAAAAAGCTGTGTATCGGTTTAGCTACAATATCAAAGTAACAAACAAGCAGACATGATAGGTGAGTACTAAAGCTCATGAAACCTAGTAACTAATTTGAAATAGATCAGAACAGTTGCGTTGACACGCAGAAAACTCAAATTAAATACCTCATAGCCTGACAATAAATTGCCCGTATATTGTTCATATTATAATGTGTCCGTATAATAATGTGCATGCTTAGGCTGCAAGAATAGTTAAGACGGACAAACTGAATCTTAGATAGGAAAGGGGGGCCCTAATACACCTAGAAAAAGTTATTTTATTTTATCATTCGGTAATTTACACTAAATAATAAAACAAAGGTTATGTTGTTAACTTTTGGAACAGTTTTCGAATTAAAGAAAATTTATTGGTTGAGGATTAGCGAATCAAAGGTTAGTGGTAGTAATTAGCTACTTTGTTGTTGGTTTTACATTAGAAATGAGACCTGGGGAGCCCCTATGTTGGTACTCTATTTCGCAGTTGAAAGTTCCTGGTATTATTCCGGCTAACTACTAATTAAATGTAGATGTGTTATCATCTCAGGACTAAGTAGTCTCGTTACCAGTTAAAGAGTCATCGGTTCTCACTACTCCTGATATTAGCTGATTAGTTTACTGAGTGCGTATCGACGGTTTTAACGCGATACTTTATCTAAAAGTAGCATCCCGGCTTCGTACCGCGACAGCAACTACAGTATTCCGAAAATGTTTGGGAGCCGATGCGACAGCTCGTTTCAGGCACACTGGTTAGTAGTTAATATTGGTAAGCTCAAATGAGTTGTACCCCGGTTATTTATAACGGTGGTTCTATTATTGAAGTTTTTAGTTTTTAATTTATTTGAAAAATTATAAAATCGCGTATTTACTAACATGGGTATAAGATTTTCGATGTTATTAATCTCTCTACGGATGTTAATTAAATCTGAAATAAAATGTTATTTATTTATTTATTTATTGAACATAGTACCTACGTGTCAGGAGTCACGTACCTTTAACTCTACTTTTCGTCCCCAGTCAAATATATTATACTAAATGGTTGTACAATCATCTACAGAAGTTATGACATCTTCCCGACATTCCTATAGTCACCTATAACGATGGTCATGGAACGTAACTTAGTGATGGATATTCTTACTTTACTCCTTCAAAGCAGATTGTGCCTTGCTTTAAAGTTTAATAAGATTTGATGCATTTATTGAAGAGGCTTCTGACAGATTCGAATACTTCGAAGTTGTTAGATATCGATATCTAGTATCCAGTCACAAAATTCTATCCGACCCTGTCACAGTATAAACACAAGAGTAAAATGAATCAGGTGCGAAGTATTTGCCACTGTTATCGCAATTCACCAAATTATAGATGATGCCAAATTCTGACGTCTTTAAAATGCCTATGATCAGCACTGGATTAGTTGATGATAAAACGCTGCATAATCGTATATGCAAAATGTATATTATACAAATTCATTTACTTAATTAAAATCAAAACATTTACTTACTTTATCTAGCTACATGCACTGCATTAAATTGTTTTTTTTTTGTTCTGTTTTAGATATATTTTAAATGTAGAGACTTAATTCTCCAAATTGATTTCCTTATTTTTAGACATTCCGATTTCCTGACAATAAAATTTCTCAATGGATTTAAAATAATCGTTATAAGCAATGCCGTACCAGCAGTGCTGAAACTCTTAGTCTTAGAGATGATAGAGAACCTGGGTCCTGCACTGGAGTGTTATTAAGCTTACTTTACTTTTATATAACATCTTTTTCATCATCATCCGCTCGAACCTGCGGAAATCCACTGCTAGGTATGGGCTTCTGCCGTGGATTTGCCTTTGTCGTCACGCTTCGCAGCCGGAATGATTACTATCGCAGTGCTCATACCTTTACTGCTTCACTGCTTCTCTTCGCCGATACGGGTATTTTACGTCTGGAGTAAACGAGACAGTTATATCATCATCTGTAGGAAGCCATAAGGTTGTTGTGTCATTTTCCATCGTCACCCCTTACAAACCCCTAAAATGGTGTGACTGATTTTTTTATTATATATAATTAAATAACATATTACATACTTTATCGCAACAATACTAATCCATCGTACCGGTCGTTAAAAGAATAACATATTAATATATTATTACTAAGTAAACATAATATGGAAGAAACACAAGACGTGAGATTGTTTGTATATAATGTTAAAAAAATCTTCCTGTCTTAAGCAATGAGTGAAAAATACATTACACAAATATTTTCCTAAATCACAAGAAATGACAGTCATTTTATAAAGCTCCAATGCAAGCTAAAAGTATCTTTGAAATTGAGCGTCATTACAATCTAAAAGATAAAATGAAACAGTCGTAAACTCTTGGAAAAAAAACAACTAAAGTGCTAATAACTTTTTATAAATGGCACGTAAACGTTTCAAAGCGTTAATGACAACGTCTTTAGGAAACTTAAAACGCTTTAATATAAATTAAGTATTCCTAAAATAGAATTTGAAAGAAAATCGTAAATAATTACCAACAAAATAGTAAACATTAATAAATTGGATTGTAAAGCAAAATATAGATTTAAAATTTTTTTATTTTTTTAGGCCTTATTATTTTCCTTGGGGAAGGCCTATGTTCAGCAGTGGACTTGTGAAGGTCGGTAATGAAGATGATCATGATTTTCTTTTATCTAAGAATCCTGGTAATATCTGTTTGGTATAGTATAGTTTTCCTACAGGGAAAGAAAGTGTCACCAGCCTAGCTGTGTCGGATTCGTCGCTTCACCTATTGGTCAAAGATATTCTCGTTAACTCAAGTTTTTAGATATTTAGCCAAATAAATATAATATCTTCGCAAATTAAATGTGAATGGTATAATAACCATTGATATCGATGCAATCTTTAAAGCCGATTGCATTATGTATATGTTTTACGTCATTAAATACATTGCATGCGGTGTTTACCTATTATTGAATGTGCATTTAGTTTATATTACTGTCTTATAATGAGGGCATCCACGACTTTTTCTGCCACCAGGGCGGCGCCACTTTATAGTGAGGTAAAATATTTGACAGATTTCATAGCGGGGACGATAATTTCTTAGGAAAATGTAATCATAAAGGTTTCTTTCTGTATTATTAGTTATATTTTATATTAATTACATTAGAAATGAATAAACCAAACTATAAATATAAGTAAAAGCCGATTTTTAAAAAAAAGAGTTATAAAATGCAAAAAATTAAAAAATTAAATTACGGACGCATTGTGTTGTGTATTAATATAATACTCTAGATAATGATAAACTATTATTTAAAACTAATTTCTCAATTAACTGACATTGTGTAACAATAAACTTTACCTCAGTCACAACTAGCGACATCTGGTGAGTGGAAGATTATTAGCCCCCATTGATCATATGTATTAGTGAAACATTTATTAGTGAACCAAATAAATAAATAAATAAAAATAAATAATCGTCACGCTTGGCAACCGAATTGGCTATTGCAGTAAGACACGACTCGCTTTGACGCTGCTGCTGTTGCTGATTATGAGCTATAGTTGAGATATAGTTTAACGCCATCTATTGGTTGCCATGAGATTTTTTGACATTTCTCGTAGTTGTCTCTTACAAACTTACGGTACGAAGTTGGTTTATGTATTTCTTACGCCGGCAACACACGATGACAAGGTATTTCTATTACGAAAAAATAAAATTGTGTACACGTTCACTTCGAAAAACTCTTAGCTTTTCGTAAATACTAGATTTCGAATAGCCTCACTTAATTTTTACCCAAAATATTTGCGGAGGTCAACGATCTCATAACCTTTACCACATACGACACTACTCTGTGAAATTAGATTCCATAAACAAAATAAATGCGTGCCAATTAATTTAGCGTATCTATCAGATTTTTATATTCTCATCACGTTCTACACAAACCCACCCGAATGTCTGAGGTCAAACCTGAGGTCACAGGAAGAAGTTAATTCTAAATTTATGACGTCACGTCATCCAGTTATCATCGTTATTTCTTTCATATCTGCATGCTTAATAAATGTAAGCGACATTTGTGATGAATGTAAAGATACGTAAAGTTTAATGTTATAACAAATTAAATTTTTGGTTACGAAATAGTTGGTGACATTGGAGTATTTTACCTATCAAATTCCAATTTATTTATTTATTTTTATTTATTTATTTATTTTCACTAACAATATACATTCAGAAAACAACAAAAATATGTGCTTACATCTGATACAATACTATTGTTAGGTGAAAAACTGGTGCCTAAACTAGGTAAAACCTGTATCTTAGGTTACCATGTCCCCACCTGTAGGTATCCGTGGACAAAATAAATAGGTGAAGCTACAATAAATTTTTTCATTCGCAATTAAAAACAATACAACGAGATTACCATTGGTCAACAATCTAAGTGCCTACCCTTAGATTGTCTCATATATAGTATATGGACAGGATTTTACTATAGCTACCTTGCTTGGTAGACGGATTGGCGACCGCAGTTTCTTTATTTTTTTTTTCAGTTTTTAGCAGGATGCTGCTACCATTTCATGTCTCAGTTTACCGCTGCCGCCTCTTGCGTATTTCACTGGCTGATATGGGGTAGTAGAGAATCTACTATCTACTATCTATCTTTTTCTTAACCCACTATCCCGTATTATTGTTTTTATAGAACACACGATGGGTGACAAATGAACACACAATCCACCTGATGATAATTGGATACTGTGGTCCATAAACATCTATTTTTATACTAAGATGGAATGTTTTTTTTCCACTAAAAGGGTTTCCGGTTCTCTACAGACGCCATATAAAACACAGCATCATTATCATGCTATTTCACGCTGGTATTCCGTAACTCGAGTCGACCCATTTGTGCTACCATAAGATAACTGCGGCTCTACCACAAGGATGACTTACGAAACATTTTATGTTTTAACAATAACATTTTATCCATTAAAAATTAAAATCATAATTTTTTATTTACAGGCGAGAAAATAATTTAAAATGTTCATTGATCTTGTAGGGCGACGAACCCACTCACTTTTTATATAAAATTGTAAACCCGAATGAAAAAAAAACTGTAATTACGTATGTACAATATAAACATAATACTTTTATAATAATTCTTGCTTTGGATTGCTGTTTCGGTATATATATGTATATAAGTCTGAGACAGGATAGCGGCTCGAGATCTGGCATTCTCCTTTGTTTTCGTTTAGAATTGTTAATTTTGTTTTAAGGTAAAATTGATCTATATTTTAATGGTTTAAAAAAAAGACTTAAAAGTTATGGACATAAACTAACACTATTTGAGGACTTAATTAAAATATGCCTTATGTCAAAATCAGATATTTTGATCTGAATTATTCTATGACATAACAGCATACCAAAGCAAAGAGTAATATGAAAATATTAAGTTTATATTTATAATATAATACCCATAATTTTAAAACGGCACTAATTTAACATAGAAAACAATGTATAGTTTTACAAGTATTAAGAGAATATTTTATAGTCCTAATTATTTAAGAGACAAAATCTGTTGTCTATACAATATTGTTGAACAAACAACACTGTGGAGTAAGTAACAAGATTTTGAAGCTTTGAATATTTTCAATTCCTAATTTATAAATAAAATGTAATTACAAATTCGAATTTTTAGTAACATGTACTTTCAATAATTTGTTAAAATTCTCCATAATCAAAATATAAATAATTTGTGAGAACATTCAAGATAGATGCCTTACATGTCTTTATCTAATACTCGTATACTATATACGTTTATCAATTTTCTAGGCCTAGGATATACGTACTCGCCTCTCTTTCTCTCTCTCAGCTCAGTTTTTTTTGTAAGAAAACCTAGCGCGAGATGCTATAAAATGTACAATTACATCAGTAATCGAATTCAAAAATTCGGATCTAAATAGGTGTCTCTCGGCGACGAGGTTCGCCATCCGTCACGTCCTGTCTCCCGAAGGGGCGAAAAGTGGATTGCGGAGGCCCGTCTGGCTACGCTGAATGTATGTGGAGCAATGAATGATAAGATGGATGAAGTATGCGAAATGATGAATGATAGAGGAATAGATGTGTTATGTGTAAACGAGACGAAACGAAAGGGAAAATATGTCACTGCACATGACATGCATACCGCTTACTGGTCTGGAGTAGACGAGACCAAGCGGGCATGCCAGGGAGTCGGTGTCATCCTTTCAGAAAAAATGGGGCAATGTATGAAAGAGTATGAATGTGTAAGCCCAAGGCTGCTGTGGATACGAATGAAAGTGGGCTTAAAGAAGTTGTTTGTGCAAGGGGTATACGCCCCAGATATGTAAGCCCACTTATATCCGAGAGCAATTTTGGGACATGGTAAGGCTGGTGTTGATGAAATCTAAGGAAAATGAAAATATTATGTTAGGAGATTTTAATGGAAGGGTTGGGATGAAGAGGTCTGGTTATGAAAGGATATTAGGAACGTTTGTCGATGAAAGAATAAATGAGAATGGTGAAGACTTCCTCACCGTATGTGTGGAAAAGAATATTTTTGTGGCGAACACTTTCTTTTGCCATAAGAAGATTCACATGTATACATGGAAATGAGGGGATGATAGAAGCATGATAGATTTCATAATTGTGGATGAAAGAATGAGGAGCGCAGTGGTAGAGTGGGTTCCAAAGTAGGGACGGATCATTACTTGGTCTTATGCCGAATTAATGGTCTATTCAGACGTTGGCGGCATCGGACATTGTGTCTACCACTGCGTTACAGCGTATAAGAATAGAGAGGTTACAAGATGAAGGTATAAAAGAGAATATAAATGCAGACTGAGGGAAAATATAAGTGGGTTGAATGAATTATGTGTGAATGATTTAGACTTGAATGTATGGAATAATATTAAGAAAGTTTTGGTGGATGCAGCCACCGAAGTAAGTGGTGTAATTAATAGAAAGAATGAAAGGAAAAGTAATACATTGTGGTGGGATGATGAGGTACGGATGGAAGTTGAAGCAAATAAGAGAGCATGGCTAGATTAACTAGCAACCAAAGCTGGTAATTCTGGCGGTATGAATGATGAGATTGAAAGAAAAAAGGGAGACTTTAGACGTATAAATAAGAGAGTAAAAGAAGTTGTTGAAAGGAAAAAGCAAGAAAGGATAGATAAGAATCATAGAAGGATAACTGATAACTTCCAGGCAAATATTAAAATGTTTTGGAAGCTCGTAAGAACTGCCAGGGGAAATTCAAAACAGCCTAGAATGAATGCTATACGAAACGAGAATGGCTGCATGCTGAATGATAAAGTTTCGAATTTAAAGAGATGCAAGGAATACTTTGAAAGCGTGTTTAAGAGTGAAGAGTCGTCTGAAGTAAGTGAAATAGAAATTCTGGCAGAAGTGGAAAGAGGTAGGGATATTAGTGTAGATGAAATAATGAAAGCAATGAAAAGCATGAAAGCAGGTAAGACAGCCGGATATGATAGAATATCACTCGAAATGCTTAGAGCTGGAGAGGGTGTGGTTGCAGGCCTGCTGTGCACCTTGTTTAATTTATGTCGGGAACTGAAGCGGGTACCGGAAGACTGGTGCAAAGCCGTTATAGTCCCAATATATAAGGGAAAGGGCTCGCTGCAGGACTGTTAAAACTACCGTGATATCACCTTGCTTAGCATTGTGGGTAAACTGTATGCTAAGGTGTTAATTGAAAGAGTTATGGAAGAAACTGATGGAAAAATTTGGGATGTGCAAGCTGGATTGAGAAAGGGGATGGGGTGTACGGATCAAGTCTTTTCCATGCGCATAATAGCGGAGAAGTTTTTGGCCAAAAATCAGAAAGTTTTTTGTGCGTTCGTGGACTTGGAAAAGGGTTATGATAGAGTGGACAGGAATGTATTATGGCAAACACTGAACTCATCTGGGTAGAGCGCTGGCTTGATACAGGCATTAAGGTCTCTTTATAGGGACTCTAGTGCTTGTGTCAGGATCAATGGGGTCTACTCGGGCTGGTTTGGCATTCATAAAGGTGTCAGACAGGGATGTGTGGCTTCCCCGTGGCTGTTTAACCTATTTATGGACAGTTCTTTGCAAACTTTGAAAGTTGAAGAATGTGGGTTGAGAACGGGTGACTCAACCGTTAAATGCCTTTTGTACGCCGATGATCAAGTAATATTTGCATCGTCGGCAGCCGAGTTCCAAATGATGGTTACTTTAATGAATTGGTCATTGAAAGAAAGGGGTAAGACGAAAGTGATGGTTTTTGAAAGAGAGGAAAGTAAAACTTTATGTGAAATAAGAATAGAAGGGGAGTTGATTGAGCAAGTGGATGAGTTTGTATATTTGGGATGTTTATTTAGCAGGGATGGTAGATATGATAACGATATAGAACGATGAGTGAACGCAGGTAATAGAGTGAATGGGGCTCTACACGCTATTATGAGGAGTCAGAATGTGTCAAATAAGGCACGTATGGCAATTCATAATGCTGTGTTAGTCCCTACTTTAATGTATGGTAGTGAAAGTTGGGTCTGGCAGAAGAAGCATGAGAGTAAAATAAATGCTGTAGAAATGCGGTCCTTAAGGAGTATGCTAGGGCTGAATCTGAATGACAGGGTGAGATATAGTGTGATAAGAGAAAAGTGTGGTTTGCAAGATGACGTTGTGACAAGGACTAAGAAGGGAATGCTTCGGTGGTTTGGTCATGTAGAAAGAATGAACGAGGAAAAAGTGACAAAGCAAATTTATGTTGCAGAAGTGAACGGCAGGGTCGGGAAGGGACGCCCTAGACGAAGGTTTATCGACCAAATCGGCGATACATTAAAAAATGGGCCAGATTAGGAGTGCGAGCGTGTATGCGTAGATATATGGATGTAAAGGAGGCGAGAGAGGTGTATCAGGATCACGCCAAATGGAAGTCCGTAGTCTCTGCCTACCCCTCTGGGTGACAGGCGTGAGTGTATGTATTATGATATGTATGTATGTGTCTCAGGACCGTTTTTTTATAGGATAAGGGTGACAAACGAGCACACAGTCTACCTCATGGTAAGTGGATGCTGTGGCCCATAGAAATCTACATCTATCTTCGATTACCAATCAAAATGCAGATGCGTTGTCACCCGTGAGGACTAAGATGGAATATCTCGTTTCGAGTAAAAAAGATCTCCGGTTCTCTACACACACCATACAACAAAACACAGCAGCGTTAAGCTGCTATTCTGTGAGAGCGTGGTCCTTCCCCGCTCGAATCACGTACCGTGTTTTGCAGCATTTTTTGGGAAGACCTTTATTCAGAAAAAAACTTGTTTAAGACTGTAATTAATGGTAATAATGATTGATGATGATCATGATGATACCACAGTGACAAGCACCGAATATCCTCCGAAATTATGAGAGGTATAAGATGCAGCGTCGGAGACACAGGGATATGTTTACAAGGTTTCTAATCCAGACCCTACACCTAACTTACTCTCACCATTACGCGACGTGATCAATACATGTAGACATACTTACAACGTGAGATTGATACAGAACAGACTGGTTATCTTAGCTAAACACACTGAAATAATAGTAGCATATAAGCAATTAGTTATTAACTAAGTTATATTACTGTTTTATCGAGTAAGTATGAAATATATCACATAAGCGTACGGCTTTCATTTTAATTCTCATTTTACAATACAAAGTTACCTCTACACTTGGTGTTATGGCTGCTACTTCTGATCGAGATTGGATTAAAACATAATAACATCCCCTCTTAGCCTTGCAATTTTCCCATGTCTTGAGTATCATCTACAGGCAGATTGATAAATGAGCTACACGCCTCTGCTCATTTTCACGGCACCCTTGATTGATTAGTTACAATATCGAAATTTTAGACCATGAGTTTACAAATTCTTTAATTTAAGACATGACTTTAGGAAAAAAAATACTTTACTTTGAGGAGACTGATGCTACAAAATAAATTAAATATGCCTTACGTAAACAGTACTTCTGAAATAATCTACTTTTCTGAATTTTTTCCACACAAGAAATATATTAGTTGTTATTCCTTATGTTACTTAATCAAATTATTTATTTTAATATTTTTTCAGCTTTAACTGTGACATCAAGATGTCAAAAACTTCGATACCCCGTGACCATGGGATAGTATCCTAAACGTCGGCAATAAAGAAACCGCGCACTTAGTTTACCTCAATAAACTCCTTTTATTGCTATATTACAATTTATGTTAATGTAATTCTGGCCATTTTAAATCACTCTAAAACACCATTAGAAATTATCAACTTTGCAATATATGATATAATCTCTCTCATCATTTATAACACGATCAGAAAGATTTTCATATAAAGAAATTATGCAAATAACAATAGCAAACAAACAATAACAACAGCAATCAATTAGAGCTTTCGAGGATTACTCCACAAATTTATTGTTGTTTTCATTCAATTCGATATAATGAACAAGGTTATTATAATAAAATAACAACGCTATTAGATATGCCCTAAATATCTCACTTGAAAAGGGGTTTTCGGTGGCAAGCTCATCACATTCTCCCATCCCTTTTTTAATTATGTTAAATGTATAATTTGAGTTGCTTATATCGCTATGTATCGGCAGCCACGATTTTTCCTTATTTTTACCTTCGTAAAGCCCTTCAACACAGGAAAAACATGACGGAAAATAAGATTATTTGTCGAAAACAGGAAGACTTATTAATTGTTATACATCACTCACGTATTATCACACAAATGAAAATAATATGAATGACTTTTACATAAAGAACCGGTAAAGGTTTCCTACCTTATTACATAATTTTTGGCAAACATATACCAAAATAATTTCATCCAAATTTGCTCCTAGCTTAATTTATTCTTTTGAAGCACAAATTTTTGTTGTAGGCCAACACCTTCTTTGAGTAATATAAGCTTATAAGCATTTTTATAAGATGGAATTGTGTCCGGAAAATTACGGATAAAGACTACAGACCCTATTACAGCGTTTTCTACAAAGTAACTATTATATAGTTTTGAATTTCGTTGCTGAAAATCAGTAAAATATTCGATTAAAATTGAATTTTCAAAAATGTAACGATGTTTGAGGACTTTCTATGTTCAAATGATATTCTTAGCCAATATTTGAAAAACATAAGTTACAGCATATATGCGTCGCACTGCTGGGCACAGGCCTCCTTTCATTTCATTTCAGTTTTAGTGCAAAGAAATGCTGTCACAATGTGTACTGAAATAGAAACTGTTTTATTCAATATATATTATAAATAATACTTATTGAAAGTCACTATTTTGTTTAATTACCACTGGTTCGAAAAAAAAAACCTCTGTCCTGGGT
Organism: Parnassius mnemosyne; assembly: GCA_963668995.1. Classification (NCBI taxonomy): domain Eukaryota; kingdom Metazoa; phylum Arthropoda; class Insecta; order Lepidoptera; family Papilionidae; genus Parnassius; species Parnassius mnemosyne. The sequence goes on along the minus strand of CAVLGL010000013.1, from coordinate 14,196,442 downwards.
AGAACCAGCAAGAAACCTAGAGGGAGTTTTTTTAAATAACACCTTACAAATAAAAATAAATAGCTTGGTAGCGATCACCTCATTTCCAGGGGTTATTATCATCCATAAATTCCTTAATATTATAATAACCCTTTGAATTTTGAGCAGGTCAAGTATTCTGAATTTTCTGGAATTTTGTTATAAAAGCATATATACATCGCCCCAAGAATGAATTACTGGCTCGATGGAGTCGAGTAACTGGTACTACTAGCTTGTGTCTGTTCCGAGTATTTACAGAATGAATATAACTTATTTTTGTAAAACTACTTTTATTTTTGTGTACGTACATTACATTTTCGATGAACTTGTGAACTTGTGATGAACACATGTCTTCGAAATATTTTTTTCTTATTTCTCTGAAGTGGAGGTTTCTTTACGATGTTTTCCTTCACCGCCGAACACGTGGTAAATACTATGGACATTCAAAACATACTGCACCCAATTGAACCTCCTAATAATAAATGATACATCGGGTACTGGTTAGGTTCACATGAAAACCTTTGAGCCCTCCTTCACCATGATGAAGTTCCCTAAGCCGTTTGTTGTGGTCAATAGACAACTACATCTATCCACAAATAAGAATCAAAATATAGATGCGTTGTTACTCCTGAGGACTAAGAATTTTATTATGCTGTTTGCTCTGGTATTCTGTGAGAATTGACCTTTTCAAAAGTGTATCATGGCTCTACCACGTCAAAACACCATACCTAATATGTAGTAACCATGTACATTATGTACATAGATATTACAACTAAAAGTAATTGTAGAAAATGAAAGATGAACCTGTATAAATTATACAGAAATATATAAATTATAGAGAAACGACAATTAAAACTAACTCGTCGAAATTTATTGTATTTTATTTTTATTTTTTATTTACAACGTTTATTCAGTATTCACAGCACCTCCGTTTACAGGAAACTCTAGACCATGTGTGCTATGAGCGCACTTGAAATTATTATAAATAATTACTGGAATCTATACCAAAAGAAAAGTATTGGTAAATCCAGTTGTGCATGCTTTAAGTGCATTAAAAATGACATATAGCTGAAGATGAAACGGATAGCTGTTTGGCCGGATACCGGATACCGGATATTCGGCCAGTCTTATCGCCGGATAGCCGGATATTCGGCCGAACATTGCCATCTAGTGTATCGCAAGCAGCGAAGTTGCGTAGGTGGCGCTAGTGGTGGTGATCGTGTGCACGCCGTACTCGGGCGACTTCGGGTCTTTTCGTTCATGAGCGAAGGTAGCAATTGGTTCATTGACTTCTATTGATTGCAAACACGATCGTTTGATGAGGTTATTAAAATGCGTGCTTTGTTATTTGATTTTTATAATTCTTAACAGATTTAACGACAAAATGACATCGATAAAGAAAAGATAGCTTTTATGGGAACATTTTGATATAGACAGTGATGATCCTAAGCTTGCTGTTTGTTTACTATGCAATGTTAAAATTTTACGTGCTTAAAGCTGAAGGAGCTTGCCAGTAAATTCTGCTGGAGTACTTGAAAATGTCTAGCGAAGTCTGGATTACTGATTCTATTTGTTAAGTGACATAAATAAAGTAGGTACTTAACTAAATTTCATATTTTGTATTTTTTTATCCGGTATCCAGCCGGATAGCAGTTTGTTATCCGGTATCCGGCCGGATAATAATGTGGGCCGGATAGGCAGGATACCGGATAGTTACCAGATATCAGTTTCATCTCTACATATAACATGATTATACGTAAATTTATAAAGTAATTTAATTACATACAAGTTTTCACTAAAAACCTTGTGATTATTAATATACTTCAAATTTTCCGATAATTTTATGTCCAATTTCAATTTTTAGAAAAGCTTGGAAAATCCAAAAGTGCACGACTCATAATGCTCATATGATCTTGAAAAAATAAAAAAATGTAAATTATAGTTCTGTTCATCAAAGAGTTCCAATAGCAGTCACCAAAGCACACCTTCAAGTCACTCCATCACGTCCGGAGGTAAGATCTCATCATAACTAACAAAACGAGGCCAAACACAGCACACCTAGTTCTACTCTTCGAGGAGATCCAGTAGCATTCACTGAAGTACACTTTCAGGTCATTCTATCAAGTCCAGGGGTAAGGTCTCATCATAAGTAACACAACGAGGCCAAACTCGGCACATCTAGTTGTACTCTTCGAGGAGTTCCAGTAGCATTCACCGAAGTACACCTTCAGATTACTCCATAAAGTCCAAAACGTATCATCATCGTCATCATCATTACAGCCCTTCACAAGTACACTGCTGAACATAGGCCTCCCTCAAGGAATGCCACAAAGCACGGTCACGAGCCACCTGCATCCATTGACTTCCTGCATGTCTTACCAGATCGTCACTCCATACATTTCCCCCAATAGAATATTCTCTATTTCCGCCCTACACTTCACCTGCCGGTACTTGTAAGTTGTTTAGGCCAAATATTAACATTTTTAAAACTTGCATTCAAGACGCGCGTCTCGGCGTGTCCTTCCGATGGAATTTAAAGGTTTTTTTTTTATAGGATAAGGGTGACAAACGAGCACACAGTCCACCTGATGGTAAGTGGTTGCTGCGGCCCATAGACATCTACATCTATCCTCGTTTGCGAATCAAAATGCAGATGCGTTGCCACCCGTGAGGACTAAGATGGAATGCCTCATTTCCAGTAAAAAGGGCCTCCGGCCACCTGCACTCACCAAGCGAAACGCAGAGGTAAACCTCTACTTCACGCTGGTATTCTGTGAGGTCGTGGTACCACCCCGGTTCGAGCCGGCCCATCCGTGCGACAGCAAAAGCTGCCGCTTGGCTCTACCACTGTTGAAGGTCACCACCGGCCCCTTCTCCCGCGAGCGGCTCTCGACTGCCCGCTCGGTCGGCTGACGCAATTGTTCGCGACCGCCGTGTCGGTCTAAAATTTACGCTCGGAACCGCCTCTGAATAGCGTTGTCTAATCTCGTACGTTTTACGTGACAACGAGGCTTGTCTTATTATAATTCTTGTTGTAATAGTTTTGAATGATTAACTTAACTTCGATTACCATTAATTTGCGTCGACGAGTTGCTTTTGTGGCATTTTAATATCGTACGATGGAATTTTGTTTTGTCGGGTGGAACGCTAAAACTTTGTGACTCGAGAGGAGATCGCGTTTGTGCTCGATGATAATTTGGTGCTAAGTGAACATGGGACATTGAACTATGACCAACAGTTCTTAAGTTGTGCATTGTGTCACTTGTTTTTAAGTTCGATTAACGTTGATTCAGTTAAATTTGAAGTTAATTAAATGTTTAATAAAATTGATAAACTAATATAGTGAAATAAAAGCAGAATGTTTCAATTGGTGAACGTCCACTGGAAGGATCGCACATTGTGGAGAAAAACAGCGCCTGTGGGTGTGCTGTCCGATTACATCGGTGACGTCAGGTTACATTTATACACACTTTCGCACACTACTTACATATACCTTACTTACCACCTGACTGATACCCTGTGGTCAACCCTACCTCCGGAACTCGGTAAGTTTGTGTTGCGTATCAGCCATTAGTTAATAACAATCAATAGGCCATTTGGGCCCGAACCCTCTGGTTGCTCGTCGAGGGGATCACTCATGGGCCCTGGTCCAGTCGACTTCTGTCGGGGCAACTGAGGGCCGTAACATAAGTATATTTATATCTAAATCCTACATATTTTTAGCGACAAAATATTATAATAAAAATCTGTGATTTTAAAAATAACAACCTTGGTCAAGTATGTACCAAATTTGGTTTTTGGAATATTTTGTATTTCTACAGAGAGCGATATTTTTGCTGCCTCTTACCGCTTCTGGAAGCAAACGATACAGCAATCCACTCACCAGGCTTTCGACCGCGTAGTAAGGCAGAGCAAGAGTGTATTTAGTAAAATAAATTAATACAAAGCTGGTAAAACACCAAAAATTTCGAGATTTCGCAGCCTAAAAAAATTAATTATAACTAAACAAAACAAAATTAAACTGCCATTTACATTCCATGGCTTCCCACATGATAGATGGAGAGATTTAAAAATAGATTGAGTTAAAAAATTGATATTTTCAAAAGTTATCGTGTTTACCACTCCATGCGGACTTGATAAATCTACACCATAAGCCACTAAAACCACTTTTTATATGTGACAATAGCAATTCATTGATTTAAAAAATATAAATAAGTTCAACAATCATTTATCTTTCGGACAATGTGCTTTTTACATAATTTATATGTTCAATATGATTGTTAGATACGATTTTAAGCAACAAAACGGAATCTTGATTTTTAAAATAAATTTTAAATAATTATAAAATTAATAATATTATATGTAATTAATAATATTATAGAATAAATACCGCTGGTCTGATACAGGAATTGAATCTCTATATAGGGACTCTAGTGCTTGTGTCAGGATCAACGGGGCCTACTCGGGCTGGTTTGGCATCCATAAAGGTGTCAGACAGGGCTGTGTGGCTTCCCCGTGGTTGTTCAACCTATTTATGGACAGTTGTTTGGAAAATTTGAAAGTAGAAGAATGCGGGTTAAGAATGGGTGAGTTAACCGTCAAATGCCTTTTGTACGCCGATGATCAAGTCATACTTGCATCATTGGCAGCCGAGTTGCAAATGACGGTTACATTAATGAACAGGACATTAAAAGAAAAGGGAATGAAAGTGAACGCAATTAAGACGAAAGTTATGGTTTTTGAAAGAGAAGAAAGTAAAACGATATGTGAAATAAGAATAGAAGGGGAGTTGGTAGAGCAAGTAGATGATTTTGTATATTTGGGATGTGTGTTTAGCAGGGATGGTAGATATGATAAGGGTATAAAACTACTATTGTGAAAAGTCATAATATGTCCAAAAAGGCACGTATGGCAATTCACAATGCTGTGTTAGTACCTACTTTAATGTATGGTAGTGAAAGTTGGGAGTGGCAGAAGAAGCACGAGAGTAGAATAAATGCTGTAGAAATGCGGTCATTAAGGAGTATGTTAGGGATGAATCTGAATGACAGAGTGAGAAATTGTTTAATAAGAGAAGAATGTGGTTTGCAATATGAGGTTGTGACCAGGATTAAGAAAGGAATGCTTCGGTGGTTTAGCCATGTAGAAAGAATGAATGAAGAAAGAGTGACAAAGCAAATTTATGTTGCAGAGGTGAACGGCATAGTCGGGAAGGGTCGCCCTAGGCGAAAGTTTATCGACCAAATTGGCGATATATTAAAAATGGGCCAAATCAAGAGTACCTTTAACCGACGAGCGTGTATGCGTAGGTATATGGATGTGGAGGAAGCGAGAGAGGTGTGTCAGGATCATGGCAAATGGAAGTCCATAATCTCTGCCTACCCCTCTGGGTGACAGGCGTGAGTGTTTATGTATTTATGTAGAATAAATAAAATTTAAGTGTCTGTTTGTAATATCAAAATAACAGCTTTTTACTAAATGCATATGAAAGTTTATGACGGTACTTATAACAAAAAACTATTTTTAAATTTTTTCTCTGTCTATTCCGGCTCATTTCGGAAACAGCTGGACCGGGACTTTTTTACGGGACTTTCACTGGCAGATAGCTGATGTTATAAGAAGTTACTTAGGCTACTTTTATTTTAGAAAAAAATTCAGTTCCGTGCAAAAAAAACGTCATGAATTCCATGCGGGGAACAACGAGTTAAAAATAAGTTTAAAAATTTGTTTTCCTAAATTAGATGTTCACGGCTCATATTAATTAAATTAAACTTGACTAGGCTTCCTTGAGTGTGAAATTAAAGGCGTGTTCAGTATAAGATTTGTGCTTATGATAAAATAAAATTTTATAGGTAAAATTAAATAATTTAAAATTACAATAGGTAAATTGCTAGCTACGCTATATATAGGCTAGTGCTCTCGGGATACAATACAGTAATTGTTCGTGATATGTCATCGACTTTCGTTTATATCTCCTAAGCTGTCGTGAAGCGACAATTAAAAAAAAAATATAGAAATAGAACCTAACCTAAGTACAACAAAACAACAAAAGTAGAGCCAGAAAACAATATATTTAAATTTTTAAAAGGTATTTACAATTTTATAAAAAAAATGAAATGAGGATGATGATGAATGAAGTGAGAGTACAATTAGATTACAAGAAAAAAATAAAGGTAGGAGAATAGGGGAATACAGAGTTGTAGTGGAGCCTAAAAGTCGAAGCGACACACGTTGCGATTGTAGAGGTAGGTTTCTTAGCAGCGACGGCACGCAGCGCCTGAAGCCAGCACACGCCGGTTGCGCTTGTAGAGGTAGGTTTCTTAGCAGCGACGGCGCGCAGCGCCTGGAGCCAGCACACGTAGCGTCCGGAGCCGGCGCACGTAGCGCCTGGAGAAGGGGCGCTCAACGCTTAGAGCCAGCGGTTGCAGTGCCCGAAGGTAGCGCCGGCGGTAGGTGCACTCGGCGCCTGGAGTAAGCAGTCGTAGCGCCCGGAGTAGTGTGGCCCCCGCGCTTGAAGTAGACTGCCGACGACTTCCGAGGTAGATGGAGGCTTGTAGGATTCCGGAGTGGTGCGGCTCAGCGCTTGAAGAAGGCTTCGCCGAAGACTTCACGTGTAGGTGGAGGCTTGCAGGATCCCGGGGCAGTGCGGCCCCGGGATAAGGCCTTTAGGAGATACTTCCAATTCGCGAACTGAAGCGAGACTGCTCTTCTTCACCGATTGTTCGGCTTTTATACCTTTATAGAGAGAACGGAAAAATTATTTAAATTAAACGCAAATTTTTTGTAAATGGTCAAGAGAAAAGAGTATTTATGTGGAATTATCGAAATAGGAACAACAGATCGGTAGCAAATTTGAATATAATTACTATGGAAACGAAATAAATAGCAATGTCAAAACATGTCAAATTTTGGTTTTAGGTTTAGAATAAGAAAACGGTAAGATTTAAGTGGAAAATGAGATATTATTGATATAGGAAAAAAGGTAGCGCAGCTGCCCACACAAAGCCCGAGATTGTAGAGTTACGGAAAAATAGCTAAAAGATCGAAAAAAGGTAGACTCCATTGACACCAATTTAAAAGTGCTGATAATGTGAAAATACGAAGTAGAAATGATTTGTTATTGTGTTCTTATGGTTTAAAATCGTTACAGGATCCTATGGAAATAAAGGTGATGTAAAATATCCAGTTTTGAGGTGTATGCAGAAAATCGAAACAGAATGTAAAAATGAATTTAAAATAATGTAAAATGGTATGTAAGTAGCATAACACTACAAAGCTCTGTAGATTTCATTAGTAAATTTCAATAAGGAGCAGCCAAAAGGTAAGTGAAATATAAGTGAAAACTTTTGGTAAGATAGTTTAGTTAATTAATTGCTTCAGTTATTTGTGATCATGTTAACATGACTATACCCACATACCATTCAGTTGGTACGTGGGTATAGTCATGACCAGTAAGTAACAATATACATTATTCACTAACACAATATTTAACCTAAGAAAAAATGAAGATTTCTGGAAAGAAAGAAAATTTAAAAGGGAAAATACTCTTTGTGCCGCTATCAACATTAATTATCATTGGAGAAGAAGTGTTTGTTTACATTTAAAACTGGCGGCTTTGGAAGTGATTCTATTAAATTATAAAAACAAGAAGGAGTACAGAAGTGATTTTCGAAAGAAACTAATTCTTCTCAATTTTGAAGATAGTGAAAAAAGATTAAGTAATTTCGTCGAAACGTTCTCAAAATATTATGGTAACATACTATTTAGGTAACAGACGTACGGTGACAATAAAAAAAAAATCGTAGGATTTTTTTATAATAATACGTACTGCAAAACTATGTAACAAAGGCTTATCCATTAGTGTTTACTCTCACTGTTAATTTTTTTTTAAATTGACAAATGTGAGGGAATAGGACGTAAGGGTGACAAACGAGTACACAGTGCACCTAATAGTAAATGGATGCTGCGGCCCATTGATGTCTACATTAATCCTCAGTTAAGAATCAAAATGCAAATGCGTTGTCACCTAGAATGCCTTCCTTCTACACACACCATGCGAAACACAGAAGCATTAAGCTGCGATTTTACGCTGGTACGAGTATTCTGTGAGAGCGTGTGGTCCTACCCCGGCTGAGCCGATTTACTCGTAATAATACCATAATATAGCAGCAGCGTGACTCTACCACGTTTGCTTTTCTTTATGTAATTTTCATAACGTGTCTGTTACCAAGATCAATTTCTCAAGACGCTGTACTTGAGATAGTGTTCTGTGACTTGAGGGCTTGATTTAAACAAATACTAACATTAAATAGACAATATACTCAAAAATAGAAAATGGTAAAGTTAACCTGAAGTTGAAGGTAAGTTTACCGCATAATATAATACACAACACTCAGAGTTATGATTTGCTTCTTTAAAGAATTTTTGAAAATTTGCGCTTGTGGCAAAGTTGCCCTCCCATTTTTAAATTTCTCATACAAACTTGAAAATATGTGTCAGGGTTGTCAAAAATCCTTGATTACGTACTTTACTTAATTTTTTTAATTTAAATCTGGTCACAATAATTTCATTAGCAAAAGTCAAAAATACATCACACAAAAATACTCTCGTCTAAAATTTAAAATAAAATTAGTGCAAAAAATAAATCAATTATAGTACAGATAAAAAATCTTGTTACAATCATTTTAACAAGTATTCGTTTTTAGTAGCTATCATTATCAAATGATATCAAATAAAAAAAATATTATTGTAAATAATTTAAATTAAAAAAAATATTTAAAATAATATAAATTAATTTCCCACAATGGCAAAACATGCATTTTATACGTGAAAGAGCCATGCTGCAGCTATATTAGTAGTATAGTTGTAGCACGAATGGGTCGGCTCGACCGGGGAAGAACCACGCTGTCACAGAATACCAGCGTAAAATAACAGCTTAACACAGCTGTGTTTCGTATGGTGAGTGTAAAGAGCCGGAGATCCTTTTTACTGGAAACAAGGCATTCCATCTTAGTCCTCACGGGTGACAACGCATATGCATTTTAATTATTTATCGAAGATAGATGTAGATGTCTATGGATCACAGCATCCACTTACCATCAGGTGGACTTTGGGCTTGTTTGTCGTCCATATTCTATACGTACATTGAATGTCAAGTACAGGACCTTTTTTTTAAATAGTCGCAATCGATTAAAAATATAGGTTGAAAGTAACCACCTAAGGGTTGTTTTAGCAAAACATCACAAAATAATCGTCACATTGTGGCATCACTGGTATGATAACTTTGCCAAGTTAGTTTTACAGATAAATGTTAAGACCAACATGTTAAAAACGATATATTACATTTTGTAACCAATAATATTACTTTACTACTAAGATATAAATACTTACATTCAGTATTTCAAGCAAATTCAACAAAAGTTCTGAACAAAGAGGTTATTTCGCCGGCACAATTCCGCGTTAAAATAAAAAGTCAAAATTAACTCTCATGTTGCCATATTGAAAGCATTGCTGTCAATTAACTATTGTATTTTCATGCAGAAATATTGCATATCTCAAAAAGCGTTACGTTTTCCGTGTTAATCGTAATTTTGTACTAGTACAACCCTGATGGCAAAGTTAACTTCATTGGTAAAGTTGCCAAAATTGACTGAACATTGACAGAAGTAGAATATTTTCATCGCATTTCACGGTATATTTCCATTAAAAAAAATTTAACAATTTCCTTAAATTGTTAAAAACTATTGTGTGTGTACTAACTCATTAAAACGAAACTTTAGTGTTAAAAAAGAGACGATACAAAACAGTAACTGCTTGTTTAAAAAGTAGCGATTTTAAATTCTTTACTTGTTTACTTATAACATCACTGATCTCCAATTAATATTTAATTTACACAAAGATTCTCAATCTAAAATAATCTATAAAATAAAACATTTAAATTAAAAATAATCTAAAATGCTTTTTCCATATTATAAAAAAATATAGGGCTGCGGTGAAAAATAAGGAGACCGGGCTATCGCGTCTCAAAAGGATGATAACTCAAAAGGATTCAAGGCATCCCTTCTATAAATGTTTAGTAAATGATTTCGTGAATTTCTTAGTAAATCGTAAGAGTAGTCTATTTCATCGTGATAATTAATTTTACTCAAAATACTTTCAAACTTCAATGGTTCACGCTACTACATTCACGATGTCAAGTTACGGACCGCCTGCAATAACATGTTAGCATCTCAAGTACACACACCTATTGTGTACTTGAGAGTCGCGTTTCATTTTTAAATATTGCGTCACTCAACTGATAACGAAACCTAAGCCGCAACTTGAGGCATATTTATTAATAAGATCATAACCTCAAGGTCGTTCTCAAGTGCTTGTACTGCATGCACAGCAAAAGCTAAGTAACGTTTATTAAAATTAGGCCTTAGTGCAGTACACAAATAAAAATTCCGATTTGAGCGGGTAGAGTGACCTTGACAACCTCTAAGCTTTGCAATTGTCCTGTGTTATTAAACACGATAAAATCCTTAAAATTTATTTTCTGGAATGTGTAGTATAGTATAGTATAAAAGAATTATTACAGTAATATTACAGTCCCCGTTTTTAAAGAACCAATAATTCAAGATTTGTTTTATTTGTTGCATTGATTAGCTCATGAATGTTAAAGGATTATTGTTTAAATGGACAAAACATCAGAAGTTTAAAACATCAATTTTGAAACAGAAATTTGAGGTTATAGAGCAAGAAATTTCAATTATTGAATTGTCAAGTTTTCTGAATTTATAACAAACCATTTTCCTTGAACAAAGTTGCTAAGCATTTAATGCTACGCTGTATTAATTTAAATACACTCCTATAACCTTCATATTATTGTTATATTATCTATGTATATATTATTTTAGTAAAGCAACTAGTCTTCTTACTTATGCTTTCTTCACCTACCAACATATACACACACACCACCGTCACATATATAAATACAACAACACCCCCACACTCACATTCACACATTCTTAAATATACATACACGTACAAAATACAATTTTTCTAGAGGTTTATAATATACGTTTTTAAATCTTACTGTTATTCTTAAGGGAAGTACTAGATTACTCACTGGGAAGTCTCAGCAACATGTTGTAAACAAGATTTACGAAACATACGCATTATTTTTTTATTTATTTAGTAATCAGTCAATCACTTGCATTTTAGGTTACAGCCTCCATAGGTACAACCGACAGGTATCTTCCTATTTTTAGCATTTTGAAGTAGGTAAGTGTCAGTAATTTACTACTATACACCATAGGAACACTAGAGTTCTAATGCCTTTTAGTGTTGGGGGATACACATGTCCTCAAAATATTACTTCAAATTTTTCGGAACATGTTCCCTCATGTTTTTCTTTACCGTTGAGCATGTGATAAATCAATGCTTAAAATGTTCAATCTAGAATAAACAATTCCAGCGTTGTCAGCAAGGATCAAATTAGGGTTGCTCAGGTACTACGAAAATTTTAAACATTGCTTATCACCTGAGTTACTACAGTTTTAATTGTTACCATTACAGCCTGGCAGTTCTAAAAGTCCACTGCTGAACATGGATTGGCATTTATAGTTAATTATTATCGAACTAGGTTTTTTTTAAATTTGTTTGTAATTAATTTATATTCAATTATAAATTTAAGAGCCGTGGTAGCTCAGATGGTTAGCGCTCGCTGTAAGCTTCACAGTACCTCGAGCAACCCGGGTTCGATTCCCGCCGGAACCAATGTAATTATTAATTGTAATTTTAAGTGCTGATTTACCACGTGCTCGGCGGTGAAGGAAAACATCGTGAGGAAACCTACATGTCTGAGAAATAAGAAAAGAAATATTTCGAAGGCATGTGAAGTTCGCCAACACGCATTTGGGCAGCGCGGCGGACATTTTCTTGCCCTAAAACCCTCTCAGAAATAAGAGGAGACCTGTGCCCAGCAGTGGGACGTAAATAGGCTGCAATTTTACTTTATTTAACTTTATATAATTTAAAATAAATAACATAATTTAATTACTAAAATTAATTTGTCTAATCTAAAATTTGATTCCGGGGAAACCGTGAAGATTGCCACGTTTGTTCTTGTCTATCCCTAGAAAAGGGGCGGATACGAACTGTCACTTTACCTATTTTCTTCTAATTATTTAATAAATAACAGTGTTACTTATTTATCTCCTTTTCAAAAGAAATTTACCTATAATATTTATTAATTTATTTATTAAATCCATAGCATACTATTCTCTACCAGTATATGTACACTCGTATAGCATTCTCTTCGCTAAAATTTTGCATTCGCTACAAGTGGTACTAGTGATTCCATACCGAATGTTTGTAATAATTTAATTATTTTATTGACCGTGTAGTGGCGGTGTAAGAATATCCCCCGCCAACTGATATCGTTCCGTGGGCATCGTGAGAGGCAACAGAGGGAAACAAGCAGTGCCTTCCTAATAACAACTAAAAAATTAAAAACGACAGTTGCCAACCCACCTGTCAAATGTGGTTATAGTGGCAAATATACTCTATGAGATATATATTCTATGGGATAGGCATATGTTGCACTGTGGACTTTGTGTAGACTTAATTAATAAGAAAGTTTAAGAAATTAAGATACATATAACGCTGAATATCATAAAATATGGAAACAGAATTCCTCTAAAGTACCGCATAGCTTAGTCAATCGTCTAAGTACCTCAAACGAGGTCACCTTCGCCGTACAGAAATAGCGTGAGTGCTATCATGACGATGAGGATGTGGTAATGTTGAGATGACTTAGTTCATAAGTCGTTAACGACCATCTTAAACCTTTCATTTTTCTTTTGCATCTGTGTAAAGTTTTTATTTATTGGCTTTTTATAGTGTACAGTGATCATAATGGCCTGTGTAATATGTGTTAATTTTTGAATGGCGTATCAAATGCCTCACAAGTCAATAATTTCAATGCAAAACATACAAGAATGGTTTTGGTAGAAAGCTCACTTTGTGCAAGCCTTATTAAAATCATAAACAACTTAAGCGCCAAAATCAATTATATTAATGATGCCATGAAGTAAGCCAGAGTGTAGACACTTCTGATCTACATTTTGACTCACATTGTGGAATAAGAAATCTGTACACGAAATTTTGCTACTTCTAGAGCGACAAATCATAATAAACAATTTCTGACTTTTATCTTATTTTCATAAATTTCAGTGTTTTGTGCCATATTCAGAAAACTGAATACGTATGAAATTACCTCTGTGACTGCCTGTCACAGAAGTTTTGTGAGGGAGTGTTTCAAGTAGATTATAAAAATTTGTGATATTGCATAACTTTATATATTTATATATAAAAATTACGTCTCACATTGTTTGTCCGCGATGAACTACTAAACTACTGAACTGATTTCAATGAAATTTTGCACACTGTGTGCTGTTTGGTCCAACTTGAGAGATAGGATAGTTTTTATCCCGTTAAGTGACCATCAAAATATATTTTCTGCAATAAGGTTTTCTTTTATTAGACAAAGGGTCGTCGGAAAGAGCAGAACAACGTCTGCCTGGTCAGCTAGTATAAAATATGGTTAAATATATACAATATATAAAATATGGTTACCCAAATACTGAGGTAAGGTTAAAATTTTAGTTTAGGGATTTTTAAAAAAACTGATTTAAGTTTTATTATTTTGAGGTTGAAATTTATTATTCGTGATCATCGTAAGGGAGAACAATTTTAAAAATTTATTATTCATTAAAAATGTTTCTATTTTTATTTATTTTTTCTTTGATTTTTTTTAATTCTGTCCCTCATTTTCTGCCGACTTCCAAAAAGGAGACGGTACTCAATTCGACTGTATGTTTTTTTTTTATGTGTGTTACCTTATAACTTTGTACTGGGTGAACCGATTTTGATGATTCTTTTTTATATGAGAGCTGATACTTCTCGTGTGGTCCCATATGAATTTGATCAAGGTCAGACTCAGTAAATCAGAATATTGTCGTGTAGTGGCAACACAAGATAATTTCCCTTCCCCATAAATATCATCCTGTGGGTGTCGTAAGAGCTCAAAATAAAAACTCCCGTTGCCAAGTGTGGCAACTATGGCAAATATTTCCCCTCTGAGACAATGAAAATCTATTGGAGGGCCTATATTCATGAATGGAGTTTTATGGGCCGTATTTGAATAAATAAAAATTGACGGCTCGATAGCGTATTGGATAATCGTTTAGCTGAGGCTCTGCAAGGCCGGTTTCGAATCTCACAACGAACAAATGTTTTGACGACCTACAAATTACTTTTTTAATCTCGATGTTGGTCTCTACGCAATGTTCATACATTGCAAAAATGACTCCAAGAAACAAGAGCAAATCCAAGCGAAGAAGTAGCATATTTTTTAATTAAAAGGTGACAATAGCCTAATGGTAGAGCGCGGACCGCGAACTCAAAAAGTCATGAGTTCGAATCCGCCGTTCAATCACAGTGGTGAACTACTCCTAAAACAGGCATTTTAAGCTTACCTGGAATGATTAATGGGATTCTTAGTAATGTTAATACCATTCCTATACTTTAAAAAAATTGTTTGCACACGTACGAAGTGAAACTTCTTTATGAAATATCGCTTCTTCCGCTGCCCAATTTGTGCGAAAAACAAAAAACAGATATAGCTTTATAGTGTTTATCTGTGTGTCTGTGTCTGGCTGTGGCATCATATCTCCTGAACCGATTTCTATATTCATGCATATTAAATTTTTATATATTTTTATATTTCAGGAGAATCTGTTCAGCCGTTTGAAGATCACCCGCTCTTTTCGTTTCGGGGGCTTTTTTTTAAAATTTAAGATATTATAGTAAGATTAATTACATTACTAATATTTTCTAAATAAAACCAGTTCGTATCGAGCACCTTACAGCACCCATGGTCACGGAGGTGACTGAGGTGTTCGACGTCCCAATGTCACAGTTAATTTACGCGATAAAATCCGTAAAAACTAGTTTTATTTAAATGTGTAGTGTTCGAGAAATACGTTATACAACCAATATATCTTTATTTTCTTTAAACAAATAAGGTTACAGATGCGCTGTCACACTGATGACTCAAAATGTTATGTATACATGTACATATTGTATACATGTATTATAAAAGTGTAATATATACATGTATTATATACATTTATTATAAACATTCCTTGGGGGAGGCCTATGTTCAGCTTGTGCTCATCTTGTGAAGGGCTTAGTGATGATAATAATGACGCAGCGGTGAACAATGTATTATGTAAAAAAATTCCAGCCTTTATACGTTCCAAAGCTGGACACAGGGCTACTCTCACTTCTGGAAGGGTTGTGGAGCAAATAATTCGCCACGCTGATTTAATGCGTGTTGGCTTCATATGCCTCGTTAGATCGATTAGACTTTCACAATCCTCAAAATATTTTATTCTCCAGATACGCAGGCTTCTTCCAATTTTTCCTTCACCGCTGTGCACATGGTAAATCACCTAACATTACAATTAACATCTTTAGTGACATTTACGGCGAATGCCAATCCCAGAACTTCCACGGCTTTCACTATCTTATTAACAAATAAATCCAGTGGGGCTATTATTGCTACATAATAAAATTATAAAAAATACGACTATTGTTTTACTCATACTTCATTTTTTTTACGTCATAAAAATATAATTTCATACATACTCGATAAGAGTTAAATTAGATATTCAAATAAGCGGTTTGCTCATTAATCTTTTAATTGAGAAAGTGTCTACAACCATACGGAATGAGGTAAGTGGGCGAAAGATAACACGAATATCCTTTATGTTGAATTAATTTAACGTACATCTGGAATGGTTGAATTAACATTGGGGATTAAAGAAGCTACCCTACCTTAATATATTGTTTTAGTTAATTTTCATCTTTAGAGATGGATGAACTAACACGAAAAGGAATAAAAACAAGAAAGCTGCTTCAGCAAAGTTGTTTTCGCATAAATTTAAATTAAATAACGTTTATTGCCAGCTAAATTTGTATATGTTTATACGTGGTAGAGCTATGCTGCAGCTATATTAGTAGTATATTTGTAGCACGAATGGGTCGGCTTGGCTCCAGCGTAAAATGGCAGTTTGACACTGTTGTGTTTCATATGGTGAGTGTAGAGAACCGGAGACCCATTTTATTGGAAAAGAGGCATTCTATCTTAGTCCTCACGGATGACGACGGCATTTTGATTCTTTATTGAGAATAAATTTAGATGTCTATAGGTCACAGCAACCATTTACCATCAGGTGGAATATGCTCGTTTGTCAATTTATTGTATAAAAAAAAAATTACAGGTATTTCAGTAATTTGCCTCCCCTTGTCTTAGTTCTAAGTCTATATACGGTAAATACATTTACTTATTCATTATTCTTAATACTAGTATGCCTCTAGTGCGTTAAGTGCCTCGACCCCTACAACACGAAAGAGTGTCCCCAACCCAAAGATGCCGAAACCCCACCCGCGTGCGTCCTTTTTTTTTACATAAGGAAATGCTTACGCATACCCGCCCCGCGGGGGCAAGGACGGATTATGTCGGACTCGCACCGACTAAAACCCCATGGTGTTCCACCCTCGTCGCATATTGGCAGGGCTACGGGAACGCTTTCACACACATCCGCGGCCCCACCTGCGCTGGCCGCACCATGGCGGCCTCTCCTCGGGACTACTCCTCCCCCCATCTCCCTCTCAGGTAAGGCGCACCAGAACACATGGCGCGCCCTCCTCCTCGGCCTCCAACTTAACATGCGCAACGGACGCCCCCGTATCCGATGCGCGAAGGCCATGGGACCAGGAAAAACTAGCACTCAGAAGCACCAGCCTTCCTGACCCCAGCGGCGGATCTGGTCTATGGTTCCGCCGCCAACCAAGATTCGGCTGCGGAGGATAGGGAGAGCGGCGCCTCGCAATACCGACACTCCTCTCTCCCCGCAGCCCCACCACCACCGCATCATTAACGGTGCGGCCCCGTCAGAGTCGCGGAGGATAGGGCGAGTGGCGCATCGCCATACCAACACTCCTCTTCCTCCGCGACTTGACCTCGGCTGCAGCGGTAGAGGGAGCGGACACCCCTCTCACCGCAGCCCACCGACATACATCCGAAGTGGGCTCGCCAAGCCCACGCGAAGTGGCCATCTCGGGCCGGCCCTACACCATGGGCCAGCCAAGGGGTTCCTCTTTGTTCACCGTGGGTGACCAAGCCACGGCTACTAAGCCCCCCGCCACGACAAGGCGGGAACCCGTTCGGGGGAGGCCCGCGTGCGTCCTGTGTCAAGAAACAGGCCACCCGGCAAGTTACAGAGGTTGCCCGTGCGCTCCTCGTCCTCGTCCTAGTAGACAAGCCCCACCGCCGGTCAAAGACCGCTCATTCCCGGCTCTCTACTCAAGGAAGCCCCGTCAGGGCTTCTCCCAGACACTCCAGGGCTTCTCACGGCCCCCTCAGGATCCCCTTAGGCCCCCTCAGGCCCCCTCAGGATCCCCTTAGGCCCCCTCAGGCCCCTCTTAGGCCCCCTCCAGGCTTCGCACAGCCTTTGCAGCCTCCAGTATTTCCTTGGGGCCCCAAAAAGGTTGACCCACCGCGGACAACCTCCACCCCGCAACAATCACAGCCCTCAATGGTCGATGACCTTAACACGGTTTACGCCGCGATAAGGAACATCGACATCGGTGAAGTAGCTATCTTAGCGCGCAAATTGCGCGCAGCTCGGTCTCTTCAGGACCGTCTCCTCGCTCTTGTAGAGCATAATAATCTTTTGCGTTCATTGTAAGTTAACTTAATTAACTTAATTTTACAATGACAGAGCAATCAAACCTGCCTAATAAACTTTCAAACGACCTGAACTGCCTCCTGGCGGCCCAGGACAACTCATAATAAATTTTCATAATTAATTTGCCTTATTAGGCTTTCCCTCAGCGGCTCGTAGCCGCCTGCGCCCTCTTCTCCCAAAAGAGGGCTGCTTTCGATCCGACATAAGAAGCTTAAACAGCTGATTACCAGTCCCCACAGGCGGTTTTTAGCGGGTATCACTTAGGTACCCCGTAGGTAGGTAGCTTTGACGTATAGGTAGCCATTTAAGCTTTGAACGATAGGAAGATATGTGGTCATACTTACGTGAACCGAAAATAAACCTTATGGAATTATTAAGAAGGCGCTCCAACTTGTTTAGAAGATTTTGTGACAAATCTGGTTTTGAAAGGTAGGAAATTTTTAAGACGATAAATGGAACGCAAGGTGACAACAACTTTACGACTTACTTCATAGATCTGCAATTTCCAGGTCATAGTTTTGTCAAGCCAAGATTTTTTATGGAATCACAATATGGAATCAGAGTTCCATTATAAATTATAGGAGAGAGATTTCCATAATCAATCTTAGCCAATATTTGTGAACTTCCGAAGATTATAACTTTGCATTTGGCTGGATTAACTGAAAGGCCATATTTATACGACCATTATCTTATGGCTTCCAGGTTATCTTACACTTTAGATGTTAATTAATTCCTACTTTTTAAGATTGCGGGTGATCTACAACTGTTAAAGCAAATTACGATTGTGGAAACTAGGTCGCTTGTTATCCCTAAGGACTAAGCAGTCTGTAAACATATTGACTTCCTTATCTTTGAAGCCGTAACACAGCAGTTGGTTTACAGCTGCTTGCCGGTAGACATAGGACAAAGATACCAAGCCAAAACTATACTCGTTCCTTCCTATATAACTTCCGTACAAAACTTCAAGTTTCTAGACTCTTTCCCTTTTTTCATTTTTAATGGATGGTAAAATCATGTGTGAATTGAACACACGCACTTTATTTTACCTGCTTTAACAGCAAAATACACACTTGCTTTTCTTTATTTGTGCACATCTATGGCATATTACCTTTTGAATGATATCAATTTATTTCCTTATTTCTTGCAATAAATAACAAAAAAGTACTTTAATTTGCGACGTCCATGTATTAATGTAATGATGATTTAATTTTTTTACTAGAAGTAGAGTCATAGATAGTTCAAAGGCTGGATGCTAGGCTTAAGTTTCATAGTGCGTGGGCAACTCGAGCTTATTCTCCGCTGGCACCAATTTATTAATGATTTTGTTATGCCTTATAAAAGTTTAAAGTAAATTTTAGGTGAAAGAACCATTTAAAATGAGTCAAAAATAAATTTCTATTTTGAATTTTACATTAAATCTGTTACAAGATATCGTTTACACGTAAAACCTGTTCGTGTTTCAGTAATTTTATATTTCGAAAGAATATTTCTCTCCAACAATATAACACCGAATAAATGATTATTAAATTAATTCAGAGCTAGCTCGCCTCTGTTTTAGATGAGTGTACTCTCTAAATATCAGATCATTAATTGTCTAACAACAACAGAGATCTAGAGGACATCAATTTAGGTGTATTCTGCAGATAAATAATGAGGGTTGGATTATTTAGGGAGGAATTGATTCGCCGTCCTGATTTATTTCCCCTCAAGGAGGTACTAGAGGGTCGTTTAAAGATATTACAAAATTTGATGTTAATGCTTTAACTAGATGTGAAATAATAAATTTGTGACTGAACGTAGGCGTCCGTTATAAATTATTTCATTGAAGGGCAGTTACTTTAAGAGTCACTTTTATAATTCAATAACATAAATTTCATCAGTCTAACTGATTATTCTGTCACCTGTGGCGCACAGACAACTTGAATAAAATAAGGCCAGAGATGTGTAGTCACAACTAAGGACTAGTATGGAATACGTTATATTAGATCTCTTACCCTTTGTACAAAGAATTTATATATGTAGGTACATATCACTTCTATGTAATATGCACATAGTATCTATTTAAACGTGGCACATCTTCGTCGTTCAAAATGTGCCATGTGTTTGCACTCCATAATATCATGTCGTCAATGTTGTAAAAGGTGACATTGACATGTGTTTAAGTATCCTATGGCATTAAATACCACACTTGTATATAACAAATGTAAAATACTCAATCCAGTGATGGAGAGTAGCGTCAAATGTACGAGATATTTAGAACTGCGATTATCGAATTTCGATTCTCGACTTTCGAATATAACGCTAAAACGTAGTGGTAATATACCCTTTCTGATTAAGGGACCGGAAGCTTCGGTCTTCCGGTCATATAAATTTTAAGATGATCATGATACGATAGAAAACTCGCATTTCAATATCCTTACTTAAGTCTAATTAGCGTAGATTCATTGCTGTCAGTGCGACGATCATTTAAATATCCAAAAAGAGGAAGAGAGAGATAATGGGAGCGTGGTGATAGCAAATTTTACCAACTTAGAAGTAATTAATTTAAATTTAAAAATTAGACAACTTTTAACTTACAGATAATGACGGCGGTGAATATTTTGTAATATAAATTCAAGCCGGTGATTTAAAAATACGTTTGTAATTTTTTTTTTTTTTTTGAAAATAGTATATAACGTTTTAGTAATTGCTTATTTTTGAATAGTGTTTCCTATGCAATTGTGGGAATACTAAATTTTGCTTGCGGAAATTGGCTTTTGAAACTTTTTTATAGGATAAGGCTGACAATAAAATTACACTTACAGTTAAACTCACGTTATACAGTCAAGGAAGAATTCTTTCAAAATAGATTCTAACTTCGTCAACGAGTCTAATTTGTCACATGCAGCTCTGTTCTGAGTACTCTTGAGCTAGCCCGACCTTGGCCCGTTCTAGTCGTAGTTTCTGCTGCGTCGACCTTGTACAATGTTCGAGTCTGACAACGCAAAATTTTGCATAAATATGCAAAGACATCTTTGTAGGGTGACATTTCGCATCTTATCTTATGAAAATTCATGATAACGCTAGTCTAAGAACACCCAAAAATAACTCCTATTTTAGAATTTATGAAGAAAAATTATACATTCTCTGAACACGCTAAACTTGCATTATCGTCAACTTGTCAGCAATCAACTACGGCCTATCTTGGTCTCTAATTCTAACTTACTATTACGCAATATATCAGAAATTCAGATTTTTTTTCTGATAATTGTATTATTGGAATATTTATGATATGTTTTCGTCTGATTTGGATTCAATACTTATAAAATATATAAATACTTACTATCTAGATAGTACTAAGTATATACTTAAGGGAATATATAAATATAAGTATATAAAATTAAATAAATAAAACCTAACCAGACGATAGCCCTAGGCATCGACAAACAAGCGGTCGAGAGTTAGGGGAAAACTGGCGGACGATGCAGGCGGTATCGAGAAGCTCAGAACAATCTGTCACAGAGTTCTAGTCACCTTGAATGACCAGTGAGACTGACCGGAATTAGCCTGATCATGAAAACGACTATAATTTCGGTCGGCATACTACCCCACGTGTCGGTTACAACGTGAGCCAGATCCAGATATTCTCTCTCTCTCTTATTTGTTATTACTTATTAGGTCTGGTTGAGATATATACATATGTATAAAAAATAGAAATAATAAACAACAGTTATATTGAGCATAATATTATAATAAAATGATGTAAAATAAATAAATAAATATAAACCCATTTAGACGGAAGCCCGTGGCAGGGAAGTCCAAATAACCAAGTAGACTATGCGGGTGATATTTTTTAAGAGCATTGCCTTCTACATCATTATACCTAGTCAAGTCATAAATTCTGTCACATGTTTAATATAAAATAATTGAAACAAGTTTATTCATTATGTAACCATTTATATACCAAAATGAACTTAACAAAACATAGATTCTTATGACACTAAAGTTTATTCAAAATGACCTCCGTGATTTTGAATACAGGCCTTCAATCTGCGTGGCCAGTCGTCTATCGCAGCACGAACGAGGTCCATGTCAATATCGGCGGCTGCCTTAATCAAGGATGTCTTGAGTGACTCCAAATTGGGATGAGGCTTTGAGCACGCCTTTTCCTCCAAGTGTTGCCATTTCTTATAATCTAACGGATTCAAATCTGGACTGGAGGAGGGCCAGTCTTCGTGCCGGATGAAGTCGATTTCACGCGCCGCCAGCCAGTCTTCTGTGCTCTTCGCTCTATGAGCTGGCGCCGAATCTTGTTGGAATACCCAGTGTCTGTTATTGAACATGGTATGAGAAACAGGTTCCACAAGGTTCGTCAGGACTGTATTTTGATACACAACTGCATTCGTTTTTACACCTTTCTCACAAAAATGTACCTCTGTTAAGCTAAAATAAGAAACTCCCAACCATACCATGAGCGAGGATGGAAAATGACCTCGTTGGAAACGTGGAATACGGTTGCTCGCTTCTTCACTACTGTGTGCGCACACCTTATCATTTTGTTTGTTGTAGCTCTCTTCTACGGTAAAAATTTTTCATCCGAAAAAAGAATTTCCCGATAGTTTTTTCCCGCGTACCGCTTCAACAAAGCGCGGCATCTCTTCAGTCTCAGGTCCATTAGACGAGCATTCAAACGATGTCTTGTTTTTCTTCGATATGCCCGAAGCTCTAAGTCTTCATTTAACAACCTTTTCACCGTGGTTCTGCTTAACCCATCTGAAGGGCCAACAGTTTCTGCTTACGTATGGGATTTCTTTGAATTCGCGCCTTCACAGCTTTTATCACTGCTGGAGTCCTAACAGTCCGAGGGCGACCACTTCTTGACCTGTCATCTACACTAGAGTCTTCATTGTATCGTTTGATGGTACGATAAACGAATCTTTTGGTTATATTAAATTTTTTCAGTATGTCAAAAATTTGAATTGGCGCGTAACCGCAACGATGCAACGCAATAACTGCAACACGGTCTTCTTTAAGCGTCCACTCCATATTTAAAAATGAATAAAATTCTAAAATGTATACAGTTTTATTTTCATGAACAATTCGAAATTTGAATTCAGTAAACTTTTTTGTGGCCAGCATTCTAAAAGAAAAGTGTTTACTGTGTGACAATACTTATGACCTGACTAGGTATTATATGCCCATTGCAAGGTGTTTTAAGAAACAGAGCCATACTGCTGAGGTCTTATGGTAGCACCATGAATGGTTCGGTCTAACCGCGGAAAGACATCAAAATACCAGCATAAAACAGTAGCACCAAACGCAGAGAAATTATATCTGCGCTTCGTACGGTGAGCACCGTACCACCGTGTACTGTAGTCCGCCACATATGGTAAGTCAGCCGATTTTCATAATGACGGCACAACGGGACGACATACATTTGTAGAATGGAAAAAAAATTGCAAAGAAAATAAAATTAAAGAAAGAAATGCAATTAAAATGTTATGCTTTGATCATGATTATCATCACAATTACAGTCCTGCACCACAGCACCATATTCCACAGATGTACATAGGCCTCGAAGGAATGCCACAAAACACGGTCCTGATAGTAAGTTAAAGCTGATCAAATGTAATTGTAATAGTTGTATTTCAAATCAAATGCCATTTAGGGTTTCGTATTTAGGACACATACTTGATATTTGAAAAATCCTACGCTTGCCTGAGTTGCTTCTGGCTTTTCGCCAAATTCCAAGGCTTGCTTTGAACGTAACATTACAAATAGCTGGCTGACTCTCATGTAGGTCGTAATAATATTTTATTGAAAGAATGGGTAGCTGTGAGACACGACAGAAGTAGTTCCATTAGATAGACACAACTTAGGTAGCTACTTATATTACCATGATCAGTTGTTTCTATAAGTCTGAAGTTATCATAATATTATATCTGCTATATAGGAGCAGATATAATACTATGTACGATATGCAGATATAATGATATGTATACTCATTAATTCAAAGATTTGTATAGATCCCTTATAGTAGATTTATAAATAAGTAGGCAGGGCCCCTCATATCTAGGAATTAATCGTGATAGTCCGTCGTTCTCTGCTATTTTGGATACAATAATTAGTTTGTTAAAGTAATATAGCAACCTATATACGTCCTAATACTGGACAGTTGATTTCATTTACATGAACCAGATATTGTTTAATTTCTCTAACGACTAGGTTTCTCGAGATTTTTCTTCATCGCTGAGCACGCGGTGGAGCCCTTCAACTTTTTGTATAGAAAGCACATTACAAAGTATTTATGCCGTTAAACAGTTATAAACCACACCTTTTCTCTCAGCATCTATCGTTGTTTGATAGATATCGAAACGACATCCATAATAAGTAATCTAGTAAAAAGTAAAGTACTAGTTCTTAAAGATACAGAGAGCAAGAATAATTACAGGCTGAGAGCCATTCCATTTTAGTACTTAGAGGTAACAACATAAATGCCTTTTTTGTTTGCACTTGGTAGCAGATGTCCATAGTATTCAGTGACTATTTGCTATCACATAGACTGTAAGTTCCTTTGTCACTTTTATTTTATAAAAATAACTCACTGACGACTAAGCAGCGGGACGGTCTTGATTGATAACAGTTAAAAATCTATGGCAAATGCGCCGCTACACCATACGCACCGCCGAATGCTTTCTATGCAGGCTTACGACTTAGTTCATACTAATACGATTGGTTTGGTTTTGGTTTTTAGCACTTTAGGCTAGATGTATGGTAAGAATACATCTCATATGTTTGCATAAGCCAAACTGTATACGAGGTGGAGTTAAAGGCCGCGGAGGAAGGCGCGTCTTGTGTTCTGAAGGGCCTTACACGTGAGGGCGAAAGGGGAGGAGATGTCCCCTCAGAAAAAGGAGCCGCCATGTGGCGCCCGGTGCTGGTGTGGCCGCGGATATATGCGAAAATGTTCCCGTGGCTCTGACAATATACGGCGAAGGTGGAACACCATGGCATTTAGTAGATGTAAGTAGGGTTTGTGAAGGCATTTCCCCATGTAAAAAAGATGTTCATGGATTGCATTAGTCATTTTCCATCAGGTGGACTGTAAATCCGTTTGTCATTTTAAACGTGGTAAAAAATCACGGTTGCCAAACCGCCTGCCAAGCATGGCAATTTTGGCAAATATCCACTCTATGAAGTAATCTATGAGGGAGGCCGATGTACAGCAGTGGACTTAGATAGACTGTAACGGTAACGGTAAACAATTGCAGTTAACGATTTCATTGGCTCCAGCGTTTTCTCGTGTACCAAGCACGTATACCCTAAGCTACCACAGCAAACCTTTTTTTACCTGATGGTAAGTGATTGCGTGGACCCATAGACATCTACATGTATCCTCAATAAAGAATCAAAATGCAGATGCGTCGTCACCCGTGAGAACTAAGATGGAATGCCTCTTTTCCAGTAAAATGGGTCTCCGGTTCTCTACACTCACCATACGAAACACAGCAGCATTAAGCTGTTATTCTACGCTGGTATTCTGTGAGAGCGTGGTCCTTCCCCGATCGAGCCGACCCATTTGTGTTACAACTTTACTATTAATATAGCTGCAGCATGGTTCTACCACGAAGAAAAAACAAATTTTGTTAGACTAATGACATTTCGCTTTTTTATCTAGTTTGTTTTTATATTTTTTTTATTTAGTTTGTGTTTTTATCGCAGCTAAACGCAAATAAAAAACAGTAAAATAAATGACAGAAGTACTAAATTTATTGCAAAATAGCGTGTATAAGCATTCATAAAATTTTGAGCTATTTTAATGACGCTATTTACACACTTTGTTCATATAATATGGGTAACATAAACTTTACATGTTAGTAAATTTATTACACAATTATTTCAAACCTAGATTTTACCCGCAACTTCGTCCGTGTAGAAAGTAAACAAAAAATATTCAGATTTAGACAATCTTTAGGCAAGTAGTTCAATTATCAAGAAATCACTTTAAGCACAGTTTTTTTGCTATCATCCCGAAAACTATGCATCAAAAATTTAAGACTGCTCTCTTACCTATTCGTGAACTTTCATCACAATTGATTTATGCACTCCGAATATTATGCCGAACAGACAGACAGACAGACAAAAATTTTAACAATTGTTCATATCTTAATAATATGCTTAAGCCCCGTGGTGAATGAACTTAATAAAAGGTAGTCAGTTATTTTGAAATTACAGACTATACAGAGATACTTTAATCTTATTTATATGGAAGGTTTGCTTCGTCGATACAGCGAAAGGTGTAGAATAGTTTAACAGCATCTGACTTTCCATCCGATTATAATGTGGATGTCTTCAAGGCTTGAGTGAATTATATAGGCGTTTGTTAAGCTATGGCTATGATTTTGCCATCTTCGGCTGTATCACCACTTGTGGGTGTTGTATCACGCTTGTGCTCGACTATTATACTACCTGATCGTAAGTGATGATGCAGCCGAAGATGGTAATCCGCATTGACTTAGCCTTTTCTTATAGGTGAAAAGTGACAAACGAGCACACAGTTCGCCTGCTGGTAAGTGGTTGCTGTGGCCCATTGACATGTATCTACCCTCGATTACGAATCAAAACGCAGATGCGTTGTCACTCATGAGGACTAAGATGGAATGCCTCGTGTTCGGTAAATAGGATCCCCGGTTCTCTACACTCACTATACGGAATGCAGTATGCATTCGTGCTACAACTATACCAGTAATATAGCTGCAGCATGCCTCTACCACGTGCATAAAGCCAGTTACTCTTCCCTGAAACAGCCTAACAAAAGCCAGTTACTCTTGCCTAAAAGACCCCACATTATTATCGGATGGGTGGACTCATGCTGGCAAGTTACAATAATATGCATTGACATTTACTAACATCTGCAGCATCAATAAAAACACATTCCGGCATTGGGCATTACAGATACGACTATTGGTATCGTGATCGCCAATCGGCTGTCTAACGTAGCTGTTACGACAAATATTCTTTCAAACGTGAGGCCTATTTCTTGCAAGCATCTTTTACAAACATACCAAGGAAAAATGAGATACATGTAAACACATATTCAATTTATTTAAAGCATCATGTTTCTGTTTTCAAAAACAAAAGCATTAATTTTTAACATTTAACAGAATTTTTAAACGATACAAATAATATTTCGGGACATTGTATGTAAATAATGTATTTCCCTGTTATGTGTTCTCAATAATTTTATATGTTAATCAATATGATCTAATGAATATATTAATGAGAACTAAAGAGAGATTTTTTTTAAGTTCTTGAATATCAAAAAGTAAAATAGGTAAGTATATTATCATTATTTCTGTCAATTGATAGACTACAATAGAATAGACTAACTGTTAATTTTATTCCCGCTCCAGATTTCAAATCCCTTAACTGTAGAACTAATGACTTCTCCAATTTTCGACGAGACTTTGTTTGGAAGAGACTATTCGCTGAGTTTCACGCCGAGCTATATAATTATTCATTGCATGATACGTCATCAATCTAATTTAATTTTAAACCTGAAACCGAATTTACATAACGAATGCTTGTATGGTTAAACGATTTTTACGCAACTAGTATCACTACCTGTGGAAACTTGTTTCATTAAAATATTAATGTCATAAAACCCAGTATCGCTGAGATCAAGGCCCTGTCAGCATCAAAAGGAGTAATTTAATAAATGGTTGCTTTTATAGGCTCTCCACTATATGTTTGCCGTTTCAACGGGTTTAAACCCGCAGAGCGACTAAAACCCACACGCCCATTTAGTGCAGTCACTTTAAAGACAATAGTTTCGGGTCACATACTCGATGAAATTAGTGTTGTAACATTAGTTTCGTTAAAAAATTGCACAGAGCACGAAAGTGTTTTAATTTCGTGAAATGAGTGCACGCGTAATGAAATTAGAGGTTTACACGCGAAACTTCTATTGAAATTATTGTCTTGTAACTAGTTTCATGCCACTAAATTCGAAACGTACATACGACTTAAAACAACATGCAATGCAAACATGTTTATTAATTTATAACATATATAATAAATCTTACACTTACAGTACAAAAAATTTCTATTCTAATTTGTGTTTACGGTATTACAAAACTATCTAAACGATCGCTATTCCATTTTTACTATTTTAGTGCAAACATTTTCATGTAAGTATGTTATAATTCATAGCACTGGAATTATAATAATTTAACACTAATAATTCTTACGTCGCTTCTAACAGTTTATTAAGTTATTTTTTACGAGTAAGTGTAATTAAAATGTCATCATAAAAGGACATAATTTACAGCTATGTTTGTGTTATAAATAATAAAGTACAAGTTTGAAATCTAACATTGTTGGCTAGTAACAGTTTCTTAAGTGTTTACTTCAAAAATGTTGTGCCTAAATGCCCTCGTAGCAGTTTTAGTGTTAATTACAAGAGCAGAGACCTGCAGCAACAAGTTCATTAAAATTCTGTCAGACTTTTCTAATGAGGAAGACGTTACATTTTTTAGAACAACGCTACCATGGATTGTGGAAAATATTGGTTCAAAATTAAGGATCGATTATCACTTCAAGAATCAAGGGAATAATACTGGAATCAAAGAGTGCATTTTGATGCAAATGAAAGGGAAGACTTACTTCCAAGCTATCTTCCTTAGCTTAGAAGCTCAGGGAGTACCAACAAATAAAGCTATTTCAAATTTTCCAGTAAACGACAGAAAAATTGCATACTGCTTAAAACGAAGAATTAAAAATATAATGAAAACAGCCACTAGAGAGTTCTCGAAAGTACAATCAGAAAAAACACCTATCATTGTTTTACCCGGAAAAAGAAAAATTAGCCAGGTACCGCCAGAAACAATTTTAAAAGAAATTTGTGCCTTGTTTGGCAAACGTCAACCAGAAAGATGTATAATTCCAACTCCTTATCCGAAACAAAGCGAGCCAGTTATAGAAAATGAAGTATCTACATTACCACAAGATGTAACAGGAAATAATATCTCAACATTATTTACAGCGAAGCAAGATTCATCAACAACGCCTATTGAAACAGTTGCTTCACATAATGATAAAAAAGAAATGACAAAAACTGATGAAAAGGGGTCAGCAACAACTAAATCAGAATCTGCGTCACCAAAAAAAATAGATGAAGTGACGCCAATTTCTACAGAATAAACTGCTAATTTAGGATTGGTGACTTACGCAGAATAAAATTAATCAGTTTAGTATGTCGTAATTTTTTTTGAGTTAAAGCTATTTTAACTGTCGCACAATGGCATCTTGCAAAATCAAATTTTTTCTCTATTTAGAAACAACTATTGGTTTCATTTTTTTCAATAATTTTTATGGAAATGATTTTTTAGGAAGTTCTAGAGTCAGTTTTTTAAAGTTTGTAGACATTATAATTATAATGATCTTTTATTAATTATTTCAGCTGCTGAATTCCATATGCAATTTTATGTTATGGTGGATCTAGTAGTACATTTCTCTTATTGTTATTGTTGATTTTTATAGTCGATCGCAAGTTCTTAATTTATTTCAAGAAAATTACAACTAAAATACCATAAAATATTTACACCCAGGTATAGCCATTTCACTATTGTCACATGCTTGTTGCTGTGTGGAGATAGCGTGAAAGAATCTACCACCAAAAATATCATCTCGTGGATATCTTAAGAGGCTACAGAGAAAAACTGAAACATGAGATGAGCAGCTGCATTTTCCTAATTACAGCTCAAACTTATAAAAATCTGTGGTTGTTGTCCCGCCTGCCAACCGTAGCAACTATGGCAAATATGCTCCTTATAGGGTAATCTATTCGGTAAGCCTATATTCAGCAATGGGCTTATGATAGGCAAGAATAAATGAAAGTATAACATTAACGTTAGTTCTTGTTTGCAGTGTATAATAATTTAAAGCATATATTCAAACTTTCCTCAGAGCTGAAATTTCAAACGACAAATTTAAATTATATGAGCATACGTGTAAACACATTTTCGTCCCTAATTATCACATAGCGCCGTCATATCTTAGTTAGAAACGTTATACTTTATTATAATTAATAGAATCAGGCGTTACTTTGCGGAAATCCATTATATAAAAGCTTTTAGAAAAATTTACTTCGAAAATATCCGCGTTATAAAATAAAATGATGTTTCTTACCTAGTATGAAGAGCACCTCCCGCCCACCCTCAATTGCGTGCACTATCCCCGTCACGACTAATCCCAGCACCACTGCTCCCAACACCACTACACTAGGCAAGACACACCTCTGACGACAATACGACACGTGTTTCGCCTCTCCACGAGGCATCCTCAGGTGATATAGACTCTACGGTGCCTAACCGCTAAGTGAGCGGCGAGCCAAAACAACTGCCTAATTCAATTATAAATATATAATAAAAATTTCAATTTAGGCAGTTGTTTTAAACAG
Source organism: Parnassius mnemosyne (assembly GCA_963668995.1). Lineage (NCBI taxonomy): Eukaryota > Metazoa > Arthropoda > Insecta > Lepidoptera > Papilionidae > Parnassius > Parnassius mnemosyne. The sequence continues at coordinate 14,166,184 of CAVLGL010000013.1, read as the reverse complement.
GAAGAAGAACTCGGCACACCTAGTTCTACGCTTTGAGGAGTTCCAGTAGCATTCACCGAAGTACACCTTCGGTGAATGCTACTGGAACCAATCTATCAAGTCTGGAGGTAAGGTCTCATCATAACTAACAAAAAACTCGGCCAAACTCGGCACATCTAGTTCATACACCTTCAGTTCACTCCATAAAGTCCAAGACGTACCATCACCATCATCGTCATTAAAGCCATTCACAAGTCCACTGCTGAACATAGGCCTCGTACCAAGGATGATTCGCGAGGCTATTGAAATTAAAAAAACACCATAACTTCAATAGAGAAGATGGATGGGTCCTGCCATCTGCTTGGGATCCCATAATTAATAAAACTTAATCCAAGGCCAATCATACCACTGCAAGATTTCAAGATACTATAAGCTCCTAGTACGTAGATCGGACCAAAAATTAATATATAAGAAATGAAGGTATCCGGGCTAACTATGACATCGGGATGTCAAATATCTCAAATATCTCATCGACACCTATGGTCACGAGGGGGCCGTGACCATGGGTGTTGTAAAGCACCCGAAACGTCGGGAATTAAAATAATACACAAGTTTTGTACGTGGTAGAGCCATGCTGCAGCTATATTAGTAGTATAGTTGTAGCACGAATGGGTCGGCTCTACCGGAACCACGCTCTCACAGAATACCAGCGTAAAATGGCAGCTTGACACTGCTGTGTTGCGTATGGTGAGTGTAGAGAACCGCAGACCCATTTTACTGGAAAGAGGCATTCCATCTTAGTCCTCACGGGTGACGACGCATCTGCATTATGATTCTTTATTGAGGATAAATGTAGATGTCTATGGGTCACAGCAACCACTTACCATCAGGTGGGCTGTGTGCTCGTTTGTCACACTATCCTTTAAAAAAAAGTAAATTAAACGCGATAAATCCGTAAATATAGTTTTGTTCAATATTCAGGTACTGATAAATTATATTTGCATATTATTATATTATTATAACCACACTATATAACCATCAATACAAGACATTAAAAATCAAATAAATATAAATTAAATTTTTACATATTTACAGATAATTTATTTTTCCTTTCTGTAACTTTATAATACACACGTCAATAAAAAAGGCATAATGCGCGCACCCTACTTCCGTTTATTTACCACAGTTACAAGCTTTTAAGTGTGCTTACAGGAAAAGCCTACGTTTTATTCGTTAGAAATATCGTCCTGCCATTAAATAAAAAAGTTATAAAAAATCGGTGAACTGGTTTTTTTACAGCATTATTTTACGGTTTGCTTAACAGAAATGGATACGCTTGTTAGATATTCTTTTTGGTTTGAAGAGGAAATAAAATTTGTTTCAGTTCAAACTTCATACTACGCAAAACAGTGTTATAATAGAATTTTAATAAAAAAATTCAGGCCAAAAAAATCTGTAATTGAGCTTTTCCATCAAGAAATCCTCAGTAGTTGTCCGGAGTTAGGAAGTTGGCGGTGTCTCACCCCCGTGCCTCGGAAAGCACGTAACACTGTTGGTCTTACGCCTGATCTCTCTCCGGTCGTGTCAGTTTCATCCCATCAGACTATGAGAGTGAGGGAACAGATAGTGCACCTGTGCTTGCGCATACACTTGGACACTATAATCCTGTTCTGCGCCGATGGCTAGTCTCCGTTGAGACTAGCCACCGTGACCGAATTTCGATTTGGAGGAAATTACATATTATTATTATATAAATTTAATATTTTAAATATAAATGTTTTCATAAATTTTAAATTTAATATAAACGTTTAAAATAAATCGAATCGAATTTATTAATTAAAAGTGTTTGCTGAACCACAAAAAAATTACAGATATTATAACACCTCTCGTTCTTGTGATGGTTCCCGTAATAAGCTACTTTTATTTCTAAAGAGTTTGCCGATCCGTTGGGCTATGTCCGTTGCTCGCGTTTTACTGTGATTATTCTTATTACATAGCGTAACTCGGAGTTTCTTCGAGTGACTTTTCTTAGGAGTGCTGTACTGCGTCTCACCTCCAAATGTCCAACGATTCCGCCGTAGTGACTATGTCATTAACAAATCGAAATTAAATGATGAACTCGCCATTCCATTAATTTGGAAACGAATTTCAATGCAGCGGTAAAAATTATTGGGGATAAAAGTTTACTTACACTTTTTTGCAGTTGGGTAGGTTTCGTACTCATTCTGTACTTGGACATTCATCGTTGCCTTACTAGATATATATTTCAGCACTTCTATATAGCGGGAGTCAATTTGGCACCGCTAAACGGACTGTGGCAATACCCGAATTTCGACGGAATAAAGGGCTTTCTCATGGTTCACAAACGCAAGACAGTATTAAAGATCATAGATGGATTATAAGATTACATTAATCCACGTGAGCTGACCCATGAAACAAAATTGTAAGGTCGTGCAAACATAGTTCAAATTTGCATAACATCCCAAACAAACAGGCCCGATATACACCCATAATTTAATTAACATTAAATACAGTGAACATCTTTTCATTTATGATGTCGTTTCATTCCATATATCTATTAATATTGTTTATACATGTGAACATGTTAACGGAGAGTAACTGGAATTTATTTCGCGGTACTGCACCACTGGAATATAAGAATGAAAGCGTTGTATTAATTTGCATGTATGGGAAATATTTTAAAAACAAAATTCATGTTCCATTATCTAAACTTCTGTTACTGCGTCGAAAACAAGAAAAGTCCGGTGAATTGCTTTGATGCGATTAAATACCTACTAACAACGCATAGATTCAAGTGGATATAAAATTATTTATACCGTAACATACTTGTACTTTCAGTCAAAAATAATCTTAAGTTACTTTTTAAATATGCCTACTGATTATACAACAACTTCAATAGCACATTTCTTCTCTTTCGTCTGCGAAGTTTGCTTTGTTAATTTAACAAATTGGAATAATGTCCAAATTCATTAAAAAATTTAAAAAATTCAAAATTTGAGAGCCGTCACAATTAGGCACTAAACCCTTGCCGTAAGTTTCACAGTACTCGAGCAACCGGGTTCGAACCCCGCCGGAACAATAAAATTTGTTAATTACAATTTTAAGTGCTTATTTACCATATTATGTTAGTTGGTAAAGGAATACATCGTGAGGACACTTGCAAGTCTCAGAAATTATTTAAAAAAAAATCGAAAACATGAAATCCACACGCAACACGATTTGGGACTTCGCAACGGGCGATTCCTTGCCCTAAAACCATGTGGAAAACGGGAGAAGGTCTGTGCCCATCTGTGGGACGTATATAAGCTGTAATTTTAACTTATTTTTTTACAAAAAGTATAATATCTTAATCATACAAATAAATTCAGGAGTTTTTTTTTTAATTTAACAATATTTACTAGGTATATTACTTATACTATAACTATATCTATCTATGTTCTTTATCTTCGCTGACAGGTGGATTATATTTATAAAACAGTTTAAAGTATGAAACTTTCTAAACTGTTTATGCAAGACAGACTAAAAACATACTTGTTATGGTATCGGGAGCATAGTAAACATAACACCAATTACTTACCGTACGTTAACTTAATTGGAAGAACCCTTTGTTTGTTTTTGCAATAAATTTTCGATATGACATTAAGTTAACTTCAAAATAACGTCAGTTAATATTGACGATACTTTTTTATTTAATAAAATAATAATGAAAGATTTTCTATGTATAAGTTAGGGTGACCACACACTCCACCTGATGGTAAGTGGATATTGTGGCCCATAGGCACCTAAATAGTAAATCTACGCTCGATTAAGAATCAAATAGTTGAGATCTGAACGGCTACGATTCCGATAACGTTGTCCATTTATATAGATCCTGTAAATTGATTTATTTATAAGTTACGCAAAATTTTCAGTGTAATAGTGTACTTGTGTAGTGCATATACATTCCAGGTATGTAAAATATTACCAGTATCAAATCTGTGTATAATTAAATAAATAAATGATGGGTTTATTTCAGTAATTTTGTTTACAAAATATTGCTGAGACTTCCCAGTGAGTAATCAGGGGATACTCGTGTTGGGAATGACCCGTTAGTCCCTTAAGGATTTAAAAATTACAAAAAGTAAGATTTAAAAAAGTTTAACCTCTAGAGAATTAGTACGTGTATTATTATTTAGGATTATTCAAGAGTGTGTGAATGTGAGCGTAGGACTGTTGTTGTATGTATGATGTGGGGGTGTGTGTGTATGTGTGTGTGTATGTGTTCGTAGATGAAGAAAGCATAAGTAAGAAGACTAGTTGCCTTGCAAATAAAAAATTTACTGATCAAATATGAAAGACAGTATAGACATTAGACTTTTACCTGTAAATGTAAGATGTTGGTGAGATAGATTTCAGACAATTATATTTAAAATATTTTCAACCTCGTCATAAGTAACTGTATACAACCAATACTTTAAATATTTTTGCATATATTTAATTGCATAGGATATATTTTAAGTGTTTTATTTAATTCATTATATATTAAAGCACACTGACTTACTGTCTAATAGCAAAGACAGTACGTATAACCTCTTATACGTACTGTCTTTGCTGTGGAATAGGGGCCACATCCTATATATCCTATGATTTAAGCAACTTCTATGGCGCCTGAAGCTCGTTCTAATCTTTACCCTTTTATCAACGAAGGTGACAAAAACTACAACAAACGATAACCCCGAACGTCGTTCGTACCGAAAGTTAGCATTTATCTTTTGGTAGGATATTTACGAGTATTACAAGAAATGTCAGATTTAAAAAAAATGTAGATCTAAGTCACCCTAATAGGTAACTAATACCTATTAGTTGACTAAGACGAAGATCGATAGCTCGACGCGTCTAAAAATATTAACACCACTTCGACAGCCAGTTTGACATTTTTTCGAAATCTCTCAACTTATACTAAGCCTTTATCCTCGAGTTGATGAGAGGCTAATACGAAATAAATTGTCTACTGTATAATTTTACTTTTTAAAGTGAAAATTTCTTTAGAATCGTTGCGATCTGAAACTCGATGAAACGAAAAAACGATACTAAAAAGAGACAAACATATTATCTGTAGGATTTGCCTGATGAGGATTTGTCGGTTTGAGTCTGTGAGAGAATGAGACAGTATACAGTGTTTCCTATTATCTCAGTCTCCTTTTCTAAACTAAAGGTTTATTTCTACCGCGTTTAAACTGCACACATGTTTTTATTTCTTTATTTAGACAAATGTATATTGTTAGGAATGAGGGTAAAATAATAAAATAAAATAAGAAATATTGAAGGTAGAACTATAATCTCTCACTTGTTTTAGTAGTATAAAGTATCACGCAGTCGACTAAAGGTGGCTACTGATCTGCCTGCCGCAGGGGCAATCTAGGAAGCACCGCGATCGGAGCAATATCAGAGCTGTCTCTACACACACGCCTGCCGTTCAGTTACTGAACTTCAGTATGAGAGTGTACGTCTCGCTGGACGCACGCGTTGAAAATGGCGCCAGTTTTATCGAAATATCAAAGAATCAGTATATATAGCCTTGGCTCTTTTTTATATAGAATAAGGGTGACAAATGAGCACAGTCCACCTGATGGTAAGTGGGCACTGTGGCCTATAGACACCCACATTTATCAACAAAACAACCAATTAATTAATAATTACAACCATAATATAGTGCTTAGAAGCTGCAGCATAGCTCTGCCACGCTATTTTTAGACTATCAAAGACAATTAAATATGACTAACTTTACTCGTCATAATTTAAGTAAGTAATTAAGTAAAATAAAGTTAAGTTATATCACAGAACAAATTGGTTATATACCAATTTGTTCTGTGATATAACTTAACTATCTAGTGCTAAGTAACTATAATTTAACTAGTGTTACAAATAGCCAGTATAGTTTTCTAATGATGGTTTTAATAAAATTTATTTACTAAAATTAGTATTTTTGTTCAAATATTTATTTAATGACATTTTATTTATATTCCAGCAATTTTAATATTATTGGAATATTTACTTTCCCATACTAGCCCGTATGATAAGTTAGGTAACAAATCCCAGTAATGTTACTTGTAAGTTACAATATTCAAATAACGTTCTTTCTGCGGTTCTGTACTCATACGCGTGCTCCTCGCGAAAGTCGCAACGAACTGAACAAAATTGGCCCAATTGCGCTACACACGCAACAGCGGCAGGGCCGATCTAGGGAGCAAGGAAGGTTTTGCGCTCCTGCAGTGTTGCAAAAGTGAAAAATAAAAAATCGGTAGATTTGCCAGCTAAAAATCTGGAGAAAGCGGGAGATTTTTATTTACATCCATGGGTTTAGAAATGTATCATAAAATGTTCTTTTAGATGTCGTTCTTTTTCGTTTCATTTTTTTTGCGATCAAAATAATGTCTTTATAATTTAAACTAAAATTTTATGATTATATATTTTTGCTACTCACGCTTCTCCAAAATTCTTCTGTTTCTTCACTGAGTGATTTAATTTCTTTCGTATTTAGAAGCAAACGCCATTCTAAATTAATTTTTTGATAACTAATGCTACCTAACAAATTTGGACATAAAGCACAACAGTTCTCAACAAAATAGAAGAAGGCTAGTAATTAATGAATGTAATTCTATGAACGAACAACACTATATATACATGGCCTAAGCTACCTAATTCGTAAAACAACCCGAACAAAGTAATCTTTAGGGATCTCCCCCGTACACTTACCAGACAATAATGAACTCTATCTTAAGATGTATCAGTGCAATATGCTTTAACCATACCGCGAAGTTAAAAACCTAATAAGGTTATAGGTATAGGTCCCATAGTACGTGGTGCGAGCAATTTCGGGAAGTCCCCGTACATAGATTTTGTGTTAAAAGTTCATTTTAGTATTTTGATTATTACTTTTCAATTTTATTTATGATTATTATTTTACATTAGTTGAAAATGTAAAAAAATCGGGAGATAAGTTCGCTAAATCGGGATATCGGGAGATACTAATTAAAATCAGTATATCTCCCGATAAATCGGGAACTTTTACGCACTGCGCTCCTGCCGCCCTGCCGCAGGGCAGACTTAAAAAATTGCCCCTGCTTGCCTACACACATCACAATTAAGGAGGCAATTAAGGGTCATCCCCACTCCTACACCCTAGATTGCCCCTGCGGCAGGCAGGTCAGTAGCCACCTTAAGAGGGATCAGTCAGTTTGTAATTCTACGAGTCTCATATCGTTCTTATGCCCGTTGGGCTAAAACATTACTTCTACACTGAGATTCTGCCCAAATAAGACAAGTGATGTGGTTCTATAATTGGAATAGTTTCTAAAAATATTGTAAATAGTTCCTCTTTTTAGTGTTTTAGTTTTTATTGTTACGTCGCAAATTTAGCACATTTAAAAAGTTCTCGAATAAATTCAGTAATTTTCCGGCTACATTACTGCGAGTATTTCAAGTACCTACATGATTGAAATTTGGAGATAAAAATTTAAAATTTTTTGACTCAAGGGTTTAGTAAAGAGAATTAAATGAATAGTTCAAAAAAAAGGAAAATATAAAAACAGCTGTTGTTATTACAAACCATTCGTTTGGAAACTTAAGATGACTTATGATGCTATGGTATAATACGACTTACATTAAAACTATTTTTTTTTGTAGAAAAAAATCACTTATAACATATATTTGAGTAATACATAAATAAAAAGTATAGAAATTTGAAGGAAAAAATTACTTTGGAATCTCACCTCTCAGTATATTTACGAAAATTAAACACACAAAAACAAAAACAACTTTATTACAAATAGTGATTTACATTCTGTAAATAGTAGGAAACTATATAGATGACATTATAATACCAGTTACTTGGCTTCAAAGTATCAGCAATCCATTCATTGGGAAATTATACGCTTACGAAAATATACGCTTTTAATATAGTCCCAGAAAATATGCAGGCTCTATCTGTCCAAAAGTTTAAAATTTATTCTAAACAAAAGCTATATAAAAAGGGTTATTATAATCTTATAGAATACTAGCTGACCCGGCGAACTTCGTACCGCCTAACAGTCGATTCTTTTATTTATTTTTTTTAATGCTTATTCTGCTATTCGGGACATCGGGTCAGCTAGTAAGATAAAAAAGAAAAAAGAAAGTTGATAAGTCAACAATTACGTTATGTCAAAAAATAAAAATTATAAAACACGACTTTATGGCATACTATAAAGTTGTGTTTTATAATTTTTATTTTTGTATTAAAGTTCAAATTGACTTTTAACTATTGTTACGAATCTTTTGTATGGGAATATACAAAAGTGTTGTTTTTAGACTTTTTCAGGCAATTTTTTAAATTTTTCTCTCCGTAAGAACCATCTTCGTACTTCAAGGAATATTATAAAAAAATAATTAGCAAAATCGGTTCCGCTGCTCTCGAGATTTTGCGCTTAGCAACACATTCAGTGATTCATTTTTATATTATAGAAGATGACTGATAATATTCCCAAGGAATGAGGTGATTACTACCATGTTGTTTCTAATATATAATAAAATTTACTACATATTGTAAATTGTGATAAATTATTATTTAAAAAGAGTCCAGCTACGTTTTTTGATGAATCTTCCCAGGGCAGAATTTTATTCCGAAACAGAGGTAAAACAATAAATGACTTTCGATAAGTATTGTTCTACTCTTAGACAAATTTTAGCGGTTCGTATATTTTGAAGGGGTTTAGAAACCCGGCTTTCAAGCAGATGTAAACACTTCGACAAGAGAGTCGCAGAACTTGGATCTAACTTTGTTGTGATCGTAGCCGTGTTTTAAACACATAGTGTATGCGGTTCATCATGCACATATACTCGTCACTCCCACATACACAAGTCATATGAGTAAGTGCTTTTTTGTTATAAACAAAGAACGTTCTTAATTTCTCAGCTCTACATAACCTTTACTTTAGGTTTATTAAAATCGATTTTTGCCTTCTTTAGTCCTTTAAGTCAAGTTTTAGAACTACTAAACGCGCACAAATACAAGATTCCTTCTCTGTATATCTCTCTCTCCTCCTTTCTTTTCCTATCCTTTTATAATTTATGGCATTTTAAGTATGCTGTATTTATAGAACAGAACATTAAAGTATATAATATTTATTATTCAAAAAACTAAGGCTGAATACCTAAATTGTACAAGAACACTGGCTGCGTTCCCTCTCTGAATGACTATACATAAAGAACCAGCCCTCTTATCACCAGCGGCGACGACTAGTCGCGAATACAACTCCTTTAGGAACTTGACCTCACGCGGACCCCCGACCGATAGTCTCTACTGCAAATGGCACAAATATTGATCATCTCTCAGAGACTCATACTTTTGCTTCTGTTTGTTATAAACGATTTGTTTTCTTTCCTCTGCAGTCCACAGTATTGTCAAACGCCACGGTCAAAATCAGTTCAACGAACATCACGCTTTAATTTTAAATATATATAGTGCTACTATAATGTTTTGTTGTTAAATGACAAATATTGTATGTTTTCGCGATTAAAAGACATAAACCGTGCAAATTAAAAAGCCTTTAATATTTCAGACGAAAAGAAATAGCAAATGTACAATCAAAAGTTGTGTCGTTCATTACTGTACATATGTAACTCTTCGTAATTATGAACACTGCACTACTTTTTGAAAGCTATTCATGACGAGAACACGCCACGAACTTTATAAGGGTGTTTCAATTTCAGATGCGTTTTTATTTTGAACCTCTGTAATATATACCTAATACTTTCGGTCAAATTATAGCACGGAATGTATTCCGTTTATATTTTATTGACTTTTAAGTAAAAATGGAAAGTAAGATAATAAATAGCTTACAGTACTTACGTAATGTAGGCTATTTATTATCGGGAGACCTGTATCAAGCTGTGTTACCACAGCTGGATAGAATAGAATATAAAATTGAGAATCAAATGCAGATTGCACTAAGATGGGGTGCCACGTTACCAGTAAGGGACTCTGGTTCTCTACACTCACCATACGGTAGAATACAGCAGCATTAATCTTCTGTTTTATGCTGGTATTCTGTGAGAACGTGATCCTACTCCGGTCAAGCTGACCCATTCATGCTACAGCATAACTACAGAGTGACTATACCACGTAAAAATTATACATATCTTTATATATAAAAATTACGTGACACATTGTTTGTCCGCGATGAACTCGCACGAGGATCAAGTCACGACTATCAGGTCGTTCCAAGTTGACCTACAGTAGTCTCTACGAGACAAAAGCCTTCCACCACACCATCAGATGTTCATCGCTCCTGAATGACTCACAAGTAAATCGCAGTTACAACTATGCACCAATCTAAATATCCAACAATTTAACAGTGGTAGAGCCACGTGGCGGCTTTTGCTGTCGCACGGATGGGCTGGCTCGAACCGGGATGGTACCACGACCTCACAGAATACCAGCGTGAAGTAGAGGTTTACCTCTGCGTTTCGCTTGGTGAGTGCAGGTGGCCGGCGGCCCTTTTTACTGGAAATGAGGCATTCCATCTTACTCCTCACGGGTGACAACGCATCTGCATTTTGATTTGTTATAGAGGATAGATGTAGATGTCTATGGGCCGCAGCAACCACTTACCATCAGGTGAACTGTGTGCACGTTTGTCACCCTTATCCTATAAAAAAAATCGTGCAATGCGACCAAATAGTAATAACAACTAAGATTAAGAGTATGAACGCTTAGAAATACTTCCGGCAACTTCTTCAATACTTAATTATATTTCAACTAGATCAATTCAAAGAAAACTTTACTTATTATCACTAAATAAATAGTCCAAGAGCCATAAACTTTCTAATCGTTTGTTACGTAACAAATGTATTAATCTCTATGTTCAGTCATCCACGTTACGTCTCAACGATGACTAAACTCATCATCATCATCATTACAGCCTTTCATAAGTCCACTGTTGAACATAGGCCTCCCGCAAGTAACGCCACAAAACACTGTCCCTAGCCACCTGCATCCATCGACTTCCTGCATGTTTTACCAGGTCGTCACTCCATCTAGTGGCGGGTCGCCCTACACTTCGCCTACCGGTACGAGGCTGCCACTCAAGAACCTTTCTTCCTCATCGGTTGTCGGTTCTCCGAGCTATATGGCCGGCCCACTGCCACTCTAGCTTACTGAAACTCAATCTCTACTAACACCACACGCGCGCCGCACGCACTCTTTGAGCCACGGCTACGGTATGCCTGTTGACATAGTCAAAATACAAAATAAAATGAAGTAAGCAACTCTACTATTTAACAAGGTCATTAATCACACAAGTAGAATCAGGTTAGTCAATTGAAATAAGCTTGATTTTCAGGCATTCCTCTAAAGCAATTAAAAAGTCAACCACTTGTTACTACATAATATTTTTTTCAAAGCAATATTTAGGATAAATTTACTTCCTTCACACATCAAATGTCAGTCGGCAGCAGCGATAAATAATCCGCCCGTGGCGTCCCACGCCGACAGCATACTTCAATTCAAGAACGATCGGTGCAGCACCACGCCTTCATCACATTATTCGAAGATTATACGTGTGCGATAAGAGGAACTTGATCCCACTTCTGATATAGGCGAACAGAATTATCTTCAGATGCACTCATCATGGATGGCGCAAATATGCAAATATACGTTACAACATAAAGTACAAGAAAATAATAAGCAGAGCGTTAGCAATTTGTCGTTAAAATATGGTACGCTTCCCGATGATGTTATTTTCAAAACTTCTCTAAACAAAAACGGTTGCCACTTACCACAGATACGACGCTTCGCTAGAGTAAAACCTTTACTCTTGATCTGGCTACTTTTTTATAGTCGTGCCTACATATATCTATCGTGGCGCAGTGTCTTAGCAATGAGTTGCAGTGCTAAGGGCCTTGGATTTGAATCCCAAACATTTAATATAATAGAATACAAGTAGTTGTATGGCCTACAAGTAATTGTTCTGGATGTTGGTCCTAACAGTGGTAAATATATACTTTTTATATAACAAACAGGTGTAATACATTTTCGTAACTGATGATAAACGGAAACCGTAAATCACAGTCACGTGACGTCATATTTTATCACGGCTATGAAAAACGGGTAATTCATGACAACCGCGTATGTGCAAGCAACTTGGGAATTTTCACGTTTGATATAAATGACACAGTATTGACATATATTTTATTAAATTGCAGAACGATTTAATTCCCACAACTACTATTTCTAGAGTGACCAATATCGATATTATCAATCAATACCAATTTACCAATTATAAGATTATATACATGTTTTTCAAAATCCATGTTGTCGGGAAAACCGTTTTAAAATTATAGTTTAATTTAATTTTTATAACTTTCATTGGTTATAACAAAGAACACAAACGGATTTAGTATAAAATATAGAAAAAAAAATTGCATAAATACACACAGTATCATGACAAATAGTACAACGTGGATTGTTTTAATTTTTCTATTTTTTTTATAAAAAAAAATACTAGTAATGCTATTAAACATTACTAATATTACCTTTAACCACTTCTAGTAAGCTTAAAATACTTGTGTTAGAAGTGGTTCACGAATCACGACAGTAGTCGAATGGCGGATTCGAACCCACGACCTTTCGAGGCTAGTGACGCTTCTTCTTCGCTTCTTTACTTGATTGCTTTAAATAATTGGGTTTTTCTATCTGCATAATATCCGTGTAATGAATTACAATAACCAAAAACTTTTTCGAACTTAGGCATCGTCCCTCAATTTCAAAAAGTACAAATCCCTTTAATAAAACTCAAAACCTGGAAAACTCCTGTAAATTATTACTCAGTGTTTACTCGTTCCTTCATTGTTTTTATGCAAATGGAGTTTCAAATAACAATCAAATCTACTAAGAATGGTTACGCCGTTAAAATATCACACAATGCGGCGGTTTTAACACATGTACGTTTTATTTTTGTCGTTAAGCCTCGCATTGTGACTCGTTTAATTAATAATTCAGGTACAATACACAGAATTATTTATATATTCTTTGGTGATAAAAAATTTATGAAACCAGAAATTGATGAAACGATGCGTTTTATCGTTAAATTAAAAGACAATAAAATAAGCAAGCAGTTGCGATGTAAGGATATATATAGTATAGTATAAATATATCTATAATATAAAAATGAATCGCTAAATGTGTTGCTAAGCGCAAATCTCGAGAGCAGCTGAACCGATTTCGCTAATTCTTTTTTTATAATAATTTCTTGAAGTATGAAGATGGTTCTTATGGAGGGAAAAATTTAAAAAATTGCCTGAAAAATTCTAAAAACAACACTTTTCTATATTCCCATACAAAATATTTTCGTAATAATAGTTAAAAGTCAATTTCAACTTTAATACCACACCATAAAGTTTAAGTGTTAGTGGAGGGGTTCCGGGAAGGCAAAACAATTGAGTGACATTAGTATCGTATAATTATTAATGTCAATATTTGTCAATATTTACACGACGGTAACATTACTCAAAAACAAAATTAGTGTTCCGCGCAAAAAAATTGATATCCATGAAATCGTAGTAAATTCCACGCGAGCGAAGTCACTATGCCTTATCGTTCCATGAGTGTCGTAAGAGGCGATAGAAGAAAACAAATTAGGAAATAGGAAGCAGTGTCTTTTCAATAACAACCTAGAAAAAACTGCGATGGCCAACCCACCTGCCAAGAGTGGCAACTATAGCAAATATACCCCTTATGTGGCAAACTATGTCAAGCAGTAAACTTTGATATGTTCTTATAAAAAAGTAAAATTATAGCCTATATATTACTGTTGGGCACTGACCTGCTCTTACTTTTGAAATCTTTTTGTGATCCAACACTAAAATCTGGAAAAGGACTGCTTGTTAGAGGACTTCACACATTAGTATTTTTTTTCTGCTAGTTTCCTTCATAATGTGTTCCTACATGTCTAAAACATTAAAAAATCATGTTTTCTTCGCACTATTGCTGAATTATTTCCCATTCCATACATAATGCTATTTCTCTAGGCAAATATAAGTAGACAGCTTACGCATGATCCTGATTTATTTGATCATAAGAATTTTGTTTTAAAAATTGAAAAACGATAAGTTCTCTGTTCTCATTCTTATGTACATATTGCATACAATCGCTGTCCTTGGCATTCAATTTAAATAATTTTCAGATTATCTTTCGAAGAGATCATTCTGTCATCTCAGCAGTTTTGAGCTCCGACTTGATGGTAACACATAGTGTCCCGCAAAGTAGCATCCTAGGACCAACTCTTTTTCTTATTTACATAAATGAACTGTGTCTGGCGAATAAAAAAATGAAAAAAGTGTGCAGACATGTATAGATTTCAATCTTTAAGAGATATATTCATGAACCAATGCTACTTAAGCGTATTATTATTGTAGCAATATGTTAGTCAATCACAACGATTTTGGGGCACAACTCCAAAATATATATTTTTTTTATATAAGAGGGGACAAACGAGCATGCGGCTCACCTGATGATAAATGACTACCGCCGCCCATTAACAACCACAATACCAGGGGAATTGCAGATGCGTTGCCCGCCTTTTAGAAAGGTGTAAGCTCTTTTTTTGAAAGTCCCTAAGTCGTATCGGTCCGGAAAATTCGCCGGTGGTAAACAATTCCACAGAGAGGTTGTACGAGGAAGAAAACTCCTAGTAAAACACACAGGTGTGGACCGCCAAGCATCCAGATGGTAAGCATGTAATCGTGAATTTTGAGGCGAAGTGTGTTCGTGAAATTTGGCGCTGGAATTAATCCGAACAATTCCTCAGAGCACTCCCCGTGGTAAATTCGATAGAAAATGCAAAGAAATGCAACATTCCTACGCAGTGCCAGTGTATCGAGCCGATCAGAAAGAACTCGGTCGTCGATGATTCGAACCGCTCTGCGCTGGATGCGGTCAAATGGAAGGAGCTGGCACTGGGGTACCCCGGCCCAGAGATGAAAACAGTATTCCATATGAGGCCGAACTTACGCTTTGTAAAGTTCCAAGCGATATGCCGGCATGAAATACTGTCTCGCTCTGCTGAGCACGCTATGCTTTTTAGAGGCTAATTTGGCCTTCCCTTCCAAATGACCACGAAACTGCACACTATTCGATATGTTGACGCCGAGGATTCCGATGCTAGCTAAGGCAGCAAGAGGAGTGCCTTGAATCTAAGGAGATACGACAAAGGGTTCTTTTTAGCGGTAAACGCGCAAACTTGTGTCTTCTGGGGATTGAACTGGACTAGATTTAGTCGACCCCAATCAGAGACTTTGTTTAGCAAAGACTCGACTTGAGACACACGTTTGTCCCGGTACTCGGCACCATTTTCCTGAGAAACATTGGCACGGCTGGTATATAAAGCATCACTAGTGATGTCGTCTGCATAGCAATGAATGTTACCAGTTTGCAACACATCATTGATATGCAAGAGAAACAGCGTTGGTGATAGCACGCAGCCTTGTGGACCACCAGCGTTGATAGGCTTGAAATCAGAGCATGCACCGTCTACTACGACCTTGGTGCTCCGATCAGCAAGGAAACTGGTGATCCATTTGCATAATTTCTCGGGAAGCCCATAGGAAGGAAGCTTTGAAAGAAGCGCTTTGTGCCAGACCCGATCTAAGGCCTTCGCTATGTCCAAACTAACGGCCAATGCCTCCCCCTTGGACTCTAGTGCCTCCGTATATCTATGAGTCAGGTAGACCAGAAGATCGTCAGCTGATCGACCCAGACGAAAACCGTACTGGCGGTCACTAATCAGCTGGTGTTCCTCTAGGTACCTCATGAGCTGGCAGTTTATAATGGATTCCATTATTTTGGAGAACAAGGAGGTGATGGCGAAAGGCAACTACAGAGTTGAACGGGTCTGAGCGGTCGCCTTTTTAGGGATCGGGTGGACCAAAGTTGTCTTTAACCAGTGCCAACTCCGGGGCACACATCTACAGCACAATGGGAGGGACTCCATCAGGCCCACTCGACTTGCTCACGTCCAGGGAGACGAGTGCTTTGTGAACCCCGAGTTTTGTAAACCGCACATCCGTCATGGTGCACTCACACCGCGGGAAGGTCGGCGGTATGTTCCTCTCGTAATCTAGAGTCAAGTTGGACGCAAAGAGAGAGCTTAACAGATCGGCTTTCTCCTTTGCGGCATGGGCTATTGAGTCTTCCTCTCTGTGCAGAGATGGAAGAGATGGCTGACAGAAGTTCCCTTGGACAGCCTTGGCGAGAGACCTGAATGCACGGGTTCCCGAAGGAAGGCGAACTAGCTTCTCGCCAATTCTGCCGATGTGCTCAGACCTTGCCTTGGCAATGACGGTTTTGAAGGACCTGGAGACGGAATTATACCTCTTTTTAAGAGCGCTGGTGTTTACATCCCGAGACGTTAATTAAGACGTCATCCCAGGCCCGTTAACACTCCTGCTTATTGCGTGATGCTATTTTACAGGAGCGACCAAACTATGGCTGGGATCTGCCTCCGATGGGCACCACTAACGATGGAATAAAAAGTTCCATACCTAAAGCAGCACAATCGGCAACAACGCTGGTATCTTCCGGCGAGAAGCAAACCCGCCCCCAAGGGTGGGATGCAAAGAAATACCGCATCCCGTCCCGATCGGCCGACCTTTAGTGCCAAACACGGCGGCAAGCTGCAGATCGCAACTGCGATGGGAGCGTGAGTGGCATCGTACTCCGTATTAGGCAATGGTTCGAAGAGCCCAGAGAGGCATCGACGGAGACCTGATATCCGTCCGGAAGAGAGGTCAGCAGAAAGTCCAACAGGGAAGGTACATGATCCTCCACATCTGGGATCCACGTAAGCGAAGTAACCAGTTGTGTTAGACCATATGCCAAGACAAAGTCATAGACAGATCTACCCACATGTTCGGTTAAACCAGAACCAAGCCATTCAGCATGGTGGGCGTTAAAATCACCGAGCATCAGGATCTCTGCGGATGGGACCTGTTGTAGCACGGAATCTGCAGCCATTTGGACGTGGTCGATGAGTCGGTCTGTGTTGGCATTACTGCTATGGGACCCATAGAGGCACCCGTAGACCGTACCTTCAATTTGTACCCCGAGTAGGAGAGATATGAAGTATCAGCCGGAGAGGACATCTAAGTCTCGTTTAAAAAGAGCAAGATCGGCTTTGCCGTCTCTAGATGGTAATGGACAGCGTTAAGGTTGGAATGAAGTCGCGAGCGGAATGTCGCCCCCCCCCCCCTCCAGAATACGTGGGGCAGCCTGAGCACTCATGCTCAGGAGTGGAGTATTTTGGTCGTGCATGCTCAGCGAGGGATTCTCTAGGGGTGCTGGTACCCTCCTGGGGTAGTCTTTTGTTTAATTCCGCTACCATGTTGATGGGCGGCAAGGGGGAGGGGGGGGGGTTAAATTTGGCCTCTGGCCACCTGCACTCACCAAGCGCAATGCAGAAGTAAACCTCTACTTCACGCTGGTGTTCTGTGAGGTCGTGGTACCACCCCGGTTCGAGCCGGCCCATCCGGGCGCTCTACTGCTCAAATATAATGTGTAGAAGCGGATCAACGATCAGTTTTAAAAGAGTATACTTTGAAACCCTACCTATATCCTATTTCACTATTATACGAATGCTGTGAGTTTAGTAACTCGTCAGAAAACTTTTTATATTAACTACTGTTATTCAGAAACATGACGAAACTGTACAGGATCCAGTAAGTTTGCATAGATATAGAAAAGACATTGCTTGCAAACGAGTTCGTAGTTGCCGAAGCGCCAAACGTTCTATGGCTTTCTGGGAATACAGTATTTTCTTTTAAAATAAGGAGAAATATAAAAGAATTTCACCTACTTTCCCTTGATTATGATAGAACTAAGGAACTGCGTACAACTGTATCTCAAAAATGTTTGACTCGCCGTATCTACAGACCTTCATTATAGCTATTGGCTTTTTCTAATAGTGATCAAACTTGGATTTTAGGTAAATATAGCCAATAAAGTTAATAAATTTATAACGATACAATTTTATTAACAATTTTTGGAAATTATCAATTAATTTATTTAAATGAAGCCTTGAATTTAATCCTCGCTATCCACGCCCTGTTTTCGCTAGGGCAACAATAGGACCGCGGCTTTTGATTAATACCAACCGCCTGACAGATTATTAAGCTGGTGATAAGAGCTTAAATACAAAGTCACCCGTCAACCTAATCTTACCACTGACGACTGAAATACTCAAACTGACTAAACATCCAATAAGACAACTATAAAAAACTTTTAAACCGACAATTCCATCTTGGTCGATAAGAGAGTGGCTGTTTCTTACTTCAACTACCAATCAGCAATACACCTAAAGTCGTAATCCAATTTGAAGGATAAATAGCAAAATGCTGCAGTTTTTCGTATAGTTAATGATGAGAACTGTAACCCTTTTAACTGGTAACGACGCATTTCATCTTAGGTGTCAGGGGTAACAACGAATCTGCATTTTGTTTCTTATACATTATATATTATATCCTAGGTATCTATGGGCCGCAGCATTCAATTGCCATCAGGTGAAATGTATGCTCGTTTGTCACCTTTACTTTTATATAAAAAAGAGAACCAATATACAATAAATACAGCTTGTAGGGATATCATGTTTTTGCTTAGGGACGACAACATATGACAGGCTTTCTTTTTATAAAATGGATTGCAGTTACGCTGCATTTTTACGTGTAAAATCAACTGCTATACTTGTACGCATTTTAAATACAAAAATATGAGTGCAGAATCAATGCGTAAAGGAGTTTTACAACGTGGTAGAGTCATGCTGTATCAATATTATGGATGTATGCCCGAATGGGTCAGCTCCATCAACGAAACACCTCGCCGTCACAGTAAACCAGCGTATATATTACGCGATAGTTTAATGCTGATCTGTTTCGAATGGTGAAAGTGGAGATCCGAAAACCCCTTTTTACTGCAAAAGTCTTGAACATATATCTTTGAATAATCTATGAGAAATATTTAGATACATTTTTGCTGTTTTGTTGAAACTCTTGATGGTCGATAAATTATTTAATAGCGTTTGGCAAATAATGACCATATTAGAGAATACTAAAAAGGCTGGCAGGCAGCTTTCTTTTTATAGGATAGGGTGACAAACGAGCACACAGTCCACCTGATGGTAAGTGGTTGCTGCGGCCCATAGACATCTACATTTATCCTCGTTTGCGAATCAAAATGCAGATGCGTTGTCACCCGTGAGGACTAAGATGAAATGCCTCTTTTCCAGTAAAAAGGGTCTCCGGTTCTCTACACTCACCATACGAAACACAGCACTGTTAAGCTGTTATTTTACGCTGGTATTCAGTTTTTAATCCCCGACGTTGTTATATGTTAGTAGTGTGTATCTATGTATCTGTGTGTCTGTGTATCTGTGTGTCTATGTATCCGTGTGTCTGTGATATCATAGCTCTTTAACGGATGAACCGATTTTGATTAATTTTTGTTTCGTTTAAAAGGTGTCTTAATTGATTGTTCTTAGCTATGTTTCGAGAAAATCTATTCATCCATTTAAAGATCGTCAGCTTTTTGTTTCGAGAATTTAAAATTTTTTAAATTTAAATTTTTGTGTTTTATTTCTTCTGTAATTTCTTTTTCCAAATACTTAAATGCTAGTTTTCTTCTTAAAATTTTAAATTCTTATAAGTTTGAGATGACTCACAGCAAAGTCGATGAACAATTTGTTCATATATTCATTTTTGGGCACTTTAATTTCATTATCGTTTTTTTTTTAAATACATAGGGTGATAACCAAGCACACAGGCAGAAAAAGCAATAGCATAAGCTTACTTTAAAAGGAACATAATAATATGCATTAAATTACAACAACGATGTGTAAAAATAATCTATGAAATACAAACATATCAATTTGACACTAGCTGCTATGACATAGTAAATCAATAATAATGTACTTGTATTTCTTTCCGGTTTTTGTTTAAATTAACATAAAAATCGGTTTTAAAAAACTTTTTTAAAGATATTATTGCATAAAAAGAGATTTATCCTGTTAACACTTCAAAGAAATCGCATTTGTATAAACATCATTTACGCATAGAATCTTAAAAAGCACTCCTTTAAGATGATTTTCGTGGAAAAGTCAAATGCATAATGAACATTGTTGCTTAAAAATTAAGGTATGTTTTCCTATGAATGAATGGTAACGCTGTCGAAAGGAATGTGTCTCTTCTTGTTTGAAGAACTCTTTAGTTGTATGCGGCCCTTTCTGTCAATGCTTAATGGTTACACTCTTCGCTTAACGTAAGAGGTGGATGAAAAGTACAAGGAACATTTCCGCCTCATCAGTATACAATGACAAAAGGTCTTGTTACGTTGTATTGAAACAGTAGGATAAATAACAATTGTTTTGGATATTTTGTTTACATTTATTAATTCATTACAGACTATAACAAGTCCACTGTTGAACATAGGCCTCCCCCATAGATTGTTTCGTAGGGGGGATATTTGTTTAAATTGCCACGCTTAGCAGGCTGATTTTTTATTATTTTGAACTAGCTGTGCCACGCGACTTCTCCTGCGTGGCATTCATTACGATTAGATTTTATGTTTTTTTTTGCGCGGAGCCCTAATAATTTTTCTAAAATAAAAGTAGCCTAAGTTACTCCTTATAACATTAACTATCTGCCAGTGAAAGTCCCGTCAAAATCGGTCCAGCCGTTTCGGAGATTAGCCGGAACAAACAGACAGAAAGACAGACAGACAAAAATTTTAAAAATTGTGTTTTGTAATTTGTACCGAATATACTTTCATATGCATTTAGTAAAAAGCTGTTATTTTGACTTTACAAACAGACACTTCAATTTTATTTGTTTGTATAGATTAGCGGTTAGCCACCGCAGTCTCTTCACCTGAGGATGTCACGTTTAGAGGCGAAACACGTGTCGTAGTGCCGTCAGTGGTGTGACTTTCCTAGTGTATTGGCGTTGGGAGTAGTGGTGCTGGGATTAGTGGTGACGGGGATAGTGCACGCAATCAAAGGAGGGAGGGAGGTGATCTTCAAAGTAGGTAACACACGTCATTTTATTTTATTACTCGGATTATAGCTAATTAATTTTTAACATCTTTAATTATTTTTAATTGTTATCATTTCCTTTGTTGATTCTTACGACATCCACGTGATGCTATTGGATAGTGAATTCACTTAAGTCGTCACGACATGGCGGTTGATACAGTTAAAACATAGAACATGTTTTTATATTATATTATTCAACTTGTGTAGAGCTAATTGAGTAGAGCCACGCCGCAGCTACATTATAGTTGCAGCACGGATGGGTTGACTCGACCGGAGAAGGACCACTTACGTGCAGAATATATACTTAAAACGCAGTACAGTATTCTTTTGTTTCGTATGTTAAGTGATGAGAAACGGAGAGCATTTTTACTAGTAACGATCCATTCCATCTTAGTCGTCAACTCATCTGCAATTTGATTCGTAATCGACGATCCACTTTATTATCATAAGGTGGGCTGTGTGCTCGTTTGTCACACTTACTTCTACAATAAAAAAGGAAAACCTGTCATTTCACACACGGAATTTTAAGTGGTTATTCCACAACTGTTATTCTGGCATTCTGGGGTGTTTCTGATATTTTTTTTTTCGACATTTGCGACACATAGAATTATCGTATTAATTTTATAACTTGTATCAAAAAAGTTATTACATTTTGTAATGATCTTGGTGATATTTAATTTCTTATAAGCAAATTAACACACCTTATAACACTTTTTAGGGCGTTACTCACCGGCTACGGTTATCGGAGAGTCAAGGGACTCGAGGATCAAAATAAAAGTATCCCAGGGCGCCTGTTGTTGGATGATTAGTAAATGAAAATTCAAAGATACATATACAGACAAAAAATAGTTTATTTCCCTCTAAAGTTCACATGTATAGCTCCAAATATCAAGTTTTCACTTTAAAATACCCTACGAACTGAGGTTTTGACTAACCTGGTGGATTACACAATATTACACTGTTTATGGTCAATCCCGCGAAGCAGTGAGGCAACAGATATCCTCCAGGTGTACGCCGGTCGCGGTCTCCTGGCCGCCCAGTCCCAATATAGCCACCCGTTGAAGCTGCCTCGCCTCGTTCCCATTGTTAAACTTGATAATGGACCATACTCAAAGTACGGACTAAGGACTAAGGACTAAGGACTAAGGACCCTATGACAAGGCAAAAGAATCTATGAAACACCGTGTACCGTTAATTAGAGCACATGTGCTTTTAAGAAGACAAAAACATTAAGTACTTACAATTTATGGGATGATGTGTTTCAACACATTAAACTGCCCGTAGACATTGTGTTTAAGGGGCCGTACGCCCAAGTAGTCGTCACTTTAAATTCATGTTCCGGCGTTTCGATTCAAAAATTATATATGTGCGTGTCCGATCATTACAACGGCTCGCTCCAAAAAGAACTAGGCCTCCCTTGGGCTACATGCCACCGTCGATCCTTGGTAGGATTTCGAACTAACACGAAAGGTCAATTGCATGCAATTAGCCAGCTCGATTCGTCAATATACGTTTCTAGTTACTTCTGACTAAGGACGTTAGATGGCGCACTGAAGTCTGTTCATCGTATGTAATAACGTAAATATGGTAAAATAATGTACACGAAAATTTTCATGTTACAACCTTTGAACGGCTATATCTACTAAACGCACCAACGAATCATGTCAGTTTTATACTGATTGTATAACTGTACATAATATCATATAATCCTAGAATCAGCTATCCTAAGGATCGTATAAATTACTAAACCTTGACACTTGTTTCAACAGCTGTCCTACCAAACGCACGAACATCAGCAGGCAGACCGACTCCATCCCATTCACATAAGTGATGGTGAAGTGTGACATGCAATTGATGCTAAATCAGCCACCCTAACGATAGTTTAGTCAATACGTTGTCGTCTCTGTGAATATAGGTACTATGTGGTCACCATCACTAGATACTGCGATATCAAAACAGAAACAGAAACTTTTTTATTCAATATAGATTATAAATAATACTTATTGAAAGTCACTCTATTGTTTGATTACCACTGGTTCGGAAAAAACCTCTGTTCTGGGAAGAACCAGCAAGAAACCCAGCGGGACCTTTAATGCAGAACTCATTCTAGTATTCAGCGTTATAAATAATGAATTGCTTGGTCACAGATCGCTACGAACAATGGTTTACGTCTAGTTTTATTGTAATTTAGCGATTAACTACGGCTTCGCACGGGTGATTTCTGTATCTTGATAACAGCGCCACCTACCGGGTCGAAATGTGAATGTAAACCATCAACCATTCAATCACACACGTTTTTTTTTTAAACATAATCGGTCGGGCGGTTTTGAGTTTTAGCGAGACTAACGGACAGCAATTGATTTTTATATTTAGAAAACGGATAAAAGGTTAGTAGTACATACGTTTGATTACAATTTATACATTATTTTGTGCTATTGTGTTACGTTTTCTTAACATTATTAATGACAAATTTAACAAAATTATTTATATATAATTTACTCTATTAAAATGTAGTTGATTAATGATTTTGACAAAGAAGATTTATATCCTATGGAATACTTTTCATATGTTACAATTACATGGTTAAGTAACATTGGTATGTTACTTAATCATGTATGTTTTACACCTCTGTGAGGTAAGTAGGAATGCCTGATAGTGTATAAATACACTGGCTCTCTATACCATTCAGGCTGGAACACATCAGTGTAAGTAATCATCCCGTGAGTTACGTAAAAGGCGACAGAGGGAAACAAATCAGTTGATGGGCAGCAGTGTCTTCCTGAACACGATTAAAAATAAAAAAGCTGCTGTTCCCAGCCCTCTTTCTAAGCGTGGCAACTATGGTAAATATCCTTTATATGAAGGTAATCTATGGTAGAGGTATATGTTCAGCATGATAGCAGTCTGTAACGGTAACAGTAACGGTACATATGTATACTATTGTACAGGATAAGAAAGAACACTGAAAGATGCACTTTGTAAAGGAAAGTCGTCATTAGAGGACATTGGACATGGATGGTTCCATCTATACTTTATATTAAAATAACAACAATTAAGCTTAGTGTTAATTTAATAAAACTAAACCGTTTTAAAACATCTTTCATAAATGTATACAGTAATGTTTTTGCATTTTATTATTTATATATTATTATTATACTATTTTCCAATCATCCAGTATACATTGATGTTTAGGCCAAACAATTAACATTTGAAATTAGCATTCAAAACTCGTGTCCGCCCGCTGACTTTGCTGAAAGATCACCGACGCCTCACTCCCGTGTGCGTCGCCCGGCAGAGGGCGCGGGCACAGAACGCGAGTGCGAGGACAGTAGCTTTAGTGCACCGACGCCGTCGCAACGTAATTTTTGTGGTGACCGTGGCAGCGATTTCGTGCGACCAGTTTTGGTTTTACCAGGTCTAGATTTTCAGTATTTGTACGCGTTACTTCGCTACTTAAATTGTGTTTCGTGAAGACCGTCTCGTATTCCGATGTCTAAGTATTGCAGTGAGTCCACTCGGGCCGCGTGATCACTGCCTTAGAAGGTCGCGTTCGATTCGCGAAATAATTTGTGGCTGAGTGAACGGAAGTGAACTTTGACCCACCGCTCATCAGTCGTGCCGCATGTTACGTTTTTGATTATAATTAATGGGATTTAGTTGAGTTTGAACGTCAAGTGGTATAGTGGTTGCATGCATAAGTGCATTCTGACAATATTAATTCGCGTTAACGAGTTGCCTTGTGCCATTAGATTTAACTCGGAGATATTTTCCTGTGTCGGTTAAAACAGCCAAACTTTGTGACCCACGAGAACCAGCGTTCGTATTAGATTATAGATTTGTGCTAATGGACGCTAGACTTTGAGTGACACCGAGTGACGCCGCTGGAGTGATACCTCATAGTGAGGCGGTGCTGGAGTCAGGGTTGCTGCTGATTAAAAAGGGCTAATTCAGGTTACACATATATACACTTCTCACACACTACTTACATTCACGACAATTAAC
This sequence comes from Parnassius mnemosyne, assembly GCA_963668995.1. Classification (NCBI taxonomy): domain Eukaryota; kingdom Metazoa; phylum Arthropoda; class Insecta; order Lepidoptera; family Papilionidae; genus Parnassius; species Parnassius mnemosyne. The sequence continues at coordinate 14,141,090 of CAVLGL010000013.1, read as the reverse complement.
GCCTGAACGAGCCCTGTGATCCTTCTTCGCCTCTGAACAGGTACGTACTATTTATTTACCTAGCTTTATCACTGTCGTGTAGGTCAACTCTCCATAAGGCCATTTGGGCCCCGTCCTTAGTTATCCGTCGAATCTGCAGCTGTATGGGCCCCTGTATAGTCGAACTTTGTCGGGACAGCTAAGGGCGTATACAATTGACTAAGTTTTATATGCAGCCTGAATGGGCCGTATGAGGAAACTCAAAGTTGCTCAGAGAGCTGTAAAAAGAGAAAAAATGCTTGAAATTTCTGGAGCTGAAAAAATAACTTCGTAATGGGGATATAAAATATACGGCGAAGGTGGAACACTACGGGTTTTTAGTCGGTACGAATCCGACAGAATCCGTTCTTGCCGCCGCAAGGCGAACGCAAGGTATTTGTAGGCATTTCTCATGTAAAAAAGGGCGGCCCCTCTAGATGGACTGGAAGAGAAGCAAGAATTTGATGAATACAGAAGGCTTAAGACCATGTTTTGTGGCATTCTTCCCTTTTATAGTCTATGTTCAGCAGTGGACTTGAGAAAAACTGTAATGATACTAATGGTGATGGTGAATTGAAAAACGTGGCGTGGCTCTTCCACATTCTGCAAAATACGTTAACGATTAATTCTTTAAGCTATATTTAAGCCACTGTGGATAAAGGTATTTCCTAAATTCGATAACAATGTGTAAATTATGAACATAGAACTGATATTGTGTTGTATTTTTTGCAGGTATTGTACAACACAAATGAATAATGTGTTGTAATATATTACATATTTTTTACGTTAACTGATTGACACACATAGTGCAAATAATATAGATAAATAATATGTAATTAGGTTATGAAGTAATCAGACCGCTGCTCCAGTTCGAAATGTTTAGTAGACTTAAAATTTCTACGAAACATCAAACATTTATGTTTCCTCGCGCTGTTATCTTCACCGACACACACTTAGTAAATATGCACCTTAAATAGTTATTAATTGCGCGTATTGAACTCGAGTCACTCAATACACTGTAAAAGAAACGGCGATCACGCAGCCTCTGAGATACTACGACTCCTATAATGAGAATCAAAACATCTTTGAAATTTTATTCTAAAACATACACTCCAACCAAATCACTGTTAATTTTACAACTATAAACATACATACATAACTGCTTGTTTGTTTCAAAGGTGCTCCGCAAATCATAAAAAAAGCGAAAATACGAATCTCGGTCAAACTTATGGCACTGCAGGAAAGGAAACCCTGCCTACACGAGGCTCTTAAAACTAGACAGTAATGAGAGCGCGTGTAGTATTCACATTTCGCTAAAGAGCAACGAAAAAATGTCGACCTTACCGTTCTTTTCACTTTTTATGATAATAACTATTCTTAAGTAGCGTTTACTTTTGTTTATAAATTAGATTAGGACAACACTGTCACTATCACTGTCGTGTTTACCCACACGACAAATAATTAATTCTACCTTGATGTGGGCCGGACTGAAAACCGATGCATACCGAGGCCGATCCAATTCTTGGTATGTATATAAGAAATAATAATAAGAAAAATTTGTTAGGCCTAGGATATAGTCATTACCATTAGTTTAATTTTGTTGTTTTTAATTATTACTTATGTTTTTGAAAGAGAGAGAAACCATTATATATACCAGTGCTAAAAGTGACGTAAAAAAATAATAAAAATAGCATTACTGTGTAAGAAATATATAGAGAAGGAACAAACCAGGAGATGGGAAGCAGTGACTTACCCATAACAAGCTAACCCGCCGCCAAAGGTACTATAGCAAATATGAGGCAATCTATGGGGAGGTATGTTCAGCAGCGGACTTTGTTAGGCCGTAAAGAATGAATGATATATTACGATTACCCGGACAAGATAATTTTACTTAAATCGAAAAACATGTCACTGTGAAAAGAAGCCGTAATAATACTTATGTTTAAATATATTTGTAACAATAGAAAAAAATTACGTTTAAATTTATAAAGCAAAATATTAACATTTTTAAAGATAATACATATTATGAAGAACAAAAACTTAAAACATCAAGCATAATCTCATTAAAATCAATGAGATAGAATAAGAAGAAATTTTAGCCCAGCAAGCTTAAGCCAAGAAGGATAATAAAATTGAATCGATTAAGAACACAAGAAGAAAATTAGAGGTAACATCGCACCAGCGTAAATATCTATTGAAAATATTTATTTGATTTTGAGATAAGGACAGAAGCAGGATAGTCTAAATAAGCACCTAGTACCAGCAATATGTATCTCATACAAACCCTTAACATTATAATCACATACAGTCAATTAAAGGCCAAGTAGAGTAAAGGATAATGTAAAAATATTAAGTGAATTGATTTTTTATTACCAACGAAGAAACGGAGAAGGTGTACGCGTGAGAACAAACAAATGTTGCTAAGTTAACTAAAAAACGGTTTTAGTAAAGGGTTTGTGATTCATCGCCCACGGTTCGTGGTTAGGTGTTATAGTTATAACTCGCTGTTAGCGATAAATATTTTTCACACGTTGAAATGACTTTCAGCGAATTTTTACTCAAGAGGGCTTGACCGATTTAGATGCAGTTTTTTTCTGAACTGTTTGAGATTTATTTGCAACGATTCTTCGATAGATTTGATGTTGCCAAACCAGTGACTATCCATCAAGTGCTGATACATTTTTTGTGAAGTGCTTGAGATTTAAGTGCCTCTTGATGGGAGCTAGATGAGTACCATCTGTATATGAACTGCTGAGGGTATAATTATGGATGTGAGCAACATCGTGGAAACCTCTGCAAAGGCACATAGCTAGTAGACAGTTTTTGAGCTTTTGTATTTATTTGTCGGCGCGTCTTTAAAATACGCGATTGAGAGTGAGCGAGAGGTTGCGTCACTCTAGCGGAGCGTCATTTCGATGGTGGCGAGGTGGAATTGAAGGTATATCGAGAAACCTCCTACTGGTTTGTGCAGTATAAAGTTCGCTATAGGAGTCAAGCACGAGAGATTTCATCTAATTCATTCTACGAGTGAAGTCAGCTATGAGGGCTAAGACTCTTAAAATATCTCTCACATTATACTGCTGTGTAATAATGACGGGCGACATATTATGGTATCTCAGGTACTCTATATCTATACTGAATGTACAGTGCAGTACGCTGTTTTATTACCAATAATGATTAATTGCGTAAGCAGGAGATCAATTTGAACATCCGCTCTCAAAGTATTATTATTTCTAACAAATAACCTTCTGATGTATCCCCAGTAATTCCGACATATTTAATCTTTATTGAACCTTACAAATTATAGTATAAAATATAGGAGAGGCGGACTTAACGCTAAAAGCATTATCTACTAGTCAACCTTAGGGCAGTAATAACAGTACAAAATTGGTTCCATAAAACATAATAAATATAAAAAGTAAACTTATACACACATATCTAAATATAGTCAATACCCAAGAATTATCTCTTGCATGAATTACGATAATATAGGGTAAACAGTACTAATGTTGGCACTCCTACAATGATTGGCACTTTGCTATTTTAATCTGAATATTAAGAATGTTATATATAATTACTTATACTAACAATTTATATTTAAAGCGTCAACTATTTTCCTATAAGAACTGTTTTAAAAATGTGTGCGGACAAATTCGTTAAAACTTAACAAAAAGTTAAGGTTATGTGACTAGATATTGAGACAAAAATGTGATTTTTAGGTAAGTTTATATGCAAGTTTCTGTCTATTTTAATCAACTAACGTCATTAAAGCATATTAAACGTTATTTTATCGTTGTGAAATAGAAGCATCGGTTTTTTTAATTGTGCCAATGACTATACTTTACTTTGTTTGACTACATATATATCAATTATTGTGAGATTTTAGAATAAATACCCCACCCATAAATACATACTAAACCGTTTTATAGAGGGAGAATAAAACGTCTATGAGGTGGATCATGCCTAATCGAAATCTTGCATCACTGTTCTTTGGAGTAGACGGTAAAACCTACTATTTTCCCCCTATAGAAAATGTGATCAGACGTTCAAAAGTTAGTGCCTAGAGAGAGGGTTATTTACTATTTTAAAAACGGCGCAACTTTGCCCAAGTCTCTCCATAATAATCAAAGCCCTTAACCTAAATGCAACGCGACTATTGCAATCAGCTGATATCATTGCATTTCGGCCCACCAAAGATATGTGGCGTAAACCTGTCTTTGAATGACGGGCAAACAATTTGACAAAAAGGTTACTAAAAGAGATGCGGGCCTATATTAGCAAGAATTTTACCGTATTGAAATAAATCTACATTATGAAATGGTTTTGAGACATGTGGGTTGTGCCCATTTAGTCCAGACAAAGTGGATTAAACAAAGTGTCCGGTGCCCTCGCAATCACAGCAAGCCATTTTCGATGATCACCGTTCCGTGCCATTACGCCGAATTACCTAATATTTTAAGAACAACGACTAATAACGACTGAATCAGAAATACCTGTATCAAATTTGCCTTGTATCCTTTCACTTAATAATGGTTTATCAGTACCAGAGCGTATACAACCTGCAGAAATTATTGTTGAGTATCAGAAAGAAAACTAACCCTTATGTTTTTCATTAACTAGGCAGCAAATTTAGAATGTGCTGGAGGTGAATGGGTGATTGTGGTGATTTCGAAATAAACTTAAATCTTTTAGGAAGCCCTAAAAATATTTATAGAGTTTTTTCCATTACCAAATACGTATCAAGTAAATACGGTAAAAAGCAGGTAAACAACACCGTTATTTTGTGCTAACAAGTGAAGATTCGGAAGCAGCGGAGCTAAAAAAATAATGGAATAATGGGGCAGAAATGGAAAATGCAGAATTGAATTAGTCAGCCAAATATAGAAACAAACTGACAAACAAAACAAGAAAAATGAAGCCAAAAACTCTGACACTATAATACTCTCAAAATTTTTAATCTAATATACCGAAATAAAGTTCTATTTCTACAAAATATCGAGAAAATACGAAAGGTTTTACTAAAAAAAGTGACATCAAAAATGTATGCGAAGAAAGAACAAAACATGGTAGACAAACGAAACCGCTTTCAGATAAAGATCTAAGGAAAATTTTTGAAGATTTGTTCAAAATAAGTGTTATAACAATAAGATGGAGCTTAGAAAGATCTGGGTATAACTTTTTAAGACTTCCAATGGTGCCAATGATTATACTTAATTTACAGTGCCATTCACTATGCTAAAGTGCCAATGATTGTAACATTTCCTAGAAAAAAGTTTAATTAGATTTTTAACTTAATTAAACATTTCTTTTTAAACATAATGCATTATTTTATTTATGGCTATCTAAACTAAAATCCAACAAAACAATAAAAATATAACAAATTTGTTTATTTACGAGAATTAACCACTTAGAAGTAGAAATCCGCTTAAAGTGCCAATCATTATACTGCTTACCCTATATACATAGAAACCGCACATACGTATAAAAATATGCACAAATATATATTAAATATATTATAAGACAATATAATATAAAATGCATAATCTTTATATATATTGTTTAGTGAGTAGGTCCTGTGTATAAACCGTTGAGGGTCTGATAATAGAACAGAAAATCTTCCTAGGAAACCATTACCATCTTATTAATATTATATCATTTTTACGCTGTTTTTAATAGGGTTATCGATGTCACATAGTGTCCTTAGAATAATCACTATGTTAATGTCATAAAAATGCAAGACATCTAACATACAGAAATATTGTTATTTAGGCAGTACCATAAAAATTAACTGAAAGGCTTAAAATAATAATAGTAGGTAATAATCAAAAAGCAAAATTAAAAATATTGACAAAAACCATGACGGATGTAAATGTTACAATTGAACAACTTTTTGATAAAACCCCAACAAAAGAAATGGAAGTGTCTTATGAAAGAAAAATAATCATTTTAAAAAGAGTTGATTTGTTCTCTCTCATATAAATAATTAATTAAGACTTTCCTTAATAATTCTTACGTTTGAGTGTCTATTTGTTTGTCGAAAACACAGACAGGAATTCTAATAATATCAAATATACATTTACCTATTAATATAATAACATAAGCCAAGAAAATCTGAAATGAAACTAAAATTTTCACTTTTACGAGTTTGTGACGAATTGAAATTATGTTGGTTACGTAAATAAATATATTCTCTAATTAATATAAATTGCTGCGTCTCTGGGAGATACATAATAGCTTTGCTATACAGATACATTTTAATTGAAATTTGGAACAGAGATGGCAACTTTAAAGACACTCAGGAAGCTGTGCTCGGGATCGCTATGCGCAATAAAATTTTTAACGACAGATTTCGCAGAAAATAAGGATAACTGACGGCCAAGCGGATGAGCAAGCTAAAATTATAATGAGTCATGTAGCCCGTCAAAATCGATTTTGACGAGGAACGCCAGGACTTTGGAAGTGGCAGCTTCGTATTACCAATGTAGCGGCCCTCCACAAAGATTAAACTTAGATCGATTAAAATAAATAAACCAATTCAAGATATTAACTCATTTTTTAATTCTTGTTATTATATTATATGACGAGAATGAAATATCTTTTATTATGATAATTAATTTTAGAACACTTTGTACTGTGGCTTTAAATGGACATTAATTAATTTACAAACGTGTTGCGAATATTCCCTTTCAGAACGTTACTGATGGTATTTCCAAATAACACAACATTGCGGGGAAACACTCATCATATAGAAATGTGTGACGAAATTTTCCCTGTCGCAGAAATATTCGCGATGAATGGCGATATCAACGCAGAATTGTACACAATTCGTGATACTTCGTACAAATTATACCTACATTGTTAATTCCAAGAGGCTTCGGAGAATTAAGAAACAAAAAACGCGTGAAATATTTAATGAAGTATTTTTCTTGATTCCTCATCAGAATAAAGATACAAAGTACGTAATGCCTTTCAGTATTGTCTGCCAGTTAACTCACAGAGTGGGGCAGTTTGGTGCAAATATAGCAATACCGGGTAAAAAAAAAAACATGAAATTAAATTGTGTGGTGGTTGTGGTAGGAATCTTTTTCTACCTAAAAGTCCATCTGGGTAACTATTTTTACCGTCAAATAGCAGTCTTTACACTGCTGTAACCTGATCTAGTAGCTAAAAGGAGTTGGTATAAATACAAGCATTCGATCTTAGTCCTCAGAGGTGGCAATGCATCTGTCTTCTTTGTTTAAAGTTAGTTACAGATGTCCATGAGATGTAGTAGCCACTTACCATCAGAGGGACTGTTTGTTCGCTCGTCACTTCAGTTTTATAAAAAAACTAAATAAAACCATGTTTATATCAATAAATGTATATATTTTTTGTACATGTATATTTGTCGTATAGTTATGGTAACCGTATGAAAATTAGGTTCATGTTGTTCCGCGTGAGTGTCGTAAGAAGCAACTATGGGAAAAGTGACCAAAACCTCGTGATCTCCGATAGGTCGAGCTTTATCACCTCCAATATCACAAATGTATATTTCTCCGCCCAACGGATCACTAAGCTGAAGTGCCAATGGGCCGGTCATATAGCTCGATGAACCAATAACCGATGGGAAAGAGTTTCTTGAGTGGCAGACTTATATCGACAAGCGAAGTGTAAGACGGCGCATCACTAGATTGAGTGAGAAACTTGTAAGAGGCGCAGGAAATTGTGATGCAACAGAATGATCAAAACAAAGTAAAGTATGTATATATCTATACAATCTATACAAATAAATAAAATTGAAGTGTCTGTTTGTAATGTAAAAATTACAGTATTTACTAAATGCATATGAAAGTAAATACGGTACTTATTACTTAAATACAATTTTTAAAATTTTTGTCTGTCTGTCTGTCTGTTTGCTCCGGGTAATCTTCGAAACGGCTGGACCGATTTTGACGGGACGTTCACTGACAGATAGCTGATTTTGTAAGGAGTAACTTAGGCTACTTTTATTTTAGAAAAATAATTAGGGGTCTGCACAAAAACATAAAAACCCTAACACGCGAGCGAAGTCGCGGGGAACAGCTAGTATTTATATATAAAAACTAGCTATTCCCCGCGTTAATATGTTTAAATGAAATTAAATTCTACGGATTTTATCGCGTATATTAACTTATTTTAAACTAGCTGTTCCCCGCGACTTCGTCGCATGTTATGAATTTAATGTTTTTGCGCGGAACCCTAATTCTTTTTCTAAAATAAAAGTAGCCTAAGTTACTCCTTACGCGATATATATATGTATATATATATATATATATATATATATATATATATATATATATATATATATATATTCCAATATATGACCCATTACTGCGAGGGTTATGGAGAATAGCAAGCCGAGCGCTGCATAAAAGTGAGATTCTTTTTTTTTATTTTAACAGAATAAGGTTAACAAACGAGCACACAGTCCACCTGATGGTAAGTGGCTGCTGTGACCCATAGACATCTACATCTATCCTCAATTAAAAATCAAAATACACATGCGTTATCAGCCCCGAAGACCAAGATGGATTATCACGTTTCCAGTAAAAAGGGTCTTCGATGCTCTACACACACGTATTCTGTGCGATAGTATAGAGTATACGATATAACTAGGTTTTCGCCGGTCTGACCCGTTGCGGAACAGTACCAACAGTATCCGAATACGAATATATACAAATACCCCAAATTCGTTGATCGGTGGCACTTGCCACATCCACAAGCGTGGGTGTGGGTCCACACAGCAGCATAACTGTGTATATGTTGTTGTGTGGATCTATCTTACAACTGTTTGAATTTTTCTGTTGTTTTTATAGATGTGTATTTTTAACAACCCTAGCTATAATTTTAATTTGTTGAAAACTCATATGGGCCCTGTCTGAAATAAAAAAATAAATATAAAAAATATATAAAACACTTTGGTGATCAACCTTTTTTTATTTCACAACCATTTTTAAGGCATCGACAAAAATAAATACAGACTAATTTTTTGACCAACTTTTTCCATCTGTGCGCAGTTTGCGGTGACCTCAAATGCTACCAATTAGTTTAAACCCATTTCACCGCAATGTTTACCTATGTTTCCATTCAATTTAATTATTTTAAGCAATTTCAATAATTGAAAGAATTAAAATTACTACCCATTGATTAAGTGATCAACCAGACTTGATATAGAATAATTTAAAATTAAAAATTTTGTACAGCCAACTTCAATATAAGTTATTAAGAATAACTCAATAACTATTGGTCTGACTTTGATCAAATTCATATGGAACTACACGAGAAGTATCAGTTTGCAAATAAAATCATCGAAATTGGTTCACCTCGTAAAAAGTTATGAGGTAACACACACAAAAAAACATACAGTCGAATTGAGTACCGTCTCCTTTTTGGAAGTCGGCAGAAAAAGGAAAGATTTGATATTAGTTATTAAATCCCTTTTTAAATTATTATAAACTAGTGCTTGACTATTATCCCAAATAATGGTAAGTGTCAATGTAGCCGAAAATGATACAGTGCAATCATTTACACCCATTGTCTTCGGGTAGCAATACCGTAGCTGGCAAATCATTCCACTTGATTGCTGTACGTATCATGAATGACAAAGCCAACCATTTGGTTCGAGTGTGTGTTAAGGCGACAACAAAGTGGTAGACTGGCCGAGTGTTTAAAAGCCTGATAGTAGATAGGAAAGAAACGAAATAAAACAAAGCCTGCGCATACTCTCAATCGTATCACGTACGGCACCGAAAGGCTTGGATATTATGTTGTTGTTTTTTATTGTCTCATTTACTTTGTTGGCTCAGTGTGAACTGTTCCTGTGTTGAACATTTATGTGTATGTACACTACCCCAAGTCATCCTGTAGGTGTCTTAAAAGGCAACAGAGGGAAACTGAAACTGGAAATGTGCAGAAGTATCTTCTTGACAATAGTTTAATTATAATAAAAACCCGCTCATTAAGCGTGACTGTATAGGTGAGGCCTATGTTCAGTTGTGCACTTTTGATAAATTGTAATGAATGAATGGACGAACGAATGAATAATGTAAATTAGCAATGCTTGCATCTACGGCCTTAACAACGTTCGTCGGGATAATTAATCGACGACTGCTTGAGAGATTACAGTACATAGAAGCCATCTTACGTAATCCCTTTCGATTGGAATACCTCGCTAATTTAACAAGTTATTTTAATAGAACAAAAAATGGTACAACAGTTATTAGAGTTTAAGGCTTATCTCATACAAAATCTATTGATGTTATTATATAGATATTTCTTAAGTAAAATTGCAAATATACCCCCCATAACAAAAGTTACAAAAATACAGCCCCCAGTCCCCGGCGGCCCCGTTATTCCTGGCGAACGGTGGCGACCATGGTAACGGCGGGGCAGGAGGTGCTAAGAATCTCCAGTGGAGGTTCGGTTGCCACTTAAGACGACTCGACCTGGCGACATTTAACGCACGCACCCTGAGGACTGACGAGAAGATCCTGGAGATGGAAGACGAGATAGACAAGTTACGCTTTTTTATAGGATAGGGTGATAAACGAGCACACAGTCCACCAGATGGTAAGTGTTTGCTGTGACCCATAGACATCTACATTTATCCTCAATATATAATCAAAATGCAGATGCGTCGTCACCCGTGAGGACTAAAATGGAATGCCTCTTTTCCAGTAAAATGGATCTCCGGTTCTCTACACTCACCATACGAAACACAGCAGTATCAATCTGCCATTTTACGCTGGTATTCTGTGAGAGCGTGGTCCTTCCCCAGTCGAGCCGACCCATTCGTGCTACAAATATACTACTAATATAGCTGCAGCATGGCTCTACCACGTTCAAATACGATATATTATGCTGGGATATATTATAAGATTATCTGAGGTCCAAAGAGTATACGGTAATCCTCGAATCCATCAACTAGTTCTATCACCGGGAGGACGACCATCTGTCCCAAGGTGATGTAGGATTTATCGACCACAAGTCTCTCGTTAACAACGTAGTAAATATTGTGAGTGTGGCGACGAGGATTGTGTACCTTATACTCAGAATCAGCAAACTGTATTCGTTGACGTGAAGACTATACATATTTACACAACAACCTCGGCACATTCCAATGAGGAGGTGGAGAAAATGTATGAGGATATCTCTAAAGCCAAGTATTCTTCCAAAACCCACTATACGGTGTTAATGGGAGACTTCAATGCAAAACCAGGCACAAGATAGGACGGCGAGCTGAAGGTAGGGAAATTTAAAATAGGGCAACGGAACCCAAGAGGCCAGCAGCCGGCCGACTTCATGAAGAAAGAGGGACTCTTTATGATGAACTCTTCCTTCCAGAAGCAACGCCACAGTGGACACACGCCGGAGTGTGCTCTCCGATCACACTCTTAATCTCATCGGAACGTCAGACGGGAAATCTTCAGCAGATTTGACAGCATACAGACAACTGAACAGACAGATCCTCAAATGTATGCGACGGGACTTACGCAACTTTATACTGCTCGTATTGAAGGAGCGATCGAGCAGAACCAGGGCTCCAAATTCTTTGCTAGAGATCTGTAGGCCAGAAAAAGCCTACAGTTGCTGGAGCTGAAAACCGAATGTAGTAGAATCGTTTCCGTGACACCTGAGATTTTGAGTGAGATTGAGAGGTTCTATGAGCAGCTGTACATATCATCGTTGGAGCCATACAAAAGTGTGAGTAACAATACAAGAGCAAGTCTTATCCGACACTATTCCGGTAATATACCAGAAGTCAGTCTGAGCGAGATTAGATGGCTCTCCAGCATCTTAAAAACGGCAAGTTCCCGAGCAAGGATGGAATCACAGCGGAGCTTCTGAAAGCGGATGGGAAACCGGTACTTGAATCCCTTCAGAAGCTCTTTAATTCCTTCCTCTATAGTGGCACTACTCCGGAGGCATGGAGCAGAATTGCGGTGGTCTTGTTCTTCAAGAAAGGCGGCAATGCCCTCTTGAAGAACTACAGACCGATTACCCTTTTGAGCCGCGTCTACGTGCTGTTTTTGAAAGTCATTACGCATCGTCTTGCGCCTCCCGAACAAGCTGATCTCCGAAAATCACATACATACCCTTCGAGTACAATTTGCCACTATGTGTTGCGCATGTGGACAGTGAGTCCCTTAAGCGGTGCCAAGTTCACTGTTGATATATCGAAGTGCTGAAGTATTTGTACAGTAGGGCTACGATGGTTATTCGAGTACACAACCAGAGTATGAAACCTATTCAACTGCAGAGAGGTGTAAGACGGGGTGACGTTATATCCTCAGAAACTCATCATCGCTGCATTGGAAGACGTTTTCAAGCTTCTGGACTGGAAATGATACGGTATTAACATCAATGGCGAGTACATCACTCACCTTCAATTTGCCGACGATATAGTCCTTATAGCCGAATCGCTGGAGGACCTAAGCACTATGCTCAATGACCTCAATTGTGTCTCCCAACGGATAGGTCTTAAGATGAAAATGGACAAAACAAAGATCATGTATAACGTCCGTGTCACACCTATGCCGGTAGTTGTTGGGAGCACTAAGCTCAAAGTTGTTGACGAGTATATTTACATGGAAAAAATAGTCCGACTAGGTAAGTCCAACTTCAACAGAGAGGTTACTTGACGGGTTCAACTCGGCTGTGCAGCGTTCGGGAAATTACGACACATCTTTTCTTCAGGTATACCTCAAAACTTGAAAACTAGACTGTACAACAAGGGCGTGTTGCTAGTGATAGCTTATGGAACTGAGACGTGATCCTTCACTGCTGGCCGTATGAGGAAGCTCAAGGTCGCTCAGCGAGCTATGGAGAGGACTATGCTCGGGGTTTCTCTGCGTGATAAACTTAGAAATAAGGATATCCGCAGTAGAACCAGAGAGATCGACTTAGCCCTATACCAGTAGGCGAAGTGTATGGCAACCCCCCACGAGATGGAGTGATGACTTTCTTTACATAACTCTATCGATTGATTTCTAAAACTTTGACTCTTTTTATAGTTATATAAATCGATAAAATGGATACTTCTCACACTTTCAAAATTAAAAATATATAGAATGTGTGCATACATGACGTTTACATACACTTTGATTGCGTTATCAACAATGCAATTATATCGGCACAAAATTTCAATTCGTTCCGAATTAAAATGTAAAGAAATTACGTGGTAGAAAACAAAATGTTACGCTATTTATTAGTCTTTAAAAACAGCGGTCGATCGCATTTGAACAGCTTTTTTATTTTTAAAATGACTTACTTTAATACTTTATTCACAGGTATCATATTAACGACAGTATCCGTAGTTCATGGTACAAGATTAATAACCATTTTTTCAGATTTCACAAACCGAAATGACTTAATATTTTTTCAAAGTATATTTCCATGGATTGTTGAAAACATAGGATTGGATATTAAGATTGATTATCAATTTAAAGATAGTGGAGTGGCATCGGGACCCAGAAAGTGTGTTCTTTCACAAATGAATGGAAACACTTTCCTGCAAGCAGCATATCTAAAGCACGAAGCACAAGGAAGACCAAGAGAAAATTTTCTCAACAAATTTCCAATTGATTCTAGAAAATTTTCGAATTGCTTGTTAAAAAATGTTAACCGTTATGTAAAAGAAGCCCAAAGAAAATTTAGCAAATTAAAATCTACCGAGACTCCAGTAGTTCGACTACCAAGAAATAACGAAATAAGCGGTATATATTCAGACTTTCTTCTGGATAGTTTGTGCCAACTATTTGGTAGAATAAAACCTAAAGGTTGCATTAATCCTCAGCCTTTTATGGGAAAACGTTTCATTCGAGCGAACAGAATAACATTATAATAAAGAAATATATCATAATGAAGACTCAAAACATTCATATGGAAAAGAAACGATTCTTGCAGAAATAGAATTACCCAAAAAGACCAAAGAATCTATTTCAATTTTAAATACAAGGGAAAAGTATTTTATGGATCGTAAATTATACAGCTGATAAATTTATTTGTCCGTAAGATCGTATTATTTTTGTTCAATTGAAATTGCCAATAAATATATAATAAACTCATGTGTATGTGTGTGTATTCCGTGTGTCTGCGGCTTTAGAATCCTGCGACCCTCTCTCTTTCCGTGGGTGTCGTACGATGCGACTAAGGAAGAAAGGCCAAAGTATAAAAAAACACAAGCGTTAGCATCTGACGGATAGCGGGATAACCATCTCAATTCTTATGTGAGGCCAAATATATCCAGATCTCTGATGGGCTGCAGCGTCACAGATGCGAAGTGTCTGACACTGCGATCGCCAACCCGCTTGCTCAGCGTGGCGATTAGGGCATTATCTCTCAATGGTAAGCACCAAAAAACACGACCTCCAGTTCCCGTCCGTGACTATGTAGCTGGTGTTTGTCATGACAACATTGGAACAGGGGGTGCTAAGAATCCCCGGGAGAGGGCAGGATACCACCACGATCTGGACCTGGGAACGTATATTGAACGAACTAGGCGGCACGATGAGAACATTGCAGAATTAGAAGTAGAGTTGAAAAATGTAATACGGCACGTTCTGGGGTTGAGTTAAGTTTGAATAGAAGGAGAGAACACACTTGTCCTAGAATCATAGAATCAGGCCACCTACTCTACTATCACGAGGGACATGATCTTTCCCGGCATGAGTGGGCTTTCTCGTCAATAAAGTTCTCCGTGACAACATTTTGTAAATCTCCAGTGTGTCGACGAGGGTAGCGTATTTTGTTTTAAAACTAACTGAAAAAAACACTGTAAAGGTTGTACAAGTTTACGCACCAACTTCGACACACTGGGACGATGAAGTTGAAACTATGTATGAAGACATAGTGAAGGCTTTACACAACAACACTAAAGCCCACTATAATGTCATCATGGGGGACCTTAACGCCAAAGTTGGGAAGCATACAGATGTTGAATAGATTATGAGACTGCATGACTTAGGAAGCAGAAACCACAGGAGGCAAATGCTGATCAACTTCCTCGAAAAAGAAAGGCTTCATTTAATGAATACCTATTTTCAAAATAGAGCCCCAAAGAAAGTGGACATGGCGCAGGCCTGACAAGGTGACGAAAAATAGGATCGACTTCATCGAACAAAAACAAAAACAAAACATTCATAGATGTCTCAGTGATCAATAGGTTCAATACAGGATGCGATCACCGACTTGTTCGACGCACTTTGAATATCGATTGAAAAAGCCCGTCTGGTGAAGTCCACGCTTTTCAAACCGTAGCAGGATCCCAACGTTTCCAGTTGCAAATCCGAAAACGATTCGATGCCCTAAAACTCACATTGGACATTGACGAGCATTAGACTAGTGTGGTCAAAATGTGGGGAATAGGTTACATTAATCCGCCACTTTACTGACGAGCTGCCAGATATCCGTCAGGAGGAGATCGAGTTGGCCCTCGGTCAACTTAAAAATGGAAAAGCCCAAGGAGAGGACGGAGTTACAATAGTGCTCTTGAAAGCGGGGGGACAATCATTGCTAAAAGAGCTCTGTCGAATTTTTAACTGCGTTTTACGAGATGGGAGGACTCCAAAGACGTAGAACAGAAGAATCACAGTCTTGTTTTACAAGAAAGGTGACAACACAATGTTAAAGAATTATCGACCCATTTCGCTTCTGAGCCACGTATATAAGATGTTTTTAAGGGTCATCACGAGTTGATTCGTGCGGAAACTTGACGAATTTCAACAACCCGAACAGGCTGGATTTAGAGGAGACTGTGGCATCATGGATCACATTCATTCAATGAGGCAAATTATACAGAAGATATATGAGTATAATGAGCCTCTTTGTATGGCCTTTGTGGACTATGAGAAAGTCTTTGACTCCATTGAAACTTGAGCTGTTATGTTTAGATGTCTTGAGACATTTAAACACCACAAGATTGATGTCAGTCCAAGTACTGGGTGGTCTTAGAAAACCTATCCAGTTGCAGTTGGTTGGCGGTGAAGCCAGAGACCAGATCCGTCGCTAGAGTCAGGAAAGCACCCGCTTTCCTGACTCTAGCGATTCTCCTGGTCCCATGACCTCGGCGTATTGGACTCGGCGGGGTCCGATACGCAAGTGGAGTCGGAGGCCGTGGAGGGGGGCGTGCCTTGTGTTCCTGGTCCTGGTGAAGGAGAATGGGAAGGAGAAGTTCTTCTTCGAGAAGAGGCTGCCATGGGGCGGCCGGCGCTGCTGGGGCCGCGGATATGCGCGAAAGCGTTCTCGTGGCCCTGCCAATATGCGGCGAAGGTGGAACACCATCGGGTTTTAGTCGGTGCGAGTCCAACATAACTCGTCCTTGCCCCGTGAGGCGGATATGCGTAGATATTTCCCCATGTAAAAAAAGGCATATCAAAGAGTGGAGACCGCGTTTAGGTTATCGTAGTGTGGGACGCCCCCTGACTAGATCCTCACTAGATGGAGAGATCGTCGCTCACGCGATCGCGCAATGTGGCTGGCAGTAACTGGATGAGTGTAGCCGAAGATTGGGCTAAGTAGAGCGCCTTGGGAGAGGCCTATGTCCAGCAGTGAACTGCCGCAGGCTGATGATGAATCTCATGTATTTTTTATTTATTTGGGTCCGCTGTCTAAGAAAATCCTTCTATATCGGATGATTATTTTTAATGTGAGTAAAAATATAGGTGAACATACTAACAGCCTGTGGAAAAGACATTTTTCAAATTGTTTTTAATTGGCTATTTATAAAATTGTAAATAGTTATAATTTGGAGTGAAAATTTTTAGTATTTATCTAGGGCGGGTTCAAGATCAAGGACGGTACAACTTCATTAATACTTCCCACGTGTTAAATAGGGTACACATGATTCAAATTTCTTTATTATTTATCGATTATTAATTGATTGAAAAAAAAGGTTACTTTTAAAAGAAAATTTAATAAATACAGGCTAAGGTTTCTACGTCCTTTACCTATTGGATCTTAACATATTTCTTTATTACAAAATAAGGTAAAAAATTTAGGAATATGTCCGTTCAGAATTATAATTTTATTAAAAGATAGTAACAATTAAATATTGTATGAGCATCACAATCTGTTATTCTTTTCCCCAATAAGTAGATAGAAGACGAAAAAAATCTTAATATTCCATATTGAATTGAATATCTATAGAAAAGTGTTGAATTTTTATAAGATTAGGGTGACAAACGAGCAAGCACACAGTCCACCTGATGTTAAGTGGTTGCTGTGGCCCATAGACATCGACATCTATCTTCGATTACGAATCAAAATGCAGATGCGGTGTCACCCGTGAGGACTAAGATGGAATGCCTCGTTTCCAGTGAAAAGGTTCTCCGGTTCTCTACACTCACCATACGAAACACAGCAGCGTTAATCTGCTATTTTACGCTGGTATTATGTGAGAGCGTGGTCCGTCGAGCCGACCCATTCGTGCTACAACCATAATATAGCTGCAGCATGGCTCTACGTATATACGGCACGTAATAAATACTGCTTACACCAAGGTCATAAAAATTATCTATAAATTGTCTCAAAAAATAAAATTAATTAGAGAAATAGGTCTCGTCAACATTATTTAATTAGAATCATCAGCATTTTTAATTTTGTGTCTCTGCATTATATATAGCAAAGCACAAGCTAGTAATTTCTTTTTTATTAACAGCGACCGCAACTTGCGCTATTTAGATTTGAGATAAACAACAAAATCTTCAAGATTTTCGAATAAAATATAACCTAGATCCTTTCTAGCATTGCTTTCTATCTGTTCGTTAAGTTTCATCATAGTCGAATCAGCCATTCCGAAGAGTAGCCCGTACAGATATAATTTTTTTAATGGTTATTTTTGTCTTAATAGCATCAAAATAACCCCTGAGTTTAATAGAAACGTGTTATTTCAATATTACAGACATACACTTCAATTTTGTTTATATGTATAGACAGAATATGTAATTTTGATTATGAAACATAATTGAGCGTTTTAAACTGACCAACGATAGAAAAAAAAAACAGTATATCGATAACAACTGGATCGACTGTATGCTCATCACCAAAGGTCAAACAGTTTAATCGTCATTAAATCGTCACAAACGTACGACTCGACTAAACAGTTTGATCGATTTAAAAATTAGGTCGGTATGTCTCGGCTACTATCGCTTATACCCACCTCAAACTATTTAAAAAGGTTTCCTCTATAATAATATTTAATAGTATGAATACAATTTTAAATATTACATTCTTTTCCAACCCTTTTGTAAAATAGTAAAATTTATTATAGTCACACACGCAAAGAATGAATAAATTATACCTCCACATGAAATAACTTTTACCTGACAATCAAACTAATGCAAGTTCACATAATTCGTTTATATTTGAAGATGAAGTAGACCCTTGTGAAAATAGTTATAAATAACCCTTTGGAGCGTAATTTCATTTTAAGAGACAGTAGCCATAATTCTCTACTAATATTATAAATGCGAAACTGTGTTATTGGTTTCTCCTTCTTTCACGCAGCAACGGATGGACATAAATAGAATAGAATAGAATATTTTTATAAAAAATACATTATATACGTACGTATTTTTATACGTGGTAGAGGCATGCTGCAGCTATATTAGTAATATAGTTGTAGCACGAACGGGTCGGCTCGACCGGGGAAGGACCACGCTCTCACAGAATACCAGCGTATAATAGCAGTTTGACACTGCTGTGTTTCGTATGGTGAGTGTAGAGAACCGGAGACGCATTTTACTGGAAAAGAGGCGTTCCATCTTAGTCCTCACAGATGACGCATCTGCATTTTGATTATTTATGGAGGATAAATGTAGATGTCTATGGGTCACAACATCCACTTACCATTAGGTGGACTGTGTGCTCGTTTTTCACCCTATCCTATAAAAAAAATTATAATATTGCATACAAGATCGGGGAAAACGTTTCTTCTTATTTTATATACAAATTCAAAATTTTTTTTTTAATTTAATTACTTACATAAAATTATAATATATGTGCCATTTTGATCGACTAATTGTTGCCATATTGTAGGTAGTGACATAATCCCGTTGCAGTAGATATCTTGATCAATAAAATACGACAAGTAATTTTGACTACCCAAAGAATTCTGAAGAGACAGAACCAGGTGAAAATCTGAGGGTGCAAGGTCAGAACTATATGCGAAATCTTATACGAGTAATAAACGATGTCCTTCCAATCCCGCCATACATACGGCATCACTTTATTGAGTGTTAATCCGGGATTCGCTATAGTCTGTGGAGCTTGACTACCCTTTTACCATGACCTTATTCACACGTTCTTGTCGTAGGTGATCCACTTTTCATCACCAGTGATCAATTTTAAAATGGTTTGGTTTCATTGTGTTTCAATAGAGAATCATAAATGAGTACACGATTCATTAGGTTTCTTTCAGTGAGCTCGTGTGGTACCTAAATATCGAGCTTTTTTTGCAGAGCCAGACTTTTTCAAATGAGTCAAAACCGTTTTGTTGTCAATCTTCAATTCCTTGGCTATGTTATAACTACTGATATGTCGATCTTGCTCCACTTTTTCAAAAATGGCATCGACTTTATCCGAATGTGGCGACAGGGGCGAGCTGCATCTTTGACATCTAAATTCCCGGACTGAAAACGCTAGAACCAACTTTGCACTACTTTTATTGACACTGCATTAGGTCCACAAATGTCACAAATTTCTTTTTTTTATAGGAGAGGGGCAAACGAGCATGCGGCTCATCTGATGTTAAGTGACTACGGCCGCCCATGAACAACTGCAACACCAGGGGAATTGCACATGCGTTGCCGGCCTTTTGAAAAGGAGTAGGCTCTTTTCTTGAAGGTCCCTAAGTCATATCGGTCCGAAAAAATCGCTGCTGGTAATCGATTCCACAAGGAAGTTGTGCGAGAAAGAAAACATCTTCTAAATCGCACAGTGGTGGACCGCCAATCATCCAGGTGGTATGGATGGTATCGCAACTTTTGTCACGATGTGCGATGGTGAAATTGTATTTGAATTTCGCGGCTTATGTCGCATTTCTACCTTTTTTGTAATAAAACTTCAGAATGTATAGAATTTCCTCGTTAGATTCACTCATTTCGGCGGAGAGAAAAACAATTTAAAAATGGCGGAAAAGTGTTTTTTACTTTTTTTTTTTCATTTTCTTAATGTGCTATATGTATTGATATTAAAACCAGCCAGATACAAACAGTACTACCATACACCTTCGGAGTACCTGACGTCTTGCGCCTTTAATGTTGCTGTCTGTCGCCGGACTGATTTTTTTTTACTTTCTTACAATTCCCGTAGTCGTCTCTTACGACACTTCCTGGACAAAATGGAGTGATGAATTCTCTTAAACTGCTACCACATGGCAACCTTAAACCATTATTAAAAGTGAAGCGAAGTGAAATAAATTCACTCTGCAGCTACATTAAGGAATGTAGTACGAGAGTGGGCTCTTCGCTGGTAACAATGCGTCTGCATTTTGATCCTTAATCGTTGATAAATGTAGATATCTATAATCACTCACCATCAGATGGACTATATACGCGCTTGTCACACTTATATGTATAAAGATAGAAAGAAATTGGACGATGTCACAAAAGTAGCACGAAGTAATAAATACGCATGTTCTTTTTTAGGGTTCGAAGCCCGAAAGGTAACCAACGGGACCCTATTATTAAGCCTCCGCTGTCTGTCCGTCTGTCAGCGGGCTGTATCTCATGATCCGTAATAGACAGACAGTTAAAATTTTCACATAATGTGTATATCTACGAGTATTTCCGCTATAAGAACAAATAATAAAAAATGTAAGGGGCTCTCCCACTAATAACGTGTTTTTAATTATATAGTATTAAATCTTGTACGATGGTATGGTGCCCTTCATGCACGAGTTCGACTCGCACTTATATTTATTTAGATATTTTTTCTTTTTTTAAACAATGTTACCACCACTTTAGGATTTTCTCATGTATCTTGAAGGCAATTTAGTTTATATACATAAATTGCACAAAGACAAACATCTAGACTCGGAACAATTACTAGTAGACCATACAAATACTTGTTCCAAGTGGGATTCGAAGGGCACGAAACCGTCATGTTGTTTAAATATACGTTGAAATATATTGTTTTAATTCTTTAACATAATGAAAGGTAATTAACTTAACTCCATACAAGCTTGGTGCCGGCGTGAACAAAGTTCAAATATATTTTATTTTGAAGATTTAAGCATATTCTACTTATGTCAATAAATCATAATTTTCCAGGACCTGGGGTTTTGTATTTATTTTATGTTTTATGATGTGTAGTATATGTAGGAAAATCACTTGTTCTTGTGATAAGTTTTTTTTAATAAATTTAAAAGGACACAAAAGAATGCAGTTTTGTAGTTATTATTTAATAAAATAAAACGAAACTCAGTGTATTTTAATTGTTTTGTTATTTTCTGCAATAATTAATGATAAAATGTCATCTAAAAAAGCAGCTGGAGTCTGTACATTGTTTGTTCTATTCCTCTCATTACCCAAGTACCACATTATTGTCATTATGTGGGCGCAACAGCCTACTGTCCTGTAACCCGAGAGAAAAGCCAAGGGTCAAAACACGAAATCTATCCACAACACAGGCACAATGCCGAATTCACATGATAAGTTGAAACTCGAAGTTACCAGGTCTGCCTCGGGACAGGCAATGATCAATAACCATACAGCCTCTATTCAGTCGCGTCAGATAATATTCAAATGTTTTTTTAGTATAATAACATAGCCTTGTACCCGGTGGAAGGAAAAGGGGAGATCTCCCGCCGGGCAACCGCACTTCTGCTTCAAGTGGTAGTTTGGAGCTATTCTATATAAACTGCTTTAACTTCGGAACTTTGTTAGCGCGATTTAGGCTTCGATATGTTTCGCTTGTGTGAAAGCGCCGCCACATTTTATCTTTACAGATTCGCCTCAATGTTTGAATATTATGATTCATTTGATAACGACGGCTATTATATCATAAAAATAAAATTCATTGTCTATTACTATAAACAAAATACAGAAAAACATTTAACGACGTTTCGTCTTTGCTATAGTAAAAGCATTAGCTTTCGTTTTTCACTTTAAAAAAATGTTTTTATGACTGTCCAATGTATTACAGAAATAAAAACCATTTATTTATGCTTATAATTTATTGTTTTATTATCGCCAACCCGCTTGCTCAGGGTGGCGATTAGGGCATTACCTCTCAATGGTAAGCACCAAAAAACACGACCTCCAGTTCCCGTCCGTGACTATGTAGCTGGTGTTTGTCATGGCAACAGTGGAACAGGGGGTGCTAAGAATCCGCGGGAGAGGGCAGGATACCACCACAAACTGGATTGGCAACGTATATTGGACGAACTAGGCGGCACGACGAGAACATTGCAGAATTAGAAGTAGAGTTGAAAAATGTAATACGGCACGTTCTGGGGTTGAGTTAAGTTTGAATAGAAGGAGAGAACACACTTATCCTAGAATCATAGAATCAGGCCACCTACTCCACTATCACGAGGGACATGATCTTTCCCGGCATGAGTGGTCTTTCTCGTTAATAAAGTTCTCCATGACAACATTTTGTAAATCTCCAGTGTGTCGACGAGGGTAGCGTATTTTGTTTTAAAACTAACTGAAAAATATACTGTAAAGGTTGTACAAGTTTACGCACCAACTTTGACACACTGGGACGATGAAGTTGAAACTATGTATGAAGACATAGTGAAGGCTTTACACAACAACACTAAACCTCACTTTAATTTCATCATGGGGGACCTTAACGCCAAAGTTGGGAAGCATACAGATGTTGAATAGATTATGAGACTGCATGACTTAGGAAGCAGAAACCACAGGAGGCAAATGCTGATCAACTTCCTCGAAAAAGAAAGGCTTCATTTAATGAATACCTATTTTCAAAATAGAGCCCCAAAGAAAGTGGACATGGCGCTGGCCTGACAAGGTGACGAAAAATAGGATCGACTTCATCGAACAAAAATAAAAACAAAACATTCATAGATGTCTCAGTGATCAATGGGTTCAATACAGGATGCGATCACCGACTTGTTCGACGCACTTTGAATATCGATTGAAAAGGCCCGTCTGGTGAAGTCCACGCTTTTCAAACCGTAGCAGGATCCCAACGTTTCCAGTTGGAACTCCGAAAACGATTCGATGCCCTAAAACTCACATTGGACATTGACGAGCATTAGACTACTGTGGTCAAAATGTGGGGAATAGGTTACATTAATCCGCCACTTTACTGACGAGCTGCCAGATATCCGTCAGGAGGAGATCGAGTTGGCCTTCGGTCAACTTAAAAATGGAAAAGCCCAAGGAGAGGACGGAGTTACAATAGTGCTTTTGAAAGCGGGGGGACAATCATTGCTAAAAGAGCTCTGTCGAATTTTTAACTGCGTTTTACGAGATGGGAGGACTCCAAAGACGTAGAACAGAAGAATCACAGTCTTGTTTTACAAGAAAGGTGACAACACAATGTTAAAGAATTATCGACCCATTTTGCTTCTGAGCCACGTATATAAGTTGTTTTTAAGGGTCATCACGAATTGATTCGTGCGGAAACTTGACGAATTTCAACAACCCGAACAGGCTGGATTTAGAGGAGACTGTGGCATCATGGATCACATTCATTCAATGAGGCAAATTATACAGAAGATATATGAGTATAATGAGCCTCTTTGTATGGCCTTTGTGGACTATGAGAAAGTCTTTGACTCCATTGAAACTTGAGCTGTTATGTTTAGATGTCTTGAGACATTTAAACACCACAAGATTGATGTCAGTCCAAGTACTGGGTGGTCTTAGAAAACCTATCCAGTTGCAGTTGGTTGGCGGCGGAGCCAGAGAACAGATCCGTCGCTAGAGTCAGGAAAGCGGGTTCTTTCCTGACTCTAGCGATTCTCCTGGTCCCATGGCCTCGGCGTATTGGACTCGGCGGGGTCCGATACGCAAGTGGAGTCGGAGGCCGTGGAGGGGGGCGTGCCTTGTGTTCCTGGTCCTGGTGAAGGAGAATGGGAAGGAGAAGTTCTTCTTCGAGAAGGGGCTGCCATGGGGCGGCCGGCGCTGCTGGGGCCGCGGATATGCGCGAAAGCGTTCTCGTGGCCCTGCCAATATGCGGCAAAGGTGGAACACCATCGGGTTTTAGTCGGTGCGAGTCCAACATAACTCGTCCTTGCCCCGTGAGACGGGTATGCGTAGATATTTCCCCATGTAAAAAAAGGCATATCAAAGAGTGGAGACCGCGTTTAGGTTATCGTAGTGTGGGACGCCCCCTGACTAGATCCTCACTAGATGGAGAGATCGTCGCTCACGCGATCGCGCAATGTGGCTGGCAGTAACTGGATGAGTGTAGCCGAAGATTGGGCTAAGTGGAGCGCCTTGGAAGAGGCCTATGTCCAGCAGTGAACTGCCGCAGGCTGATGATGAATCTCATGTATTTTTTATTTATTTGGGTCCGCTGTCTAAGAAAATCCTTCTATATCGGATGATTATTTTTAATGTGAGGAAAAATATAGGTGAACATACTAACAGTCTGTGGAAAAGACATTTTTCAAATTGTTTTTAATTGACTATTTATAAAATTGTAAATAGTTATAATTTGGAGTGAAAATTTTTAGTATTTATCTAGGGCGGGTTCAAGATCAAGGACGGTACAACTTCATTAATACTTCCCACGTGTTAAATAGGGTACACATGATTCAAATTTCTTTATTATTTATCGATTATTAATTGATTGAAAAAAAAGGTTACTTTTAAAAGAAAATTTAATAAATACAGGCTAAGGTTTCTACGTCCTTTACCTATTGGATCTTAACATATTTCTTTATTACAAAATAAGGTAAAAAATTTAGGAATATGTCCTTTCAGAATTATAATTTTATTAAAAGATAGTAACAATTAAATATTGTATGAGCATCACAATCTGTTATTCTTTTCCCCAATAAGTAAATAGAAGACGAAAAAAATCTTAATATTCCATATTGAATTGAATATCTATAGAAAAGTGTTGAATTTTTATAGGATTAGGGTGACAAACGAGCAAGCACACAGTCCACCTGATGGTAAGTGGTTGCTGTGGCCCATAGACATCGACATCTACCTTCGATTACGAATCAAAATGCAGATGCGGTGTCACCCGTGAGGACTAAGATGGAATGCCTCGTTTCCAGTGAAAAGGTTCTCCGGTTCTCTACACTCACCATACGAAACACAGCAGCGTTAATCTGCTATTTTACGCTGGTATTATGTGAGAGCGTGGTCCGTCGAGCCGACCCATTCGTGCTACAACCATAATATAGCTGCAGTATGGCTCTACGTATATTCGGCACGTACAAAATACTGCTTACTCCAAGGTCATAAAAATTATCTATAAATTGTCTCAAAAAATAAAATTAATTAGAGAAATAGGTCTCGTCAACATTATTTAATTAGAATCATCAGCATTTTTAATTTTGTGTCTCTGCATTATATATAGCAAAGCACAAGCTAGTAATTTCTTTTTTATTAACAGCGACCGCAACTTGCGCTATTTAGATTTGAGATAAACAACAAAATCTTCAAGATTTTCGAATAAAATATAACCTAGATCCTTTCTTCTAATTTCTAGAATTGCTCTCTATCTGTTCGTTAAGTTTCATCATAGTCGAATCAGCCATTCCGAAGAGTAGCCCGTACAGATATAATTTTTTTAATGGTTATTTTTGTCTTAATAGCATCAAAATAACCCCTGAGTTTAATAGAAACGTGTTATTTCAATATTACAGACATACACTTCAATTTTGTTTATATGTATAGACAGAATTTGTAATTTTGATTATGAAACATAATTGAGCGTTTTAAACTGACTAACGATAGAAAAAAAAACAGTATATCGATAACAACTGGATCGACTGTATGCTCATCACCAAAGGTCAAACAGTTAAATCGTCACAAGCGTACAACTCGACTAAACAGTTTGATCGATTTAACAATTAGGTCGGTATGTCTCGGCTACTATCGCTTATACCCACCTCAAACTATTTAAAAAGGTTTCCTCTATAATAATATTTAATAGTATGAATACAATTTTAAATATTACATTCTTTTCCAACCCTTTTGTAAAATAGTAAAATTTATTATAGTCACACACGCAAAGAATGAATAAATTATACCTCCACATGAAATAACTTTTACCTGACAATCTAACTAATGCAAGTTCACATAATTCGTTTATATTTGAAGATGAAGTAGACCCTTGTGAAAATAGTTATAAATAATACCCTTTGGAGCGTAATTTCATTTTAAGAGACAGTAGCCATAATTCTCTACTAATATTATAAATGCGAAACTGTGTTATTGGTTTCTCCTTCTTTCACGCAGCAACGGATGGACATAAATAGAATAAAATAGAATATTTTTATTAAAAAGACTTTATATACGTATGTATTTTTATACGTGGTAGAGGTATGCTGCAGCTATATTAGTAGTATAGTTGTAGCACGAATGGGTCGGCTCGACCGCGGAAGGACCACGCTCTCACAATAACAACGTAAAATGGCAGTTTGACACTGCTGTGTTTCGTATGGTGAGTGTAGAGAACCGGAGACCTATTTTACTGGAAAAGAGGGAACACCTCTTTTCCAGTAGTGGGTCTCCGGCTATCTTAGTCCTCACGGGTGACGATGCATCTGCATTTTGATTCTTTATGGAGGATAAATGTAGATGTCTATGGGTCACAACTTCCACTTACCATCAGGTGGACTGTGTGCTCGTTTTTCACCCTATCCTATAAAAAAAATTATAATATTGCATACAAGATCGGGGAAAACGTTTCTTAGTGTTTTATATACAAATTCAATTTTTTTAAAGTTTAATTATTTACATTAAATTATAATATATATGTGCCATTTTGATCGACAACTTGTTACCATATTGCAGGTAGTGACATAATCCCGTTGCTGTAGATATCTTGATCAATAAAATACGACAAGTAATTTTGACTGTCCTCTCTTGATGTTAACCTAACACTACCCAAAGAATTCTGAAGAGACAGAAACAGGTGAAAATCTGAGGGTGCAAGGTCAGAACTATATGCGAAATCTTATAATAAACGATGTCCTTCCAATCCCGCCATACATACGGCATTACTTTATTGAGTGTTAATCCGGGATTCGCTATAGTCTGTGGAGCTTGACTACCCTTTTACCATGACCTTTTTCACACGTTCTTGTCGTAGGTGATCCACTTTTCATCACCAGTGATCAATTTTAAAATGGTTCGGTTTCATTGTGTTTCAATAGAGAATCGTAAATGAGTACACGATTCATTAGGTTTCTTTCAGTTAGCTCGTGTGTTACCTAAATATCGAGCTTTTTTTGCAGAGCCAGACTTTTTCAAATGAGTCAAAACTGTTTTGTTGTCAATCTTCAATTCCTTGGCTATGTTATAACTACTGATATGTCGATCTTGCTCCACTTTTTCAAAAATGGCATCGACTTTATCCGAATGTGGCGACCGGGGCGAGCTGCATCTTTGACATCTAAATTCCCGGACTGAAAACGCTGGAACCAACTTTGCAATACTTTTATTGACACTGCATTAGGTCCATAAATGTCACAAATTTCTTTTGTTTATAGGAGAGGGGCAAACGAGCATGCGGCTCATCTGATGGTAAGTGACCACGGCCGCCCATGAACAACTGCAACACCAGGGGAATTGCACATGCGTTGCCGGCCTTTTAAAAAGGAGTAGGCCCTTTTCTTGAAGGTCCCTAAGTCATATCAGTCCGGAAAAATCGCTGCTGGTAATCGATTCCACAAGGAAGTTGTGCGAGAAAGAAAACATCTTTTAAAACGCACAGTGGTGGACCGCCAATCATCCAGGTGGTATGGATTGTATCGCAAGTTTTGTCACGATGTGCGATGGTGAAATTGAATTTGAATTTCGCGGCTTGTGTCGCATTTCTCCCTTTTTTGTAATAAAACTTCAGAATGTATAGAATTTCCTCGTTAGATTCACTCATTTCGGCAGACAGAAAAACAATTTAAAAATGGCGGAAAAGTGTTTTTCACTTTTTTTTTTCATTTTCTTAATGTGCTATATGTATTGATATTAAAACCAGCCAGATACAAACAGTACAACCATACACCTTCGGAGTACCAGACGTCTCGCGCCTTTAATGTTGCTGTCTGTCGCCGGTCTGATTTTTTTTACTTTCTTACAATTCCCGTAGTCGTCTCTTGCGACACTTCCTGGACCAAACAGAGTGATGAATTCTCTTAGACTGGCATATGGCCAACTTTAAATCATTATTAAGAGTGAAGAAGAGCCAAAATAAATTCACTCTGCAGCTGTATTAAGGAATGTAGTACGAAATAATGGACTCTTCGCTGGTAACAATGCGTCTGCATTTTGATCCTTAATCGTTGATTAAGGATCAATGTAGATATCTATAATCACTCACCATCAGATGGACTTTATACGCGTTTGTGACACTTATATCTATAAAGATAGAAAGAAATTGAACGATGTCACGAAAGTAGCACGAAGTAATAAGTACGCATGTTCTTTTTTAGGGTTCCAAGCCGGGACCCTATTATTAAGCCTCCGCTGTCTGTCCGTCTGTCAGCGGGCTGTATCTCATGATCCGTAATAGACAGACAGTTAAAATTTTCACATAATGTGTATTTCTATTTCTGCTATACTATAATAAAAATATGTAAGGGGCTCTCCAACTAATAACGTGTTTTTAATTATATGGTATTAAATCTTGTACGATGGTATGGTGCCCTTCATGCACGAGTTCGACTCGCACTTGGCCGATATTTTTTCTTTTTTTAAACAATGTTACCACCACTTTAGGATTTTCTCATGTATCTTGAAGGCAATTTAGTTTATATACATAAATTGCACAAAGACAAACATCTAGACTCGGAACAATTACTAGTAGACCATACAAATACTTGTTCCAAGTGGGATTCGAAGGGCACGAAACCGTCATGTTGTTTAAATATACGTTGAAATATATTGTTTTAATTCTTTAACATAATGAAAGGTAATTAACTTAACTCCATACAAGCTTGGTGCCGGCGTGAACAAAGTTCAAATATGTTTTATTTTGAAGATTTAAGCATTTTCTACTTATGTCAAGAAATCATAATTTTCCAGGACCTGGGGTTTTGTATTTATTTTATGTTTTATGATGTGTAGTATATGTAGGAAAATCACTTGTTCTTGTGATAAGTTTTTTTGAATAAATTTAAAAGGACACAAAATAATGCAGTTTTGTAGTTATTATTTAATAAAATAAAATGAAACTCAGTGTATTTTAATTGTTTTGTTATTTTCTGCAATAATTAATGATAAAATGTCATCTAAAAAAGCAGCTGGAGTCTGTACATTGTTTGTTCTATTCCTCTCATTACCCAAGTACCACATTATTGTCATTATGTGGACGCAACAGCCTACTGTCCTGTAACCCGAGAGAAAAGCCAAGGGTCAAAACACGAAATCTATCCACAACACAGGCACAATGCCGATTCACATGATAAGTTGAAACTCGAAGTTACCAGGGACAGGCAATGATCAATAACCATACAGCCTCTATTCAGTCGCGTCAGATAATATTCAAATGTTTTTTTAGTATAATAACATAGCCTTGCAGCCGGTGGAAGGAAAAGGGGAGATCTCCCGCCGGGCAACCGCACTTCTGCTTCAAGAGGTAGTTCGGAGCTATTCTAAATAAACTGCTTTAACTTCGGAACTTTGTTAGCGCGATTTAGGCTTCGATATGTTTCGCTTGTGTGACAGCGCCGCCACATTTTATCTCTACAGATTCGCCTCGATGTTTGAATATTATGATTCATTTGATAACGACGGCTATTTTATCATAAAAATAGACTTCATTGTCTATTACTATAAACAAAATACAGAAAAATATTTAACAACGTTTTGTCTTGTCTTTGTTATAGTAAAAGCATTAGCTTTCGTTTTTCAGTTTAAAAAAATGTTTTTATGACTGTCCCATGTATTACAGAAATAAAAACCATTTATTTATGCTTCTAATTTATTGTTTTATTACCTACATATTTTTGAATAACTGTTGCGAGCGATGTCAATCACCCAATTTCACACATCTCCCATAAAAAATTTAGCCGTGAGTTTGCGGAGGAAGAATTTTACCCCTTTTATCCATCTGCATAGGAAAATCAACGACTTAAGGAAATTCCCGAAAAATGTATATATTACGATGTGAAAAAACATACGTTCCAAACTATTCAGAATAAGACTAACAATATGTGAAACAAATATCGTAGACAATGAGGTTAATTGGATTTTCGGTTCCCTAACCATTTCGAGAACGGTCAAATGGTTTCACTTTACGTTAGTGCCGTACGATAGTGTAGAAACATCGATTTATTTCTTCAATATATTATAATAGCTATGTGTGGAATGCTATTTGTATTACAAAAACAGAAACCTCTTATGGAAGAATTTCCTCAATGAACACTTATTACATTATATATAGTAATAAATTGGCCTGTGTACATAACAATAGCACCTCTAAATATTACACTTTATTAGCTATGTGAAACTGTGGCTAATGTTCATCAGTGAACATATAATTTGCCATTGTAAGTTTCATACATATATTTTAAAGTATGAAATGGGCCGTATCAGTTACATCATAAATGTTCAAAGCAGTACACAAAAATTTACTTGAATTAGTTCAAATCTTAACCAAAATAATATATAACAGTTTTCGAAAAAGTAAGTTTTTAAAATTCTAAATCATATTTCACAGAATGTTTGAAAGGTTCGTGGTTTCATCGGTAATCATATTAGATAAGGAACTCTATCGGTTCCGGAAGATAAATGGATCGTACTCGCTCCAATAGAGATGAATTTGTTGAAATGACTGTTCGAAAATACGGAGCAATTGATAGCTCCCCAGATAAGCTTGAATTTCAATTTCCTAATCTTTGATTTCCTACTTTTTATTAAAAGCAAGCTATCGTAGCATTTTAAATGTCTATTTGTCATAGGTCACAGCGAAAGATCTCTAAAACTATTTGACCTTTGAATTTTTAAATTTGATAATTTTAAATTTTAGGTTGGTTTTGATGTACTAAAAATGATGTAAAACGTCCAGTGCTGCGATAGTCTATCCCCTTTCTAAACGTGACGATGGAAAATCCTCCTTGTAACGAGAGACGTTATTTCTAGCAGTGAACTTTTGAGCTAATAAAAAGTAAAACAAGAGTAAGTAATACAAGGAACGTATTTAGGCTGTGTAGTGACGGGTAAAAATATCCACTACTCCATATCTTTCCTTGGGTTCGTAAGAGGCGACAGAGGGAAACTGAGGCAAAAAATGGGCAGCAGCATCAGAAACAGAAACTTTTTTATTCAATATAGATTATAAATAATACTTATTGAAAGTCACTCTTTTGTTTGATTACCACTGGTTCGGAAAAAACCTCTGTTCTGGGAAGAACCAGCAAGAAACCCAGCGGGACTTTTTTTTAAATAACAGCTTACAATCATGTATGTTACACAAATTAACAACACAACAAATTAGAAATAGCTTGGTAGCGATCACCTCATTTCCAGGGGTTATTATCATCCATAAATTCCTTAATATTATAATAACCCTTTTTATACAAACTTAGTTTAATAAGCTTTTTCAACTTTGAGCCGGTCAAATTTTGTATATTTTCTGACATTTTGTTGTAAAAGCGTATACATCGCCCCAAGAATGATTTACTGACTCGATGGAGTCGAGTAACTGGTACTACTAGCTTGTGTCTGTTCCTAGTATTTACAGAATGAATATCACTTATTTTTGTAAAACTACTTTTATTTTAGTGTACGTACATTACATTTTCATAAATGTGTTGAGAGGCCAAAGTTAATATATTAATTTCCTTCAATTTTTGTCGCAGCGACTCTATAGGCTTTAAATCATAAATTGCTCTTATGGCCCTCTTCTGTTAAACAAATATAATTTCAGTGTCAGCTGCGTGTCCCCATAGCAAAATACCATACGACATTATGCTATGGAAATAGCTCAAGTAAACTAGTCTAGCTGTTTCAACACTGGTTAGACTTCTTACCTTTTTACAGCATGTGCTGCAGAACTAAGTCTGCTTGCTAGTTTTGATATATGGGGGCTCCATTGAAGCTTCACTTCTATTGTGATTCCAAGAAAAATGGTGGTATATACAAGACTCAGTTTCTCCCCATTTAAAATCACATTAGTATTTTGTACGTGGTAGAGCCATGCTGCAGCTATATTTCTAGTATAGTTGTAACACGAATGGGTCGGCTCGATCGGGGAAGGACCACGCTCTCACAGAATACCAGCGTAAAATAGCAGCTAAATGCTGCTGTGTTTCGTATGGTGAGTGAAGAGAACCGGAGACCCTTTTTACTGGAAACGAGGTATTCCATCTTAGTCCTCACGGGTGACAACGCATCTGTATTATGATTCATAATCGAGGATAAATGTAGATGTCTATGGGCCACAACAACCACTTACCATCAGGTAGACTGCGTGCTCGTTTTTCACCCTTCCTATTAAAAAAAAATTGTTTTACATTTGTAGTCATGAATTTCATACATTTCGTTTTAGTGCCATTTAATGCAAATTATTAACATTGAACCAATTTACTAATTTATATATAGCATTATTTACTTCGTCATATTTTAGTAATTGTCGACTTAATTTGAAAATTAAAGAAGTGTCATCTGCAAATAATACTATATCATGTAAGGTAAGTCATTAATGTATACAAGAAACAGAAAGGGGCTGAGAATTGTGCCTTAAGTCACGCCCATTTGTACCATCGACCCGGAAGAGCTCATATTGTTAATGACAACTTTTTGCTTTCTCTTACTTAAATATGAAATAATTAATTTAAGAGCATCACTTCTTACACCGTAGTGTTGAAGTTTCCTGATTAATGTTTCATGGTGAACACAATAAAAGGCCTTGGATAGGTCACAAAATATACCCAAAGCATCCTGTGAATTCTCCCATGCATTAAAGATATATTTAATTAGCTCAACACCGGCATCAGTTGTCGAGCAACCCCTTGTGAAACCAAATTGATTTTATGAAGTAAGTTATTTATATTACAAAAATTTTACATTTGATCAAGAATAATTTTTTCAAAAATCTTACTAACTGTTGGTAGTACAGAAATAGGTCTAAAATTGGCGGGGTCTAATGTACTACCATCTTTCCGATAACAACAAATAACAATAAAAAAACAACTATAGCTAAAATTATGGCAAACACACCATATGTATGAGGGAGGCCTATGTTTAGTAGTGCACTTTTGATAAATTGTACGAGTAATGAATCAATAGATGAATGAATGAATAATGTAAACAAGTAATGCTTTCAAACCCATCTACTGCCTTAACAACGTTTGTTTAGATAATTAATCGACGACTGCTTGAGAAATTGCAATACACAGAAGCCATCTCACGTAATCCCTTTCGATTGGAATACCTTGGTAATTTAACAAGTCATTTTAATAGAACGAAAAATGGTACAACAGTTATTAGAGTTTAAGGTTTATCTTGTACATAATTTATTGATTTTATTATATAGATATTTCTTTAATAAAATTGCATGACAAAAGATACAAAAATACGGCCCCCCAGTCCCCGGCAGCTTCGTTATTTCTGGCAACGGTGAAGACCCTGGTAACAACGGGGCGGGGGGTGCTAATAATCTTCGGTGGAAGTTTGGTTGGCACCTAAGATGACTCGACCTGGCAACATATAACGCACGCACCATGAGGACTGAGGAGAAAATCCTGGAGCTAAAAGAAGAGATAGACAAGTTGCGTTGAAATATTGTAGGATTATCCGAGATCCAAAGAGAGGGGGAGGACACGGTGAACATCGAGCCCGGAAACTTGTTCTATCACCGGGAGGGCAACAATCTGTCTCAAGGAGATGTCGGATTTATCGTCCACAAGTCTCTCGTTAACAACGTTGTAAAGATTGGGAGTGTGTCGACGAAGCTTGCGTAACTTATACTCAGAATCAACAAACGGTATTCGCTGAAGGTCATAAAGGTTTACGTACCAACCTTGGCACAAACCGATAAGGATGTGAAGGAAATGTATGTGGATATATCTAAAGCCATGCATTCTTATAAATCCCACTATACGGTCTTAATAGGATACTTCAAAGCAAAACTAGGCACAAGAGAGAACGGTGAGCTGAAGGTAGTGAAATTTGGAATAGGGCAACGGAATCCAAGGGACCAGGAGCTGACCGACTTCATGGAGAAAGAGAGACTCTTTATGATGTACTCTTTCTTCCAGAAGCGGCCCCACAGAAAATGGACCTGGTCGAGCCCCGACGGTTCGACAAAAAATGAGATTGACTTCATTATTCATTATGATGACTAGACGGCAACTGTTCAGTAATGTCTCAATGATCACGAGGGTGAAAACTGATAGCGATCACCAATTGTTTAGAGGCACACTGAACCTAAACGTTAATTTGGAGAGATTTCGTCTAATGAAGTCAACGCTCCTTCCCCTCGTGCTCTAATCCAAAGTCCTGAAACCTTTCAGCTCGAGTTACAAAACCGTTTCCAGTGCCTAAAAGAGAAGCTCCTAAAAACTGTCCATGCGGTTGGAGCTAAGTTTTGCAAGACCCGCCACAGAAGAACACAAAAACTCTCCGATCACACTCTTAATCTCATGATTGTTAGATGGGAAATGAAGATCTGATCAGACAGATCTCCAAATGCATGCAGCAGGACTGACGCAGTTTTAATATATATATATATATATATATATATATATATATATATATATATATATATATATATATTTTCGAGCATAGTATTCAATACGATCTTTATTATATATATATATATAATAAAGCTCGTATTGAAGAAGCGATTGAGCGGAATCATAGCTCCAATTTCTTTGCCAGAGATCTGTCTGTTAGAAAGAGCCAACTGTTGCTGAAGCTGAAAACCGAATGTGGCAGCATCGTTTCCAGGACACCTGAAATTTTGAGTAAGATTGAGAGGTTCTATGAGATGCTGTACACATCATCGTTGGAGCCACACGCAAGTGTGAGTAAAGATCCGAGAGCAAGTCTTATCCGACGCCATTCCAATAACATTCCGAACGTCAGTCTGAGCAAATTTAGAGTGGCTCTCCAGCCATTTAAAAGCGGCAAGTCCCCTGGCGTGGATGGAATTACAGCGGCCATTATGTCTTGCGTATGTGGACTGTGAGAAAGCCTTTCATTCCGTCGAAATTCGGGCGTTGCTGCAGTCCCGAAAGCGACTACAACTGTACTATTAATATAGCTGCAGCATGATTCTACGACGCACAAAGTGGCCTCGATATTGGATTTTTCCATAATTGCCACGCTTGACAAGCGGCTTGGCAACCGCAGTTTTTTATAATTTTGATTTTTTTTATAAGAGAGGGGGCAAACGAGCACGCGGCTCACCTGATGATAAGTGACTACCGCCGCCCATGAACAACTGCAACACCAGGGGAACCAGGGGAATTGCCGATGCGTTGCCGGCCTTTATAATTTGTTAATAATAAATTATAAATAAAATATTTAATGACAACTGCCAAATGATTTTTGATAGATTAAAGTCAGAGATTCCGGCATGTTAGGTCAAACAACAACTATGCATTAATTTTAAGGTGACATAACTGTCAGCACAGTAAGGAGATATAACTGTACAACTGACATAAATGTATATTATAACTTATCATAACACTTTATTTTGTTGTCATGTTATAATACGTATAAATATACAATTTCGTATCATTTCTTTTACGGTTAGAGGAATCTTAAAAAAAGACATTTTAAAACGAAAAATAAATATTAATATTTAATTTAATTTCTTTATTTTTTTTATTTAATGTAAACTTCTTGCGATTTCTCTGTAGCTAGTATGATTTCTTTTTCATATCGATATTTTCTTGCTTGAAGAGTTTCAGATTATTTTAGTTATTACATTTCTCTAATAGCTTAATCTGCTACAATGTTTCCTTTTTGATGTTATTATTGGTGCGCAAAATTTTCTATAGTTTATGTATGTAGGAATAAGGATAATTTTATTGGGAAGCGATATGATAGCGTGCAAATCTCAAATTGCAGACAGTCGTTAAATGAAGCAATGCCAAATCTTACGAGATTAAGCAAACTTTTACTGGCTGGTAATTCTTTTTACTTTTTTTTTAAAGAAACATACTGCGCCACTGAGCCGTCTGTTACCAGGCCAGTTAATTTTACCAACGAAGGATGCATCAACACATACTATGAGATAGAAACGTGACCGCGATCTGGTCAGTATTACGATTAGTAATTAAATAAAGATATCGTATTGTGTTTTATATTTTTTAATTACGGCACACATGCTAACCAGTTCTACTTATTAGTTTTTTGAAACTATAATGAATTGCAAAGTCAATTCTACATAGAAAAAATGTTCAAGTTGTAACAAGTCATACGTGCAAAGTAATTCCCTAAGGGTATATTTCAGCTAGAACCACAGTTTTTATACAGCAATTTCTATCTTTATTAGAGGGTTAACACACTAAAATATTTAAAAACTGTGTATGAAAGTAAATTAAGAGTCCTTCATAGAAAGAGTCGATGATTTTTTATAGATTTTTTTTTTAACAGGAAAGAGTCAACGCAGTTGCGGTGCCCCAATACGTGTTCACAGATCTTAGAAAACCTCAAAATATTTTCATTTCTCAGACATGCAGACTTCCTCACGATGTTTTCCTTCACCATCGAGCACGTTTGAAAAAGTTAAAGTTGACAACGAACATTTTAATTTGTACCGGTGGGGATCAAACTCGGATTGCCTCGCGATTGTGAAATTTTAAACTGCACGCTTACCCTGGGGCCCAATGCCTCGTGCCATGTGTTGGCGACAAAAGAGAATCTACTACCGCAAGTCATCCCGTAAGTGTCATAAGAGGCGCCACAGGGTATTCGAAACAGGAGATGGGCAGCAGCATCTTCGTGATAACAACTTACCGTCACCGTTATAGCCTATTAAAGGCAACCACAGCTTTTTTAGCTTTAGTCGTTATTAGGAGGACGCTGCTGGCCATTTCCTGATTTGTTTCCCTCTGTCGCCTCTTACAACACCCACGGGATGATATAGAATAGTGAATATTCTTACACCGCCAATACTCGGTACTGATAACCACTTAATTTTCAAATTAAGTCGACAATTACTAAAATATGACGAAGTAAATAATGCTATATCTAAATTATTAAATTGGTTCCATGTTAATAATTTGCACTTAAATGGCACTAAAACGAAATGTATAAAATTCATGACTCCAAATGTCAAACAATTAAATACTAATGTAATTTTAAATGGGGAGAAACTGAGTCTTGTAGAAACCACCATTTTTCTTGGAATCACACTAGACGCGAAGCTTCAATGGAGCCCCCATATATCAAAACTAGCAAGCAGACTTAGTTCTGCAGCATATGCTGTAAAAAAGATTAGAATTCTTACCAGTGTTGAAACAGCTAGACTAGTTTACTTAATTATAATAAAACAAAACTGCGTCAATCCATAGACTGTAGTGATTAGACGTGTTTCCCATACATACTAGATTGCCGATATAGAATAACCGTTACGGCCTATCAAAGTCTACTGCTGAATATAGACGTCCCCCATACATTGCCTTATAGCGGAAATATTTGCCATAGTTGTCACCCGCAGCGGTAATAAAAAAAAACTGTTTTTTTTTATTCGTTATTAGGAAGGCGCTGCTGCCCATCTCCTGATTTATTTCCCTCTGTCGTCACTACACGGTGTAAGAATAAAGTATAAAAGAACCGGCCAAGTGCGAGTCGGACTCGCGCAACGAGGGTTCCGAACAAATCCGTAGATATATAAGTTTAAAATTATTAAAGATATTTTTATTATATGATGTAAACAAAAATGTATGCTTTTCGCAATTTTTCCTTTATCTGTGCGTAATACGTTGCTTCGTACCAAATTTTAAGATTCTGAGTTCACGGGAAGTACCCTGTAGGTTTTGACTCCCTTGCGAATGTCGAAAATTTGCGGCATAAACGGCTGTATCTTTTAATTGCGTTGGCTTAGAAGTTTGATTTTTTTCACAGCTCCAAGGAACAGTAGACTTGAGTATTTGGTATGAATTTCAGCTTGATACCTCCACGCGTCCCTGTGAAAAAGGGTCTTGACAGACAGACAGACAGACGGACAACAAAGTGATCCTATAAGGGTTCCGTTTTTTCCTTTTTAGGTACGGTACCCTAAAAACAACAATATTATTCTTTCAATTATTTATTTATACTTTTATTTATTGGGTTTTGTAAGGCATATAAAATTTATTCAGCGGCTTCTTCGAAATTAAATTACATCATTATGTAACTCCAGAAGCTCCTTAAAACACCCTAAAACAACTTTACTGCGATCAGTCTATTTCTTTCTCATTTCTTGTTTCGTTTATCATGTGCAGGCGTTACCCAAAGGAATTCACACAAATTTCTCGGTAACGTATTGTTGTGGGAAATGAGTTTAGATGTCGACATTTTTATATATCATACAATAAATATATAATTTTATATATTGTTATAGAAATAAAAATTTGAAAAATACAGGAATCCGTTATGGTGAGATATTTGTTTTACATATTTCACAACGTGGTAGAGCCATGCTGCAGCTATATTAGTAGTATAGTTGTAGCACGAATGGGTCGGCTCGACCGAGGAAGGACCACGCTCTCACAGAATACCAGCGTAAAATAGCTTAACACTGCTGTTTCTTAGAGTGAGTGTAGAGAACCGGAGACCCTTTTTACTGGAAAAGAGGCATTCTATCTTAGTCCTCACGGGTCACAACGCATCTGCATTTTGATTCACAAAAGAGCATAAATGTAGATGTCTAAGGGCCACAGCAACCACTTACCATCAGGTGGACTGTGTGCTCGTCTGTCACCCTATCCTATAAAAAAATATGGTATGGCTTCGTTTTTCTTTGAAAACAGATTTATATAATTATTACGATGATTAACATGTATATATAAGTGGTTTATTTTATTGTGTTATATTTATTTTATTGATAGATAGCTTTGATAACTAAGCTGCACCGTCTTCACCCCTTTCAAAGTTTCCATACGACTCTAGTATACCTATTTAAAACAAGCTTCGTACTACCCACTTAAAGCATTGACCGCTTCCCAAGCTGCGAACACAATGGTCAAACAGGTGATCCTGGATTGTATTAATCACTTGCCAATCAAGTGAACAGTAAGCTCGCTAAAAAAGAAAGATTTATAAGTAAAACATAAGTAGAGACCAAATACCTAATCATACGAATATCGGCGACTATATGAAATGTCAGAAAGGTCTAATGGCTCCCGATGTATAATATTCTAACATCTCGTTTACCGTTACCGATAAAGTCTATGCAAAGTCCACTACTGGACATGGACCTCCCTCATAAATTGCCTCATAGGAGGAATATTGGCCAACTTGTCAGCTTAACGAGGCGATTATGACAAATAATCATGAAAACGAGGGATCATGAAACGGGAGATCACATGTCTAACAATGGACTTTCACAGATAACAGATACCGAAATCTACATAAGAAGAATAATTCGAACGAAAAGAATACTGCAATAATTAATTGAATCAGGCGTTACTTTGCGGAAGTCCATTATATTAGTAAAAATTACTTCGCGTACATCCGCTCGATAAAATAAAATAATCTATAATATAAAAATGAATCGCTAAATGTGTTGCTAAGCGCAAATCTCGAGAGCAGCTGAACCGATTTCGCTAATTCTTTTTTATAATATTCCTTGAAGTACGAAGATGGTTCTTACGGAGAGAAAATTTTTAAAAAAATGCCTAAAAAGTCTAAAAACAACAATTTTCTATATTTCCATACAAAAGATTTGTAATAATACTTAAAAGTCAGTTTGACCTTTAATACCATAACATAAAGTTTAAGTGTTAGTGGAGGGGTCCCGGGAAGGCAAAGCAATTATAATTTTGATTTTTTTACATAATGTAATTGTTGACTTATCAACTTCCTTTTTTCTTTTTTTATCTTACTAGCTGAACCGGTGTCCCGAATATCAGAATAAGTATTAAAAAAAATTAAGAATTGACTGTTAGGCGGTACGAAGTTCGCCGGGTCAGCTAGTCTATAATATAAAAATGAATCGCTGAATGTGTTGCTAAGCGCAAATCTCGAGTGCCGCTTAACCGATTTCGCTAATTCTTTTTTTATAATATTCCTTGAAGTACGAAGATGGTTTTTACGTAGAGAAAATTTTAAAAAAATGCCCGAAAAAGTCTAAAAAAACACTTTTCTATATTCCCATACAAAAGATTCGTAATAATACTTAAAAGTCAATTTGAACTTTAATACCATACCATAAAGTTAAAGTGTTAGTGGAGGGGTTCCGGGAAGGCAAAACAATTGAGTGACGTTAGTATCGTATAAATATTAATGTCAATATTTGTCAATAGTGTTTTATAATTTTTATTTTTTGACATAATGTAATTGTTGACTTATAAACTTTCTTTGGACTTCTGGAAGAAGAGATAGACAAGTTACGCTGGCATATTATAGGATTATCCGAAGTCCGAAGAGAGGGGGAGGACACGGTAATCCTCGAATCCGGCAACTTGCTCTATTACCGGGAGGGCGACCATCTGTCCCAAGGAGGTGTCGGATTTATCGTCCACAAGTCTCTCGTTAACAACGTTGTAAAGATTGAGAGTGTGTCGACGAGGGTTGCGTACCTTATACTCAGAATCACCAAACGGTATTCGCTGAAGGTCATACAGGTTTACGCACCAACCTCGGCACACCCCGATCAGGAGGTGGAGGAAATGTATGAGGATATCTCTAGAGCCATGCATTCCTCCAAAACCCAATATACGGTGTTAATGGGAGACTTCAATGCAAAACTAGGCACAAGAGAGAACGGTGAGCTGAAAGTAGGGAAATTTGGAATAGGGCAACGGAACCCAAGGGGCCAGCAGCTGGCCGACTTCATGGAGAAAGAGGGACTCTTTATGATGAACTCTTTCTTCCAGAAGCGGCCCCACAGGAAGTGGACCTGGTCGAGCCCCGACGGTTCGACAAAAAATGAGATTGACTTCATTATGACGACCAGACGACAACTGTTCAGTGATGTCTCAGTGATCGCGAGGGTGAAAACCGGCAGCGATCACCGAATGGTTAGAGGCACACTGAACCTAAACGTTAAGTTGGAGAGGTCTCGTCTAATGAAGTCAACGCTCCGTCCCCCTCGTGCTCTAATCCAAAGTCCCGAAACCTTTCAGCTCGAGTTACAAAACCGTTTTCAGTGCCTAGAAGACTGCAATGAAGTGGACGATTTGAATGACAAGCTCGTGGAAACTGTCCATGCGGTCGGAGCTAAGTTCTGCAAGACCCGCCGCAGAAGAACACAAAAACTCTCCGATCACACTCTTAATCTCATGGCTGTTAGACGGGAGATGAAGCTACATTCTTCAACAGACTTGACAGCATACAGGCATCTGAACAGACATATCTCCAAATGCATGCGGCGGGACTTACGCAAATTCAATACAGCTCGTATTGAAGAAGCGATCGAGCGGAACCGAGGCTCCAAAGTCTTTGCCAGAGATCTGTCTGCCAGAAAGCGCCAACTGTCAAAGCTGAAGACAGAATGTGGCAGCATCGTTTCCGGGGCACCTGAGATTTTGAGTGAGATTGAGAGGTTCTATGGGCAGCTGTACACGTCATCGTTGGAGCCGCACGCAAGTGTGAGTAACGATCCAAGAGCGAGTCTTATCCGACATTATTCCGATGATATCCCGGACGTCAGTCTGAGCGAGATTAGAATGGCTCTCCAGCACCTTAAAATCGGCAAGGCCCCAGGCGAGGATGGAATTACAGCGGAGCTTCTGAAAGCGGGTGGAAAACCGGTACTTGAAGTCCTTCAGAAGCTCTTTAATTCCGTCCTCCATGGTGGCATTACACCGGAGGCGTGGAGCAGAAGTGCGGTGGTCTTGTTCTTCAAGAAAGGCGACAACGCTCTCTTGAAGAACTACAGACCGATTTC
This sequence comes from Parnassius mnemosyne, assembly GCA_963668995.1. Taxonomy (NCBI): domain Eukaryota; kingdom Metazoa; phylum Arthropoda; class Insecta; order Lepidoptera; family Papilionidae; genus Parnassius; species Parnassius mnemosyne. The sequence goes on along the minus strand of CAVLGL010000013.1, from coordinate 14,098,910 downwards.
CCTTCTGAGCCGCGTCTACGTGCTGTTTTCGAGAGTCATTACGAATCGTCTCGCGCGCAGACTTGACGACTTCCAGCCTCCCGAACAAGCCGGTTTCCGAAAAGGCTTTAGCACCATAGACCACATACATACCCTTCGGCAAATTGTACAGAAGTCCGAGGAGTACAATTTGCCACTATGTCTGGCGTATGTGGACTATGAGAAAGCCTTTGATTCCGTCGAAATTTGGGCGGTGCTGCAGTCCCTTCAGCGATGCCAAGTTGACTGTCGGTATATCGAAGTGTTGAAGTGCTTGTACAGTAGGGCTACGATGGCTATCCGAGTACAGAACCAGAGTACGAAACCTATCCAATTGCAGAGAGGTGTAAGACAGGGTGACGTCATATCCCCGAAACTCTTTACCGCTGCATTGGAAGATGTTTTCAAGCTTCTGGACTGGAAAGGATACGGTATCAACATCAATGGCGAGTACATCACTCACCTTCGATTTGCCGACGATATAGTCCTTATGGCAGAATCGCTGGAGGACCTAAGCACTATGCTCAATGACCTCAATAGTGTTTCTCAACGGATAGGTCTTAAGATGAACATGGACAAAACAAAGATCATGTTTAATGTCCATGTCACACCTATGCCGGTAGTTGTTGGGAACACTAAGCTCGAAGTTGTTGACGAGTATGTTTACCTGGGACAAATAGTCCGACTAGGTAAGTCCAACTTCGACCGAGAGGTCAATCGACGGATTCAACTCGGTTGGGCAGCGTTCGGGAAATTACGGCACATCTTCTCGTCAGGTATACCTCAAAACTTGAAAACGAGACTGTACACCCAGTGCGTGTTGCCAGTTATGACATACGGAACTGAGACGTGGTCCTTCACTGCTGGCCGGATGAGGAAGCTCAAGGTCGCTCAGCGAGCTATGGAGAGGGCTATGCTCGGAGTTTCTCTGCGTGATAAACTCAGAAATGAGGATATCCGCAGTAGAACTAGAGTGACCGACATAGCCCAACGGATTAGTAAGCTGAAGTGGCAATGGGCCGGCCATATAGCTCGAAGAACCGACAACCGATGGGGAAGAAAGGTTCTCGAGTGGCAGCCTCGTACCGGCAGGCGAAGTGTAGGGCGTCCCCCCACTAGATGGAGTGACGACCTGGTAAGATATGCAGGAAGTCGATGGATGCAGGTGGCTCAGGACCGTGCTTTGTGGCATTCTTTGGGGGAGGCCTATGTTCAGCAGTGGACTTGTGAAGGGCTGTAATGATGATGATGATGATGAAACTTTCTTTTTTCTTTTTTTTATCTTACTAACTGACCCGGTGTTCCGAATAGCAGAATAAGTATTTATAAAAATAAAAAATTAAAGAATCGACTGTTAGGCGGAACGAAGTTCGCCGGTTCAGCTAGTGTGTAATATAATGGACTTTAATATAATGGACTTCCGCAAAGTAACGCCTCATTCTATTAATTATCTTCAAACTAGGTAAGACACATCATTTTATTTTATATAGCGGATGTACGCGAAATAATTTTTACAAACTTTAATGAAAGGAATACTGCAGTTATAATACTTTAAAAGTATCTTAAAGAGCACCGAAACGTAAGTAAATGTAAGTTTTATGAATAAAAATTTTCGTATATCGTTTTCATATTAACCGTGCCCATTGCATAAAATAATGTTATGGTAGTAAAACACGCGAAAAGAGAATAAATTATTACTCAATATGGAATAAGTTCTACTTAGACGACTGATTAATGTCCAGAATAAATATATTATGTTAAGTGATGAAACTCAATGACCGCAAAGCGTGAAGCGGGGCGGTGCGTTTAGCGTGCAAGGGGAATGCTAATCTTCTCTGTTTCGTTCCAGGACAAAGTTGTTATACAAGCCAGAGTAAAGTTCGTTATACTCTGTAATTTAGAACAATATTATTTGTTGAGTTAAATATGTCATACATGCCAGACACTCGACACCTACTCGATCCAACAAAAGCATTGCAACTACTGTACTCTAAAGACCTTTGTGGACAGCGCAGTGGACTAAAATTATTTTTACCGCCTATCATCAGATGGAATATTATAGTTCAAGCACCGATATATATAATATTTAAAAAGGCTGATGATGATGACGAATAAATAAATAGCATTATTGTACTAATAAATGGAAGGAGAACTAATAATGATAACATATAACGTGACGAATGTAATGACATTATGTGTTATTAGCTTCAAGAATGTTAATGCTGAATCTAGAATGGCTGGTATTATGTGAGAGCGTAGTCCTTTTCCGGTCGACTACTCTCTCACAGAATACCAGCTTCCCGGTCGACTACGCTCTCATAGAACACCAACTTCCCGGTCGGTACTATACTCTCACAGAATATCAACTTTCTGGTCGACTGCGCTCTCAAAGAATACCGGCTTCCCGGTCGACTACATTCTCACAGAATACCAGCTTCCCTGTCGACTACGCTCTCACACAATACCAGCTTCCCGGTCAACCACGCACTTACAGCTTATTCATGCTCCTGTATACCTATGTTTTAACCGTGTAGTGGAGGTGTCATAATATTCACAACTCTATCACGCCGCGTGAGTTTAGTAAGAGGCGACAGAGGTAAACAAAAACAGAATATGAGCGGCGGCATCTTCCTGGTAGCAAAGAAAAACTGTGGTTGCCGACCCACCTGCCAAGCGTGGTAACTGCAATAAAAACCTCCCAATGAGGCAATTTATGAGAGAGACCTATGTTCAGCAGTGGACTTTTATAGACTTAATCGAGAAAAGATCAATCAGCTACGGCATCCACCTACCATCAGGTGGACTGTTTGCTCGTTTGTTACCTTTATTCTATAAAGAATTGAATAATTGAGTGTCAAACATTTATTTTACTAGAAAGAATTCAGATAATCAAAAGTAACTGCCATGATATATATACTTTTTGGTAACTGTGCAAAATACGAATATAGAGAAGTAGAAATCCGCAAGGGAGTAACATAAGTAAGAACAAATGTAGACTGACATTTTAGCTATCAACCTCAATTCTAAATAACATCCTTGCCGTACTTTGTACACGTACACGAAAACAACTGTAAATTTATTTAAGAGAATAAAATATATTAAAAGCCATTTTTTTATTCTTGTCGCTATTCTTTTCTTACAGTCACTACTCATAATTTATTTTAAGATAATTCCTACGACCATTTGATTCGAGGTCTAGATGATAGATATTCTTTATTATATTTTATGTGGTTGTAATATTTACGTAATTCTTATGAAAACAAGCTTACATACAGTTCACAGATGGCACTACAACCACTCTGACGCATTGTCACCCCTGAGGACTAAGATGAAAATGCCACGTTTCCAGTGAAAAGGGTATTTGATTCTTCACTCACTATTAAAAAAAATACGGTCGCATTGAACAGCTATTTTACGCTGGTATTCAGTGAAAATGTGGTCCTATCCGAGTCAAGCCGACTTATTCGTACTACAACCTTAATATAGCTACAACGTGGCTCTACCACGTATAAGTGACTTAGCTTTAAAAAAGCCTATTCGCTCTTGTCTTGAAGACACCCACATTGTTATGAAAAGAAATAACATAACCTTTCACATTTCGTAGTTATTTAATCGTTGCTCTTTGGATTCCTATTTAAATTACTTAAGTTGCTTAGTTTCCTTATAAAATACTAAATACGAAAGCTAAAAACAAAAATGATAATGTCAATGAAACGAATAAATGTTGATTTCTTCTTCTTAATAACTGCCTTTACGGCTCTGGGATCTAGCCCTCCTGAGCCTGAAGTTACAATATATTATAATAATTATCCTTCATAGTATACACTGCTTCACAATATGTTGAGGCGTCACATTGTGCAGCCCTTGGGAGATTTTGACGGCAACTTGAGCCAGCAGACAGCTGACGGTTGGCGACGTTATCTCAAGGCGCCTAAGCAAACAGACACCTTATTTTGAGAATCACATCACCATCAGAGCACATGTTTCACAGTTTCTACTAATAGTTCACATGCGCAGACACTTAATACACAAAATTGCACCACTTTTGCATATCAAAGTCCACTTTAAACCATTATTTAAACAATAATACAGGAACAGCAAACCGCCGCCAGTCAAGTTCCCGCCAAAACTCCAAAAAAAAAATTTTTGAACAAAATATGAAATGTTACAACATTGGATTAAATTTCACCGAAATAGGATTAAAATAATTATGAGTACTACTACTAGTCGCATAATCTTAAGACACCAAACCATTAACTGATATCACATACAGATGCCTTTGTCGAAGTGAAATAGTACTAAAGCTGAAATACTCACGAAATCACCAAAATATACTGTATGGAAGAACAATTGTTTCTACCACAGACAAAACTTAATGCATAATATTTAGCAGCTTAAGGCTACGCACTTTCAAGATGGAAATATTGGAGCACCCGTTCAGGCATTGCCCTGACTGAAGGATTGCAAGCCTATTTAAGATTAGTATATGTGATCTTCCCGATGGATTATGTTACCAGCTCAAACCTGTACGGTTGTGGAACTTCTTTCCTTCATATATTCGACTGCTTAGTCCCTTTTTTCCTTCAAAAATGTACACCTTCTCCATTCGCAATTCGTTGTAAACAATAGTTCTTTGCGCAAAAACGTTGTCTGAAAGAAGTCGCTTCCACAACGATAAGACTGTTGTACTTTCTATATAATAAAAAATATAATATACTAGCCTTTGCTCGCGAATTCGTCCGCGTAGAGGCTATACTTAAAACCGTACGTGATCCATCAATAATCGCACTTTCATAGTAAATTTCAATCACCCTCTTTAGACATGATTTTCGTGATCAAAGCTATTCCTATCCTTATCCTATTTCCTCCGCCGGGACTTAAACTATCTCGATACAAAATTTTATCTAAATCGGTTCAGCGGTTTAAGCGTGAAGAGTTACATTTGCTCACGCGGCGATGAGCGATGTTTTCCCCACCTCGCTCGCTGTACGGCCGACCGCCCTACGCTCTCCGGATCGTACAACTTTATATCGTCATTACTTTTAAAATATTTGACCAAATTACGTAGTTTAAAAAAATTCTTATTTACTTTGAACATCAGAAGCGATTGAAATAAAGTTTTGATATAATCCATTTGTTACTGCAAAATTTGCATTGGAAATATAGTATGAAATTTTATTGTATTTATGGTTCACTATTTTAGTAATAATGGCTTACACATAAAAGATAGATATATGCTGTTGCGGACTTTTTTGTAGAAATATTTAGGAGAAACAATTCCACCTATATTACCTATTCCTTCCATACATTATATTTGCGTAATTAAAGTTTTTGCACCGCGCCCCAAAATAGCTCGCAGATGACAGATTTTTTTCAACTTACTTAACACTTATCATTATATTTTGACCAATTTACACAATATCTTTATTAATTATAGCCTATATGTTTTTATGGTGTACGAGCTATATTATTGTAAAGTTTCATTAAAATACAAAATGTATTAAATTTACAATAACTAATGTAAAACATTCGAAAACCAATGTGCTCTTAAATGGGGAGGAGTTGAGTCTTGTGGATACCACTGTTTTTCTCGGTATTACTATTGACGCGAAACTTCAATGGGGCCCCCATATATCTAAATTAGCAAGCAGACTTAGTTCTGCAGCATATGCTATAAGAAAGATTAGAAGTCTCACAGATGTTGAGACAGCTAGGTTAGTGTATTTTAGTTACTTTCATAGCGTAATGTCTTATGGAATTTTGCTATGGGGTAATGCGACGGATATTGAAGCTATATTTGTTTTGCAAAAGAGAGCCGTACGGGCGATTTATAAAAAGAAAAACAAGTTTAAAAGTTTTATTAAAGAAAAACTGTACAAAAAGGGTTATTATAATATCAAGGAATACATGAATGAAAATAACCCCTGGGAATAAGGTGATCGCCACCATGCTGGTTCTATGAAAATTCATTTAAAATTGTATAAACAAAATTATTGTTAAGTGAAATTATGTTTAAAAAAAAAGTCCCGCTGGGTTTCTTGCTGGTTCTTCCCAGGACAGAGGTATTTTCCGAACCAGTGGTAAATAAAATAATGACTTTCAATAAGTATTATGTAATAATCCATATTGTATAAAAATCATTCTATTCTATTCTATTCTATTCTATTCTACAGTCTGTATCCTCACAAACTATTACGTTTATAATATTATTAGTAGGATAGAACTAGTAGGATTAGTAGGAAGTAAGAAGTAGGATAGAATATAAAAAAATATTACATTCTAGAAATATTCAATATTCCAATAAAATTTAATAGCCCCATACCAAGATATCAAGAAAAATAATAAAACGTTCGCATTCTTTACATTTCTATAATCATATTTCCTTCTTTAATACAGTAGTATCATGTGTAACGAGCCTAACGCGATCGTAAATAAAATGCATTAAGGTATCAAGTAAGGCTAATACGTTTTGGAAGCCGCTGTGGAATTAAATATTGAGTAAAGCTATTTCCAAGAGGGCTACGTTCCCTTTATCCTCTCGTTCTGCCCTGATCGAATCATCTAAAAGAGCTTTGCGAAAATTTATTTTCTTTCTCTCTATTAAATCGTATTATTTATCTAAAAATCCAGACACTAAAAATTTTATTATCTACTGATAACAGATTATTCAACGGGAAAATTTATTTAATCTACTTTTTCTTAATTCCAGTATATTCGTACAATACCATTTTCAAACTGGAAATTCTATATTGCTTCTATTGTAGTGAAAATAAATACATTTTGAAAATAATTTAAATCTCATATAATTTAAAGCACAAAGAAATAAATTGTGAGCTACATGGAAGAAAAAAAAAACTTAAGGATATACTTAACCCGTAATGTTAAAAGAATTTATTAAGCGCATTAAATCTTTTAAGCCCCAGAAGTGTACACCAAAATCAAATAATGATAAATAAATCATGTATCATCTAAATCATACATTACCTCGAAAGAGTAAAACGATTTAAAATTTTATATTAAAGAAACCGGCATCGGTATCAAAACTTACTTTCAACATCGGTGCTATAAATCTAAACAGTTTGTAGATAGAGACACTGTAAACTTGCTTGCATTTTTGATAGCGCAACACAAAACTTAGGAACAAATATTTCGGATCGTAAAGCTATTCCATTCATATAAAACTTCGTAATACTTCGGGCTTAGGGCCCGAATTTACATTACATTTACATTACATTACTTTATTTTTTTATATATTTTGGAGAAGTACTTTAAACTTTTTGTCTTTAATTTAGTATTTTCGACAAAATTGCTTAAAAAGGCACATCTACAGTACAGTACATAAAAATATATAGCTTTAATTGTCAGGATCACCACGTAAAGTTTTCTGAGAAACATGGACCTCTTCCGCAATTGGAAGGACTTTAAGAATCGCATCACAATCACAATTATTAATGTCTGATACATACTTTTTGAAATGAAATTAGATCAGAATTGATGTCAACAAAATTATTTGTATTTATTTTTTACAAACACAGATCGCACATGTCGAAACACAAACCGGTACAATAATTTGTAGGCCATGTAAATACTTGTTCCGTAAGGGATCCAAACCAGCGGCCCGCAGTGCCGAAAACAAACGCTTAGACACTGGGTAACTAAGCCGTTATGTATAATAGGTCGGAGAAAAAGATTATTCGTATTTTTTTATATAAAATTGAAGAAAAATCTCTTTGGTTGTATTGTTTGTATTTGGCTGGTTTTAATATCAATACATATTATATGACATTAAGAAAAATAAAAATAAAAGGTAAAAGATATCCCGCCATTTTTCAATTGTATTTCTGTCCGTCAAAAACAGTGAATCTAACGAAGAAATTCAATACATTATGAAGTTTTATTACAAAAGAGGGAAAAACGCGACTCAAGCCGCGAAAAAAATCTTTGACGTTTATAGACCTAATGCAGTGTCAGTAAGAGTAGCACAAAGTTGGTTCAAACGTTTTCAGTCCGGGAATTTTGATGTCAAACATGCAGCTCGCTCTGGACGCGCTCATACAGATAAAGTCGATGCCATTTTTGAAAAAGTGCAGCAAGATCCACATATAAGTAGTTACGACATAGCTAAGGAATTGAGAATTGACCACAAAACAGTTTTGACACATTTGAAAAAGTCTGGCTAAACAAAAAAGCTCGATATTTAGGTACCACACGAGGTCACTGAACGAAACCTAATTAATTGTGTACTCATTTGCGATTCTCTATTGAAAAGTAATGAAACCGAACCATTTTTGCAAAGATTGATTAGTAGTGGTCAAAAGTGGATGACCTACGACAAGAACGTGCGAAAAAAGATCATGGTCAAACGGTATTCCAGCTCCACAGTAGCGAAACACGGTTTAACACGCACTGCTGTGTATGGTGGGATTGGAAGGGCATCGTTTATTATGAGCTTTTACCGCCCGGCAAAACCATCTATTCGGATCTCTACTGCCAACAACTAATAAGACTCAAGCAAGAAATTAAGAAAAAACGGCCGGAATTGAACAACACAAAAGGAGTGGTCTTTCATCATCATAACGCCAGACCACACACATCTTTGGCCACTCGGCGACCATATAATTTTGACCTTGCACCCTCAGATTTTCACCTGGTTAGGTCTACTGAGAATTATTTGAGTAGTGTTAGGTTAACATCAAGAGAGGACTGTCAAAAGTACTTGTCGCATTTTTTTTATCAAAAATCCCAAGATTACTACAGCAACGGGATTATGTCACTACTTACAAATTATCAAACAAAATGGCACATATACATTATAATTAAATGTAATTAAACTTTGAAAATAAATGTCCTGAATTTGTACATAAAATACGAAGAAACATTTTCCCCGATCCTATATTTTATTTTAGACAATCACAGAGTGGATGCAGCACAATAATACGAAAAACCTGTTTTTGGATTTCATATGTTTTGCGTTTTTTTTTTTTTGGCTTATTATCAGAATTGCTGTAAGAATCCGGAACCCTCATAGACAATCAGCGAGGAATGGTGCCTCCATCCTTCGTATAGCTCAGAATTTCTGGCTGGCTGAAATTGACACTACCATCGCACTGTATTGTTGTATGCTACTTATAATTTTTAATATGGCTGCTTATTATAATTAATATTGCTATTAAAAATATTTAATATTTTTAATTACAATAAATTACTGTGTATTCTAAAATCATTCATTTATTTGTATCTACCGAATATTCATTATAGCTCATCTATAGTATAGTATGAACTAATTTAATCTATTAAACTTCATGCAATCAGTAAACTGTTCAAAATTAGTCTCTGATCGTAGGTTCAGGTCACAACCTCCGAGAGGTGGTGACTGCTGGAACCCCATGGCTCCTTACCGTCGCTAACGAGGGTATAGCGAGGTATCAGTCGACGCCCGCCACACTGCCTAAGCCACCGGACTTGACTAGCCGCCCCGCGTTCCACGGCTCAGACCATTTAGACCGGGCAGCTAAGATATTTTTACTCTGGAATGGTATCTACCTCCACTATCAACTGCGTTTTATAGGTAGGCAAGGTAAGGCAACCCTGACCTTGCCGTGGCCGCTTGTAATTCCAATTTAATAAAGCTACTTTTCTGTGACACTAAAAATACTTATTTAACTACCTAAGCCTAACACGTCATAAGACCTATTAATCGTGATTTACAAGGCATTTCAGACTGGTCACAGCGCTTTGCTATAACGGTAAATCTCAATAAATGCCAAGCTACCGTCATTGGTAGTCGCCGGTTGCCGTCACAAGTTAATATATCTTAACTACCATCTATTCAGTACGAACATTGTGTAATATATACTGTTAGCATTCATTTAATTTCATCATGACAGCCTAACTACCCATAACTCTCTAACACTCTATGTTCTTCCCGAGGCAAGCTGGTAGAAAAAGAAGAATTAGTTACAATAATGAATAAATAAATAAACAAAAAATATCCGCGGTAAAAGTATAGAATTATTTTTAAACAGATTTATTCAGAGTTTCTTTGGAATAAAAAATAATATATTCTATTCCATATATGCGTGATAAAATCCATAATGAGGATATCCACAGAACGTGAGTAACTGACATAGAGCAATGAATCAGTATGCTGAAATGTCAATGAACCTTTATTTATTACTATATAGCTCTAAGAACCGACAACTGATGGATAAGAATTCTCGAGTGGCAACCTCAAACTGGCAAGCTCAGTGTTTAGCGAACCCCCAGGAAGTGGCAGTACGTCTCATTTGACATAGATCAATTGCTTAAAATATTAGACTCCAAGCAAAATTAATTTTAAAACAAACATGCACATCGGTATGTGATTTTTGTACAAATAGATGGCGGTTAGTTAGCATCAGTTTAATTAAAATGCCCAGATCGGCTATAGGCAGCAACGTCTAAAGCCTCCTCCTGCAGTTACGTATCTATACAAATAAATAAAATTGAAATGCCTGTTTGTAATGTCAAAATAACAGCATTTTACCAAATCCATATGAAAGTATATAGGGTACTTATAACAAAATACAATTTTTAAAATTTTTGTCTGTCTGTCTGTTTGTTTGTTCCGGCTAATCTCAGAAACGGCTGGACCGATTTCGACGGGACTTTCACTGACAGATAGCTGATAGTATAAGGAGTAACTTAGGCTACTTATATTTTAGAAAAAGAATTATTGTTCCGCGCAACATAATTAAAACCCTAAATTACACGCGGGTGAAGTCGCGGGGAACAGCTAGTTTTTAACATGTGGTAAACGAGCACCCAGCCACTTGATAATAAGTGATTGAAGTGGCCCATAGACATCCACATTTATCCTCGATTAAGAATAAAAATGCAGATGCGTTGTCATCCCTAAAGACTTAGATGGAATGCCTCGTTTCCAGAAGATAGGGTCTCCGATTCTGTATACTCACCATACGAAACACAGCAACGTTAAGCTGTTATTTTACTCTGGTATTCTATGAGAGCGTGGTCCTACCCCAGTCAAGCCGACCCATTCCTGTTACAATGAAAACTATAGCTATATAGTGGCTCTACCACGTATAAGTACCACGTAATTTTTTGATAGAAATAAAGGTGACAAACGAGCATACAATCTTCCTAATGGTAAGTGAATTTTTTTCTACATATAAACCTCGAATAAAAATCAAATTGGAGATGCGTTATTAACTCTGAGAGGTAAGATGAAATACCAGTAAACCAGTACAGAGAATCGGTTATTCGAACCAATATAAAATTTTAATGTTATTCATAAAACCGTTCAAAGTGACTTTTTCATAACACTATCTAATAATTTGTATCTCCAGTCATTTGAAGTCCTTTATTATACTACAGAACTCAAAGGATTTTCAGCGTCATTTACTTTGTATTCAATTATTCAGTGCTCGTTGATTTCACAAAAATAATAACTTTCCACGCCATTTCTTTAGGATATCAATCTCGACATATGTAACTGGAAACAATTGTGTCAATTGTTTAGTATTAAAAGAAATTTAAGTAGTTTAGTGTAGTTAATTGCAATTTTAAGTGCTTTTGAACCACGTGCTACGCGATGAAGGACTACATCGTCACGATACATGCATGTCAGACATGCAATATTGTATTAAATATTATGTGAAACTTAAACGAAGAAGACTAAGTGTTCCATAAACATTAGAGATCTGAGCCCAGCAATGAAACTTATTCATGTTCCACTGCTGGGCTCACTTAACTTTACTTTATTTTCAATATTATGAATATATTATAGTGAACCGTAGTAATTCACAATTTAAATTTGATATTACACGGGGCTTTAAATTTGATATTACGCGAATAACTCACGTTCGACTACATAACGGTGCCGTAGAAATTGTAAATTAAAATTTTACATGCTAACTAACTTACAACTTGCGCACCAGAGAAGGAAAACAAGGTTACTAAGTCAAGTATAAATTCAGTCATTATGTATCAAAGTCTTAATAATATCAGGAAACCTGTGTCCAACAGTGGAACATTTATAGGCTGCTCCTCTACTTTTTTAAATTCTAAATATTACTAAAGAGACGTTTTTTTCATTCTGAAATAAATGTATACAAAATACCAATTACAAAACTTATTACCTGCTTCCGTCATGTTATAATTAATAACCGACAAATTGCTACGGAGCATTTTCAGCTTCGCAACCAGTTTTTGACATCCCTCCGCATTTGTACAAAGCGTTTTGTTCCCTCATTTTACAGCAGACTACAAAGGGATGTAAATTCTCTGCCAGCGTGCTCATTCGCCGGCCAAAATAACGTGTGTTTTTTTTTTTAAGAAAGACGTAAAAAAAAGGTGATGTCATTTTAAGCCAAAATTTAATGTTACTTTTATCATTACGTACGACTTCTGAAAACTAAAAGGACAATCTACCCGATGGTATATTGCTGTCGAGCCCATAGACTCCTGCAACAGCTTGTTCTTACTTTGATTTGTAACTTCAATGTCTGTTTTTCGTGCTATGTTTAGCCTTGAAAAAATGTATATGGTCATACAATTTAAGGTGTCTATATTACAATTGTTCATAATATCAATGAAAGTTCGGATTGACAACCAGCTATGGTAACATCACAGATTACTCACTGAGACATTATCCTTTTTCAATTCCCAAAAAAAATTGATTCTTTATATTAACATTTATTAGCTGTCTATTTATGAAAAAGTTAAACAAAGGTTTATATTTTTCTTTTTTTAATTGAGACACAAATTTATCATTAATCACGCGTCGAAAACATGGCCTCGTTACACATTTAATAACGACAAATGGCGGTACATTCATCTCATTTTTGCTGAAACTGTGTTAGACTTATACATAAACGTAAGTACAGCAAAATATAAAAACTACGTTTTTTCACAAATGGGTTAAAAAGTACAAAAGTAATTTATTTCAAAACTCGTGAGAGTGACAGACAGTAGCAAAGAGTGAATGCGGAAATCGACAAAGCAAAGTGGCAAGAGTGGCAGTATCGACTAGGGACTCTAGACTGAAGTTGGTCGACAAATTTGCTTTATATTGAAGATGGGCCTAATTAATCGTACATCCACGAGCATATATGCATAGATAAATGGGTGTGAAAGAAGCCAGAGAAGCGTATCAGGATCGTGTTGAATGGAAGTCCATAGAGTCTGCCTACGCCCGAGGTGAAGTACGCCCTAGCGTAAAATTTCATATTTGTGTTTCTGTAAAGAGTCACGAACGAGCACAAAGTCTACCCAATGTGCAAGTGGATGTCATGCATACATAAATGCATCTTTTCTTTATCTCCTAATTTACGCTGAAATTCTGTAGGAGCGTAGTACCTTTCCCGTTCAAGCCAATCCGGTCGCGCTGCAGCCACAGTAAAGCTAAATCGTGGCTCCATCACGTTCAAAATTAAAAATTAAAATACCATAAGCAAACTCAAATAACTAATAACAAGTCTGCGGATAAAACTAATCAAAGCCGCCTCAGTTGCAACTGACAACCGCATCCGTGTACTTATTAATTAAGAGTGGACGCATGACGTGCAGTGCGGTGGCATTGAAAGACTACCTATCAATCCCCTTTCTCTATGTTCATGGTGGCACAGAATTGAACTGTCAATGCTCCCAAATAAGCAACATTATGTAGCCTTTAACCTAGGGATCATTCCCACGTCAGCGTATTTAAAACAATGAATATTTTATGAATTTGGAAATATTTACTTTGCCAATATTCGCTCAATATTATTAAAAAATCTAACTTATTAGTTTTAGGATATTTTACGTTTAAGATGGAAAATAAGAGGACAGATTTGAAATTAAAAAGCCCAACTCTGTCTCATCTTGTCTTTTTAACGTTATAAAGGAACACTCTAACTATTTAATAGTTGCAGCATGAGTAGGTCGGCGTGACCGTGCACTCACAGAATGCTGGTATTCTGTGAGTATAAAGTAGTTATTTAATATTTCGTATGATGAGTGTAGAGAAACGAAGACCCTTTTTACTGGTAGTGAGGCATAATAACCATATCGTAGTTCTCAGAGGTGACAAAAAATCTATATTTTGATTCTAAAACGAGGATAGATGTAATATCTATGGGCCACAGTATTTACTGGCCATTAGTAGGACTTTGTATACCCTTGCAATATTTATTCTATAAAAATAGAAACGTAAAAATAAAGATGCACGAGTTCTTCATTCCCATTGCACTATTTCCAAGAGTCAAATCCCAGCGTGACCCAAAATTTGTAAATTTTCGGAATTGTTGCTTCATTATTTTCTCCGTGTGTCTAACACTAGTCTGGAATATCTCCGATCTTATTACATATAAGATAAGTATTACATTCGTTACGGGTAGGTAAGGGCGAGTGAGGGCCTCAGTATCTCCAACTGATAGCTTCCAATATTTAATATATCCTGCACAGGTCAGTATAGAATTTAAATCAATCACTTTTGAGTCGTATCCGTCCTTAAAGTATTGCAATATAACTCTGTTAGTGGATAAATAAAAAATATTACCAATATTTACATGGCAATACATACGATGCAGAGCATCCTCGGGTAAAGCACAGATTAAATGATACCATGAACGATGACATTGTTGCCAAATGAAAAAATAATTAAATGTACCTTGGTCTTAAAAACAATACTCTTATAAATTCCTTAACAATGTGATGATTTCATTATTTTGGTAATGTCATTTCGGTTACCTGTGAACCCCTTTAGATCGGACAGGGTGTTTTTATCATTTATGGAGGATAATGGAGAAAGAAAATTGTCCGCAGCGCTGCTCCAGTATGTGTCTACAAACTTCACATAATGTCTTCAAAACAATTTATCCCTCAACACATAATTATATACAAATATCATAAGGACAAATATTCAAACCCGGAACAATTACTTCTAGGCCATACAAATACATGCTCCGTGCGGGATTCGAACCCTGCTAAGCCACTGTGTCACGGAGCCGTCAAGCTTAGTTTTTATTTTATAATTTGTGTCTTTCTTTTAAATCTAAAATCCCTTTTTAATCCATTTTGTCACCTACTAGGTTGCAAAAAGAAATACAAAATATCTGCTAATCTAAACCGGGATTAATCTCCATCCCAAAGCGATTTATTTGATAACTTACAGGAAACGGCTTCACAATGAAGACCCATTTGTCGTCTCACCCCTATTGAAGTCTTTATAAATGGGAAGATTTGAAGATATAGTATTCGAATAGATACTTCGAGCATTGAAAATCTCGTGAGATTAATGTTTCTAATATCGAACAAAAAGGTAGTTTTTAAAACAATATTTGTTGCGTGGGCTATCTACACATATAAAAAATTATGTCTTTTTGTATAGTTCTTCGTTTTTTATGCGTCTTTATACCATTCATCCGACTACGATTACATTTAGGTGAGTTGTGTTTCGCATCCACGTATGTTTCTAACAAAAACAGGGCGGAAGGCAAGAATAAAACTAATGTTTTTTTTTTTTAAATTATCTATATTAAAAATCTTTTTAATCGAATGACTACATATGAAAAGATGAAAACATCAAGGCTAGGTAAATTTGCGCATGCGGTTCTTTTCGGCGCTTTGAATCCACTACTTGACAATTACACGGAAACTCATAGTCAAGATAGCGCTGTGTAGACAAAAGCAACCGCTAATTTGACAGATGTCAGAAGTTAGTTGCTGCCTCTGACTGCCCGAATTTCGTCAACCAAACAATTTCTTAGCTTTAAACACAGTGATGTGAAGTAATAAGCTAAGGTTTAGCTTATAACTTCATATCAAGATATGGACATTAAAAAAAATTATGCAGAAATAGCAATAAAAATGTCAATTCAGCTCTAAATTCGCTAATTTATCGGGGACACCTTGCATAACTTCTTTTCTTCTGGAATAAATTTTATTTTTGCTATCGCCAAATGATTTGTAAAATATGTAGTTTCCATAATTATTACAATAATAGACAAGGTTGCGTGAAGTCATATTTATTTTAGAGATACTTTAGTAGTTGTTTATGAAAAACAAAAAAAATTCAATCAACATTCAACCACTAGGTAAATGTTGAATAATGGATTTCGGGAGACTGTTCACCCTTCTAATATGAATTCGAGGGCTAATTACAATATAGAAGGTCTGCCTATCACTCAGTTCATATTTTTATTAAACAAATACTGTATAACAAGGTTTTTGATGACAGCCTCTGAGGTAGAAGTGATAGCTATTTCTAAAATAAATTTTATAATTTATGTATTTCATTATGAAACGTTACTTTAAAAAATGTCCCTTTGAGTTTCTTGCTGATTCTTCCAAGGGCAGAGTGTCGAAACAAAAGCAAAAGTAAACATTACTCACTAATAAGTTTTATTTATAATGAATGTTTAGTAAAACTCTAAAGACTTGAAAAGAAAACTGGCCGCCATTTTGCAAAATTTGAAAATCGAAATTTATATCAGTAAATAAAATTTTAATCTATTAACTGACGTATAATCTTGTTTTAGCATCAAGAACGCTTTAATCTGACCTCAATTATGTCTAGAAACAAAAAAGCCAAATCAGTGAAAGTTGCATAAGTTATGAAGTAATTGAAAAGAGCGTTTTAATATTACGATCGAAAATGAATTTTCATTTATTTTCTTTTATTTATTCCCACAAAGATCGGGACCTAAGAGTACTGTTTAAATATTAAAGCCAACGCTTTAGCAAATAAATGTAGGGAAGAAAATGGAACGCTATAATAAAGTACTTTCGAAGTTAATAAAAGTCTAAAGGAGTTTTTTGTTTTATAAATGGCAAAGTATTTTTTTTTTATTTAAATCATGCCAAATGAAATACAAAATTAATTTGTTTCCAATTATAGCGTAAGTTTCTCTATTTGACTTATTTCGAAATTTTCGGCACCTATTTGAGACTCAAGAATTGTTAAGTAGTTTACCGACAATAAAGTTTACCAATCAGTCAAATCAGTTTCGCAGATGGTAAGGCGTTGCGCGTGACAGTCTGTCATTTATAAAATAGTACAATTAATATGGAGTATTAGCAGTATTTGAATAAATTACGTTTATTTTAATTACAGACATAGATATTAAAAAATCAAAATAAACATTCAATTAGTTTTATTACATCTGTAACATTCGCATAAATATAGCATATAAATAAGTCATTGTATAAACATTAAAATTTAATATGCCTAGATACAAAATCGAATGCCATTAGATTAAACGAAAATATAAACCCGTTCACTAATCGTAACGAGCTAATGCCAAATTTAATACATTAAACGATGCGATCAACGGTTAGTTTGGATGTCATTGTCAGAGACACCGGGGCTGGGGCGGGGTCGGGGGCGGGGATAACATAACCCGACCCGTGAATCGTATACCTAATTACTTTTGCACAACTCCCCGGCTGAATTTAGAGCCTTGAAAGCACGAGGTACTCCTCTGATCACGCAGGCGACGCCAATCATAATAACATTTTTTTTAAAGAGTAAAGGTGACAAACGAGTACCATAACACGTGGTGGGATAGTAAATACCAATATCTCCTTTCGGTTAAGAACCAAAATTTTAATATTTTTTCTATAATAAGGGTAACATAATATGACTCCACTTGATACTACATACAACTACATCTACCCTCGATTAAAATTCAAAATGTAGATGCATTATCACTCTTGATGACTAAGACGAAATACCTCGTTACCAGGAAATAGGGTCTAGGTCTCCGGTTCTCTACACTCACGATATGAAAAACAGTATTCTGTAAAAGCATACTTCCCCGTTGGAGCTGTACCCATTTGCGCTGCAGCCATAAAATAGCTAGAGCGTAGCTCTACCACGTTGTCACACCCGAGGACTGCGATGGAATGGCTTGATGCAATTAAAAATATAGGATAGGGTGACAAATGAGCACGCAGTCCACCTGATGGTAAGTGATTGCTGTGACCCATAGACATCTACATTTATCCCCAATAAAGAATCAAAATGCAGATGCACTGTCACCCGTGAGGACTAAGATTGAATGCCTTTTTTCCAGTAAAAAGGGTCTCCGGTTCTCTACACTCACCATACGAAACACAGCAGTGTTAAGCTGGTATTCTGTGAGAGCGTAGTCCTTCCCCGGTCGAACCTACCTATTCGTGCTACAACTATACTGGTAATATAGCTGCAGCATGGCTCTACCACGTATACATATAAATACTCATATATGTAATGAAATAAGAGCGTAGCCCGATCAAGCCGACTCATTCTTGCACGGTGCAGCGTGTTCTACTTCGTGATGATAATAATCTTCTTATCGGAATTATTTGAATTCACTGCTTGACTTTTAATTAGAATTTTACGACAAAATGCAAGAGTGTACTAACTTCATTTTAAAAGTGAGCTTACATAAGACAAACAAGTAGATCGATAAAAACCCGCATCAATGAAAATTATTTAACACATGCGTAGCACAGATGCTTCTGAAAGTCTGCTGCCTGTAAATATGTACAAGATGTTCCCTGCCATACACAAATCCTCGCAAAAGAGCATCGATTCCTACCGAGGATAATTTACGAGAGTAGATGCCTGGGTTCTACTCTCTGCTTGAGATTCCATAATAAATAAAGTTAAATCCATAACACTGCAAGATTTTAAGATACTCTAAGCTCGTTGTATAAAGATCGAACCAAAAATTAATATTTAAAATCTGAATTTGACATTCAAATTTTACACAAATAATTTGAAGACCATACAAAGTTCCGTAGGATTTGAACTCACTACCCTGCAATAATGCAGCTGCCCAACAATGAAATTTATAGATTAATCGAGGCATATTTTCCAGGCAATTACTCTTAGCGGCCGCATTATTAACACAAAATGTCCCCTTCACCGAGACCTCATTATACGCATATGTATTTATGGTAATCACACACGGGAGAAATAATATATTTCTTTATATAGCAACACTGGTAAACTTTGTTGCTTCACTAACGAAACAGTTTGGAATTGACATACAAATATTTACCTTTTGTAGAATAACAAATAAGTTGACGTAATAAACAACGTACTCTACAAAATGCATAAAACCATTCGAGCCCATCCTCTGTCCTATTTTCGAGCGTAACGATAGTAAGGACACAATTAAATTGCCAACTACTCAAGAAATATTGCGATTCTCCAAATGATATACCTTAAGTGAGCTATTCTTGTATGTATGTATAGTGTATACCTGTATATATATATATACATATGTATATACGAGTACATGTTTAAATGAAATTGGTTTCTCGAAAACGGCTCTAACGATTTATATAAAATTTATAATAATAATGTTTTACTTTCCAAATTTATCTTGATAGGTTTTTACCCCGAGAAAATATTTCTTTTACTAATGCCGAGCAAAGCTGGGTCGCTCAGCTGTTATCACTTGTATTTAACACACATGCTATAATATCGGTGGTTTAAATACAGTGTGGGAAACACAATGAAAATCAATTTTCCTCGATTAGTTTATTTGTTTCCAGATAGATTGACACTACCGTATAGTGACAGTATAACAGCATTGGTCCCGTGGGTGTCTTAGGAGGCAACATAGGGAAACATACCAGGATATGGGCAGCAGCGTCTTTAATAAGTAACAACTAAAAAATAAAAAAATTTGGTTTCTCGGAAACGGTAAAATAGCAGCTTAATGCTGCTGTGTTTTATATGGTGAGTGTAGAGAACCGGAGACCCATTTTACTGGAAAAGAGGCATTCTATATTAGTCCTCACGGCTGACATCGCATCTGCATTTTAATTCGCAAACGAACATAGATGTAGATGTCTATGGGCCACAGCAACCACTTACCAACAGGTGGACTGTGTGCTCGTTTGTCACCCTTATTCTATAAAAAAGAAGTGCAGTTGCCAACCCGTTAGCTAAGCGTAGCAACTATGACAAATATTTCGCCTATAAGGTATACCTATAACTACCGGTAACCTATGGGGTAGGCATCTGTTCAAGAGTGTATATTTCATATGCTGTAAAGGTAACAATATATAAATTGCTATTTTAATTGATAATGTACCTTAACCCTTTCGCTGTCCCGTGCACTACATATAGGTTATTGCTATTGTCTTACTATTATGTCTCAAAACCGGAGAGTGAAAGTGTTAAAAAGCACCCACGAAATGGTGTTTAGTATCTACCTAATATCTCTTTAGTAACATATTACTAGGGACAAACATTTTAAACTGCTTATCAGAAAATCGATATATGTTTATAAATTACGAGTAATGTAAAACTAACTGCCACTTATTTTGCTATTTTTAATATCACCCTATGTTTTATAAATGAAAACGTAAATAGCAAGAACGTTTGCGAACCGTAAAAGTGAAGAGTGAAGTGGAAGCAGCAATTTAAATTAAGTTTTCCTTTTCTGGTTTGAAATTTACGGTTCTCAAGTATTAAAACACAAACCTCGTGTGCCTTTGGTATTAAAAGATCTTTGTTATTATTACAAATGAAGAAATGAATGTAGAGCTTTTTTTTTAAATTAGTGCGTAAAACCTAGTGCTGGATATGATATTCTTTCATTTAATATAGATAAATGTATTAAAGTATTAAAAATCTAACGAACGCATAGTATCTTCAATACCTTAAGAACGAACAGTGCACACAGATCAGTGCGCTTTGTCTCAGTAATAGAAAAGATGTAGTACCACACCAGTCGAACTCCTATAAAAAGGAATTCAATCACTGACCATTGAAATTTTTTGAAATGAAATGTTCTTTTATTTTCATTTTTTATCGAAAGAAATCAAAATTTCTATTGTCAACTGTTTTGATACAAAACTGTCTGTCATTTTTTGCGGGGAGAAATCTGCGCACGCAAAAACAATCGCCTGTCTCTACGAAACTCACATATAACAACTTAAAACAATAAACTAACAATTTCACACACACATAGATACATTTTAACAGTACCGCACGGTAAGAGCGACAACTAGGATACAGACTCGGATCAGTTACTCGACCGATCTGCATATTGTATGAGAGAAGGCGGTCTGTGTTGGTAAGCAAATCCGAAACAACATGACCGTTAACTGTTGTTGTAATTTTCAAGTTTACTCGTAGAGCCTTGCTGCAGGTATATTATGTTTGTAGCACGAATAGGTCGGCTAGACTGGGGAAGGACCACGCTCTAACAGAATACCAACTTAAAATAGGAGCTTGATACTACTGTGTTTCTTATGATGAGTGTAGATAACCGGAGACCCTTTTTTCTGGAAACGAGGCTTTCCGTTATAGTCCTCAGGGGTGACGCATCTCCATTTTGATTATTAATCGAAGATAAATGTAGATGTCTATGGGTCACAGCATCCACTTACCATCAAATAAACTGTGTGCTTGTATTTCACCCCAATTCTATAAAATAACTTAAAATTAAAAATTTTGTACAACCGACTTCAATATAAATTATTAAGAATAACTCAAAAACTATTGGCCAGAACTTGATCAAGTTTATATGGGACCATATGTAAGGCACCAGCTTTCAAATAAAAAAAGAATCATCGAAATCGGTTCACCTAGTAAAAAGTTATGAGGTAACACACATAAAAAAAACAGCTCCTTTTTAAAGTCGGTAGAAAATTAAATAGCAATAATTTGATTAAAAATTACTTTTATATGAAAGGCGTTATCATCTTTTCGCGAATTTGACCCGGCAAATCTCTTTTTGCAGCAATAAAAAATCGAAATAATTCGGCAATTTTGCAGGACTTCGATTCAGCCGCACAACGAGATTTAATCTAGTGAGCAGTGTGGCTGCAACTAGTTTTATTGTACGCATTTCATCTTAGTCCTCAGGGGTGACAACGCAACTGCATTTTGATTCTTAATCGAGGATAAATGTAGATGTCTATTAGCTGCAGCATCTACTTACCATCATCACGGCTAGCATGGGCGAGGGACAATTTTATCCCCGGGGAAAGGAGAAAATGTTTATCCCCTCGCTTAATTTTATCCACCCTTAGAGCATGGGCACACCGGTGGATATAATATCCACAGCAGATAAATTGGGAGATAGTCTTAGACTTAGACAGATTTTTTGTATGAATATAAACTTCAACCCAAGTCCAATGAACTAGGATAAAATTGTCCCTTTCAAATGTCAAAAAAGCATAATTTTTTATCTTTCATTCGGCTCCATGCTACGGACGGGTGATATATGTCTTCTCGTTATGTCAAACGGGGAGAAGTATATCCCCGTTTGACATAACAAGATAATTTTATCTCTTGTCAGTGGATATAATCGGGGGATAAAGTTTTTGTCCCCCGCCCATGCTAGCCGGGCAGGTGGACTGTGTTCTCGATAGTTGTCCTTATTCTATAAAAAAAATTGTTGCAAACCTCAGCGGACCAGACACCACAAGCTGCACCTGTTCAGCTATCAACCTCTATACCATTTTTAAGGGAAGTGGAAAACCCGTCCCGCAACGCCATCGCAATCAAATCTTGATATACTCTGAGTCTACCATCTTCAGATTGATTATTGTCAGTCTTAGTACCTTGACTACCTTGAGTACCTAGACTTGCAATTCACCTCTTATAATGTACAAGAAGGAAATGCATGATTTATTTTAATAAGCTATCATAAGGCAAAAAAGAAAATTAAAGTAGGTACTATCTCTATATTTATTATATTTTAAAAGGCAACGTAAGGGATTGTCGATATTATACGAGGGTGGATTGAAAAGTACTCGGCCTAACACAGATCCATTCAATTCTAAAAATCAAATCTACCCACATTATTTAGTTCAGTTCAGACTAGTTCATTGTGTGAAGTTCGAAACGTGTGCGATAATTAGTTGTGATTTTATAAATTTATTAACAAAGTAATCGGACATAATTTCCGCGAATGGAGCAAATCGAGCAGCGTGCCGTCATTAAGTACCTCCATAAGAAGGGGCTATCATCAAAAGCCATCCATGATGACATGGTCAGTACATTAGGCAATTGTGCTCTGTCATATTCATCCGTCAAAAAATGGATAGCAGAATTTAAGCGTGGTAGAGAGAGTGTGAAAGATGAACCCCGCTCTGGAAGGCCTTCGACGTCAACTACTGACGAAAATATTAAAAAAGTACTTGATTTAATAATGGGAGACCGCAGATTAAAAATTAGAGAGATAGCCGAGATTATAGGCATCTCTTATGAACGAACTCAAAACATCATTGTCAACGAGTTGGATTTCCACAAGGTGTCTGCGAGGTGGGTTCCGCGACTGCTTTCAGTTGAACAAAAAAGGACGCGATTGACTATTTCACGCGACTGTTTGGAGTTATTTGAAGCCGATGCAGATGATTTTTTGAATCGTTTTGTTACTATGAACGAAACATGGGTTCATTACTGTACACCGGAAACAAAACAACAATCAAAACAGTGGAGAAGACCTGGTTCACCACCCCCAAAAAGGCTAAGTCGATTTTGTCGGCAAATAAGGTGATGGCTTCAGTATTCTGGGACTCGAAAGGTGTGATTATGATTGATTATCTTGAAAGGGGTCAGAATATAAACTCTGATTACTACTGCACCTTACTACGTCGTTTACGAGAGGAAATAAAAGAAAAACGTCGAGGAATGCTCAGAAGAAAAGTCCTGTTTCATCAAGATAACGCCCGTGTTCACACGTCAGTACAGTCAATGGCTGAAATTCACAACTGTGGCTTTGAACCGTTACCGCATCCGCCGTATTCACCTGATCTGGCACCATCAGACTTCTTTCTGTTCCCTAACCTAAAAAAGCACTTGGGAGGTCAAAGATTTTCGACAAATGACGAGGTCAAAGCAGCTGTAGACGCATATTTTGACTCTAAGGAAGAATCATTTTATTTTCAACGGTCTAAATGCTTGGAAGGGGAGGTGGCAAAAGTGTATTGAACTTGATGGTGATTATGTAGAAAAATAAAAATATAACTGATTTAGTATGTGTTTATTTTCTTGGTTAGGCCGAGTACTTTTCAATCCACCCTCGTATGATAACCATTTCAGTACACAATTTTCAATAAGGTACGGAGAATATTATAAATCATTTGAATAAATCACGATAACAAACTTTGGAAACCCGTCGTAATTTAATGAAATTCACCAAGTGTATTTGACAGCGGTATTAAAAATTGGATTATAAAATAAGGTAAGGTATATTAGATATATCATGTAGAGTTATGTTATTATGATTTAAGTGGATACTAGAATTTCAGAATTTTCATTTTCAAGTGAAGAATTATGATTCAGATTAAAGATTTAAACAACAAATCGAAACATTAGCCTACCGCGTCTGCTTTTTAATATGTACCTACCTATGTATGCTATGAACCATTGTCTCGACATATTGAGGTAGAGACGATGGTTCATAACTATGCTAGGATTCAATAGGCATTGTTGTCAAGTTACTCACAAATTCTATATTAATGGAACGAAATAACCCATATTCATATTATATGTTCTGTTTGTGCTAAAATTTGGATTTAATAAGATGCGCTGTGGTCGAGTTTTAAAGAAATTTTATATTTACACTGTAAAAAGTACGGATGCTTGGAGTGGGTTTGTATTGAAATACATCACGCCAACTACCGAAAAGGGTAGAACGTCTTCCGGGCCTCAGTAACGTATTACGTTATACAGACTCGTTTAGTAAGTTACAGCGTATATTAAGTCCCTCACTTGGGCACAGGCCTCCTTCTATTTCTGAGAGGTTTTAGGTTAAGCAAGTGTTCACCGCGTGCCCCAATGCGTAACATTATTTACACGTCTGCGAATATCTTTTTTAGCTTTTCAGGCATGCAGGTTCCTCACAATGTTTTCATTCACCGCTGAGCACGTGGTAAATCAGCACTAAAGATTGCAATTAACAATTTCATCAGCGCAGGTGGGATCGAACTCGGGTTGGTTGCACATTGTGAAATTTACGTCTAGCACTTAGCTTCTGAGATACCACGGCTTGTTTCTTATACGGCAGACTCGTTTACTTATAAACGAAGTTTATCAAACTCATGTAATTTTTATGAATAGTTTTTTTTAATAATTAGATATTTCACAATTGAATAATCATTTACTGAATTATCTGATGGCACGGAACACTTACATGACCGTGTAGTGGCAGTGTAAGAATATCCACCACCTCATATCGTAACGTGGGTGCGGTAAGATGCGACTGAGGGAAACAAATCAGGAGATGGGCAGCAGTGTCTTCTTAATAACGGCTAAAAATAAAAACCGCTTGCCAAGCGTGGCAACTATGGAAAATATCCCCTCTATGAGGCAATCTATGGGCGAGGCCTGTCTTCAACAGTGGACGTTAATAGACTATTACGGTAACGGGACATGCACTTTGATTTTTTTATAATAAACAAAATCCAATAAGTATTTTAGTTTATCATTACTCTACAACATTCTACTAATGCACACACGTTTGATAAATAAACAGTTAACTTAGCACACTTAGTATGTAGATGGTAATATCAAACACACCGATTTTCAGCTTAAAATAGTAGCATAAAGCTACTTTGTCTTTTTTATAGGATAGGGTGACAAACGAGCACACAGTCCACCTGATGTAAGTGGTTGCTGTGGCCCACAGATATCTACATCTATCCTCGTTTGCGAATCAAAATGCAGATGCGTTGTCATCCGTGAGGACAAAGATAGAATGCCTCTTTTCCAGTAAAGAGGGTCTCCGGTTCTCTACACTCACCATACGAAACACAGCAGTGTTAAGCTGCTATTTCACGCTGGTATTCTGTGAGAGCGTGGTCTAGCCGACCCATTCGTGCTACAACTATACTACTAGTATAGCTGCAGGTTGGCTCTACCACGTATATAATTGTCTAATAACGAAAAAGAGATTTCTTATTTACTGGTAACAAGGCGTTCTACCTTAATCCTCAATGACGACAACACATCATGCATCATGCACACACATCTGCATTTTGATTTTTATACAGGATCGATGTTTGTATATAGACCACTGTTCCTGACATCACTGCCTATGACACTCCCCGGCTCGTGTCGTCGGGCAGCGGACCTCAAACCGGTTCTGCAAGCGCTTCACGGCCCCACCACCTTCATGGAGACAACGCGATACCGCTGCAACATCCTCTTGCTCGGAACAACCCGGTCGCGAACGCACGCATTACGGCTACCTCTCTTATAGCAACCAATAAATTACCTACACAGTCTACATATTGAAGTTCTTATTTAGTCAAGAATTCCACCAGCACAAGTGGAGCTTGATACCCAACACCACTGCATCCACTCACCATTAGGTGAATGTCATCCTCAGTTGTACAAGAAACGGGTCTTAGACCTGTTTCACGTTATTCGTGGAAAAATGATCTTTAAATAATTAATTGATTATTCCAAAATATTTCGAATTCCAATTACCTTACCGTTTCTCTTAATCGGCTGCTATGACACCCATTTCACGAAAATGAGATAATGGATTATTTTCCTAACTAATCCTCAATACTGCATTTGACGAATCACACGCTTATTACACATGATTCTTAATGGAGGTTTGATGTGCCACAGCATTCACTTACTATCAGATGGACGGGTTGCTCGTTTATCACACTCAGTCTTTAAAAAAAAACCGTAAATGGTAGGAGCAGTGCTTCCTTTGGTACAGTAGAATGTAACATAATTGTGTACAGACGAAGATTTCGGCAATAATAGAATCTACGTGGTCAAAAGTGTTATAAATATGTAAGTAAATTGTAAAGTAACCTTCTACATACGTCCTACTGCCTTTTACTGTTCGCAGACCGCCACTGCATAATTGCTAAGTGTATTTTAGGGCAGGGGAGAATTCGTCGCATTATGGAGTAATGTGAAATGTCTGATGTTTTCATTACGTGCACGTTTTTTTTTTAATGAAATTCAAGTGACATGCGAATTTACAGTCCACCAGATGATAAGTAGCTACAACAGTAAATCACCACTTAGAATTTCGATAACCAATTTTAGTGATACTGACGGTGATCAGGATCGAACTCAGATTGTGTGCCAAATGAGAAATTTTAGCTCCGTACATAAAAATCAATTGCTTTCTGTTAGTCTCGCAAAAACTCAAAAATGGCTCGACAGATTTTGATGAATTGTTTTGTGCGTGTTTGAGTGGGTGGGTGGTTTGGATTCACAATTGGACCAGGTAGATGGCGCTGTCGTCTATATCCAGAAATCAGCCATGCGAAGCCGGGGCGGATCGCTAATAAAAAATAACTAAGGTTTGTGGCAGATAATAATTTAAAATTAAAAACTTTGTACCACCGACTTCAATATGAATTATTAACAATAACTCTAAAACTTTTAGTCAGACTTTGATGAACCACATGAGAAGCACAAGCTTTCAAATAAAAAAAGAATCATCGAAATCGGTTCACCCAAAAAAATAGTTATGAGATAACACAATTAAAATAAAACAAAAAAATGCATAAAGGCGAATAGAGTACTGCCTCTTTTTTGAATTCGGTAGAAAACTTAGAAGGTTCCTAATTCTAAATTGGTTCTCTGCGTTAGATTTACAAAATATAAGACTAAAGGCATGCTTGCCTTGTGATGGTTTCGTCCCACAGGTAACGTTAGTCTCCCCCCCGAACGGGATCCCGCCTTGTCGTGGCGGGGGAGCTTAGTAGCCGTGGCTTGGTAACCCGCGGTGAACAAAGAGGAACCCCTTAGCTGGCCCGTGGTGGCAACTCCGAGTGGGCTTGGCGAGCCCACTTCGGATGTGTGTCGATGGGCTGCGGTGAGAGGGGTGTTCTCTCCCCCTACCGCTGCAGCCGAGGTGGAGTCGCGGAGGTAGTGGAGTGTTGGTATGGCGATGCGCCACTCGCCCTATCTTCCGCGACTCTGACGGGGCCGCACCGTTGATGCGGTGGTGGTGGGGCTGCGGAGGGAGAGGAGTGTTGGTATTGCGAGGCGCCGCTCTCCCTACCCAAGTCAGTTTTGGCCGCGGAGCCAGAGACCAAATCCGCTGCTGGGATCGGGAAAATGGGTGCTACTAGGCGCTTGATTTTCCTGGCCCCATGGCCTCCGCGTATCGGACTCGGGGAGGTCCAATACGCAGGTGAAGTTGGAGGCCGTGAAGGGGGACGTGCCTTGTGTTCCTGGTGCGCCTTGCCTGAAAAGGAGAATGGGGAGGAGAGGTCCTCCCCCGAGAAGGGGCTGCCATGGGGCAGCCGGCGCTGGTGGGGCCGCGGATGTGTACGAAAGCGTTCCCGTAGCCCTGCCAATATGCGGCGAAGGTGGAACACCATGGGGTTTTAGTCGGTGCGAGTCCGACATAACCCGTCTTTGCACCTGCAAAACGGGTATACGTAGGTATTTCCCCATGTAAAAAAAAAGGTAACGTTAGAGTCTAAGGGCTAAGCCAGAAAGATCTTATGGCTTCTGATAGATAGTGGTATGACCATATCGTTTAAGCCAGAGGTAAAATACCCGGAGTAGCAACAGGCAACAGCGTCAAAGGTGCGAGGCGTCTGGCTTTGCGATCGTCCTCCACTTGCCAAGCGTGACGATTCAGGCCAATCCTTCATACAATGGAAGAGGCACATGTTTAACAGTGGACGCTTGCGGTCTGATAAGGAATATATAATATAATAGAGCAGATTTAATAGTAAATAAGTGAAAGTATAACAGGCAAAGAGTTTTAAAATATTTTGCATGTGTATGAGTTAGAGAATAGAATAGAATAGAATAGAATATTTTTTATTCAATATACTCGTACATTACATGTGTAATTCTTATTGAAAGTCATTTTTACTTTACCACTGGTTCGAAAAAAAACCCTCTGTCCTGGGAAGAACCAGCAAGAAACCCATCGGGATTTTTTTTTAAAATAAATTTTACAATATAAATGATTACGAACTATTTACAAAATTTATTTTAGAAACTGCTTGGAAGCAAGCACCTCATTCCCAGGGGTTATTATCAACCATGTATTCATTTATACTATAATAACCATTTTTATACAGTTTCAGTAGACAGTGAAAACAGAGAAAACATCATACTAAAGGTTCTCGATTGATCGTACATATATAGAGCCTTCTACTTATTGACACCGCTTGCTATGTAACAATAGGTCTTCTAGCAATTAATAGTGTAGGGTAGTTATAAACTAATTTGCATAATGCCGTCGCCGTCAATCTCAGCACGCCGATGGTAGTGCTGAGAATGATGGCGACGGGTATAGTGCGCGCGATTGAGGGAGGGTAGGAGGTCTCCTTAAAACTGTGCAGGATCATTTGCTTTCTTTCTTTACGCAAAATTAAGCAAATTAGTTTATAACAACCCCATTATAATAGATTTCCGCAAAGTAACGCCTGATTCTATTAATTAATTAATAGTAAAACAGAGCTAACATAACAGAGGAGAGTTAATAGTATAGCAGTTAATAGTATAGCAGACAAATAGTTTTAAAACATTCTGCTAAAGTGTATGAATTAGGAAAGACATAGTAAGTCTTTTCGGTTGCTGGTATTTATGTAGAGCAGCCTTCTAGTCATTGGCATCGATAGCTGTGTTACTATTTACTGCACAATTGGGAACATTTGAAAAATTTAAGAAAACAGCAGTAGTAGAGAAGTAAAGTTTCCTCTAAATACTTCTTTTAAATCTCTTAACGATATTTTTGTCTTAAAGGCGTTACTCCACACTAAAATTTACTCCTGTATCGTAGAGGCAAGTTACAAACATAAATTGCACAAGGACAAACATCCAGACCATACAAATACTTGTTTCGTGCGTGATTCGAACCCGCGCCCCTTAGCCGTCGTTTTCATTAACCCGCCAACGGTGACGTCGATTTGACTTACATCTTCGGTGATCCCGGTCCCACGCACCGGGGTATTCAATGGAAGATTTTTCAAAATATTTTATTTACTGACCATTTTATTTATTAATTATAAATTATTTGACATTAAAACAACAACATTTCATTAATCACAGCCTCGTATATTTACTTTTTATTATGATTAGACAACTTCACATAGACCCTATAAATTTAGTTAGTTTTTACACATAGCTATTTTAAAAATTTGAAAATTCAATAATCAACATAATTTTAAAATTAATTCAGTCTTATCACTTTTTACACTCTAGGAACTTACTTATAATAAACAAAAATGGCATGTTACCAACAAAAAATTACAAAAAAAATTCTTTGAAAATCACTATTCTTCAGTCAAGCAAATACTGCAATAAGGCACTACGTGCTCAAGACACAAATGTTTCTTGCATTTGTGGCAAGTGTATTTGGTGTTTCTATTTTTTTTCCATCCACATACAAAGCAACGGCCATTTCGTGATGGACCAGCCGTTCCAGGTACCTCATCTATCTTCAAAATTTCAGACACTCTTTGTCTCATTGACCGCGGCAGGTGCAAGTGCATCTGTCGTTCTCTTATGTGGGGTTCAATTAATTTCATAGCCAAATTCT
The DNA here is from genome assembly GCA_963668995.1 of Parnassius mnemosyne. Classification (NCBI taxonomy): domain Eukaryota; kingdom Metazoa; phylum Arthropoda; class Insecta; order Lepidoptera; family Papilionidae; genus Parnassius; species Parnassius mnemosyne. The sequence goes on along the minus strand of CAVLGL010000013.1, from coordinate 14,068,413 downwards.
CAATGAATTGACGACGTTTCATTTTGGAGAGGTGAAGTTCTTTGCTCCATTTCGTACTTTTATCCTTTCCTAAATAAAAGGCGCTGTAGTTACCTGAAACTTCTCATTCACTTAGCTCCTCTTCGCTGTTTGAATACTGTATGTCGTTTGGTGAAGGATTCTCCAGTTCGATGTCACTTCCAGCTTCACTGTCTGAAGACATTGATGGTCTGTCGTCATCAAGCAGTTCATGAAGAAGCGATTCTAGACGATGCTGTTCCCTTTCGTACGACATACTGTAACAAAGTTTATATTTGAAACAAGATAGAATAATTTTCTGGTATTTTGATAAAATTGATAAAATCATGCAATAAACTTACTGATTATAGGATAATACAATAAAAAAATAACAAATGTAAGTAAAAAATGTACATTAATCAGACAAAAAACGAATATTCAATAATTCAATTCGGCCTGTTTTACTTACATATTCGGTGACCCCGGTGTACCGCACCGGGCTGGCGCCAAAACTCAGGAACGTACGCCAGCTCCGACGTTGCCGGGTGAACTGACGGTGTGGGAGGGGAAATGAGGCAGCTACTCGAAATCGTGACAAAAATCGGCGGCGGGGGAAAAAGTTATTCGAATTTTTCAAGTCACCCGGTCCCACAGACATATAGGTCACCGTTCCCGGGTTAAATATTATATAAGATTTACGTACTGTAAGTATTTGAACTTTGAAGTTATCCTAGTGGGTCGCTGTGAGGAAAAAACAAACCTGAACAGCAAAGAAACTTGGATTAGATTTTAAATGGAAAACTTCCTAAGTAAATATTAGGTCGCCGCATTTACTTTTTTCTGTAGTAAGTTGGAATTATTTTTTCAGGATTCCATCCAATCATCCATAATAGCTCATAAAACTCCCCTATTGAATATAGGCCTCCCTCATAGATTGCGCTACATTGTGATTTTGTCACTCATCATCATCATTATTTAGACTATTAAAATCAACCACATATTAAGTCTCCATATAAATAAAGTTACAAGTTACGACTGGAACAAAATAAAGCAGATATTTGAGTAAAAGGTTTTTTCTTTTCTATTATTATTCTTAAAAATTATAGTCTAAAGACTAAACATCCAACGTAACAAAATAAACTTACAAATGTTTTTTCATGTGACATAAATTGTATCAATAAAATTTGGTAGTTCCTATTTACTAGTTTTATTTTTCTAATTTCGATCCTAAAGCAATAAACGTTGAACAATAGGATCGGTTCAGATTACCCGATGAACGAACTACTTTGTGAACGATTGGCTCGGCTTACAGTCCATTCCGTTCCTATTTATTGCGTTATTTGTTTATTTTTAGTACGCGCCATCTTAAATTACGTATCATATATTGGAATACTGAAGCATGTTCAACATGGTGCATGTTAGAAATAAGTTTTAATATATATTTATAAGGTCAAATAAGCATATTCATACCGCAGCAATCCACAGCTGGAGTCGGCAGATTTTAAATAACGCCACAAAGATGAGTTTTTCATGTTTTCCTCCAAAAATTGAGAAACGGCAGTCGATAGGGAAGGTTCTCAAGGCCCCCCTCTACTGGATTTACTTTTACCTTTACCTGGTACGAAATGCAGGAAATCAATGAATGCACGTGGTTTAGGACCGTGTTTTGTGTTACTTCTTGGGGGAGGTTTTTAACCTTCTTGAAGGGTCGTAATGATAATGATGATGAAACATTAAGATAACTATCCAAATATCAGGTTGTATTAGATGTAGATTTTACGCTTCCTCCGGTCACGTCCGATCTTTTTCATATTCCAGTAAAATATTGCATAGTATTTATATTCAACAAGGAAAAGGCCTCAGTGGAACAACACACAACAACATGCTACGCAGAATGTTGCACTAAACTTCTTTATATCATCGATCCTTCATCCATTACAGCCTAGAAAAGTCCATTGCTGAACATAGATTGCCTCATAGGATTTAGCCATAGTAAGTGGGTTGCCACCGCAGTATTTAATAATTTTGATATGTTTTCAGGAAGATGCTGCTACCCATATTCTGTTTCACGGGACGAAATGGGGTAGTGGATATTCTTACACTGCCAATACAAGGTTGATTCTTTATAAACAATTTTACAAGACATAATGATTAGATATAAATAATAATTAATTTTATCATATTTAAAAACTTGACTTATTTGATTTGCTTATTATTAAATTGAACTTAGTATTTTTCATGTAGGACACAAAAGAACCATTAAAATAAGAAATAACACGGATCCTTGCGACGACAGCGTTATTAGTAACTTTTTTTCTACCGACTTCAAAAAGGAGACGATACTCAATTCGACTGTATGTTTTTATGTGTGTTACCTCATAGCTTTTTACTGGGTGTTTATTTGATAGCTGGTGCTTCTCATGTGGTCCCATATAAATTTGATTAAGGTCTGACCAATAATTATTGAGTAATTCTTAATAATTTATATTGAAGTCGGTTGCACAAAATTTTTAATTTTTAATTATATGGAATAAGAATGAGAAACGAACACACCACCTGATTGTCAGGGGATGCTATAGCTCATCGACATTTACATCTAACCTCGATTAAGAATCTAAATACAGATGCGTAGTCACGCGTGAGGACTAAGATGGAGTGTCTCGTTTCTAGTAAAAAAGGATCTTCGGTTCTCTACAATCACCATGGGAAACACAAGCAGCGTTAAGTTACTATTGTACGCTGGTGTTCTGTGAGAGCGTGATCCCTCCCCGATCGAGCCGACCCATTCGTGCTACAACTATACCAGTAGTATAGCTGCAGCATGGTACCTACCACGTAAAAAACACATGCAAAACAAGTTCGAGCTTCGCCGGCACAAATGAAATCATTAATAGTAATTTTAAATGCTCGTGTTCGGATGCACCACCTTAGCATTTCTGCCGCCAAGCAGTAGGTCGTCCGTGCACTACTGTGTTCATGTCTAAAGGGTAGAGACCCAGTGTTAATACAGGCTGTGAGGTATTTCATCTCGGTCCTCAGAGCTGACAACGCATCTGTAGCCTTCTTTGTTAAAGTTAAAGTAAAATTGTGCGTTGTCGCGCCATGGATTTATTAATAAAAGATGTCCTCTTTTGATAAATCTATTGCAACGGGAACACTTAACGCTGTGCCCTCCCCCGAAATGCACCATTTAACCGGGCTCTAAATACCTAGCCTTTTTATTAAAGTTGATAAAAATTAACTTACGTACATCCGCTCGATAAAATGAAATGATGTGTCGTACCTAGTTTGAAGAGCATCTCCCGTCCTGCCTCAATTGCGTGCACTATCCTAACTAAGAGTCTTAGCGGTCAGCCACTGCAGCCTCTACATCACCTGAAGATGTCTCGTGTAGAGGCGAAACACGTGTCATATTGTCGTCAGTGGTGTGTCTTTCCTAGTGTAGTGGTATTGGGAGTAGTGGTGCTGGGATTAGTGGTGACAGGGATAGTGCACGCAATTGAGGGAGTGCGGGGGGTTACCAACTTTAATATAATGGATTTCCGTAAAGTAACGCCTGATTCTAAACCGTTGTTATACAAAAGCGTGTATTTGTCGTGTCGTGCACGCCGCACCGCTTCCTACTCAGGCATTACCCTTATAAGCTTTAATTTCATTATAAAAAATTAAATACTTAAATGGAACTCATTAACAAAAGGTCTTGTGCGTGACCACGATAAAGGCGACTAAGACTTCACAGAAATAAATTCTGCCCATTAATTTCCTACGACAAATTTCTAATATGATTTACATGAATGTAAGAAGTATTATAGCAATTTATAAACCAACAAATTTGGCATTATCAACCTAACAATATCGGTAGTAGGTTTTTTTAACATAGTGCTAGAAATAAGAAACCGTAATTCATCGAACAGCATATTTGTTTATTTATTCTCAAATCTTTAATTCATGGACAGCATGTTTAAGGCTGGACTTAATGGCTTAAGGCATTTTTCACTAGTCATCATCTCATAAAGTGTTTGACGTTGATGCTGCATAGTAATGCACAACAAGTAGTCAAATCTTTTTTTATTTAAATTAAAAATTTTGTACAACCTACTTCAATATAAATTATTAAGGATAACTCAAAAACTGACCTTGATCAAATTTATATGGGACCACATGAAGTGCACCAGCTCTCAAATAAATAAAGAATCATGGAAATCGGGTAATCTAGAAAAAAGTTATGAGGAAACACACATAAAAAACCATACGGTCGAATTGAGTACCTCCTCCTTTTTAAAGTCGGTTAAATAGTAAATAAAAATTACATCATTGTAAATGCACAAAATAATGTTTATATTAAACTATAAGCATACGTATATCACCTGTAAATCACTGCCTACTTCCATCCCTCCATCTATTTATCACAGCCTATAAAACTCCACATAGATTGCCTTATGGTAATTTGCCATAATTGCCGCGCTTGGCCGGCGGTGAAACCGCAGTTTTTTTATTATTATTTTGAATTGTCATCAGAAAGATGCCACTTCCAATCTCCTGTTTCAGTTTTCTTTCTTTCGCCTCTTAGGGAACCCGGTCTCTAATGAGGTATAACAGGCTACCAGCTCGATAGTACCTTCTGTAACCTATAGACACGAAAATGCAGACAATCAAAATGCAGATGCGTTGTCACCCCTATAAATTAAGGTGAAACTATATCATAACCTATCGCTATACCGGTTCTCTTACAGTTCAAACACGGTAATCAGTACATTGTTGTTTTGCAGCAGAAATAGGTAAAGAAGGTGGTACTAACCCGGACGAACTTCTAAGTAAGACCCTGTTTCACTACCTTGCTTCATCGATAAAGAATTTAGTTCTATTCTATTATCTATAGACACCAGGAACATCGAAGTAAAATACTTCACGTCTAGGGTAGGTGAGCTATGTGAGGTTTTATCCAACTTTTCGTCATGTCGTCCAATAGTAAAATGGAGATGAAGCATCCTAAACATATATTATACAGGTTTATTTTGCAATAACCGGCGAAATATGCAAAGAAGGTTCAGAATAAGTAGTATAGGTAAATGGTGAAGAAAAATTAATTTTAAAACATTGCAAACATTCTGTGCTTTTTATTTTTTAAATTCAATTTATAAAATAATTGCGTGGTAATGCATTATTTTAACAGATTGTCATTCATAAATATCTAACTCCTACTATTTTATTACGTACGCACACATTTGCAAGGGTCGATCGGTCGGCAAAAATGTTGTGAATTGAATCGCACACAGAGGAGTACACACGTATACGTACACGCGTAGTTGTTGCCCATAAATCACATTCAGTATGGGATATTCTATACAAATAAATAAAATTGAAGTGTCTGTTTGTAATGTCAAAATAACAGCTTTTTACTAAATGCATATGAAATTATATACGGTACTTATAACAAAAACACAATTTTTTTAATTTTCTTCCAGCTAATCTCCGAAACAGCTGGGCCGATTTTGACTGGACTTTCAGTAGCAGATAGTTAATGTTATAAGGGTTAACTTAGGCTACTTTTATTTTAGAAAAGGAATTAGGGTTCCGCACAAAAAATATTTAAACCCATAAAATCCAATCGTAATAAATACCAATCGGGCGAAGTCGCGGGGAACAGCTAGTTATAAATAAAAGTCTCACTTATTACTTATTTCCAAAAACTGCAATAATGGTATATCATTATTTATATACATATTTGAATTAAGTTTAAAATTTAGCTACTCTCTCACTATAGTCGTATTTTTAATTAGACGAAGCCAACTGACAGTAGCTAATGTTACTTTGTAAAATAATGTTGCCATATTTAAAGTAATAGTGATGCGTTCAGTTCTCGTTCAATCAGATGAATGAACAATGAGTGTGTATAGTTAATCATTTCAAACTATAAAATAATATTATTTCTATTTTACAATAAAATTGTATAAAAGTGCTCTGATATAAGTTACTAGTAGTATGTAACTACAATCAGTTTTTTGAGGTTTTATTACAAAGCGCGGCGCGGCGACTACTGCCAACACCGATCAACGCCGCGCGCGTCGGTCGCCATTTTGTTTGTTATTCGGCTTCTAACCTCTGGTCTGATAGCACGAATGTTTTTTCTGCGCTCACGCTGTTTAGTTATTGTTTTTGTTAAGTTTTTCGTTACGTTGTGTTTGTGGTAATTGTTGTGTTTATTTGTTGCTATATTGTTTCGTACAAATGATATGGATCCTCAACCAAGCACGTCAAGCCAAAGCTTGTCTCCAAGAAAGAAGAGACCACGGATTGCTTTAAGCGTTACCGAAAAACTTATGATACAAAACGTCTACAAACACGTATTTGAGGAAAAAGCTGCTTCACTATTACCTATTGAGGCCCCCGAAAAAAAAGAATGTGTTTCGAAAACAGCTGACATTTTGGGAATTGGTGTGACCTCAGTTTACAGTGTGTTAAAAGAATGCAAAGAAAATGAACAATTTAAGTCTCCCGAGAAACGTGGACCGAAACACAGTTTCAAAGATAAATTAGACGATTTTACTTTTGCCGCTATAAGGCGAAAAGTACATAATTTTTTTTATGCAAATGAGTCACCCACCATTATAAAGGTAACTTAAACTTTATTCCTTCTACTGCATTATATTCTGTGTCCACCATAATGTTCTTTGTAAAACCAAAGTATTAGATTGCGTAGACTTCCTTACTCAAAACATATTTTTATTACTTTACAGATTCTTAAGGTTGTCAATGAAGACCCAGACTTACCCAATTTTTCTTGGAGTACATTAAGAAATGTTATGAAACATTTAAATTTCAAATATGTCACAAAATCAAGACACAGCATTTTAATTGACAGACAGGACATTATTCTATGGCGCCAGCGATACCTTCGAAAAATTAAAGAGTATCGAAGGGAAGGAAGGTATATTTATTACCAAGATGAAACCTGGATCAACGAAGGTAATTACAATTTTCTGTTTTCTTTACATTAAATTGTACTTTCAATAATTAATTGATATTTTTCACTATCTTGAAGGTCATGCACCGAAGAAGGCATGGATTGACCAGACAGTGTTATCGTCCCGCCAGGCCTTCCTAGATGGCTTGACCACTGGCTTAAAACAGCCTTCAGGAAAGGGCAAACGATTAATTATCGGCCATATAGGCGGGGAAGAAGGATTCGTAGAAGACAGCTTATTAATATTTGAAGCCAAAAAAAATAAAGAAGATTATCATCAAGAGATGAATGCCGATTCCTTTGAGAAGTGGTTTAGGGGGGTCTTGCCAAAACTAAAACCAAATTCCGTAGTAGTGATGGATAATGCCCCCTACCACTCCAGGAAACTAGAATCGCTGCCTAAAATGTCTTGGACTAAACCTAGAATACTAGAGTGGCTAACGAGCAAAAATATTTCATTCGAAGCAACAATGGTTAAAGCTACTCTTATAGACATTGTACGGCAGCACAAGCAAGAACATTGCGATAAGTATGTTGTGGACGAGATGGCAGCGCAGCATGGGATAATTGTTTTACGTCTGCCCCCATACCACTGTGAGCTCAATCCCATTGAGTTGGTATGGGCGCAGGCTAAAGGATATGTTGCAAGAAATAACAAAACCTTCAAAATGACAGAAGTAAAAAAACTTTTTGAAGAAGGACTTCAACATATCACACCTGAAAAATGGAATAGCTGCGTGTCTCATATAATTAAAAAAGAAGACAAAATGTATGGTCTCGACCACATGATTGACAATGTTACTGACAGATTTTTAATTAATGTCACCGAAAGCGATAGTGATGATTTTTTATCTGATAATGAATAAAAACAAATTATGTAATAAGCGATTTTTTTTATTCTCATTACCTACCTATAATTGTTATATTTTATACATCTATAGTTTCAACTACATGATGTATTGAAAATAGGACAGTCTTACAAGTTTCCTCGCAATATTTTCCTTAATGTTTAAAACACTCGGTATTCAGTATAGGTAGATATTATAGGAACATAGTCGTCGAAAACTCGTTGGTATGTACAAAGCACGACTAAAATTCGAACCCCGTACCCGATATCGGCAGTTCAGCACACTAACTATTCACTAGACAATCGAGGCAATTTCATTAATTCAGGAGTTTTTCAATCATTCACTTTGTCACAACACTATTTTTATTTCATCAAAAACTGACAACACAGTAAACGTCAGTTGACTTCGTCTAATTAAAAATACGACTATAGCTGGTACCCGGCACGTTGCTGCCGCAGAATAAATAATTGTGGAAATATCGTTTTATATTTTGAATAGTTGTATCGTTTAATTGCAAATGATAATGCATTCATTGAAGTTAAATGATATATAACTTTCAAATGAATTATCGTACGATACATGCGCCACCTGCTGTAAGTTAATTAGACTATGCCTATGCCCTTCGCGCAAGTGTAAGCAATAAATTGACAAAGTTTTACCGCCATCTGATAAACGGTATTGTAGCACAAAAAATACGAACAAACAAAAGTTTTTTTTTATATATCAGATTAAATTTATATGAATACATAACACACGTCCCGGATAACACTGCAATCGCTAACAGACGAGCAACGAAAATACTAATTGTAACCTCCCGAAATCTGCTCAAACTACGGTTAACAATTTCAGTAGCAACGGCAAGGATTGAAATTGGATTGCTCATGCACTACGAAATAAAAGGAAAGCGCCTCATGCTCAAGTTACCACGTTTCATAAATGCTGAACTCGATTAAAAAATCAGCTTCGTTTTACCTTTTGTTGTGATTAAAAAATATATATTCCTTATAAATCATGTACCTTTATATTTGTAAATAATTATTGCCTAACCCTAGCTCGAATGGTTTAGGGCTTACATTTACATTGCATAATATGGAAAGGTGAAAATGAGTAAATATTTGTTGCATGGATCTAAATGATAACGCATCTGCGTTTTGATTCTTAAATAGATGTAGATGTAGATATCTATGGGCCACACGCACATACACTTACCACCAAGTGAACTGTGTGTTTGCTTGTCATTCTTATTCTTTAAAAAACCGGCCAAGTGCGAGTCGGACTCGCGCACCGAGGGTTCCGAACAAATCCGTAGGTATATAAGTTTAAAATTATTAAAAATATTTTTAATATATGATGTAACTAAAAATTTATGCTTTTCGTAATTTTTCCTTTATCTGTGCTGTAATACATTGCTTCGTACCAAATTTTAAGTTTCTGAGTTCACAGGAAGTACCCTGTAGGTTTTGATTCCCTTGCGAGTGTCGAAAATTTGCGGCATAAACGGCTGTATCTTTTGATTGCGTCGGCTTAGAAGTTTGATTTTTTCATAGCTTCAAGAGACAGTAGATTTGACTATTTGATATGAATTTCAGCTTGATACCTCCATGAGTTCCTGATAAAAAAAGGTCTTGACAGACAGACAGACGGACAACAAAGTGATCCTATATGGTTCCGTATTTTCCTTTTGAGGTACGGAACCCTAAAAACGATCTTACTACAAATTTATTGATCGTATCAGGATTAAAGAAGAGTCTTTATCACGAATAAAATCCCTTGGCCGCGGCGCTAGTCTTTGTGAAATCCGACTGTCAAATTCCATACATACTTTACATTTTAATTCGCATATTTTCACGGAAATTCTTTATTAAAACAGACCAGTTTAAATCTGAGACTTGTTTTAAGATGGAAATAGTTTATATACATTCTATTAGAGCCGAGTGCTTCTTTAATCTTGTTGTCGTAAATGCGTTGTGCGCGAAATGTGAGTTCGAATCCCGGGTCGGGTCAAAGTCAAGTTTCTGTCAAGAAATTTCTGAGGATTGTGAAAATCTGCTACTGATAGCAGGAAGTAGTAGCCCAAAGTCAGGAAGTGGTGTTTCACCTAGGTGCCTTGGAAAGCATGTAAAGCCTCTGTTCCTGCACCTGGTCTCTCTCCAATCGAGTTCGAGGCAGAGTGAGGGAATAGAGAGTGCAACCACATGTGCTTGCGCATTCACTTGGGCACTATAATCTTGACATGTGCAGATGGCTAATTCCCTTTGAGATGAGCCGCCGTGACCGAAATTCGGTCTGGAAAACATTATTATTATTACAATTGATGATTCACTGTATTGTGATGACATCATTATAATTCACATAATTTTACAGCTAAAAGTTTTACTACTATCAAATAGCATAAAGAAAGAACAACAGATTCGTAAATAGTTAGTTCAGGTTACAATGGGCTTTGCCTTTTTTCTTCTAAAATTGTCTTTGCTATATAGTTAAGGTTGTGTCAGCTTTCAAAGGTAAAATTGTGCCTTTATTTGAAAGTGTTATTTTTTTTTATAGTATAGAATGACAAACGAGCACAAAGTCCACCTGATGGTAAGTGGTTGCTGTGGCCCATAGACATCTAGATTCATCCTCGTTTACGAATCAAAATGCAGATGCGTTGTCACCCGTGAGGCTAAGATGGAATGCCTCTTTTCCAGTAAAATGGGTCTCCGGTTCTCTACACTCACCATACGAAACACAGCAGTGTTAAGTTGCTTTTTTACGCTGGTATTCTGTGAGAGCGTAGTCCTATATATACTACTAATATAGCTGCAACATGGTATAAAAATTCTAAGTATATTTATTTCTAAGTATATTTTTAATAGCTTCAAAATTTATTTACACTATGATATTTATATCATTATTTGAAATTACTTCTACCATAGCTTTAATATTTACTAATACTTAAAAGTAACCATTTAATTGCATTACACCTTAATAAAGTTCAAAACTATAAATTAAATCTACATTTTAATTATTAGAACTTTAGAAAGAAAGATCACATAAATATAAAACATTATCAAAGAAGTTAGTTTTTTTAGTTATATTTTTATAGTTTAGATGCTAAACATAAAGACAAAATTATAATTTAATTATTGTTTAGACATCCACGTGGACTTTATTTTCTTAAAGAATCCCATAAATACCTACGTCTATCCTATAATGCACAATTTGCATTTCACTCCTGTGAATAAAGATGGAATGCTTCGTTACCGGTAAAAAGCATCTCCGGTCCTTGTCACATAAACATGCAAGATTATTAAGTGAGGTCAATGCAACTTCATATTAGCTCTACCGCGTAAAAATAATATTATATTTTTTTTAAATCGTTATAAACACTTTTTAATTTTAGCTTTCAGTTTTTTTAATGCAATAAAATTAAACAAATTACAAGTATATTATATATAAAAAATATAATATTAATTTTATCCGAGTTTAAAAAAAAGTTTTTATATTTGACGCGTATGAAGTATGTTCACCGAAATCTCGGAAACAGCTGAACCGGAATATATTTCAGGGGTGATCAAATAAAAAATTTAAGAATATTAACCTTTATGGATAATAGGGAATAAAGTTTTTAATGTCGGGTAAAACCGACTTCATAAGCTATTAGGTGGAAATTATTTTATTCCTTTTTGTTTGTAAAGTCGGTTTTACTTTTTTTATATTTAAATAGTTTAATTATAAATAATCCTCGCGAAATTTGCTTAATGTAAAAGAGGTAATACACCTCAATGAGGTAATAAACTTCAAACATCAGGGCAATTTGGTAAAGTCTTATTCAGGAAACTTCAAAATGTGCCATTTCCGTGCATAAATATAAAGCAAACTAGCTGTGCCCCACGGTTTCACCCGCGTCATCACGTGTCCGAGGTGCGCGACATGACCTAGTTCAAGCATTCTATAACGGCTAGGGTTTAAGCGTCGTTCGCGCGCCCAGGCAAGTATTGAATTATTTTAATTTTACATTACCTCTTAAACTATGCGTCCAAATAACATGGTATAAAGAAAAAAGATTATCTTCATAAAATTGTCTTGATGATGAAGTAACTTTCGTTCGTAAAGATAAATAGGCCATGCCTAATAATAACGCTCATAAATCACTTTTAAATTTTCAATATTTTTTTGTCACAAAATACCAAATTATGGCTTATGTATAAGAAATAGACATATGGTATGGCAGACTTTTTTTAGACGGAATAAAGGTCTATATTTTTCTAGAACATTGTATTTACGTATCCCTAACGATAACACCAGCGTACGCGAATAAATCATTTCGGGAGTGCTTTTTCTTCTGACTTTCTTAACAAATATCCGTATTTAAGGCTAGCTGAGTAATATAGCTTAATGCTATATATATACTATTCCACATGAATCTGGCTATAATATACAAAAATAATTTTTCAAATCGGACGAGTAGTTCCAGAGATTAGCGCGTTTAAACAAACAAAAAAACAAAAAAACTCTTCCGCTTTATTATATTAAGTATAGTTACGAGTATGTATTTTTATCCGGCAGCACCCTCATTATTTCGTCACAAGAGATGAATACAAAAATAAAATAACGAGCCATGAGACCATACCGATAATGTTAACTTCTTTGTATATAGCCATATTAAAGAAAATATATAATTTTCATTTTCATATTTCATATTTCGCTTTCAGTTCCATTATTTATTTTACGTTTTCCATTTTTCATTTTTATTTTCATTCTTTATGCGTATTCGAGTTAAACCGACACATAACTAAAAGGAGATATTAAAATCCTTATTTGTCTGTAACCCGTCTCGGTGAAAGACAATCAAGGAGCCGCCGTTGATCTCGAGTAGGATTGCGGCCACTAAATCTTTTCTTAGGAGCTCTTTAACAAGGTTATATAATTCCGCGTCTTAATTGAGAAAATAGGCTTATCGACTCTCTAGTTTTGAAAGCGTAACACTGGACTAGTTCTTTAACTAGTCCAGTGTTTGAGTATTTGGGCATTAATGTGTTGCCGATCTTCCAACACATTAATGCCCAAATACTCAAACGCTACTCAATCTTAAGATGTCGTCATGTCTCGTGGTGTCACAGTCACTTTGACTTAAAGTGATAGAGACGGCACGAGAATTAACGGCATCTTAAAATTGAGAAGAGTATTTGAGCATTAGGCTCTCCTGCAAGTTACTCACACAATTATTACATGTCATTACAGAGGCATGTTCCTGTGCATGTTTCGACACGGTGGTAATAATAAGACTTGCTCTTGGATCGTTACTCATACTTGCGTGTGGCTCCAACGATGATGTGTACAGCTGCCCATAGAACTTCCCAATCTCACGCAAAATCTCAGGTGTCCCGGAAACGACGCGGCCACACTCTGTCTTCAGCTTCGACAGTTGGCTCTTTGGGGCAGACAGATCTCAACAAAGACTTTGGACGATATATATATATATATATATATATATATACGATATATATATATGAGACTATTATTGGTAAGATCACTACGCCTTACAAATACTCCGCTTACATCTGTGCTGTTTATAGACCACCAAGTCAGAGTAAGCACCTATTTGTAAAGGAAATAAGTAGCCTACTATCAAATTCTATGTTTCAACTATGTGACACTTATCTCTTGGGCGACGTTAACATAGACTTAAAGACATGCGACAACATACGAGACTACTACATTAGTAGTATGTCCGAGTGCGGTCTAACAAGCGCGATATCGGATTACAGAAGAATTTAAATACGCGGTAATAACACGACTCGCAGCTGCATAGATCACATTTTTACTCGTACGTTAGAACTTTACTCGGCTGCGCTCGGAACTGTAATGGCTGACCATCGTATGATTATACTCTCGTGCGTAGGATTCGACCAAACACAAATACAGAATGATACAAAAATAATCCAACAAATTAATAATTATAAAATTAAAAATTTACTTAATAATCTAGATTGGACCGAAGTAAAAGATATAGAGTGTCCAAGTAACATTTACGATTGTATCAAAAATAAATTAAATGGTTGTTATAGTGATTCAAAATATATAAGAAAAATAAATAAAATTAGTAAGAGAAATAAATATCCTTGGATAAATTGTAGAATTGATAATATGTGTAAAAAGAAGAACAAATTATTCATCAAATGGAAAAATGATTCTACAGACAAATTAATAAAATTAGAGTATAATAAATTAAGAAATAAGACACGTAAAATAATTGAAAAAAGTAAAAATAAATATTATATAGAACAAATAAATAGTAATAAAATGAATCTTAGAAATCTATGGCAAATTTTGAATACACTATCTGGTCGAAACAAAAACTCAATTGATGAGGCAATATTAAAAGCATTTAATAAGAACAATATTGACACAAAATCAATAGCTAATAACTTTGCAACAGAATTTAGAAATTTTGTAAAAAAAATCTTACCGAAATGTAACCAAAGGCTTCTAGATGAATCAGAATATATGTTCCCCGAAAATAAATCTATGTATTTCAAAAGAGCCTCAACCAAAAGTGTGATGAAGATTGTGAAAAACCTTAAAACCAATAAAGCTCCTGGTATGGATAATATCCGATGTGTCGACATACAATCTATCTGTGATAAGATGATAGGAGTTATTGTCAAATTAATAAATAATAGTATACATCAAGCAAAGTACCCAGATGAATTAAAAATAGGTATTGTGAGACCGATTTATAAAAAAGGCAGTCACAGTGATTATGCCAATTACAGACCAATTACTATCCTACCAGTCATTGACAAGATAGTAGAAAAATACGTCTGTAATCAGATACAAGACTTTTACATTAAAAATGACATCTTATGTAACTCACAATATGGTTTCCAACCTAACAAATCTACCTCTAAGCTGCTATCAAAATTTACAAATGATGTAAACAAATTTCTAGATGACAAAAACCACGTTATCCTGCTATTCATAGATTTCAGCAAAGCGTTTGATACGCTTCGACACGATACGCTCTTGACAAAACTAGAGAATACCGGTGTACGTGGCCCGATTTTAAAGTGGTGCAAAGGCTACCTCTATAATCGTAAATATAAAGTTAAAATCTGTGATGAAGTTAGTGATGCTATCGATGTTACTGAAGGAACAGCTCAAGGTTCGGTGCTTGGACCCTTGCACTATTTAGCATATGTTAACGATATGGAACATGTCGTCAACCATTGTTCAGTTTATCAATACGCGGACGACACGTGTATTTTGGCTACCAGCAAGGACCTAAAAGAAGCAGCGCAATGGCTACAACAAGATTTTACACAAATATCCAAATGGGCACATGATGCGGGACTTGTCTTGAATGCAAATAAAACCAAAATCATTCACGTTCACTCAAACTATATAAAACACAACACGGATTTTAAGGTGGTTGCTCACAGTCACAGATGTCTGCATAAATCAATTTCATCTAGGGCTTGTAAATGTGAGGCAATCGAACAAGTAACGCATCACACTTACTTAGGATTAATTGTAGATAATAGATTTAGCTGGAGATTTCACATAGATTCTGTCTGTGACAAATTACGAGCTATATTGGCTAAATTCTACATTTTAAAACCTAAAGTACCATATAATATCCTACTCAATATGTATAAAGCCTTAGCTGAGTCAATTATATCATACGGAATTTCAAGTTATGGACGAACCTTTAAGTCATATACCGAAAAAATATATAAACTACAACTAAGATTACTTAAACTTATTGTACCTCAAAAAATAAAACAAAAATATAAAGATAACTTATTAGACATTTTCAAATACTGCAATATATTACCCATGCAGATGAAATTTCACATGACCCTCTTAATTGAACAATTTAATAATAAAATCATCCAAGTGCCCATATCCCATAAAGTAATTACAAGAAATATTACCAAAGAAAAATTAAATGTGCCTAGGACCTCAAATTACTATGGTAGGCGAACAATAGAATTTTTAATTCCAACTCTTTTAAATAACATCACGCAAAACATCCAAAAAGAATTAAACACAAAAAACTATAAAGAAAAACTCAAAAAATACTATTACGATAATATAAAGAACTTTGTCTTATAAAATGAATCAGAATTATAGTTATTATTTAGTTGCTTATTAGTGAAACAACCTGTATATAATTAGTAGTATGCACTATCTAGTCTAGTAGAACAGGTTCCACAACAAAAGCAATGAGCGCTCAAGTCGGTGGCGCTCAATTCCGGAACGTCCCAAGTAAAAATTGCAAATGGGTGCTTACCACTTACACAAAAAGGAGGTATATTTTAATGTATATTTTTGATTACTGTTAAGAGTAACTAATTATTTAATGTTAAGCAGTGCGGTAGTTGCGAATGTGAGTACCAATACAAACCATTTTTGGTTTAATGGTACAAATAAAAAAAAATATGTATGATAACTTTAATCAATAAATAAAATATATATATATATATATATATATAATTCTTGCATGTATGTAACTAAACTCCTCCTAAACAGCTGGACCGATTTTGATGAAATTTCGTGTGGGTGTTTAAGTTGATTCGATAATGGTTTAGGTATCTGGCGTTGTTGTCGAGATCCGGAGATCAACCGTGAGAAGCCGGGGCGAATCGCTAGTTTCTTATAAACACGTTATTCCTTCTAGAAGTAGATGCCATGTTTTGGCAGCCTAAGAGAATTTAGAACCCCATTTCATCCCGTATGAAGCGAGTATGGGATATGCCAAACAACCGTTATGGCTTCCAATAAATGGCGGTTGGCAAAAGATGGTTAATCTTGTTTAGTTTTTTCGCTCGCAAAATTTCTTTTACTTAAGGATATTTTTTTTTTTTGGTAATTACTTATGTTTATTTTGTCTCGAAAATTGGGAGACGCACTATACGGTGTACTCGTAATAGAAAAGAAGAAGAAAAAAAGAAACGTTTTCTTTACTTCAATTTTTTACTAAACTTTTGCATTTTTAGTCTGTGGATATCAAAGGTAAGCATTTGTTTGTGTTATCATTTTAGTAGTGAACTGAGATGATTTACTTTGATCATTTATATTTGGTAAATATAACTTAAAAACTTAACTTATCTTCACGCACAATCCCTGACGGGGTAGCCAGAGAGAACAGATCGCCAAGTGTCACGATCCTTACATACCTCTTTTGCTTCTTTCAGATTCATTATCTTCTTCATACATGTACGTCTAGGTATCCGAGTACTCTTGACCATCCCCTCTTCGAGCAATTTGCTCACATGGTCTTCGAAAGTTAGTCTCGGTCTACCTCGACACCTTTTAATATTTACTTTCGCGCTATATATTTTCTTCACCATTCGGTCTTCACTCATTTGCTCAACGTGCCCAAACCATCGAAGCACGCCCTTATCAATTTTTGTGATAAGGTCATCTTTCAAACCTGCCATATTGCGAATCTCTTCGTTTAGCTTTAGGTCGGCCATGGTAACGCCGCACATTTTACGAAGCATCTCCACTGCATTCAACTTACTTTTATGCTTCTTCTGGCATACCCAGGTTTCGCTGCCATATAAAAAAGTCGGTACCAACACTGCGTTATGTATTGCAAGGCGTGCACTCTTCACTACGCCTTGCCTTTTGACTAACGCAGTCAGGGCACCATTGACTTTGTTCCCGGCAGCGACACGCCTGTCCACATCTAAATCACATCTTCCATCCCGGCTGAAAGCAATCCCCAAGTATACAATTTCATTTACCTATTCTAGACATTCCTGATTTACCCATATTTCACACTTCGTTCTCTCTTCGTCCCTTTCAAATACCAGAACCTTAGTTTTATTAGCATTCAAACGGAGACCTTTAATTTCACATTCCTCTTTCATTTACGTGACTAATACCTGCAGTTCTGCCTCTGATGGTGCAATAAGTACTGTATCATCAGCATACAGCAGAAAATTTACTTTACTGTCACCCAATTTCACACCCATCTTTCAGCTTTTGTAAACAGCTGTCGAGATACAGTATGAACAGCCAGGAAGACATGACACAACCCTGTTTTACGCCCGTTTGGACGCTAAACATGGGTGACAGGTCATGCCTTACCCGCACACAGGCTTTACAGTCACAGTAAAGAGACTGCACAGCCCTTAGCAATCGACCATCCACACCATACCCCGGCAACAGTTCCCACATTTTCTTCCTTACAACCTTATCAAATGCTTTCTCAAGATCCACAAAAGCACAGAAAATCTTCTGGTTAGCAGCCAGAAGCTTTTCCGCGATCATGCGGAGAGAAAACATTTGATCCGTGCATCCTCTTCCAGGTCTAAATCCGCGTTGTGCCTCCCATAGAAATCTTTCCGATTTCTCTTGCATCCTACGTGTCAAAACCTTCGAGTAAACTTTACTTGCTAAACTGGTCAAGCTGATCGCCCGATAGCACCCGCAGTCAAAATGTGAACCTTTACCTTTATATAAAGGCACAATGACTGCGGATCGCCAATCATCCGGGACATCCCCCGTCCGCCAGCACAAATTGCACAGCAGATGAAAGCTGTCCCAGACACGAGGCCCACCACACTTGACCATTTCAGCAGTAACTCTGTCTAGTCCCGCAGCCTTACCACATTTCAAACTTCGAATCGCACGTTCAATCTCTTTCATACTGATGACCTCAGTGTCATCGAGGTCCGGGTCTGGCGTACCAGTCACGGCGTCATCCCCGGATCCCTCACTAAGATCATCACACGTATACATTTCTCTATAAAATTCGCTCCATCGCTGCATGACGTCCGATTTTTCTGAGAGGACGTCATTAGTTCTCGAAAGCACTTTGTTCTTTCTTAAGGCCGTCGCACCACTTCGGGTCCTTCCAACCTCTTTCCAGAAGAGTTTGGAGTTCTCCTTAAAGTTGTGCGACAACCTTTCGTCCGCTTCCATTCTACACCTTTCACGCACTTCCTCAATCAATGCTTTCGTGTGAACTTTCTGCAGCCTATATCTTTCTTTCATCTTCTCTCTCATATCCTTATCATTACTAGAGGCCAAGTAGTCTAACCATGCTTTCTTCTTCTTCTTTACAGCTTCTTTCACTTCATCATTCCACCATGCATCTCTTCTTTTACTACTGCCTCTTTTTATTGTTCCACACACTTCTTCCGCTGCACTTACCATTCCATCCCTAAGGTTCTGCCATGTTCTTTCTACACATTCGTTTCCACCATCGATGATGTCAAGCTTTTCGACTACCCTCGCATGATATTTGTCCCTAGTATCCGCTTCCTGAACCTTCCAGCTTCGGATGCGACAGACCGACTGTGGTTCTGTCACTGCCGTCCGGTAGCGCCAACCCGCGAACAGACCCCTAAATCTAGTAATCACTAGATAGTGATCCGTTCCCAGGT
Source organism: Parnassius mnemosyne (assembly GCA_963668995.1). Lineage (NCBI taxonomy): Eukaryota > Metazoa > Arthropoda > Insecta > Lepidoptera > Papilionidae > Parnassius > Parnassius mnemosyne. The sequence continues at coordinate 14,049,217 of CAVLGL010000013.1, read as the reverse complement.
CAGCACCCCTGAACACTCGCGTATCCATAACCAGTTTTCGCAGTCGGTCATCCACCAGGAACAAATCGATCATACTTCTCTCATTCTTTCTTTCTCTAGTATACATATGGATTTTCTTGTGATTAAACATAGTGTTTGTCACAAGAAGACCCTTTTCCTTGCATACCGCCAGTATAAGCTTGCCAGCATCATTAACCCTTTTATCGCCAAACTTTTCAAGTACCGACTCGTACCCTGGTCGAGCGGTACCAACCCATCCATTCAAATCACCACATACAACAATTCTTTCGTTTCCCCTAGCCAAATCTAGAACTTCTCTTACATTCTCCCAAAACTCCTCCAGCTCAGCCCTGGACGACGAAGCTACCGGCGCATAAACAGCCAAAAGGAATAACTTTGTCAGTCCCAATCTAAAGCGAACCCAGAGAAGTCTTGAGTTCACAAACTTATATTCAGTCATAACATCGACCAACCGAGAAGACAGCAGCACCCCCACTTCCTGGCAGGCGTTCTCGCTCTCCGGGACTCCGGACCATAGAGCTAACGCCCCGCCAGGGAGCTCTTCAGTACCACTGCCCTTCCGTTTGGTCTCCGACATACACACGACATCTAATTCTCTTTCTTTCATTATTTCGATCAACTCATTCGTCTTATCTCTCATGCCTCCTCTAACATTCCACGTGCCAACTCTGCACTCTGTCCTCCACCTTCCGCCGTGTTGGGCTGTGCGTGACGGGTGGCGGTCCCCATCGCCGCTTTGCGCGCTGCATTCCACACCAACGGGGACGAGCTGGTATGCGTCGCCTTTCGGGGACGCCCTAACCCTCGTTGGCATGGGTGCGCAGCTGAGTAGAATTGCAGCTCTGAAAAGGGCTGGCAGGGGTCGCGACGAGCACGCTTCTACAATGACCCCCTTGGTAAATATATACATAAATAATAATATTTTTAAACATTAACAAAAATTTTAGTTGTTATATTCAAGTCAGTCAAAAGAAAATGGACAAAGTCACGAAATTAGACATTCACAATAATATAAGTAGGTAAACTAGATGGATTTCAAAGTTCCTTCGTTTACATATTTACTGGCTATTTTTGCTACTTTTAGTCACAGAGTCGTTTTGAATCTGTCAGGTCACATATGAAAATAAATTTTGACTTCAATATATATTTTTAAGGATAACTCAAAAACTATTGGTCAGACCTTGATCAATATGTATATGGGACCACATGAGAAGCACCAGCTTTCAAATAAAAATAAAAATCATTGAAATCGGTTAACGTAGAACATAGTTATGAGGTAACAAACATACAAAAACATACAGTCGAATTTAGTACCTCCTCCTTTTGGTAGTGGGTAGAAAATATCCGTGCAATAATTTTCTACAACATTCGAAGAGGTCTAACACGGCTTCAGTGTTTCGAAGAGCTAACTTATGTGTTCCATAATGAAGCCCCATGTTTGAGGACTGTTGAACGCTGTTATTTAGAATTCCAGCGGGGACATACCAATCTTAGTGACAAATCCCGTGAAGGACGTCAAAAATCCGCCTTCAGTGAAGATAGCATTGTTGCTGTGAGAAAACTAATTCTCAAAGATCATCATGTGACATATCGAGAGATAGAGACGTTATTAGGCATCTCAGGGACAACGATTCAGAAGATCTTGCATTAAGCGCTTGGTGTGAGAAAGCTAATTTGACGTTGGATCCCGTATACCATAGTTTACTTACGATTTCCGAAGTTTGGCGATGACTTATGATCGCCAAACTTCGGAAATCTAACCCAAAGCGACGTATCATCCAACACCATGACAACGCAAGCTCACACAGCGCTGGTCAAATGATTGAGTATTTATACGAGTATTTAAGATATGGCACTGTAAAAAGGAATAGGCGATGAAGTTAGCAAACTAACATTAGAGCCACGTGGAGGAGTCAGCCAGCCCAAGAACTTAGAACTTAGAAGAAAAGGATAGTCTTACATTAAATATTTTATAACTCGTCTAACCATAAATCAAGCAATAGAATAGAATAGAATATTTTTTATTCAATATTGATTATTACATAATACTTATTGAAAGTCATTTCTTTTTTACCACTGGTTCGGAAAATACCTCTGTCCTGGGAAGAACCAGCAAGAAACCCAGCGGGACTTTTTTTTTCAAACATATTTCACTTAATAATAATTTCGTTATTACAATTTTTAAACGATTTTTCATCAGAGGTAGATTCACAGTTCAAGAACCAGACCTTCCCAAAACTGCTCTAAAATTCTACAATCATTTTGCCCGCATTCCACTTGTTTTGTGTGATAAACTACATGCCCAGCCATGAAAGCATGTGAAATATACGCCGTGTTTTAAACTCTTTCCGCTACATTACGCACGTCTCTTTATTACAATGCCTAAAGGTTTCTTTTTGCCTTCACTGTATTTCATATTTTTATGGGATAATAAAAATTGTTTCGGAAAATTCGGTCTTCACCAAATTTGTTCTAATATCTTGGTCATTACGGCACGAGTTTAACGATTTCCAATGCTCATAAAACAGTAATCCTAGCCGTGGCTAGTGCCATCAGGTGTCCGGTAATTAATAACTTTACGAACTGGTTGTTTGCACTTCGAATACAATGTCCAATTAATTGAAACTTTCGGATTGTTTCGTTACGATTCCTCACTGAGTTTGTGCTCGGTAACTGTGTCGGTTCACGTGTAATAAATAGTTTTACAAATGAAATAGTTTTTAAGACAAAGACATTTCTAACATTAAACCTTTTTTTTATGAAATTGAGGCTGTGAAGCATCGTCGCGGAAGAAAGTTTAGTTTTAAAAATGTTTAACCTCTATTTGTACTAGTTTTGTTCATATGTTTTGAAGCCTAGTTCACCTTCACTAAGAAAATATATATCAATATTTTCTTTAATTATTTCATTATATATATTTTCATTATGTAATTTTAAAACGTAAATGAAATCAGTAAATTTGGAGAGTTATTAACTGACTTTACTAAAATCTAGTTTTAGTAACGCTAAATTCAATCATATTTCTAATAATCCTGTACAAAAACAAAAAAAAACTGCAACATACACGAGAGGAATTGTAAAAAAAAAAACACTTTAAATAATACATCCAGCTAAATATATTATATTAGCTCTACCATTTTTTCGTGAACATTTCTTCACAAATAAAATGAATTTATGTTTGTCAAACACGCAAGAACCGAATAAATTATAGTTGTAAAGACACATTTTACAAAAAGACTGATTGGTGATCAAATTGCGACACAATCTATTCTTTGCTTCTTTATAAAGCTGATGTGACGAACAAACTTAAGGTCAACCGAAATGGTAAGTGGCTATTGTCCGTATATAGTCCATAGACACCTCCAGCCAACTTTAAATAGAGAATCCTTTAGATGTGTCGTCACCTCTGAGGACTAAGATGGAATGCCTCACAGACTGTAATTAAAATGGCTTTCTATACCCTCCAGACTGGAACACAACTAGGCAATTTTGCTTTAACGTGATAGAGCCACGCTTCAGCTGTATTACGGTTCTGGCACGAATGGGTCAACTCGATCGGGGGAGGATCACGCTCCTACAGAATACCAGCGTAAAATAGCAGCTTATTGCTGCTTTGTTTAGTATGGTGAGTGTAGAGAACCGGAGACCCTTTTTACTCGAAATAAGGCATTCCAGTCCAGTAGTCCTCAAGGGTGACAACGCATCTGCATTTTAATTCTTAATCGAAGATAAATGTAGAGGTCTATGGGCCACAGCATCCACTTACCATCAGGTGGCCTGTGTGCTCTTTGTCACCTTTATTCTATAAATAAATGTACTGTTTTTTCTTCTTATGGATGTCACCTCGATAACCATGAAAAATTTACTGCTCAGCACCAGAAATTCAAGAGGGTGATACCAACCTAAGAGATTAAAGGACTCCTTCTCTTCAAAGGATATTTGAAGTTAATTGTTAACAGAAATCATTCCTACCAATAAATATAATTTTCAATCAACTTATTAACTAACAGACTTTTTAAAAACAGTAAGAAACATACATCAACTTTATAAATGCAAACTCTTCTGCTTGCTGCGCCTCTGGTTAACTAGCGGAAGAAGCCATCGAAGAAAGCTTTCAAAAACGCTGAAATTATATTTTACAGACCGGTAGTGGGAAGCAGCAAAATGAAGGTTTTGATGACAAATGTTCGAAAACATGGCTGAAGCGGCATGGAGCAAGACTTATATGGCTCAAGGTTTTTTATATAGCAAGGGTTTTTATAATTTAACTATTGTATAATAGGTTAACTTATATGAAAAGAAATACAACCTGTAACACGTTGTTCTCATTAAATGCCTGTAAATGTACAACATCGCATACACGCAAATATTGAATTGAATAGTAAAACTTTTGAAATAGGCTACTGGAACTTATATTTCAAAGGAACAGTAACAGGTGGAACTGGTTCCTAACTTTACCTACTGTAGAGTTACCTACGTGCTGAGTATGGTAAGATAATTGAAATTATCCCTTGATGCATCTATATTATGGTATGTATTTACCGTGTAGTGGTGGTGTAAGAATATCCACTACCCCCTATCATCCCGTGGGTGTCGTAAGAGGCGACACAGGGAAACAAATAAGATGGACGGCAGCGTATTCCTAATAACGGCTAAAAATAAAAAACTGCGGTTGCCAACTGGCTTGCCAAGCGTGGCAACTATGGCAAATATCCATAATCCTATGAGGCAATCTATAGGGGAGGCCCATGTTCAGCAGTGGCGTTTTATAGGCTGTAATGGATGGATGTATGGAGGATAATCTACTAGGAGCACATGACCCACTGAGAGCTGAAATTTTCAAATCAACAGTAATATTAAAACTATGGCAAATACCCCGCTATGAGGCAATCTATGAGGTAGGCCTATGCAGTGGAGTTTTATAGGCTGTAATGTATGGATGTATGGAAGATAATCTACCAGGAGCACACGACCCACTGAGAGCTGAAAGTTTCAAATCAATTGAGTAACATTAAAACTATGGCAAATATCCCCCTATGAGGCAATCTATGGGGTAGGCCTATGTTCAGCAGTGGAGTTTTATAGGCTGTAATGGATGGATGTATGGAAGATAATCTACCAGGAGCGCATGACCCACTGAGAGCTGAAATTTTCAAATCAACAGTAACATTAAAACTATGGCAAATATCCCCCATATAAGGCAATCTGTGGGGGAGACCCATGTTCAGCAGTGGAGTTTAATAGGTTGTAACATTAAAGGTAACGGTATAAATGGGTCAACGGAAAAACCACGCTCACGCAGAGTACCATAAAATATCAGTGTAGGTATGGCTGCTGTGTTTCGTATGGTAAGTGATGGGAACCGAACACCTTTCACTGGTAACAGCATCCCCTATTATCCCTTTAAACAGCGTATCTGCTTTTGAATTCTTAATCAAAAATAGATTTTAGTATCTACGGGTTATCTATTTGTTCTAAATAGACTGTTAACTTGTTTATCACGACCATTTATATTAAAAAGTATATATGCCACTCGAAGCGTTCTTGAATAGGCCTACATTTAGCTGTGAATTAATAAAAAAACTGACAAAGAAGGAGAAGAACCAAAATTTAAAGAGAACTTCTTAATTTGACCATAAAGAAATACCTGAATTGCTCCCAAACTACGAATAAATAGATAATTTTCGCCTAAAATTCCGTATATACTCGTATTAATCTCCAAATATATCAATAAGTTATTTGACGGTAATCAAAGTTAGTTGCTTTATACTTGTTTGGTTAAATCAGTTTCGTGAGAGGCCTTATAATGTTTTAGCTTGATAAAGTAGGTGCCTACTAAATCAGTACAAAGATGTATATGTAGGAAGTATAGTGGGTATAGTACAGAGACTGATTTTGTAGTTAGGAATAATAATGAGTCGAGGATAAACTAGTAACGGAATACGACAAGCGCACCGTTCCACGTCAGAGCCAAGACTGTCTTAACGGCGGCCGCTCCGTCCGTTTTATACAAGCAGGACGGGTGGTAACGCAGGTGCAATGCCGCAGGTGTGCGGTACACGTGTCGTTTACAAGAATTCTGTCTAGCTAGACCGACGCCACCACACCTACAACGGTGCAGGTGCCGTCACGGCCATACTGACATGCGTGCGTCCTCGCACGCGCTCCATCACAATTTTAGTTATCTGTAGACAAAAAAAACATCGTTCGACTATCCTGACATAACAGCGTCTGGTCCAGTCTATATTGACCCTTCAGACTTGGGTGACAGTCAGTTTTGTTCCGGCAGTAAGCCCTACAAAACTTTAATCATCTTTATCTTTATGTTCATCTTTAGGAATGATTAGTCTGTAGGTTTTTCTATTTTCTCTTTTTTTTTTCAAGTACTGTTTTCGCTAGTCCGGAATAACAACTATTCCCTATAGCCATATCATTGGACCGGCACAAAGCCCTGCAATGATAGTAAGAACTATTTTTTTTCTTACGCTTTTTTTTTCAAGTACTATTTATGCTAGTCCGGAATCACTATTCCCTTTAGCTATATCATTGGACCGGCAAACGCCCTGCAATGATAGTAAGAACCACATTTTTTTTTCTTACTCTCTTTTTTTTTCAATTCAGTATAGAACAGTTACAGACCAACCATACCGCAAACATGTCCCCGTTACAATCACACAAAAGTGTATCGTGAGGGACGTAGTGACACGATAACACCTAAGTATGTAAACCAACAGCAACACGACACATATCCCAGTGCAGCACAGACCAGCATCCCTGCAACTTGCATGATCCTTTCCTGCACTAGAATAATTACTTCGCTAGAGTGTTGCAACGTATCTAGTATTTTCTAGATGCACAGACACGGCTACCTCTGACTGTCGCACGTCCTCGTGAGGTTGATAGTGAACAGCATACGGTCTATCAGTTATCACCACTTGCTAACAGATATAAACTCTTGTTAAATATTACAACGGTCGACCATCCCAGACTTCATTTAAGTCTGGAACGCGCGGATATGGCTACCTCCAGGCAAACGCACTACAGCTTTTCGTTCTGCTGCGTTCGTGCCACATTCGCGCCAGCAAGCCGCAGCAGCGAATCGTCGCACTGCTTTGCAAAATTAAAAGAAATCGAGATAAATGTATTGCGAAACATGGAATTCAGAACTTCCAAAATTCATCACATATTCTGTTAAGAAACGGCAACTGTATGACATTTGAAAACATTGCAAGAAACGTAAATTATGTGTAGAGACGGATACCATCACATATTTCAAAGGGAAGGAGGCAACTGCGCAAAATCTACGACAGCCGACCAAGCCTCAGACGTTCATTTGCAGCACCAAAGGACCATGTGTTCGGCGGCCGCTTGAATTGCCTTGCCGTAAGATCTGCCGATAAGTTACAGACTGTAGCGGTGTAGGCTCAATCTTACTAGCGCTCGGCCGTACCTGACCATGTTCGATTAGCCGTCACAACATCTTCCTCATTGATCATTGTTGTAGAGACTTCTACGAATCTCTCGACATCAAACCCCAATCTTTCGACCACACAGTATTCGAAGCAAACTGCAACACTGATCAACACATTAGAACACAAAAATGTCACTTATTATTTTCAATTCCTAGCATGTTAAAGTTAATCCTTTATTTTGGTACATCGCTTAAACGTTTTGAATTTCAAAATATAACAGTTGATAATCAAGTTTCGCATGAACTATCAAATTACAAAAAAACTTGAACAAGTTATTTTTTCATTCAATGCAAACGATGACTCGTCTAGAAAGCCTCCAACATTTCTTCCATTTGTTAACATATTTAGGTACGTCAGAAATAATGAAAATTACTTGAGGGTACTTTTAATACAAATCGAACAAAAGGATTTATCTTTTGGCTTAAATAATTTCACTTTATCTTTTCTCTACACTTTAATGATACGACAATATCGTAAGTAGGACAGCAATTTTCATTACGGTATTTAACATAAAAAGAGATCCATCAATGCGAAATGCATTATAGCCTTTACAAATGTAATTATTGTCATACTATTCGAAGATTATATGTGGGCAATAAGGGGGACTTTATCCCACTTCTGATGTAGAAAGGGTAATTGTGTATAGTACAGAGACTGATTTTGTAGTTAGGAATAATAATTAATTCGTTTACACGAATTAATTATCCAACGAGTCGAGGATAAACTAGTAACGGAATACGACAAGCGCACCGTTCCACGTCAGAGCCAAGTCTGTCTTAACGGCGGCCGCTCCGTCCATTTTATACAAGCAGGACGGGTGGTAACGCAGGTGCAATGCCGCAGGTGTGCGGTACACGTGTCGTTTACAAGAATTCTGTCTAGCTAGACCGACGCCACCGCACCTACAACGGTGCAGGTGCCGTCATATATTTTATGCCGAGGATCTCAATTCGACTTTACGTTTTCTTTTGTACGTATTTTATATGATATATTCATTATTTGTGAACCGATTTGAAGACTATTATTTCAATAAAATAATATTTTAAGGATGACCCTTATAAATTTTAAGAATTAATTCGACAATAAAGTGTGAAAAAATTGGGTGAAGTTTTTAATGTAACTACTAAGACGACATTTGAGCTTTTGGTATCCCGTAGTTCACTCAAAAGGGAAAAAAAATTGTCTCTCAATAAAAAGTAAATAACTTTAAAAAAATCTCTGTAATAACTTATTCGTCGGAGCTTTGATTCTGACACAAAACTTCCACTCACTTTTTTTACAATTTTAATCTCTGTACTGGTTATTGGCACTGTCTAACCATAAAACGGATTGAATTATCAATCTTTGATTGCTGAAAATAGATTAAGATCGGATATTAATTTCGGGCGTTAGTCTTAGCACCGAACTCTGAAACGATTACGAAAAAAATATTTTATTCCTTTTAGTTCTTTACTTTATATACATAAATGGGTATTATCAGCATCAAAAAATAATTGCTGAAAATGGATATCACGGACAGTACGAAATAAAGATATAAAAATATTGTTCAGAGTAGTAGAAACAAAGAGGATTCAAAATTAAAAACGTTACCTCCACACTAGGACTTTCTCCTGTATCGTGGGGGCAGTTTACATACATAAATCTTCATTATAAATCCCATGGATATCGTAAGAGGCGACTAAGGGACATACTAGGAAATCTTATGGCTCTTATTAGATGACGATGACTTTTTACGTGGTAGAGCCATGCTGCAGCTATATTAGTAGTATAGTTGTAGCACGAGTGGGTCGGCTCGACCGGGGACAGACCACGCACTCACAGAATACCAGCGTAAAATAACAGCTTAACACTGCTGTGTTTCGTATGGTGAATGTAGAGAACCAGAGATCCATTTTACTGAAAAAGAGGCATTTCATTTTAGTCCTCACGGGTGACAACGCATCTGCATTTTGATTCACAAACGAGGATAAATGTAGATATCTATGGGCCACAGCAACCACTTACCATCGGGTGGACTGTGTGCTCGTTTGTCACCCAATCCTATAAAAAAGAAGATTTTAGTAGACGTAAAGTCCTCAGACCGACAATGGGTAGCAGCGTGAATTGTGCGAGACATCTGGCACTTCGTCTACAATTCGTTTCTCTTGCCAAGTGTGACGATTATGGAAATTTCTCCCTATCACGAGAAAGCAGTGAGACTAAAGAGGCTTAAGTAATGACCTTTGGACGGGCCGCTTTCGTTTCCATTTAAACTAAAATACTTTTAAATTATATTTCTCTTTTATATTAAATTGATGACTCTAGTTGGATCACTAGTGGATGCACTGCAATATGGCGACGGAATCGAGGAATACGGCGGTTCCTACTCAGACGAATCGCTAAGAGTGGGACAGAGAAAAGAGTACCACATTTTTTTTGATTAACCACTTATAAACATATTTTGATTTTATTCTACCCACACGACTCTCGTGACCTGAATATTATTATAGACACACACGCAACAAATACATAAATACAGGCTGTTAATGTAATAACTTAATGTAATTTACAAATCCGTGAGCAGACTTCGCACACTGTTTGTTTATTTAACGACCGAGCCTAACCTTGATATAACACTTTTATAATGGGCTTAATACACATCTAACAGCATTAAATTCTCTACCAAATTAAGTGTTCTTCTTCTTTTTGAATATAAGCTCCGCTTATTGATGTCATAACTGGTTTCACAACTGGTTTTTATACGTAGTAGAGCCATGCTGCAGCTATATTATGGTTATAGCACGAATAGGTCAGCCTGACCGGGGTAGGACCACGTTTTCATGGAATACCAGAGTAATATAGCAGCCAAATGCTGCTATGTTCTGTATTGTGAGTGAAGAAAACCGGAGACCTTTTTTAACTGGTGAAAAAGATCTTAGTCTGCATGGTTGGCAATGCATCTGCATTTTGATTCTTAATCGAAAATAAATGTAGATATCTATGGGCCACAGCATCTACTTACCATCAGGTGGATTGTGTGCTCGTTTGTCACCCTTATACCATTATGTTGCTATTTGACGCTGGTATTCTGTGAGAGAGCGCTGGTCTGATACAGGCATTGAAGTCTCTATATAGGGACTCTAGTGCTTGTGTCAGGATCAACGGGGCCTACTCGGACTGGTTTGACATCCATAAAGGTGTCAGACAGGGCTGTGTGGCTTCCCCGTGGTTGTTCAACCTATTTATGGACAGTTGTTTGGAAAATTTGAAAGTAGAAGAATGCGGGTTAAGAATGGGTGAGTTAACCGTCAAATGACTTTTGTACGCCGATGATCAAGTCATACTTGCGTCGTCGGCAGCCGAGTTGCAAATGATCGTTACATTAATGAACAGGACATTAAAAGAAAAGGGAATGAAAGTGAACGCAAGTAAGACGAAAGTTATGGTTTTTGAAAGAGAAGAAAGTAAAACGATATGTGAAATAAGAATAGAAGGGGAGTTGGTAGAGCAAGTAGATGAGTTTGTATATTTGGGATGTGTGTTTAGCAGGGATGGTAGATATGATAAGGATATAGAACGACGAGTGAATGCAGGAAATAGAGTGAATGGGGCTCTACACTCTATTGTGAAAAGTCAGAATGTGTCCAAAAAGGCACGTATGGCAATTCACAATGCTGTGTTAGTACCTACTTTAATGTATGGTAGTGAAAGTTGGGTGTGGCAGAAGAAGCATGAGAGTAGAATAAATGCTGTAGAAATGCGGTCATTAAGGAGTATGTTAGGGATGAATCTGAATGACAGAGTGAGAAATTGTTTAATAAGAGAAGAGTGTGGTTTGCAAGATGATATTGTGACCAGGATTAAGAAAGGATGCTTCGGTGGTTTGGCCATGTAGAAAGAATGAATGAGGAAAGAGTGACAAAGCAAATTTATGTTGCAGAGGTGAACGGCATAGTCGGGAAGGGTCGCCCTAGGCGAAAGTTTATCGACCAAATTGGCGATATATTAAAAATGGGCCAAATCAAGAGTACCTTTAACCGACGAGCGTGTATGCGTAGGTATATGGATGTGGAGGAAGCAAGAGAGGTGTGTCAGGATCGTGCCAAATGGAAGTCCATAATCTCTGCCTACCCCTCTGGGTGACAGGCGTGAGTGTTTATGTTTATGTATGTATGTATTCTGTGAGAGTGTGGTCCTTCCCCGGTCGAGCCGACCCATTCGTGCTACAACTATACAATTAATATAACTGCAGCATAGCTGTAGCAAAATTAAAAACTAACTTGCTGACGTAATATTTAAAAAAATACCATTTAATTACTTGCTTTTTTAAAATACTTTTAAAATAGGGAGAGGATTTAGGGGCGGCACTTTTGTCTATTATGGCCACTGACGACAGCTACATGCTACTCCCCTGGTTAGACATAGAATCGTCAAGATCGTAACCGCCATCAAATCAGATTGATAAACCAGACATGTTTGCAAAAGAACACCGACTCCTAACAAGGATAATTCGTGAAGCTATTTCAATAAAAAAGACATCAAAATTTTAATAGAGAATATAGCTGAGTGCTATCATCTGCTTGGGATCCTATAATTAATATAATTAAATCCAAACTCAAGCATACCACTGCAAGACTTCAAGATACTGTAAGCTCATTCTGCGTAAATCGAACCTAAAATTAATATTCAGAAGCTAAAGGTAGCCCGGGTTAACTAGGACAATTGGACGTCTAATCCTCTTTACTCCCGTGATAACGGGTGCTGTATAGCATCCGAAACGTCGGGAATTAAAACAAGTAAAGATAAAGTAAGTAAATAAATAAAATCCATATTTATTTTATGCGTTGTCTTGTATTAATGTCAATTAAGAAATCATTATAATCACTCTGTGAATTTTACCTTTTGTAAAGAAATCTTTTGTTTTTTTTTTTGTTTTAAAGTATTTTGTTTGACAATACAAACGCAATGCAATGCATTTTCTAAAAACAGAATTTCATACATGTGTTTCTGTTAATGTTTTATCAGTGTAAACTCTCAATTATGTAGTTTTTTTTTTTTGCATTATAAGAGGTCGCGTAAAAAATAGGTCAATAGATTGCGAGCATTTAAAATAATGAAACAACAATGTTTTAAAATATCCGTCCACAGCCCACGTTTACTCTACAGAAGCGGTAAAATAGTTTATGCAAATTCAACGAAGTATATATCTTTTTTACAACTCGCAGTTTTATGACACTCGTAACCGTAGCAACAAAGCAAAATGTTATTGATCTCTTAGGTCGACCACAACATATTTAAATAAAGAATGAATTTTTACGTTTACTATTCACTAACCGATGGGGGAATGTTCCGAAAAATTCACGTGGCGTATGTATAGCAGTAAGATAGTTAAGGCTGTGATATAGTTATATCCCTAGGGATATAGCTATATACCGTAATATAGTTATATTAAAGCTGTTCATAACTATCTTACTAGACTAATCTATTAAATAAACTGAATGTACAGGAGGAACAAATTTCGCGACATTGACGTTCATGTGGTGTTGTTGTTCATGTTCCCTTTTTTGACGGTAGGTTAAGGTGCGGCCGGGGTGGCCCTTGGGCCACCTTAAAGCTGCGTACGTTATACATATTTTTGCTTAGGAATGATTGGGTCCGCTCGACTAAAGTAGGACCACGCTCGCACAGAATAACGACCAGCGTTAAAAAACGGCATAAAACTGCCAGGACTGCAAGAACCATAGAACTAAGACAATCTTAAGACTCAAAAATCACAACGCTTAATAAAGGAAAGGCGAGTGTATATGGGACACACTATCAACTTACCATCAGTGCTTTGTTCAGGACTTTGTACTCGTTTTTCACTCTTCCTTCTAAAAATGATTAATGGCAGTTTTTTGGTAGGAACCTACGTTTACGTTTACAACCCATTATTATCCACTTCAACTTTAAAACCATCTACTGGATCACATGGATCTCTCCAACAGTTCGAAGGGCACTACAAGACTTGCATGCTACTTGCGTCGTCGATCTAGATTTAGTTATGTATTTTATATTATAACTAGTTGACCAGGCAGACGTTGTTCTGCCCTCTCCGACGATCCTTTGTCCTATTAAATCCTTAAATCGTAATAAAAATATTGAGGGTCACTTATCGGGATAAAAATTATCCTATCTCTCAAGTTGGACCAAACTGCACACAGTGTGCAAAATTTCATTGAAATCAGTTCAGTAGTTTAGGAGTTCATCAAGGACAAACAATGTAACACATCATTTTTATATATAAAGATTATTATATTTATAATTATTAATATTATTTATATTTTATATTATAATATGTCATCTCATTTAAATGTAGGAAATGGTTATTCCGCTCTTTTTGGAAGTATTTTCTATCATCTGAGATACCGATAGAATTAGATAGGATAGTGGATTCCCTTAAGTTTCCATATTAAGACAAATTAAAAGACACAGATAAGTAAGAGTTTATCCACGAAATAAATAATTGATCCTTTTCGTTAAAATGTTGTAAAATAATACCTATTCTCTGTCCTACACCGTCAAGAGCGATTGTTGTCTTATCCTATACTAATAAGGTCCTATATAATTATGCAAGTTTTTTTTTTTTATAAAATGTCATCATTTACGCACAGATATTTATTAGTTCTAACGCGCAGTTCTAAAGCGATTCTGCGTTCAATAATTGCTTACAAACTAATGATTTATTCATTGTGTTTACGTTCAGACATTGTTAATCAGTCCTTCTTGATATTATATGATTCTATTTTAATTAACATCGTTAATCAAAGGTATATGCGAACTGAGTATAGAGTGTTTAGCGAGCGTGCGACCCGGCGTGTTGGAAAAAATACCAGGCTTCTGGCTTCCGGCAATACAACACAAGAACGTGGATTTTTCATGCACGCCGGATTTAGTTTTTATGCCGTTCACTCACATCAAATTCCGATGCTGAAAATAGGCATCCCTCATAGATTGCTTCAAAGGGGGGATCCTGTCATAGTTGCTACACTTGGCAACCAGGTTGGCAACCGCAGTTTTTTATAATTTTAAGTACTTATCAGGAAGATGCTGCTGCCAATTTCCTATTTCAGTTTCCTTCTGTCGCCTCTTACGACACCTACTTACGGGTAATATTGGGTCACAGTCTAAGAAGCAAGTTGGAGTGTGATGTGATAGTAGATATTCTTACACCGCCATTACACAATCACACGTTCACTCACATACGCGAACGTATTTGTACGCTTATATTAGAAAATTTATGTTAGCATCCCGCACATTTCCAAATGAATACACAGTGCCATTTGTATCCACATTTGGGAACCTATAAGCACATAGGTTATTTCATTTATTCCTTAACCAAACGTCGTTTATTACCATTTATGACTATCGTTTCCCTTTTTTCCTTCCTTTGCATTTAAAAACGTTACTCTTTCACTATGAATTTCTTGTGTAGCCTGAAGACATTCTATACACATAAATTACACATGAATAAACGTCCAAACCCGGAACTTGAACTGAATTTGTAGGCCATACACATACTAACAAAATTAATTATTAGAAAACTATATTCTTAAGTTATATTAAAACAGTAGGGCACATTCTTTCTGCGCACAACCAGTAAGAACCCAAATTTTGGACGGTTCATTGACTCCAGGGACAAAGCATCTGCAAGAAATTTAGGTATCCTTGCAAAGGTGGCGATACTTTACGCCGGGAGCGTTGCTTATACTATATAAAAGTCCGGTGGTGCATTGAGTATTGTTGCCAAATATGAGTTGATGCTGCATATCATATTCGGCTGCTTCACCCTTTACCATCGGGTGAGCTTATAATATTTAAAAAACAATAAAAGAACGCTCTCAGCTCAGATTTTAGGCAATAAGAACAATAGCAAGTTCGCAACATATTGATTATTTTATGCGAATAAATATAGGTATTCATAATCCTTTTGTGAATACTGTGAATAAATCCACGGTATCCGCTGACCTGTCATTAATATAACCTCTAAAGATATTGCTTTCTCTTTGAATATAAAATGAAATTAATCGAATTGTTCGCTAGTAACCTTTTTGCTTTTGCTTGTGGAAGTGAACAATTAGCCTATTCTTTAAAAGGTTTAGTGTTTTTATTTTTTAATTGAAATGTTATTTTGGAGTAATAAATTTACCATATCATGTGAAAACAAATTTTGTACAAAAATATTAGCACTATATGCGTACGTACGTCCCAAGCTCCTCTTTTCTTATTTATCCGATTTTGAAGGAAGGCGGACTTCACATTTGATTTTTTTTAATCCCCCGACAGGTTTCTATCGAAATTGCTGACTTGTATGTTAGGACAACTTGTTGAACTAGACAACCCAGCTTTGACCGACAGGTCAACTCCAACAGAGCTGGACAGCGTTCGCAAGATTACGACACAATTTCTCGTCATGTGTAAACTCAAAATTTGACCTGAATCATACTCCTTCACTACTGGCCGTATGAAAAAACTCAAGATCTCTAAGCTGGCTATGGAGAAGGCTATGCTCGGATTTTCTCTGCGTAATAAACTTCGTATTGTAAATATTCGAATTAAAACCAGCGTAACTTACATGACTCAATGGATCAGTAACATGACGTGGCACTGGGCCGGTCATATAGTTTAAAGAACTGATCGAAAAGTTCTTGAGTGGCAACCTGGAAGCTGATGGACACAGTTTGTTAAGAATCACACTTTGTTTCATTCTTTGGGGAAACCTAAGTTCAGCTGTGGACTTGTGATAGACTGTAAAGTTATCAACTTTCAACTTTCATTCATCAGAATTATGATCCCGGACAGGAGCGACCATTGAAAATTTTGGAAATGAACTTTAAGAGAAAGATTATCATTAGAACTCAGATGCAAATCGTAAGTAGTATCATCATCATCATTACAGCTCTTCACAAGTCAACTGCTGAACATAGGTCTCCCCCAAGGAATGCCACAGAGCACGGTCCTGAGCCACGGCATCTATCAACTTCGTGCATATCTTACCAGGGCATGGGCATGCATTCCACTTCAAACAAAGAAAAACTGAGAACGCGTTATCATTTCTAAGATTACAACTAATACTCAATGTTCCACGGCATATAAATATATAAATAGCGGCACGAAAGTCTAGCGGTGAACGTTATTGCGCATAAGTCGGCTAGATTGGCTTATTGCGTATAAGTCGCGCTGATTGGCTCGTACGTATCGTTCCCACGCGCTGATTGGCTCTCCAGTCGCATTCGTGCAATTCAATTCGTGGGCGTCCCCTCCACGTTTCGTTCAGCGCTAGACTTACGTGCTGCGACTTGTACTGGAGCTCTTAACTTTATATATATATAACAAAGTACCAGTCCAGGCTAACAGTTTTTTTTAAGAGTACAAGGATGACAAACGAATACACAGTCCACTTGATGGTAAGTGGATGCTCTGACTCATAAACATCTACATCAATGCTGGATTAAAAGTGAAAGCGTAGATGCGTTGGCACTTCTAAGAAGTAAAATATAAGGTCTCGTTTCCAGTAAAAAGGATATCCGGTCCTCGACATTTACCATACGAAACACAGCAGCTTTAAGCTACAATTTTACGCTGGTATTCTGTGAGGGCGTGGTCCTTCCCCGGACGTGCTGATCCATTTGTACTGCAACCATAATATAACTGCAACGTGGCTGTACTATATTTTAAAAATACTTGTAGTACAGTAAAATCGGGGTCATGCTTTTAAATTTTGCCATGTTACTCATATGATTGAAGAGCAAAATTGACCCCCTCTAAACTTTAATTCTAAATCATTACTTCAGAACAATGGGAATGACATTTTATTCATCATCATCATCGCTACCATGTTGTTTTCAAATGTTTTATATTAAATTCGATATGTAAACTATTTGTAATGCTTACTACTTGCATTTTTTATTCAAATAAGTAAGTATAGAAGTAATGAAATTAATTTACAATAACCCTTGTGTTGATAATAGCTATGCTACGAGGAACCGTGTTTAATCGAAAATGTAATTTCATTAATTCACAATAACCCTTTATTAATATTGATTACGAGCAAAGTATGACATCCAAAAATATGTTCGTATTTTACGAACAAAACCGAGACGTTGACTTTTAGAAACTTAACGTGGCGGATAAGATTTACCGTGTAACAGCGGTGTAAGAACATTTTCTACCCCATATCATCCCGTGGGCATCGTAAGAGGCGACAAAGGGAAACAAATCAGGAGATAGGCAGCAGTGTATTCCTAAAAACGACTAAAAATAAAAAACTGCGTTTGCCAACCCTTATTTGCCATAGTGGCGAGCGCCACTATGGCAAATATCCCCCGTATGAAGCAATCTATAGGGTAGTCCTATAAGTACTAAGTAACGGTAACGGAGATTCATAGCCAGACACGCGAAGTAACAGTTACCAGTTAGTTAATCTTTTCTTAATTGCAGTCAATTACTCTGACCACAAGGTTCCGCGGTCTGAAGGTTTCGGAATAAATTTCATTCATTTATAAAACGAAATTAAAACACCGACTGTTATAAAGTGTTATTTTCTAGGGCCGTTCAAAAAAATGAGAATGTGTTACAAGCTCTTTGGATTTAAAGAAAAATGTAAATGCTGGCTGGTAAATCTTAAACATCAGCAAGTTATTTATAACAGATATTCCAAATATTATACTAAAAGGAGAGTATGTCAAAGATTTTAAAAATAATACACATAAAAGTTACCTGTAACATACTCATTCTCGCTTTTTATTGAACATGAATAAGTAATGGCAAATATTTTGAATATTAGCCCTTTGTGAAATCAACGCAGCTATATAACTACAAGGATATACGTATCAAAAATATGTTAAACCTGACGCCGAAAATCTCGCAAGCCTTTAAAAAAATGCGTAAAGCATCGTTTCAATACTTTCACTGGAGGCATAGTCCCGGAGACAAAGAAATCAAAAAGATTCCTGCCTAAGAAAATACTGCGAGCTTTCAGGAAAATTTTATTCCCAAATTTTTTAAATAGCGTTTGGTCGTCTTATCGGATTGCGGATATGAAAATGCGTCCGCAAAAAGCTATTTTCGGTGATGTACCTCAATGTGCTAAAAGTACTTTTAAAAAAAACTTAACTAAGCGCTGTCTATTCTTTACGAACTGGATGATGAGTTTCTTTGTCGCGTTAGATGAGATGGACGCCGGGGAGATAACAAAAATATGGTGAATTTGTTCATAGCGAAAAGTATTTTAAACTCAAAACAAAGCGGTTCTATTATGATTCACATTTTCGCGAAACATTTATTACGTGGTAGAGCCATGCCGCAGCTATATTAGTAGTACAGTTGTAGCACGAATGAGTCGGCTCGACCGGGGAAGGACCACGCTCTCACAGAATACCAGCGTAAAATAGCAGCTTAACACTGCTGTGTTTTGTATGGTGAGTGTAGAGAACCGGAGACCCTGTTTACTGGAAAAGAGGCATTCCGTCTTAGTCAGTTTAAGTTGTATTCAATTGAGGTAGATAACATAAGAAAATGTTATGAGACTGACGTAGAGTGCCTTAAATCAGAAATATTATCTCTTACAAATTCCCTTCAAACTGTATCCAATAAATATAAATCAGCCCAAAAAGAAATAAAAGAACACATACTGGCTATGGATAATCTGGTAAAGACATGTAAATACAATGAGGAGCGTTTTGACTCCTTAATTAAACATCAATGTGAGTGTCAGCATTCAATACCAGCTTCTTCAGAGTGGGTGTGTGCTGATAATATTATATCACCACGAAAACTCTATGACAGTACCATAGCAGAGGAGCTAAGAATAAAAAAGAACTCAAATATTAACAAAAATAATATAATTGTGTATAGCGATGACATAGGAAAAAATCTATCTATATCTATCTATAAAAATATAACTTTAAATTACTCTTTAAAGGGACAAAAAATTACAAATTGCTGCATGCCTGGAGCATCTTTTAGTGACATCCTAAATAAAATTATAGTTACTAAATTTTGCCCAAATAGTACAATAATAATTTTTGTTGCTAGAAGAGGCAGTGTAAACAACAAACAGTTATTAAGATATATTGAGCAACTTAATAACTTAAATGTACACAAAATCGTCTTTTTCACACTGCCTTACATACAGGGATTGCCACAGGAAAATAATCTAAGACATAATTTATATACAAATGAATAATTTAATATGTAACAATAATTTAAATTTGACATATAAGTGTAATGATAATAATGACAAATTTTATTTAGTTGATATAAATAATTTAATAAAAAAGTTTTGTACAAAAGATAGGTATTACCTATCCAAATATAATTTAAGACTGATAGCAAATGTGCTATCTTATTATTTACTTTTTAACTCAGCCAAGTTTATGGCTACCAAGACTGCTTTTATTGGGCAGGATAATTATTTGACAATTAATTTGGAATCAGTTCCTACTAATTTAAATTAGTAAATGCGACAATAGAGACAATCTCTAGCAATAATAAGATTTTAATTAACTTTGAATGCAGCCCACAAATAAGTAATAAAAATTGTTTACACTTGGTGCATCAAAATATACAAGGCATGATGGGCGAAGAATTAGAAGTTGAATTGTTTTTAAATAGTAACAACATACATATCCTTTGTATTACTGAACATTGGCTAAAACATTATAATTTCATGTTTAATTTCAGAAATCACCAGGTGGTCAGTTCCTTCAATAGAGAAAAAAGTTTACGTGGTGGCTCCTTAATACTAGCAGATAAATCATTATTATATAAAGAACGTAAGGATATAGGGAGCCTCTCTGTTGAGCGAACTGTAGAAATGGCTTGTGCACCCAATTGTTGTAAGTGATTACAGACCCCCATGTGCTACTTATGACTATTTTGAAACTATTGTGGAAGAAGTTTTGCTCAAACTTAGTAAACAGAACAAGTCTGTTGTAATATGTAGAGACTTTAACATCAATCTCCTTGAAACTTCTTCCATTAGAATTAAGTTTAGCTCATTGTTTAAATCGTATAATCTTGTTAATTTATTCTTAGAACCAACACGTATTGCTGGGCCTAGTGCGACCTGTATAGATATTATTTTTACAGATGTTAAGCCCTTGCATAAATCAATTATTCAAAATTTAAGTTAAGATCACTCTGGACAGTTGGTATCATTGCCTTACATATACAAGAAACAGAAAAATAAGAAAGTTGTGTTTGTTCCAATAAATTAACATCGCTTGGAGAGGTTTAGAAGTAATATAATAAAAAGACTTCCATCACTTTCATTTAAAAACAGTGCTAATTATTTATATGGTACATTATTTAAAATTATAACTTGTGAATTTAGTAGGATATTTAATTCTAAAACTTTCTCTTTTAACAGTCGCAAATCATTTAATGAATGGGCGACAGTAGGAATTTATAAGAGTAGGCGAATGTTATACGAGCTTTATAATGAAAGATCATATAATAGTAGTATTATATTTAGAGATTATGTAAAAACATATTCTAAAATATTTAAAAAGTGTACGCCACAGCTAAGGCTTACATTTAAGCAACAAATTTAAAACTGCGTCTAACAAAATTAAAATGACCTGGAGAATAATAAATAGTGAAACGGGCAAGGTCAAACCGCGCAACTCGGATTTTCAATTGAATATTAACAATAATTTAACTCGATCTGATCAAGAAGTTGCTATGGCTTTTGAGAAACATTTTACTGATGTTCCTTTTTTGACAACTAAATCATTAAACTCTTCTCCTACTGTCGCCGAATCATTGCCCAAACGAAATGTTAAGGCATGTTCAAATACTATTATAATATTATAATACAATTCACAATGGAGTTAGAGGCAAACAATACTTTAGCTTTCCTAGATGTTTTAGTCATCCGAAATCCTGATAACACTATTGGTCATACTGTGTACAAAAAAATACCCATACCAACCGATATTTAAATGGTGAATCTCACCATTATCCTTCACAGTTAGCTACCGTGGGAAAATCTTTGTTTCAGAGAGCACAAGGGATCTGTGACAGAAAACATCTGGCCGCCGAGCTTCAGCACGTCGAGCAAGTACTGCAAGACAACAAGCTTCGGGTCCCGCGCCTACGTCACAGTGACCGAGTGAAGCCAGCCACAGTCGAGCGTGTGCCTGCTGTACTACCCTATGTCAGAGGGATCACAGACAAGGTTGGCTACATCTTGAATCGAGCTTCCATTAAAACATACTTAATGCCGCTGAAGAAGATTGGTCAATTTTTACCATCCGTCAAGTGTCATATCCCTCTACAAGATGCAGGAGTGTACAAGCTGGATTGTGAATGTGGTCTCTCGTACGTAGGACAAACAAAAAGATCTATTAAAACCCGCGTTAAAGAACATATAGCTGACGTGAAGCACCGACGTATCGGGAAGTCTGCAGTTTGTGAACATGTTCAAGATCGTCCCCGCCATTACATTAGATTTGATAGACCATAAATCCTCGCAAAGGAACACCAATTCCTCTCAAGTATGATTCGCGAGGCTACTGAAATTAAAAAACATCCTAATTTCAATAGAGAAGATGGATGGGTGCTGCCATCTGCTTGGGATCCCATAATTAATAAAATCAAATCCAAACCCAAGTATACCACTGCTAGACTTCAAGATACTAAAAATTAATATTAAAAAACTGAAGGTAGCCGGGCTAACTATGACAGCAGGACGTCAAACACCTCAGTCCCCCGTGACCACGGGTGCTGGAAAGCACCCGAAACGTCGGGAATATAAAAATAGGTTAATATACGCGATAAAATCCGTAAAATTAGTTTTATTTAAAAATTGTTCAAATACTTTGAAATTCCATAGAGTACTGCCAAAAGATATCGTTAAATATTTTAAAACTATTGATGTTAAGAAAACGGCAGATTTATAGGGGATTTCCGTTAAAGTTATTTTATCTATAATAGATATAATAGCACCTTATCTAGCCACTATATTTAATACAAGCGTCGAATCTGGTGTGATTCCTGATTTAATGAAACATACTAAAGTTATACCTTTATTTAAATCTGGTAGTACATTAGACCCCGCCAATTTTAGACCAATTTCTGTAATAAAATAATTTTGAAAATCTAAAAATGCACGCCTCATGAGCGTTTCATTTAATTTTGATGAAAAAAAATATACTCCTGATTTTCTAAATATATTATATACGTGTATTAAAATTAGCGCTCTATCTGGGGGCAGGGCAGTGCCCCCGCCAAGTCGAGCAAAAAAGCGGCACGGCCGTACCATCCTTTTCTCGAAGCAGATCAGGCCATTTTCGACCCCCTATAACTTTGTTGTGAATAAAACTAGAAGCCTGAATTTTCAGTAACCAATCATTAATTGTATAAACACGGTATATTTCAAATTTCATTCAATTTGAACCAGTAGTTTAAGAATTATAACTAATCAAAATTTCTTAATTTTGTCACTCACTGACTGACCGATCATCAAAACTCTAAGGCACTTCTAGCAGACATAGAAGCTTCAAATTTAGAATACAATTAGCTTTTAGAGTATAAATTAGGGAAAAACTAAAATATTTTGCAATTTTGGTCCAGTTTTCTGGATACATCAACTGCATAATTAACTTTGTAATCCCATATAAATATATAGGATTACAAAGTTACATTTGCAGTGATTAAATTAGTGTACCTGTATAATATGTATAATATAATGGAATAATAGGTGTAGATAGGTACCTAAATATAACTATCTACACAAATAAATGCGATGCCGTCAAAAACATAACTTGTAAAAAAACAAGTCTCGCTACTCAGTTCTTCTACCGTAAAAAATGTAATTAATTTATTCAATCCCTGACAACATCTTTCAGTGACCATATCAATATTAAAAATCTTTTATATTTTAAATAAATAGATTGACTTGGCAATCGCAGCAAACAATCTAATTTAATATAATATGTATTACTTCTGAGATACATTGTGTTTTCATGCGATTTTGGATTTATAATAATACATAAACCGGAAATTAAGAAATATTACATTCTTAATTCTTATCGCAATCGACAATTAAAGTAGCGTAACCTTCTCGTATAAGTATGTAATACGCAAAGAGCTTTTTCATTCTGGGTTCTTTAAAACTGATACTTTTTGGTCCCAAAGGTAAACTTAATTAAATAGTATAATGTGATATTATGATTCATTTAGATTTAGAAAGGGATTTTTCTTTAATTTATGTTCCGAATTCAATCTACGTTTTTTTAACTTTAGTAGGTATCTAAAAACTATAGTGAACTATTTTATTAAGCTTTATTTTAATAATTCACAAACATTCTAGATTTTAACAATACTTTTTGTTTATACTTTGATTCGCTTTAACTATAATTATTATAAAAAATAAAGCTCTAGCTATGACACGGCACGTTGACAGCAAAAGATAAGTTTTTATAGGGAATATTTTTATTCAGCAAGTTCACATCAGACGGCGTAACAGTTGGCCGGAGTTTTACAATAAAATTATATATATACAACGTTGTAAAACTACAAAACTTCATTTAATATTTTATTCGTAGATGTAATTAATATTAAAATAAAATATATTTAGTGAATGTACTTCTTATTTCTGCTTATACTAATAATACTTTATTGCAATAAGTAGTATACATATAGGCAGTATACTTAAGCCCTCGCCTATTATCATCTAATGATTTCTTCTACTCCAATATCTACTGTCCGCAGATTCACCAGCACGGAAACCAAAAAACATTTAGGTTCAGTTTATCGCTGTAACACTTTTTCACGGTAAAAGTATTTCATTTGGTAATCCAAGCCACATCTAGCTGACTCCGTGGCTTTCGTCAAAATCCTTTTTGTTATTTGTATATGATGAATCATCAAATATCCTTATATGTGAGTTTGTGATGACACAAACTCACATATATCGCCTTATTCATGGTCCAACTTGCTGTACGTCCCGCCAAGGCCATGAACAACGTACGATGCAAAACGACAATGAGTAGGCTTGACGTACGTCAATAATTATTATTAATTGCTTGCTGTAAAGCGTACTCATTGTCGTTTTGCGTCGTGCGTTATGCATGACCTTGGCTGGACGCACAGCAAGATGGACCGTGAATAAGACGCTTATAAAATGCTATACCATTAGTATAACATTAAAAAAAATACTAGTAGCGCTATTAACAGTACCGACTTCCGTTAACCACTCCAAGTAAGCTTAAAAAGCTTGGGATCATGACAGCAGTAGTTATTGCAGTAATTTAAAAAAGTGTCTATTTGAATTTATAAATGTGTAAATTTGAAAAGCATGTTATTATTATAGTTATAATAGAATTTTAATGTACATTAAATAACATGTAACATTTTATATATATATATATATATATATATATATATATATATATATATATATATATATATATATAATAATTAATTCGTTTACACGAATTAATTATTATTCCTAACTACAAAATTAGTCCCTGTACTATACCCACTATACTTCCTACATCAGAAGTGGGATAAGTCCCCCTTATTGCCCACATATAATCTTCGAATAGTATGAGAATTATTACATTTGTAAAGGCTATAATGCATTTCGAATTGATGGATCTCTTTTTATGTTAAATACCGTAATGAAATTTGCTGTCCTAATTACGATATTGTCGTATCATTAAAGTGTAGAGAAAAGATAAAGTGGAATTATTTAAGCCAAAAGATAAATCCTTTTGTTCGATTTGTATTAAAAGTACCCTCAAGTATTTTCATTATTTCTGATGTACCTAAATATGTTAACAAATGGAAAAAATGTTGGAGGCTTTCTAGACGAGTCATCGTTTGCATTGAATGAAAAATTTACTTGTTCAAGTTTTGTTGTAATTTGATAGTTCATGCGAAACATGATTATCATCTGTTATATTTTGAAATTCAAAACGTTTAAGCGATGTACCAAAATAAAGGATTAACTTTAACATGCTAGAAATTGAAAGTAGTGAGTGACATTTTTGTGTTTTAATGTATTGATCTGTGTTGCAGTTTGCTCCGAATACTGTGTGGTCGACAAGATTGGGGTTTGATGTCGAGAGATTCGTAGAAGTCTCTACAACAATGATCAATGAGGAAGATGTTGTGACGACTAATCGAACATGGTCAGGTACGGCCGAGCGCTAGTAAGATTGAGCCTACAAGGCTTGTGACGCACACCTGCGGCATTGCACCTGCGTTGCCGCCCGTCCTGCTTGTATAAAACGGACGGAGCGGCCGCCGTTAAGGCAGTCTTGTCTTTGACGTGGAACGGTGCGCTTGTCGTATTCCGTTACTAGTTTATCCTTGACTTGTTTGATAATTAATTCGTGTAAACGAATTAATTATTATTCCTAACTACAAAATTAGTCTCTGTACTATACCCACTATACTTCCTACATATATATATATATATATATATATATATATATATATATATATATATATATATATTACAATTTATTTCATTTTATTCATTGAATAGCATCTTATTTTTATATTAATTTTATTTATGAAATAGTTGCCAATCTAGACGCAAATCTAGACAAAAAACAAAATAGATAAAGAACCCTATAGTGCAATGGTATGTAAAGTATTATTCAAGTTATATTAATTTACAATTTTGTCTCTCTGCTTAGTAAGTGTTATTCAACATCTTGTGAAACTCTATTATCAGATATGTGTGCTGATATATATATTATTATGTTTGTTAAAAAATGCTGTTGATTTTGCTAATAAAATAAAATGAAATATTTGTGGGAATATCGTCTATTTATCTCTGCCTGTTTGGTCACGTAAAATTTCTAATGGCTTCTCCAAATGCATTATACACTATTTAGTTTTAACACCATTTATTTTAATTTCTTCGCAATAGCTCTTTCAATGCAAAAGTCCACTTTTGCTAATATGCATTTATGAAAACAATGATGCCTACCTAATTTACTTACGTGTCTATACGGATTCATCGACTATACATTTCTTTAAAATAATTGCTATGTCTAATAAACCGTGCAACATATATTTTAAATTGTAGAAGCGATAACGTTGAACGAAAGGTTGCGGGAGAGTAATTTAGTTCGATGTTGCTCGCGACCCACCATCCTTACAATAACATTAAAAATTAAATATAACTAAAGTGACATAATTTAAAATTTTGTACAACAGACTTGAATATAAATTATTAAGAATTACTCAAAAACTATTGATCAGACCTTGATCATATTTATATGGAACCACATGAAAAGCACCAGCTTTCAAATAAAAGAAGAATCATCGAAATCGATTCATCTAGAAAAAGTTATGAGGTAACACACACACACACACACACACACACACACACACACACACACACACACACACACACACACACACACACACACACACACACACACACACACACACAAATACATACAGTAGAATTGAGTACCGTCTCCTTTTTGTAGTCGGTAGAAAAGAACTCACAGTCCAGCTGACGGTAAGTGGCTACTGCAGCCCATGAACACCTGCAATCAACTTCAAGCAAAGTCTACAGATGCGTTGTCACCTGATGTCTAAGATGAAGTGGCTTAGAGTCTGTAATTAAATTATATATACCCTATAACCTTCAAACCGAAACACAGCCGTGCATGCATTGCTAATTGACGACAGAAATAGGTTCTACCCGGACGGTCTCCTTGGGGGAAAAGGGTGCCGCCACCGAGGGGGTTTTGAGATATATTAGTAAAAATTGTTAACGACATAAAGTATCCACATGAAGGAGGGAAAGTTGTTTTGCCTAAAATAGTATTCCAAAAATATAATATTATAGTAATAAATGATAAAAAGTCACAAATTTAAAGCAAAAACATAACATGATGCAAATCGGGATTTTTACAGAAAGCGACTCAGTTTATACGAGGATACAAGACGTACAAACATTTACTACGGATACAGATGTTTATATCCCAATCCCTCACATTCTACATATTATTCAGTTCAGTCTATCTGACCGCGTGCTTTGTTGCTTTGTTTTCAGTCAGTTTAAAATTCTCATTCAGTTTGTTCTGCTTAGAAATAAAGCACGCACTTTACAATTCTCAGTCGGTTTGTTCCGCTTCACAACCAACAAAGCACGCGTCAGACGCTATCTCAATGTGACTTGTTTGAAACGACCAGTTCACTACTTTTGTTTTTTGTCTCATTTTCATTTTGTGTCAAAAACAGTACGACGGCTAATATCTATACTGTGCGCACGAGGTAGCGGGCTATTTTAAATAAATTAAGAAAAGTTCAGATCATTCGCTAAATTAAAGTCATTATATTCATCGTCGTTATTAGATGACTCATAACTCAAAAATGCCATGGATATAAAGTTGCAAATACAACTACTTCTTACAATAAATTAATACCATATTTTATTTTGTCTTCTCACATTTCATACAAAATACCCAGAAATAATTGTTATTTAGCCTTTTTACACAGATAAATAAAATTATTTCAAATTAACATATTACGATTATATCATAAAGTATTGGTGGAAATGAGAATGTGAACGCAAGAAGATTACTGCTCGTGTATTATCATTAAAATATTTATTGTAAGTAGATTCAGGAGATTAAATAAGCTGATGAAGAAATAATATGAAATTCCTAACAAAAAATTAGTCTTAAATCTTTGCTGAGGTCATTCTATATCACTAAAGGCTGAATGATGAATTTTCTTTGTCGTGTGAAACGACAGAAACGCTGGGGTATTCACAAAAATATGTTGGGAACATTACGAATTCTATTGTTGTGAATGAGAGAATTTGTCTGCAATTTTGTGTTCAAAAGAATCAGGGAACATCTTTTTATATCTTATAATTTTGAAAGCTCTTTCCATACTTTGTATCATTGAAAAAAAAAATTATAATTTTATTAAATAATAAAATATACCTAGGCGTCGAATCGCTACCACAATTTTGAGAATGGCGTTTTTTAAACGTTGAGACAGAATATATAATATAAAAAATGTTGTTAATATCGTTGCTCTGTTGATGTTGCTAGATCACTCAAAGTGAGTCGAAAGTGAGTGAAAAAAAAAACATTGTTTCTTCTGCATATCGATGATATGTTGCAAATCAGTAACATTCATTGCTATGCAGACGATAGCACTGGTGATGCTTTATAAACGTCGCCGAGTACCGGAACAAACTTGTGTCTGAAGTCGAGACTTTGTTGAACAAAGTCTCAGACTGGGGGCGACTAAATCTAGTCCAGTTCAATCCCCAGAAGACACAAGTTTGCGAGTTTACCGCTAAAAATAATCCCTTTGTCGTATTTCCTAAGTTTCAAGGCACTCCCTTTGTTGCCTCAGCCAGTATCGGTAACCTCGGTGTCGACATATCGAGTGACGTGCAGTTTCGTGGTTACTTGGAATAGAAGGCCAAATTGGCCTCTAAAAATCTTGGCGTGCTCAGCAGAACGGGACAGTATTTGATGCGGGCACACCGCTTGCAACTTTACAAGGCGCAGGTTCGGCCTCACATGGAATACTGTTCCCATCTCTGGGCAGGAGCTCCCCAGTGCCAGCTCCTTCCACTTGACCGCATCCAGCGTAGAGCGGTTCGAATCGTCGACGACCGAGTTCTTTCCGATCGGCTTGACTCACTGGTACTGCGTAGAGATGTTGCATCTCTTTGCGTATTTTATCGCATCTACCACGGGGAGTGCTCTGAGGAATTATTCGGACTAATTCCAGCCGCTCAATTTCACCATCGCATATCGCAACAAAACTCGCGATACCATCCATATCATCTGGATGGTTGGCGGTTCACCACTGTGCGATTTAGAAGTTTTCTCCCTCGCACAACTTCCTTGTCGGTCTATCGACCTTCAAGAAAAGAATCTACTCCTTTTTAAAAAGCCGGCAACGCATCTGCGATTCCCCTGGTGTTGCATTTGTTCATGGGCGGTGGTAGTCACTTACCATCAGGTGAGCCACATTCTCGTTTGCCCGCTCTCCTATAAAATAAAAATAAAACAAAGTCGGGTACGTCGGCTGCCCGTTTTGCCTTTATGCAAAAGATGTGTCGCCACTATTGTCAAAATATATTTATCATCAACACTCCATTATATTTGACACTTTTATTGTTGATTATTAAAGTAATATACTTTAGCCATTTTTAATTTTTGCATATTGTTTTTCTATATAAAGATATAGTAAAAAAGTAAGTACCTAACATTATTGTAATTATAACATTCCCGACATTGAAGTATATTAATCGTCTAAATTTCCCTAAGTATTATAATATACACTTAAAATAAATGAAAAAATAACCTGTGACATATGTGAGGTCACAAATGTGTACTTTGTGTTACAATAAAATAAAATAAATACAACTTTATTCCTATTTTAAATTTAAACCAGTACATTCACAGATATAATTTAAAGACTTACCTGTTATAGCCCATAGCTCCTTCAAGCACTCCTCACGCGATCTCTGAATAGCCGATCGCTTCTGCACCTCCGGTCCGGATTCTAGATACTCAAACAGCACGGCACCAAGGACCACGTAAATAACCACTACTATAACTAAACCAATTTGAGAGCATGCTGCTCTTGTACACAGAGATAGAGTGCGACGTATAATACTTGGTCTCTCGCGTCCGTCCAAAGACACTTCCGAAGACATTTTATTATTTCTAGTTTAAATTTTTAATACTAACACATCCATTGTTTTCGTAAAAGTTCGTTTAGCATAACGTTTTTTTTTTCTGTTTTTCTTAAGTTTCACATAAATCACAATTTTATTACTCTGTATATTTGTGTATTAGAGTACCTACGCGTTTCGATGACAATGATTAAGTTCTGGAACAAGAGAAAAATAAATTAATATATAAGCAAATTGTGTCTATATTGGTGTATACACATATATATATATATTTGCCACAATTATCACGCTCGGGCAGGCGGGTTGACAACCGTAGATATTTGTAATATATTAAGTTGTTATCAGAAAGAGGCTACTGCCCATCTCCTGCTTTTTTGGCCTCTGTCGGTTTTAACGACACCCATCCGAAGATATGTAGTAGTGGATATTATTACCGCCACTACAAGGTGGTCTCTTAAGACTGATAAAGAAGTTTTTTAGTTTAGTTCAAAAATATTTTATTTTGTTTAGTCTCATTTTAAGCTCTGGTTAACGTTCAAATCTGCCAGCGTTTCGAAGAGATAGTCTTCTACTATATTTAAGTTATATCTCAATATGAAGTCACTTCACCTAGGGCCGCCTGGTACGCCGTTACCAGACTGCTACTCGAGAACATTTCTATATCATAGGTTATCTTCTTCGAGCTGTATGGGTGGCTATTGCTTCATTAGATTGAGCGACGACCTAATAAAGCATGCGGGAAATCAGTAGATTCTGGTGGCTCGGGGCCTGGAGGGAAGCCTATGTTCAGCAATAGACTTGTGAGGGGCTGTAAAGAAGACAATAATGATGGTTAGTACTCAGTCAAATTGGAGTAATCTTGGTTCCATTCCATTTTTTCTAAAATGTGAACTCTACGATCACATTTCTCTAACAATTTTACATATCGCGATTGTATCTTGAAGATCTAAAATCGCGAAACTTATTTTTGTTTATATTGGAATTCTTAAGAAAATTAAACGAGCTATTAAACAAGCTACCATTCAATGTTATAAATTCATCAACACGAAAATGTCTGCATCTAAAATAAAATTAAATATTAATTTCTGTAAGCCTCGATGAAACATCAACTAACAAAATTCTATTATAGAATTTATTTACAGACATTAATTTGTCGGAATTCTTAATAAAATACTTAGATTAGTTTACTGCAAATCAAAAACACGTACAATAATTAAACTTTATAAAAGTAAATCCGCCTTAAAAAGAAAAAAATAATAATTTCTAGATAATTGTTTCTGAGGGCCTCCCTATTATATTATGTGGAATTTATTTTAATTATGTTTTTTTTTTCGGAATTTATTTTAATTATATTTTTTTTTGGAATTTATTTTAATTATTATTATTTTTGTATTTGAAGTTGGGAGCTGACTAAAGAATATCACAAGCTCAAGGTAACAACTAGAATTATGCCAAATACATTAAAGACTTTATCCCTCATTTTTAATAAAATTTATAAGGGACCGCCCGTGACGTAAAACCTATTTAATAAAATAAGAATTATTAAAATCGGTTCAGCCGGTTCCGAGAAATCAGAAAACCTATATTAAAAAACATACTCGTCGAATTAAGAACATTCTTGTTTTTGAAACTCGGTTATAATATAATTAATAGAATCAGGCGTTACTTTGCGGAAATCCATTATATAAAAGCTTTTACAAAAATTTACTTCGCAAATATCCGCGTTATAAAATAAAATGATGTGTCTTACCTAGTATGAAGAAGCACCTCCCGCCCTCCCTCAATTGCGTGCACTAACCCCGTCACCACTAATCCCAGCACCGCTACTCCCAACACCACTACACTAGGCAAGACACACCACTGACGATAATACGACACGTGTTTCGCCTCTACACGAGGCATCCTCAGGTGATATAGACTCTACGGTGGCTAACCGCTAAGTGAGCGGCGAGCCAAAACAACTGCCTTTTATACAAACCGATGACGCAACCGCTCTCTACCTAAGAAGCGAGCGACCGCGTCATGCGATAAAACATGCGACCAATCACCGTTGGACTTACGCAGCCGTTTGTAAAATTAAAAACAAACCGCCGCGCAACGCCCACATTATTAGAGAGCAGGCTTGAAGATATTTAAGAGAGGTGAGTTAGTAACATTTGTTTGTTCATTCAGCAATGCAACGGTATTATTATTACTTTTTAATATCTCTAACTGTTCCAGCACACACAGCCGCAGCCCTTTATTACACGTATGTAAGACTTTAAAGGAGTGGTCGTTGGCTAGGTTGTGTCCAGTGTCCAAAAGATGTTTGGCAAAATGGGATTTATCGGGATTGCAATTCCTGTACGCGGCTAAATGCTCTTTATAACGTGTCTCGAAATTGCGACCAGTTTGACCCACGTAAACGGCGTGGCATTCGTCACAAACAAGTTTGTAAACACCTGACTTTTGACGAATATCCAACTTATCTTTACTATTACAGATATTTCTAAGAGAATTGTTTGTTTTAAACGCCACATAAACGCCGTTTTGTCGAAGAGTATTAGCTACTTTTTCAGATATGGGGCCTAAGTAGGTCAAACTGCTCACATATCGATGAACACTTTGAGGTTGAACCGCGTACAGAGAGTTGCGAATAACATGCTTTTGTTTCTTTTTAATTAAATTGTTAATGAGATTTTTTGAAAAACCGTTAGAGACCGCTATTTGATAAATTATATTAAGTTCTTTTAAATAATTTTCTTTACTTAATGGGACAGTGAACAACCGGTTAATGTAACAATAAAAAGCGGCTACTTTATGTTGCCATGGATGACATGATGACGCGGGGATGACTGTGTCGGTGTGAGTTGGCTTTCGATAAATTTGGAAAACATGTGACGATTCTTTTCTTGTTATTGTTAAGTCAAGAAAATTAAGGGAACAATCTTGTTCCAATTCAAGTTTAAATTTAATTTTGTCATGGACTCTATTTATTTTATTGAGGAAAACATCCAGTTGTCTCCTTGTGCCAGTCCAGCAAATAATTATGTCGTCTACATATCGATAGTAATATAAGATATTTTGATTGACAACTATATGTTGTTTTTCGAAATTATCCATGAAAATGTCCGCCATAAGGGGACTTAGAGGGGACCCCATAGCTAACCCTTCTTTTTGTAGATAGAAACGGTTATTAAACCGGAAATAGTTTTGTTTCATACAGAGAGAGGTTAAGTTAAGAAGATCATTTGTTTCCCCGGGATGTAGACGACGTTTTTCAAAGAGATCTGCGAGTATACGCAAACAATCAGGGGATGGGACATTTGTGAAAAGACTATCAACGTCTAAAGATAACAATATGGATTTAGGAGGAATACGAATATCTTTAATTTTGGAAATGAGATCTAAGCCATTTTTTAGGCTGTAAGTGGGGTTGAATCCAGATTTCTCTCGAAGGAGGAAGTTTAATTTTTTAGCAAGGAAATAAGCTGGTGCACCAATATATGAGACAACTGGACGAATAGGAACATGTTCTTTATGTATTTTTGGTAACCCATATAAAATGGGTGCTTGAGGATTCATTGGAACAAGATTGCTCCGAGACAAGTTGTGATCGGGAAAAACATATGATGACTGTTGTATACATAACTTAATATCCGAAGTAAACTTTTTGGTTGGGTCAGACTCCAATAGCTCAAAGTCATCACCTTGGATAACATCGTTAACTTTCTGGCTGTACCCACTACTCTCCATAATAACAACAGTATTGCCTTTATCGGCTTTAGTAACAATAAGGTCGTTTTCCCTTATTCTCTGCTTTAGGGACTTAAAAACAGGGAACTCAGGATTGAAATGGGAAGACGCGGGCACAGCCCGAATTTCATTAGCTACCAAACTTTTAACGATGTTATCTTTCCTCCCGATCACAACAGCCACCTCCGCGTCAACAGCCATAGTCTCTAACGATTTTTGGGAGACCGAAGGTGTTAAATTATACTTTAGGCCTTTATGTAAAAGAGTCAACTCATCTGTTGGAAACTGGACATCGGAAAGATTTTTAACTCGGGGATAAAAATCTTTCCGATACAGAATATCACCAATTTTATCCCCGAGTTAAAAATCTTTCCGATGTCCAGTTTCCAACAGATGAGTTGACTCTTTTACATAAAGGCCTAAAGTATAATTTAACACCTTCGGTCTCCCAAAAATCGTTAGAGACTATGGCTGTTGACGCGGAGGTGGCTGTTGTGATCGGGAGGAAAGATAACATCGTTAAAAGTTTGGTAGCTAATGAAATTCGGGCTGTGCCCGCGTCTTCCCATTTCAATCCTGAGTTCCCTGTTTTTAAGTCCCTAAAGCAGAGAATAAGGGAAAACGACCTTATTGTTACTAAAGCCGATAAAGGCAATACTGTTGTTATTATGGAGAGTAGTGGGTACAGCCAGAAAGTTAACGATGTTATCCAAGGTGATGACTTTGAGCTATTGGAGTCTGACCCAACCAAAAAGTTTACTTCGGATATTAAGTTATGTATACAACAGTCATCATATGTTTTTCCCGATCACAACTTGTCTCGGAGCAATCTTGTTCCAATGAATCCTCAAGCACCCATTTTATATGGGTTACCAAAAATACATAAAGAACATGTTCCTATTCGTCCAGTTGTCTCATATATTGGTGCACCAGCTTATTTCCTTGCTAAAAAATTAAACTTCCTCCTTCGAGAGAAATCTGGATTCAACCCCACTTACAGCCTAAAAAATGGCTTAGATCTCATTTCCAAAATTAAAGATATTCGTATTCCTCCTAAATCCATATTGTTATCTTTAGACGTTGATAGTCTTTTCACAAATGTCCCATCCCCTGATTGTTTGCGTATACTCGCAGATCTCTTTGAAAAACGTCGTCTACATCCCGGGGAAACAAATGATCTTCTTAACTTAACCTCTCTCTGTATGAAACAAAACTATTTCCGGTTTAATAACCGTTTCTATCTACAAAAAGAAGGGTTAGCTATGGGGTCCCCTCTAAGTCCCCTTATGGCGGACATTTTCATGGATAATTTCGAAAAACAACATATAGTTGTCAATCAAAATATCTTATATTACTATCGATATGTAGACGACATAATTATTTGCTGGACTGGCACAAGGAGACAACTGGATGTTTTCCTCAATAAAATAAATAGAGTCCATGACAAAATTAAATTTAAACTTGAATTGGAACAAGATTGTTCCCTTAATTTTCTTGACTTAACAATAACAAGAAAAGAATCGTCACATGTTTTCCAAATTTATCGAAAGCCAACTCACACCGACACAGTCATCCCCGCGTCATCATGTCATCCATGGCAACATAAAGTAGCCGCTTTTTATTGTTACATTAACCGGTTGTTCACTGTCCCATTAAGTAAAGAAAATTATTTAAAAGAACTTAATATAATTTATCAAATAGCGGTCTCTAACGGTTTTTCAAAAAATCTCATTAACAATTTAATTAAAAAGAAACAAAAGCATGTTATTCGCAACTCTCTGTACGCGGTTCAACCTCAAAGTGTTCATCGATATGTGAGCAGTTTGACCTACTTAGGCCCCATATCTGAAAAAGTAGCTAATACTCTTCGACAAAACGGCGTTTATGTGGCGTTTAAAACAAACAATTCTCTTAGAAATATCTGTAATAGTAAAGATAAGTTGGATATTCGTCAAAAGTCAGGTGTTTACAAACTTGTTTGTGACGAATGCCACGCCGTTTACGTGGGTCAAACTGGTCGCAATTTCGAGACACGTTATAAAGAGCATTTAGCCGCGTACAGGAATTGCAATCCCGATAAATCCCATTTTGCCAAACATCTTTTGGACACTGGACACAACCTAGCCAACGACCACTCCTTTAAAGTCTTACATACGTGTAATAAAGGGCTGCGGCTGTGTGTGCTGGAACAGTTAGAGATATTAAAAAGTAATAATAATACCGTTGCATTGCTGAATGAACAAACAAATGTTACTAACTCACCTCTCTTAAATATCTTCAAGCCTGCTCTCTAATAATGTGGGCGTTGCGCGGCGGTTTGTTTTTAATTTTACAAACGGCTGCGTAAGTCCAACGGTGATTGGTCGCATGTTTTATCGCATGACGCGGTCGCTCGCTTCTTAGGTAGAGAGCGGTTGCGTCATCGGTTTGTATAAAAGGCAGTTGTTTTGGCTCGCCGCTCACTTAGCGGTTAGCCACCGTAGAGTCTATATCACCTGAGGATGCCTCGTGTAGAGGCGAAACACGTGTCGTATTATCGTCAGTGGTGTGTCTTGCCTAGTGTAGTGGTGTTGGGAGTAGCGGTGCTGGGATTAGTGGTGACGGGGTTAGTGCACGCAATTGAGGGAGGGCGGGAGGTGCTTCTTCATACTAGGTAAGACACATCATTTTATTTTATAACGCGGATATTTGCGAAGTAAATTTTTGTAAAAGCTTTTATACTCGGTTATAAATTAAATGCTGTATATTGCTCCACATCTACAGTCGGCTACGCTACGAGCTACGAGCTATGAACTAACGCTACAAGTGACAACGCCCATAAAATTATTTGAGGCAAAAATCATAGCCATTAATTATGTGCGATGAATCAATAATCATTATTTATTCTACGTTGTATCTTCATATCTAAATAAAATAGGGAGCCCCTTATCGTTTACTTAATGGTTTTAAGTGGGTTTTGATACATTAAACTTATGCGACTTTGTGTATTAAGTGTTTGCGCATGTGAACTATTAGTGAAACCACGAAACAAGTGCTTCAAGTTGTTTTGTTCGCTTAGGCGCAATATGAACTTGAGATACTATTATCAACTATCCGTTGGGTTTAAATGTCGTCAAAATCTCCCAAGAAGTTTTCAATGTGGCGCATCGGCATATTGTAAAGAAGATTTACAATATGCCGATGCGCCACATTGAAATGAAGACATGGCTTAAAGGACAAGCATCCAAGTTTGGCTGGGATGCTTGTCATTTAATCTTAAAATAATAATAATCTAAATAACATAATGATTTCTTAAACTGCTGGAAAGTGCCCGAAACGTCGGGAATTAAAGAAGTTTAAATTAAACGCATATTAATAACATGTCTAATGTCATGCCTAAGTTTTAGCAGATAGACAAGTAACTTTCTGATGAAGAAAAAAATAAATATATTTTTAACCTATTGCAACGGTGCAAAGTAAAAGAATCGCAAGTGCGACGGCCGAACATATGGTCTTAAGTGTGAATGCCGGGTCGAGCAAAAATCTGTTATTATCCCGAAGAAAGGAAGTTGGTGGTGTATCAACCTCGAGCTTCGGAAAGTGCGTAAAACCCTTACAACTGCAAGTGATCATTCTGGTCGTATCGGAATATCGTCCCATCAGACTATGATAGTAAGTGTATAGAAAGTAAACCTGTGATTACACACACTTGTGACATAATACTATCCTGTGCAGTAGCCGACTAGTAGCAGTTATCCGCAGTTATTATTATCCGTATTATGGGACGCTGTTGAGATGGCTGCCGTGACCGAAATTCGGTCTAGAGGGCATTATGTGTATCTATTTCCTTTTTCAACCGTTACACCTCAACTAGTTTTTTTTAATATTAACTAAGTAATAAGTTAGCATAAACTAAATATGGCTGACATGAACTGTCTAATCTAAAATATGTAACCTAAAAAAATAATAAGAAACAAATGCATCTTTATTTTTATAAAATTTGGAGTGACAAAATAATTATGAGTATCTGATGGTAAGTGGCTTCATGGGCAGTTAAAGCCAACTATAAACAATTAAGGCTATAGATTTTATTACCGCTGAAGACTATGATAACATCTTACATCCTGTGACTGCAATAGCTCTTTATATCTTTCAGATCAGAATACGGCAGTATGAGCACTGCAATTGGGCGAAAGAAATAAGCAGGAGATCGGTACCTACCAAAATGGACTACTTAGCAGAGCAGGAGTCTTACCGCCACTCTAGTTATGATATCTATGTACATTAATGGGTATATTTCACTTGAAAGTGCTGTATACAGTCTTAACAGCCTAAAGAGTCGCTGCGACAAAAATTTATGGAAATTAATAACTTTGTAATATTAACTTTGACCTCTCAATATATTTATGAAAATGTAATACACAAAAATAAAAGTAGTTTTACAAAAATAAGTGATATTCATTCTGTAAATACTAGGAACAGACACAAGCTTGTAGTACCAGTTACTCGACTACATTGATTCATTCTTGGGGCGATGTATACGCTTTTACACCAAAATTCCAGAAAATATACAAAATTTGATCGGCTCAAAGTTCAAAAACTTTATTAAACTAAGTTTGTATAAAAAGGGTTATTATAATGTTAAGGAATCTATGGATGATAATAACCCCTGGGAATAAGGTGATCGCTACCAAGCTATTTCTAATTTTTTGTGTTGTTAATTGTGTAACATACATGATTGTAAGCTGTTATTTTAAAAAAAGTCCCGCTGGGTTTCATGCTGGTTCTTCCCAGGACAGAGGTTTTTTTCGAACCAGTGGTAATTAAACAAAAGAGTGACATTCAAGAAGCATTATTTATAATCTATATTGAATAAAAAACTTCTGTTTCGGTTTCTGTTTCAACAATGATATAGTGAGTGATATTTTATCCCTACATCATTTTCAGAGACAGATACCAAAATAATGAGAAAACCTTAATAAGCTTATCCATTTGAGATGTCTACAACTGTCAACCATTTAAGTAACAAAGCTCTGGATTTTTTTAAGCATTCTTCACATTTTATTTTAGAAATATAACATTTTAAACAATGGCAACAAAAATAAAAAACAATTATTATAAAATAGAAGATAAAAATCATTTCTACGTACTTAATTTTAAGATTATATGCCTTTTAGTCTTTTTAATATAAAACTTTAGACAATTTAAATGTTATGTTAGAAGTAAGAGCGTCAAAGAGAAAGTTTTAAGCCAACTGTAACTGTTTAAGTTAGCTGGGAACACTTCAGTAACTGTAGATGTCTCGGGTAGAGCAATAAACAAAATACTCCACTTTACGTTAGTTGCTACTAAATAGTCACAAACTTATGCAATTATATTGGTATATTTCACGAGCGTCCGAAACCACGCAAGTACAACCAACCTGTGTGAACATTTCGTAAAATTCTTTGCATTTATTTCTAAACAAGTCTAACTTAAGAACAAGATACACCGCATACGTGAATATGCTCAACACTTGCTTACACTCACCACACTGGACAGGCGTGTTGGTGAGCTCAGATCTGAAACCTTTGCACTGGTGATGCTTCCTGTGACTAAGCTGTGGGATTTGAGCCAAATCTTCCACCCGAGATATATTTATGATTATACTCAAATAAGACTAAGAAGATATTCTTGATACCGTCCATTGCATAAAAAAACATAATATATATGTACTTAGCTTCACATTTGAGAATTTAAAAATTTAAGAAATCATCTAAATTATATGAGAGATAAAAGAGATATAGAATATACCTCAAAATTTGGAAGCAAGAGTGAAAAACCAGTATGTGATGCTAGTGATGACATATGGACTTAAAACGTTGTCCTCCACTGCGAGCCGTATATATTAGGAAGCAAAGTCGCACAGCAACCTATTAAGAAGAGTACCAGTAAACAAAGTGTAAGAGAAGCGTAAAAGAAGGCAAGAGATACATGAAGCAGATGAATGCAGGTGGCTCAGATCCGTGTCCCGTGCTGTGTGGCATTATCCTAATAATAAAACCGGCATTTACCTATTGATAAAAAAAAATTATCAATAGGTAAACGCAGTGTGGGACGACACCTGCCTAAATATTGCGACGATCTGAGCAAGGCGGCTGGCAGTAGCTGGATATTGAAGTAGAAGAACGTGTGGCATGCCTTGGGAAAGGCCTATTTTCTACAGTGGACTGACAGAAAGTGATGGTGCAAGCATCATTGCAATCCATAAGCTCATTTTGTTTACATAGGACAACGTCCAAAATATATTTTTCAGTTGAGGCTTTTTTGGAGCTCCAATGAACGTCAAAATACATCAGCGGCTATAAACCACTATAAAAAAGAACCGGCAAGAAGTTCTGGGGTTATTTTTCTATTTTTTGAGAAAGAGTCATAATTTCATTTTATATTTATAAAAACTAGACAAGGTGAAAAGAAACATTTTCCCCGCCAAAGCTAAAAAAGAAACCTTTAGGGTGGGAAAGAGGATGCTAAAATTCTAACTTAACGTAATCTTCCAAAATAATAAATAACCGGCCAAGAGCGAGTTAGATTCGCGCATAAAGGGTTCCGTACCATCGTAATACACGTTTCGAATAGGGGAGCCCCCTTTAATTTTTAATATATTTTTGTTTTATTAATTGTTGTTATAGCTGCAACAAACATCCACTTTCTGTGAAAATTTCAACTGTCTGCCTATTACGGATCATGAGATACAGCCCGCTGGCAGACAGACAGACGGATGGCCGGACGAACAGCGGAGGCTTAGCAATAGGATCCCGTTGGTTACCCTTTGGGTACGGAGCCCTAAAAACAACGAATTCTTAGTAAAGTTTCAGCTTATATAGATTCTACTGCTAGGCACAGGCTTAGTCTAATTTTTGGTAAATTTTATGAAAAGGAAATGACCTTCGCGCTGCCCAAATACGTGTTGGTGGGCTTTTACATATCTTCGTAATATATTTGTACTTCTAAATAAAGAAATTAAATTTGATAACTTGCAAGAATTATTATTTCACACTTGACAATCTTAAAATAGCAACAGAAACCTAACAAAAGCATTGCGCTCGGTAGGACACAAATTTTCAAACGGTTTCAGTCACAAGTCGTAAAACACATCTTGAACTTGACATATACAATGCTTAAAATGGAATGCAGAAACATTCATAAAGTATTGCGCAGCAACAAATTGTAACCCAGATTGGAATAGAATATTTTTATTAAATAAATTATTTAGAATATAAATATAATTATTTGGATATTTTTTTACTTTTACCGGTTTACCACTAAATAGGAAAAATACCTCAGACCGGGAAGGAACTAGCAAGAAACCCAGCAGGACTTGTTTTTCTAAAGTAACATTATACAATGGAAGACACAGGTCAAAACTCATATGAAAGACAGCTTAGAACGCATAAACTCACTATCGTGAGTTACTGTATGTATTCACGTATATTATATTGACCATTTTTATAGTCTATGTCTATAAAAATGGTCAATATAATCAGTATATCTACTTTTATATTTATTAAAACAAAATGCTTATAGAGAGAAGGTTGATAATAGAGAAAAAATTTGGTAATTGAGAGACTTTCGATAGTTCCTGGAAATTTGTTGTCAAATCGTAAAATTTACCCCATGGATGAGTTATTGACTCTGTGGTATCGAATAAATGGTAACACTAGCTTATGCTTGTTTCTAGTGTTTACAGAACGTTATGGGAACATACATAGGGAAATCATAGAATGGTACTCGTAGCTCGGTGACAAGCGAACGCCTTAAAATTTTAAAGCACACTTTTTTTACAGGATAAGGGTGACAAACGAGCACACAATCTATCCTCGATGACGCATCAATGCGGATGCGATGGAGACGCGTTGTCACCCGTGAGGACTAAGATGGAATGCCTCGTTTCCAGTAAAACGGATCTCCGATTCTCTACACTCACCATACGAAACAAGTAGCGTTTAGCTGCTATTTTACGCTGGTATTCTGTGAGAGCGTGATCCTGCCCCGGTCGAAACGACCCATTCGTGCTACAACTATACCAGTAATATAGCTGCAGCATGGGTCTTTCAAGTAAAAAACGCAGCACCTGCAAATCGAGTTCGAGCTTCACCGGCACAAATCAAATCATTAATTGTAATTTTAAATGCTCGTGTTCGGATGCACCACCTTAGCATTTCTGCCACCAAGGAGTAGGTCGTGCGTGCACTACTGTCTAAAGAGTAGAGACCCAGTATTATTGCAGGCTGTGAGGTATTTAATCTCGGTCCTCAGAGGTGACAACGCGTAGAGGTCCTACTCAATCTCATTAATCAAGTTTCCCAGAAACGATGCTGCCACATTCGGTCATCAGCTTTGACAGTTGACTCTTTCTAGCAGACAATTCTCTGGCAAAAACTGTGCAGCCTTGGTTCCGCTCGATCGCTTCTTCAAAACAAGCTGTATTGAAGTTGCGTAAATGTCTGTCTGTTCAGTTACCTGTATGGTGTCATATCTGCTGAAGACTGCAGCTTCTTTTCTTGTCTAATTAAGATTAAGAGTGTGATATAGATACTAGCTTTCTTTGTTTAAAGTTGTCAGCACTTAAAATTGCAATTAACAATTAAATTTTATTAATTAAAAAAAAGAACCCGGGTTGCACGTGCTCCTTGAGCTTTAGCACTATAGAGTTCTTACTGGGATTTATTTAAAAAACATAAATTGTCTACTTTTTGATTTTTTCCTCATATCATGATTTTAATACCGCGCCCCAACCTCCAGTGTAATCGCATTCAGCGTTACATCAGATAAGAATGAGTTAGGACGAGTG
This sequence comes from Parnassius mnemosyne, assembly GCA_963668995.1. Classification (NCBI taxonomy): domain Eukaryota; kingdom Metazoa; phylum Arthropoda; class Insecta; order Lepidoptera; family Papilionidae; genus Parnassius; species Parnassius mnemosyne. The sequence goes on along the minus strand of CAVLGL010000013.1, from coordinate 14,006,511 downwards.
CGTGAGTCCCCTGTTTGCACGTACACTTTGGAATTATTGATACAATATATCCGCGCATTGTATTGCTTCTGGCAATATTTAAAAGTGTTTGAAGTGAAATGGACTAGGAGAACATAATCTTTATACGAGGAAAAGTACTCGGCCTAACACAGATCCATTCAATTCTAAAAATCAAATCTACCCACATTATTTAGTTCAGTTCAGACTAGTTCATTGTGTGAAGTTCGAAACGAGTGCGATAATTAGTTGTGATTTTATAAATTTATTAACAAAGTAATCGGACATAATTTCCGCGAATGGAGCAAATCAAGCAGCGTGCCGTCATTAAGTACCTCCATAAGAAGGGGCTATCATCAAAAGCCATCCATGATGACATGGTCAGTACATTAGGCGATTGTGCTCTGTCATATTCATCCGTCAAAAAATGGATAGCAGAATTTAAGCGTGGTAGAGAGAGTGTGAAAGATGAACCCCGCTCTGGAAGGCCTTCGACGTCAACTACTGACGAAAATATTAAAAAAGTACTTGATTTAATAATGGGAAACCGCAGATTAAAAATTAGAGAGATAGCCGAGATTATAGGCATCTCTTATGAACGAACTCAAAACATCATTGTCAACGAGTTGGGTTTCCACAAGGTGTCTGCGAGGTGGGTTCCGCGACTGCTTTCAGTTGAACAAAAAAGGACGCGATTGACTATTTCACGCGACTGTTTGGAGTTATTTGAAGCCGATGCAGATGATTTTTTGAATCGTTTTGTTACTATGGACAAAACATGGGTTCATTACTGTACACCGGAAACAAAACAACAATCAAAACAGTGGAGAAGACCTGGTTCACCACCCCCTAAAAAGGCTAAGTCGATTTTGTCGGCAAATAAGGTGATGGCTTCAGTATTCTGGGACTCGAAAGGTGTGATTATGATTGATTATCTTGAAAGGGGTCAGAATATAAACTCTGATTACTACTGCAGCTTACTACGTCGTTTACGAGAGGAAATAAAAGAAAAACGTCGAGGAATGCTCAGAAGAAAAGTCCTGTTTCATCAAGATAACGCCCGTGTTCACACGTCAGTACAGTCAATGGCTGAAATTCACAACTGTGGCTTTGAACTGTTACCGCATCCGCCGTATTCACCTGATCTGGCACCATCAGACTTCTTTCTATTCCCTAACCTAAAAAAGCACTTGGGAGGTCAAAGATTTTCGACAAACGACGAGGTCAAAGCAGCTGTAGACGCATATTTTGACTCTAAGGAAGAATCATTTTTTTTCAACGGTCTAAATGCTTGGAAGGGGAGGTGGCAAAAGTGTATTGAACTTGATGGTGATTATGTAGATAAATAAAAATATAACTGATTTAGTATTTGTTTATTTTCTTGGTTAGGCCGAGTACTTTTCAATCCACCCTCGTATATAAAAATTACGCATTGTTTGTCCGCGATGAACTCCTAAACTACTGAAATGATTTCAATGAAATTTTGCACACTGTGTGCAGTTTAGTTTTTATCTTTATATAGTGACTCTCAATTTTATTACTGCTAATTTCAGGAGTTTTTTTTTTTTTAGGAAAGCAAATAGTCGTCGGAAAGGGCAGAACAACGTCTGCCTGGTCAGCTAGTATTTTATATAATATATACTAGCTGACCAGGCATATATATATGTAAACTGGAAAGCGGGCATACGCTTTCGCCAGCTACAACTAGGTAGTCATATACGGTTAGTTAAACTTAGTATAACCTATTATTAGCTAATTTAACAGAAGTTTTAGTTATTAACTATATATCACTTGATATGTGCGTTCATATATAACAAAGATAATAGAAGTGGACTTCTAGACCTAGTTTTACTCGACAGCAACCGGCCAAACCGAGTTTTAGCCATTCATATGTTGTGGACCAAGTGATTAATCGGGGCACTATTTATAATGCCCAGGCAATACAAAGAATAACAAGTCAAATCGCGCTTTGTAATTAATACTGATTTAAACTTCGTTATTTATCACATAGTCTGATCATTGTGAATATTGCTACGTAACTGTGGTGCAATTTGATAATTGATAACCTAACCAAACCATGTTAATTACTTTTAAGACAGTAAGTAATATATCAAATCTGAAATTGACAAGTGTTAAAATATGAAAGAATTCAAAAACCACTTTGTAGTGTCAAATAGTAGCAATAGGGTATTCTTTTCTTTGCGGTACAAATAAAAATATCTTTGATCAAAAACTTTAGTTCCCTTATTTTCTTTTAGTGTTAAATATGTGACATCGAAAGAATCCTAACCCATAATCTATCTTTTTATTATTTTGGCGACTAACTAACGGACTTTATTCATAAAGCCCGATCAATTTAATTATTTCAATAGTTTTATCACATTGCCTACTCATATTGGGCATTAAGAATAATGCCCTATTAATCACTTAGTCGCAATTGTTTGCACCTAGCTGTAGCCAACTAAACCTAGGTGTTACCCATAGACTTAGAATATACTGGCGTACCTAAGTCTATTGTGTTACCGCACGTCCGCTTTTATCCATGACATACATATACTTATTTATATTTATCAAATAATATTAATATATTAAATATATTTTAAATAATATAAATTGATAATACATATTTCTAGCATATATATACTGAATAAAGAAAAATAAAGTATGCAAGTATTATCATGTTTAATAAAATAGCAATTAATTTCATAGCACTAAAATATTTAAAATATTTCAACGACACGATAAGTTTGCCAACACGCATTGGGAAAGCGCGGCGGACATTTCTTTGCCTAAAACCCTTTCTGAACTGAGAGGAGGCCCGTGCCGAGCAATCGCATGTATATAGGCTGTAACTTTAAAATATTTTAATGCCAACATTTTAACTAGATTATGATTTATGTTTTTAAAAGTTATACACCACTATCTACATATGCCAAAGTTAAGCGTCCTCCTCTCATTTCTGACAGGGTTTTATGACAAATAAGAACCCGCCGAGCTGCCCTTGAGGTTTTTAATTTCTCAGACATGCTGGTTTGTTTTCTAAAAGATGTTATATTTTTAAGCAGAGTACGAGGTAATACCGCACTCAAAATTATAACTAATATTTTTATTGTCGTCGGCGAAAGAACGCGTTTTCTTCATCAGCCTTTTAACAGTGGTAGAGCCACGCGGCAGCTTTTGCTGTCGCACGGATGGGCCGGCTCGAACCGGGGTAGTACCACGACCTCACAGAAAACCAGCGTGAAGTAGAGGTTTACCTCTGCGTTTCGCTTGGTGAGTGCAGGTGGCCGGAGGCCCTTTTTACTGGAAATGAGGCATTCCATCTTAGTCCTCACGGGTGACAACGCATCTACATTTTGATTTGTAACAGAGGATAGATGTAGATGTCTATGGGCCGCAGCAACCACTTACCATCAGGTGGACTGTGTGCTTGTTTGTCACCCTCATCCTATAAAAAAAAAGCCTACAAATAATCAACTGCTAATCATGGGTCTCTCTCGTTGTTGGGTCATTTCGTCACACTTGTCTTAATATAGACGTTTTACAATCATATTGAAATTTTAAGGCAAGCGCATACCGTGTATATCCTGAGTTAACACAGCTTCATTTTAGGCTTAGTTTATATGTATACTCGTAATTCGAATAATGTGCTACCTATATTTTCTCGATCTGTAAGTATATAAGGTGTGCTCTACATAGAATCCTACGGATACTTATCGATGATTCATATATGGTTTTAGTAATGAAATTAAAATAAAAAATACACATATACAATTTGTATATGAATACAGTGACTATTTTTTTTTAAATATTAGTACCGTTCCTTGAATTATATGTATGTTATATTTCATATCAATTCTGAATTAGCTATATTTTCAGTGTTTTAATTTAAGATATCATTTGCCTAATAAACTGACTATTCAGTGACGTATGAATATACTTAAATATCTTCTTCTTCGTCACCATAATCAGCCCGTAAAAATAAAAGTCCATGAACATGGGCCAACGTATTATGCTTAAAATTATATTAAGTATGTTTTTTTATATTAATTGATTAATTTCAATTTTATTTATCTACTTTCATTAGGGAACTATTTTTATTTAAACCTTAGAAGACACTGTCAAATTGCAGATCCTTTAGTCCTAGTTGTTTTGACATGGTTCTTCAATTAAATATTTTATAAATCACGGCCAATAGTATAGATTTATTAATAATAAACAAAAAGTATATCGGTAGCTATTTACAAAACTTTACAACAAACATTAAAGTTATTTTTTAATTTATTAAACTTTAAAAAACCTTTGTTTTTAAAATAAAATATTTTAACATTAAAAATTCATAACTCACCGGTAACAAAGACAAGTAAAATATCGAAGTGATTTTAATGTAAAAATATAAAATTTACCTTAAAATATCTAATATTAGCATCTAACACTTAACACTAAAAAGTTTATACACAATTGTAGCCAGTAAATTATCATTAGACAACAAAACAATTATTTACAGCACTAATGTCTAAAGTTTTACAGAGTTAGGTAATTATTTCGGAAACTTAGACGACGCGACGTTTTCGAAATCGACCACTAAATGCCTCAACGCTCAAGGTGGTACTGAAGAACTGAAGTATAACTGTGGGAGACACATTCCCAAACAGTTTTCACTGTTTCTACCCCTGTAGCTAGGAGCGATGCGCCAACCTGCGGGAAAAGCTTTTTCCACGTGGTTTACTTAACTATTAACATTAATTTGAACGACCTCTCTGAGATATACGAAGAAGCTTTTCGTTAGCAAGCTACAAATAGGCGAATTTTATTTACCAATAAATGACAAAAGATGGCACTATTTTACATCATTTGTTCGCTTTATATTATTATAATCTTTATATTATATAAAAACTAGCTGACCAGACAGACGTTGTTCTGCCCTTTTCGACGACCCTTCATATAAAAAATCCTTAAATTCGTTATAAAAAAATATTGAGTGTGACTTATCAGGATAAAAACCATCCTATCTCTCAATTTGGACCAAACTGCACAGAGTGTGATAAGATAGTTTTTATCCCGATAAGTGACCCTCAATTTTTTTTTTGCTAATTTCAGGACTTTTTTTAGGAAAGCAAATGGTCGTTCGGAAAGGACAGACCAACGTCTGCCTGGTCAGAACATTTTTTTATTAGGAATTTAAGGATTTTTTTATTGGAGAAAGGGTCATCTCAGGAAAGGGCAGAACAACGTCTGCCCGGTCAGCTAGTAAATTATAAACAAAAAACATTATTTGCCATCTAGCTGATCACAGAGTACCTATGTATAAACAGAAATGTAGCTGATATCCGTTCGCTGGGCGCACGATAATATTTTTTTGCGGAACCTATATTTTTTATGGTGGAACTATCGTTAAATCCGTTCTTAGTGAGCGTCTACACTCCACATTGCAAAATGAATAACTATACTAAATTTCAAGTCAATAGGGTGTATAGTTTTAGAGATCTCGTGATGAGTCAGTCAGTGGTATTTCGCTTATTTCGTATATATACAGGCTGTCCCAGTAATTGTGGATAATCTGGCACGTACGTGTTCAAACTTTGAAGAGGTAGCCTCGGTTCCCTAAAGCAAACTCTTTTATGCTTTAAATAAATAGATTGACTTGGCCATCGCATGAAAACACAATGTATCTCACAAGTAATATATATTATATTAAATTAGATTGTTTAGTGCGATTGCCAATTCAATCTATTTATTTAAAACATAAAAGATTTTTAATATTGATATGGTCACTATAAGATGTTGTTAGGTTAGCTAATTACGTAATAACTTGAGACAGAAGGACCCTTAAGTAGGGACTGAATAAATTAACCGACTTGGTATTACATGGATCTCACAACTTTTTACGGTAGAACTGAGTTGCGAGACTTGGTTTTTTGTTTCATTTCGTTTCTTTTTGTAGATAGTTATATCTATGTAACTATCTACACCAATTATTCCATTATATTATACATATATAGGTACACTGATTCATTCACTGCAAATGTAACTTTGTAAACCTATATGTTTATATGGGATTACAAAGTTATTTATGCAGTTGGTGTATCTCGAAAACTGGACCGAAAATGCAAAATATTTTAATTTTTCCTTAATTAATATACTAAACAATAATTGTATTCCTAATTTGAAGCTTCTATGTCTGCTAGAAGTGCCTTATTTTGATGATCGGTCAGTCAGTGAGTGACAAAATTAAGAAATTTTGACTAGTTATAACTCTTAAACTACTGGTTCAAATTTATTGAAATTTGAAATATACCGAGTTTATACTATGCCTACTTGGTTAATTCAGGCTTCTAGTTTTATCCACAACGAAGTTATAGGGTTACGAAAATGGCCTGAACTGCTTCGAGAAAACGATGGTACGGCCGTGCCGCTTTTTTGCTCGATTTGGCGGGGGCACTGCCGTGCCCCCAGAAATAAAAAAATAAGTTCAAATTTTGAAAACGGAACTCTTTGCCAATATCATTGTGTAGGTTTTTTATTAATTTGTTATTTGTTTACGATTTGGCGGCAAATTGAAAATTGTCTGTGTCACGTCAGCATGAATTTAACGCAAGAAAATTTTCGTACAATGATTTTTTATGACTTTCGATGTCATTTAAGTCAACAAGAAAGTTATGATGGACTTCCATTGGCCTTTCACGATGAAGCCCTATCTTGTGCCATTGTTTACAACTGGTTTAATGAGTTTAAACCTGGTCGCACTAATCTCACCGATGATCTGCGTGAGGGACGGCCTCCTACGGCGACGACTGAAGATAAAATCAGTGTTGTACGGCGTATGATAGAGACTGACAAAAGAGTGACTTATCAGCAGATTCAGACAAGCTTAGGCAACGGTATGAGTGAAGTGCACAAAATCCTCCATGAACATTTAGCGGTCAGGAAGCTTTGTGCCCGGTGGATACCTCATAATTTGACAGAGGCCCAAAAGCTCCGTCGTGTTGATTGGTGTCGCGAAATGGTTCAAAGATTTAACGGAGGTGACTCAAATGCTGTGTTCAACATACTTACGGGTGATGAAAGCTGGATTTATTGTTATGATCTTGAAACTAAGAGACAGTCTGCTGTCTGGGTGTTTCCTTCCGAGGAGTTGCCAACTAAAGTGAAGAGAGGTCGAAGCATGGGAAAAAAGATGGTGGCCTCGTTCTTCGGAAGGACGGCTCATTACGCAACATATTATTCTGCAGAGTGGTACACTAACAATTGTTTGCCAATTGTCTTGGAAAAAGTTTGGGAGAAACGACCTCGCAGTAGGATCCTCCTTCACCACGACAACGCCTCGTCGCACACCGCCAAGCAAACAATCGACTACTGAGCGACGTCAGACGTGGAATTACTGGGTCACCCGCCCTATAGCCCCGACCTCGCACCTTGCGACATTTATTTATTTTCGAAAATAAAAGAAAAAGTTCGAGGAAAACGTTTTATGGACGTTTTATGGACGCAGTGGCTGCGTTTCACAATGCCGTCGAAGAGACCCCGGGGACGAGTGGGTAAAGTGCTTTTCTCAGTGGTTCCATTGGATGCAGCGACGTATTGATGTAAATGGACACTATTTTGAAAACATATAATAAAACTAATAACTTGCTAGTTTGTTCAGTTTTTGATTTTCTAAGAACTATCAGTGTCTCCCTCGTATAGTTCACGTTACGCGTTAAACGGTGTCGTCCAAAGCACTGAAAATTGTTAATTATTTATTATTCTGATGTGACACATACACCTACCCACTGACTTCTATATGCTCACCAATCAAAGAATACAGGAGGCTTGGGTGGGAACTTAACCGCCGAAGGATTGTTGCTCCTGTTTTATCGTTATGAACGAGTTTTGAATTAGAATTAGACACTTACAAAAGTAATGCGATTTTGTGTGTTGTGTCTGCTGCGTGCCTCGTTTACACTAATGTGAACTATTATTGTAAACGAGAAAACGAGATAAGTGTTCCAATGATTGATACAAACCTCAAGTTATTTTTTCCACTTAGGATACTTATGAACTTTAAAAAACCGTCGTCAAAGACTGTCCGCTGCACTGGGTTATGCTGTTGCAAAAATCTCCTAAAAAAATTAGCGATGACACATCAGCATATTGTGAAGAAGTTTTTGAAGCAAAATATTATAAGAAATAATTTCTTACGAGTCTCTATTAAAAGTATAACCCTGTGTACATCACCCGAAATTTGCAAACGGAATTTTGGCGGGAACTTCACCGCCGGCGAATTGCTGCTCCTGATTTATCTCTTAAATAATGTCTTGAAGATAATTTTTGATTTGAACTAGTGTGATTTTGTATAAAAAATGACTGCGCATTTAAAATATTTGTGGTAGTAATGTTACAAGTTTTTCGATGGATTTATAAATCTCAGGTTTTTCTTATCCGCTTAAGGGTCTTGAAATATTATCATCATTAACAACAGTCCGCTGGATCAAACAGTAGAAATCTCAAAACTTCTGATATTGCTTCTGACAACGCGTGATGTTGATATATAATATAATATGTTATTGTGAGAGTTATTCTTCATAGAACATTAACGTAAATTTAAATCAGCAAAATTCTCATAATGAAAACTTAACTTAGCCCAAATACATGAACTGAAACAGATAAAATTTGAGTCAATATAGTAAAATTCCAACAAATAATGATGCTCTTTTAACGGTGGTAGAGCCACGCGGCAGTTTTTGCTGTTGCACGTATGGGCCGGCTCAAGCCGGGTTGGTACCACGACCCCACAGAATACCGGCGTGAAGTAGAAGCTCTGCTTCTGCGTTTCGTCTGGTGAGTGTACCCAGGAGGGTACCAGCACCCCTGAAGAATCCCTCGCTGAGCATCCACGACCATGTTATTCCCCTCCTAAGCGTGGTTGCTCAGGCTGCCCCGCGTATTCTGGGAGGGGGGGGGGGGGTATTTCCGCTCAAAAACATAACTGCTCGGGGCAAACTGAGCAACAATACTGTTCGCGCAAAACTCTGTTGTCGGAATCGACACCAGATGTCACTCGGCTCGGCGCGATTCCGGTCTGAAGTTCTTCCGATCCTGGCAGTGGCGCGCGGGTCGCAAGCGGATCAGTCATCTGCCAGATGTGCTAATGTTTGCACGCTGTTAATTTTGTGCGGGAACCGCGGAATAGTTAGGGCGTCTAGTAAATATCCTGTCTAGGAATTATAACGCGCATTCCCTGTTTGGATAGCCTTTCCCGGGACTTATTGGGTCCGACTCAGAATCTGTATAAGTGCATTCGACAATATAAGCTAGTGCGGCCTCGGTATTTAGAACTGTTGCCACGCGAAACGGTAGTGACCTTTGACCTAGAAACTCCGGGCGTGTTTTGTGCGGTAACCTTATACCCCGCGATAGTTAGTGGCTTCTGTAAGCTAGTTAATCGTACGATAGAGTTAAGTGACTGGCATCGTGGTGAACCAAGAAAGTGACTGTGGATAACCTCGAAAGGCCCCCTCAAGTTGGAGCGGTATCGACGCTCGGGCTGCTGCCGACGGCTAAGGTCTAGGTTCAATCACCATCAGTCACACCCAGATACACACCACATCACCATTCTTTCCCTTGCACTACACAACCACATGCGACCTGACCGACTCCGGAGGAACCAGTCGCCTTGGATAGAGGTAAGTGAACTCCGCCAAATTCCTTCCGGTCGACTGGCCGTAGTATAACGCTCCCCCATATATTTAGTGTAATTAGAGAACTTCCACGTGGCCTTAGGAGGCCCGACCTACGTTTGCTCGGGAAGTCTTCTGCTGATGGGCCCCGGGGGATTGGATCCTTTAAGGGAGCAACCGTAGGCCGTAACAAATTGGTAGCAGAGCGCGGTTCCGGGTTCGATTCCCGGTCGATCCCGACTATAGTGTTTGATAAACATTAACCAATTTTGGTGGCAGGGAGCGTTGGTGTGATTGGTTTAATTTGCATCTACAATCACGCCCGTCCGTAATACGTAAAAATATTTTTTTTGTACGTAATAATAGAATTATTTTCCTTTGTTGCTTTGTTGCTTGCCTTTTTTTTGGTTAGAGGGTAATTTGAAAAGCCGCGCCCTAGGTTGTGCAAGCGGGAGATTTTCTAGAGATATACGTCATGTAGGTAGATGGTTATTTTTACGTAATCGGTTAATTATCGTTGTCGGAGAGTTGTAGTGGATTACTTATCGAAGGTTCGATTTCCGAGCTAGGCATTTTTTGTTGATCGACCGTGATGTGTATCTTCGTTTATACTGTAAGTTGTATTTGAACTAAATAGTAGTAATTTGTATTTGCGCAATTTGAATTTAACTTGATTCGATCGCACTAGTATTTGTTATTTGTTAATTTGATTTGTGTCTTTTTTGTGCTAATTTGTATTTGGTTGATACGTAGCAAGTAGTTCGTATTTGTGTAATTTCTATTCAACGCGATTTGATAGGAACTGCATTTATTAACTGTTAATTTTTTGTTGTATTTTTTATTTGTTATCTTTGTAAACTGTGCTCAAGCCGCGTCGTAATTTGTCTTTAATAGTGATGACATCGCCCAAGCTACTGATCCGTTGTTTGCGGACTGAGCTACGCTGGGCCACAAGCGCCCATGCTTTGATAGGTCGACCGGATAGGGTCCATAACTTGATGAAGCGGTTCGAGCAGGTGGATGCTCGAAGGGCCGCAGTGGAGGAGGCTTACGCTGAGCTCGAGGATTCGGATGTGGAGAAGGGAGTCCTGGACTCCTGCTTCGCGGACTATGAGCAGTTCTTGTGGCTCACGGACGAGTTGATCGAGGCTGAAGGCAGGTATGCCGAGGAGGCGCGTGAAGCTCGGATGAGTAACCTGTCCGAGTCCTCTCTGAAGCAGCTTCAGCCGGAGCTGTTGGGACGACTCCCAACTCTGGACCTGCCAAAGTTCTCCGGGGTCCTTTCCGAATGGCTGACCTTCGTTGGTCTTTTCGACAGCCTAGTGGACGCCCGGAGTGACTTGACCCCGAGCCAAAAGATGGCGTACCTCCTGGCCTCACTGGAGGGGGAGGCCCTGGGCGTCGTCGGCCACTTGAAATTGTCGGACGACGCCTACCAGACTGCTCGGGACCTCCTAGCCAGAAGATACGCCAACGTCCGGCGAATTGCAGACGAGCATGTTAAGCAGCTTCTAAGCCTCCCGCTGCTTAGTGACCGGGCCAGACTGCGTCCGGACCTGTTGGATCCAGTCTTGGTGGCCTGTAATACTTTGAGGCGGCTGGGTTTACCAGTGGGCGAATGGGCTTTTTTGTTGCTCCGCATCGTGCTGTCCCGTCTACCTCTCGACCTGCGAATCCATTTTGAGGAGAGGTACGGCGGGGACGAGGCCTCCTATATTCCGCCCTTCTATGACCTGCTGCGGTTTTTGGAGGAGCAGTGCCGGCAGATCGAGAACGCGGCGGGCACCGTTGACGACTTGCGAGACGTGCCCAGTGAGAGGCTGAACCCGCCAGGCAAGTCGTCGTCAACCCCCCCCTGCTCCTATTGTCGAGCATCTGATCACCGGGTAACGTCGTGCCCGAAATTATTAGGTAAGCCGGTTCCAGCGAGGCGAACTATCGCCAAGGAGCGCCGCTGGTGCTGGTCATGTCTGGGAGGGCACCTCCAGCGAGACTGTCCGCATCGACGGCCCTGTCTGCATTGCCAGGGCAATCACCATGCCGTTTTGTGCCTGGGTGCGAACGGCATCTCCTCTCGGGGCTCTGCCAGGCCCTCGACCCCCACGGGCGGGGGCGCTCAGCCACGCCCTCTGCAGGGTGACTGTCGGCGCCCGCCGTCCAGCCACCAGGCCCCTAAGTTTGAAAGGAGTCCCTCCCCCGACCAGTCGGGGGGTAATTCCCCCAGGGGCGGGGGTGTCATCACCCCCCCTCAGCGTGTGGAGAGGAACTTCACGGCCACTCATCGGTCCGCTGGACCCTTCTCACTTCCGTTAGCTGAGTGGCCGCGACTGGTGTACCACTGTTCCCCATTTGATGGAGGCGGCCCTGTCTAGCTGCTGCCTTAGTTCCCACCACGGCCGCCTCCACTGAGCCTTAAGCCGTCAACAGTCCACTTGTCAAAATGTTCTGTTGCCGACGGCCTCAGTGAAGGCGTATAACCCGAGTGGCAACTGTTAAAGGTTGTGCTCTATTTATCTCGGGTTCACGCCATGTGGCCTCCCCTTGGTGGTGGGAAGATTAGGGCCCCCCTGTAGCGTTGAATCACGCTGTCAAGGGGTATTAGATTTGGTTTGGTCGAGCACTTAGTCAAAAAAAATACTTGAATTAAAATTAAAAATTGCTTTGGGCTTTCCGCGAAATTCTCCTATTTGTAGCGGTTTAAATTAAAAGAATTGAATTTAATCTACTCCTTTAAATGCTACTGCATGTGTTTTGTACATATATTTAATCACTGTATTTAATTGTTGCGTTTGTTTGCTGAAAGGAAAATTTGAATTCATCTGAAATGGAATGGCGCACTATTTGAAAAATTATGTTTATGTTTATGATAGTGTTTAATCATTTTTGTTTTCTAAGAAGTAGGGCTGTCCCTTACGTTATTGTTTTGTTTAATTTGCAAGTTGACCTATGCGCATCGGTGATTAATTTGGTTGAATTAATTCTGTAGTTGAACATTGATGCTTTTGAAAAATTAGTTGAAATATGAGCATAGGACTACTTGTCTAACAGGCTAGCTAGTTTGGAGATTATCAGATTGAAATCAGCTGCCGCACTATTTTAGTAAATGATAATATGGTGGGTGGCCTGGCTAGGCCTACTTGTTGAAAATTCATACTAGGGACTATCTGTGCGTTTCGTTCGGCTCTCCACAGACGACGTTCATGTGGAATTTGTGGGTGCTCTCTGCACTGAAGCTTAGGAGGCCGCTCGAGGCCGCTTCGTGTCGCGTCACTGTTTGCAGAGCTGATCCGGTCGGATTGCGGAACTAATCATAGGGGCACAGATGGTGTTTGAAAGAGGTCGTCGGACTTCTGTCCAGTACAGGACTTATTAAAGTGCTGCGATGCCCAGGAGGGGCATCCAGTGGAGGCTGACCCTCCGGCTTGCCACATTAGGGATATCTTTGAGGCGTTGATTAGGGTTGCAAGACCTAATGGATTGCCTAAGGTGGCCTAGTTTGGTTGTGGATTCGGTCTTGCAACTTGCAGTCTCGACCTTGTCCCGCTGACCGGTTTGCTCGCGGACCTAAATCCTTATGTCCGGGACGGGGGTTTGTTCGCGCAAAACTCTGTTGTCGGAATCGACACCAGATGTCACTCGGCTCGGCGCGATTCCGGTCTGAAGTTCTTCCGATCCTGGCAGTGGCGCGCGGGTCGCAAGCGGATCAGTCATCTGCCAGATGTGCTAATGTTTGCACGCTGTTAATTTTGTGCGGGAACCGCGGAATAGTTAGGGCGTCTAGTAAATATCCTGTCTAGGAATTATAACGCGCATTCCCTGTTTGGATAGCCTTTCCCGGGACTTATTGGGTCCGACTCAGAATCTGTATAAGTGCATTCGACAATATAAGCTAGTGCGGCCTCGGTATTTAGAACTGTTGCCACGCGAAACGGTAGTGACCTTTGACCTAGAAACTCCGGGCGTGTTTTGTGCGGTAACCTTATACCCCGCGATAGTTAGTGGCTTCTGTAAGCTAGTTAATCGTACGATAGAGTTAAGTGACTGGCATCGTGGTGAACCAAGAAAGTGACTGTGGATAACCTCGAAAGGCCCCCTCAAGTTGGAGCGGTATCGACGCTCGGGCTGCTGCCGACGGCTAAGGTCTAGGTTCAATCACCATCAGTCACACCCAGATACACACCACATCACCATTCTTTCCCTTGCACTACACAACCACATGCGACCTGACCGACTCCGGAGGAACCAGTCGCCTTGGATAGAGGTAAGTGAACTCCGCCAAATTCCTTCCGGTCGACTGGCCGTAGTATAACGCTCCCCCATATATTTAGTGTAATTAGAGAACTTCCACGTGGCCTTAGGAGGCCCGACCTACGTTTGCTCGGGAAGTCTTCTGCTGATGGGCCCCGGGGGATTGGATCCTTTAAGGGAGCAACCGTAGGCCGTAACAAATACCAAGGCGACCCCTGCCACGCTATCCGTGAATTTCTGCAACATCAGGGGACTTCTCTCAAACTTAAACGCAGTCCACTACCATCTCGAGACGGCGAAGCCGGCCTTGCTCTTTCTGACCGAGACGCAGGTGTACTCTCCGGCTGATACTTCGTATCTCTCCTGCCCGGGGTACAAATTGGAGCACTCTTTATGCCTCGGGCTGGAGTTTGCGTGAATGTCAGAGAGGACATCTGTTCTCGACGCCTCGGCAGTCTTGAAGGTTCGGACCTGTCCATCCTTTGGCTACGCGTAGACAACGACGACCATCCGCGCGTCTACGGGTCCTCTATAGGTAATGCCGAAACAGACCGACTCATCGACCACGTCCAAATGGCTACATATTCCTTGCTATAACAGGTCCCATCCGCAGAGATCGTGATCCTTGGCGATTTTAACGCCCACCACGCCGAATGGCTCGGTTCACGTTTAACCGATTATGCGGGGAGATCTGTTTATGACTTTGCCTTGGCATATGATCTGACACAACTGGTTAATTCGCCTACGCGGATTCCAGATGTGGAGGATCATACACCTTCCCTATTGGACCTTCTGCTGACCTCTCATCCGGATGGATATCAGGTTTCCGTCGATGCTCCTCTCGGCTCTTCGGACCATTGTCTGTCCTACCCATGGGCGGGTGTGCTTCTCGCCGGATGATCCCAGCGCTGTTGCTGACTCTGTCACTGATGTGGTGCTACAGGGAATGGAACTATTTATTCCATCATCTGTGGTACCCATCGGGGGCAGATCTCAGCCTTGGTTTGGTTGCTCCTGTAAGACTGCATTACGCAGTAAGCAGGAGTGTTATCAAGCCTGGGCTGCGGCTTCGGCGACTCGGGATGTAAACACCAGCACACTTAAAAAGAAGTATAACTTCGCCTCCAGGTCCTTCAAAAGAGTTATTGCCTAGATAAAGTCAGAGCACATAGGCAGAATTGGCGAGAAACTAGTTCGCCTTCCTTCGGGAACCCGTGCACTCTGGTCTCTCGCCAAGGCTGTCCAAGGGAATTTCTGTAAGCCATCACTACCATCTCTGCACAGGGAGGACGACTCACTGGCCCAAGCTGCAAAAGACAAAGCCAACCTTTTAGGCTCCCTTTTTGCGTCCAACTCGACTCTTGATGACGGGGGGAAAACACCGCCGACCATCCCGCGGTGTGAGTGTTCCATGCCGGATGTGCTGTTCTCACAGCGCTCGATTCGCAAAGCACTCCTCTTCCTGGACATCCAGAAGTCGAGTGGGCCCGACGGAATCCCCCCAATTGTGCTGAGGACATGTGCTCCGGAGTTGGCACCGGTCCTAACGCGTCTTTTCCGGTACTCCCAAGGCCTAGTCCCGAATTCATGGTAGACATCTTTTGTCCACCCGATCCCTAAAAAAGGTGACCACTCAGACCCGTCCAACTATAGGCCTATCGCCATCACCTCCTTGTTCACCAAAATAATGGAATCCATTATTAACTGCCAGCTCATCCGGTACCTTGAGGATCACCAGCTGATTAGTGACCGCCAATACGGTTTTCGTCGGGGTCGATCAGCTGGTGATCTTCTGGTCTACCTGACCCATAGATGGGCGGAGGCAGTAGAGTCCAAGGGGGAGGCGTTGGCCGTTAGTCTGGACATTGCGAAGGCCTTCGATCGGGTTTGGCACAAAGCGCTTCTTTCGAAGCTCCCTTCCTATGGGCTTCCTGAGAAATTGTGCAATTGGATCACCAGCTTCCTTGCAGATCGGAACATCAAGATCGTTGTAGACGGTGCATGCTCCGACTACAAGCATATTAACGCTGGTGTTCCACAAGGCTGTGTGCTATCACCAACGCTGTTTCTTCTTTATATCAATTATATGTTGCTAACTGCTAACATTCATTGCTATGCGGATGACAGCACTGGTGATGCTTTATACACCGGCCGTGCCAATATTACTCGGGAAAACGTCGCTGAGTACCGAAACAAACTTGTGTCTGAAGTCGAGTCTTTGCTGAACATCCCTTTGCATTTTCTTTCGCATCTACCACGGGGAGTGCTCTGACGCATTGTTCAGATTAATCCCAGCCGCCAAATTTCACGAACGCACATCGCGGCAGAACTCTCGATACCATCCACACCATCTGGATGATTGGCGGTCCACCACTGTGCGATTTAGAAGATGTTTTCTTCCTCGCACGACTTCCTTGTGGAATCGATTAACATCAGCGATTTTTCCGGACCGATACGACTTAGGGACCTTCAAGAAAAGAGCCTACTCCATTTTAAAAGGCCGGCAACGCATCTGCAATTCTCCTGGTTCCCCTGGTGTTGCAGTTGTTCATGGGCGGCGGTAGTCACTTACCATCAGGTGAGCCGCATGCTCGTTTGCCCTCTCTCCTATAAAAAAAATGCTTTAATGAGCAAACCATAGAACTAAATTCTATGGACCAAACCAAAAGAAGCTTAACACGGAATTAACATTTTCATTATCTTCCGAATCAATATGTATTTTTGTAGCTAATTTTTAAAATGGCAATCTGAAAACAACGCGAACGATAGAAACAGCGATATCTCTCTCTCGCTTTATTTTTATACGCCCAACCCACATAGACTAAACTATGATTGTGTGCAAATTTCTCGGATTTCATACAAAGATGGATCACTCACCCTGGTGTTTCTTTACTCATGTGCCCTGGTTTAGTGTGTTATCATGATGACATAACTACCTTGAATAAAGTTATCAGTTCTCACGAAAACTTGACAGTTGACAGACAATTACCAACTGGCCAGGCCAGGCAATGTTTCCGTACCTATCCGATGAAATAATTTTTCAACAGTTTTCTAAAATTATCAATGCTAGTAAAGGATTTAAATTTAAATTATTATTATTATATTTACATTATACATATTATGATGCAATTGATGCGGAAACCATTTCCGTTAAAAAAAAGCACCATTTCAAATGGCAAAATTCCATCTGCTCTTACTGTTGACGATAAATTGTATTTAAAATATGTTTTTGGGAATATATACATTTATACGCAATGCCGGCTCTTAATTCAGTCATATAGGATGAACTAACTTTTGGTCAGTTTCATAAAACCTGCCAAAACTGCTTCGACTAAAATTGACATTCTGACTGTGCTAACAAACTCCAAACGATTACCCCATCGAAAAGCGATGATTTTTATTGAATGCATTAAAATTTACAATGGTAAAAGAGGCATATAATTTGGAATCGTGCTAATAATTATTCATACTATTTTATAAATTATTTAATCATTTTAAGTAACTTGCATTCCATGGCAATTTGGCAGTTGGCAACAGGCAAGTGGCAATACTGTTCGGTAGTGCACAGTAGCCATATAATTAGTTACTACTACTAATAGATGCCATACATGATCCAGTTTACCGTCTAGTTTGCAGCAGACTTAAAGCGGACGGTATATGAGCCATATAATATGGCTTTCAGTGTGCATAAGTCTACTTGAAGCAAAAATTGAATTACGATTTTGCCGACTTGATCCAGCTTGCAGCGTCATGTAAGCTTGAACGTGGGTATGAGCGGTCAAGTACGTATGACATTAGTTGGAGCAATAAGCGAGAGACGCCATGGTTTTAACTGGTACGGCACCATGCAAACTTGACGGCAAACTTAAACTTGAGTGGTCTATTTGGATGCATTGTAAACTGGACGCCGCTTGAAGCGTGCTGAAAACATGATGGTAACATAGATGGTGTATGGCATCCATAATAATTCTAGCTTGCTATATATTTATTTATGAATGACAGCAGCGTTGCCATTGATACGGTAATTGCCCTATTATACGGTAATCCACGATTTATTTTCAGAAAATACGCCATACGGCATGCTTATCATTGCCGTATCACAAAATAGGGCAGTTGGCCAAGATGAAACAAAACATTTTTTCACTAGTCTAATGAATGAAACGAAACGTAATATGTACCCTATGAGTAAACAAACGGAACAGAGACGAAGCCCTCAAAAAAATTATCGCATTTGTTGAATTGCTCGAGTAAACATGTCGCGAATATTTTGATTTCTAATTAAGGATTGTTAGTATTGATAGTGATATATTAAAACGCGTGCAAGATTGTCATGTCCGTGATTTCTATTATATTGTTAAAAAAAAGAGGATTACTAAAGGCGCCTACTGACATGCCTGCCGCAGGGGCAATCTAGGGTGTAGGAGTGGGGATGACACTTAATTGCCTCCTTAATTGTGATGTGTGTAGGCAAGCAGGGGCAATTGTTTAAGTCGGCCCTGCGGCAGGGTGGCAGTAGCGTAGTGTTGCAAAAGTTCCCGATTTATCGGGAGATCTACTGATTTTAATTAGTATCTCCCGATATCCCGATTTAGCGAACGTATCTCCCGATTTTTTTACATTTTCAACTAATGTAAAATAATAATCATAAATAAAATTGAAAAGTAATAATCAAAATACTAACATGAACTTTTAACACAAAATCTATGTACGGGGACTTCCCGAAATTGCTCGCACCACGTCCTATGGGACCTATACCTATAACCTTATTAGGTTTTTAACTTCGCGGTATTGTTAAAGCATATTGCACTGGTACATCTTAAAATAGAGTTCATTATTGTCTGGTAAATGTACGGGGGAGATCCCTAAAGATTACTTTGTTCGGGTTGTTTTACGAATTAGGTATCTTAGGCCATGTATATATAGTGTTGTTCGTTCATAGAATTACATTCACTAATTACTAGCCTTCTTCTGTTTCGTTGAGAACTGTTGTGTATTTAATTATATATTAATTTGTTAGGTAGCATTAGTTATCAAAAAATTAATTTAGAATGGCATTTGCTTCTAAATACGAAAGAAATTAAATCACTCAGTGAAGAAACAGAAGAATTTTGGAGAAGCGTGAGTAGCAAAAATATATAATCATAACATTTTAGTTTAAATTATAAAGACATTATTTTGATCGCAAAAAAAAATGAAACGAAAAAGAACGACATCTAAAAGAACGTTTATGATACATTTCTAAACCCATGGATGTAAAGAAAAATCTCTCGATTTCTCCAGGTTTTTTATCTGGCAAATCTACCGATTTTTTATTTTTCACTTTTGCAACACTGCATGAACGCAAGACCTTCCTTGCTCCCTAGATTGGCCCTGCCGCTGTCGCGTGTGTAGCCCATGGAGGTGGGCAAAGTGTATCATTTTTGGGACTGGAACATTTGCATCTTGATCACTGAAATGTTCCGAAACACTGATATGTTTCATTTGGCTCATTTGTATCATCGACTCCAAAAGATATAAAAGAAAGAATGTTCCGAATACATTAAGTTGCGTCGCGGGCGTTTATTACTGACTGATCCGTGAAATGTTATGTGGCAAAAATGCTGAATAATATAAGTGCTTAGATTATTTATTGTGTACCATAATAAGATTGTATATAAAATCGATTCTCCTTCATACTTTAACAAAAATGTCACTATGTCAATTCATTATTTACAAAAATGTCCATTTACACAAAACAGCAATATCTATGTACACAGAATTTACTCGTAAAGTATCATAACTCTAAACTTTATGATGAAATGGAAGAAAGTAAAGTCACAATAATCACTACGCAAAGAAGTCCTAAACATAACTCAGTATGTTTTCGTAAACAGGCGCTAATGAATATAAGCAATTTGAAAAGTGCCGCATCAACGTAAAATGACAACTTGTTAATGCAAACATTACATACAAAAAACGACCGTATAGTATTTGACACATAAGCGCCTTAGTGGTAATTTTTACTTGCATGAATAACGTCAGCGAAAATCCGTACGAGTTGAGTGAAACACTTCTTATTTGTTATCTCTATCTGACTTGTGTGAATTATAATTATTTCGCCCGCTCACTCCACACTCGTGACTCAATAGTTAAGTTAATCATTGTCTCAGTCTCTCTCTCTCGCTCGTGGGTCAGTCGCCTCGCAAGCGACGCGTCGCGCGAAATGAGCAAAGAGCAAAGTAATGTTTCACTGTTCCAGATACAAATGATACATTTGAAACGTTGTTACTTGACCAATCTTTTGTGTCACTTCAGTGATTCGTATCAGTGAGTCGTTTCCGTAAAGAGATACACACGCCTAGTAGCCCAATTGGAGCAATTTCAATCAGTTCGTTGCGACTTTCGCGCGGAGTACACGTATGAGTACAAGTCAGACCCGCAGAAAGAATGTTATTTCAACGTTGTAACTTACAAGTAACATTACTGGGATTTGTTGCCTAACTTATCATAAATATTCAAATAATATTAAAATTGCTGGAATATAAATAAAATGTCATTATATAAATATTTAAACAATAATACAAATTTTAGTAATTAAATTTTATTGAAACCATCATTAGAAAACTATTCTGGCTATTTGTAACACTAGTCAAATTATAGTTACTAAGCACTAGATAGTTAAGTTATATCACAGAATAAATTGGTTATATTAAATTATGACGAGTAAAATTAGTCATATATGCTGCAGCTTCTAAGCACTATATTATGGTTGCAATTATTAATTAATTGGTTGTTTTATTGATAAATGTGGGTGTCTATAGGCCACAGTGTCCACTTACCATCAGGTGGACTGTGCTCATTTGTCACCCTTATTCTATATAAAAAAGAGCCAAGGCTATATATACTGATTCATTGATATTTCGATAAAACTGGCGCCATTCCCAACGCGTCGTACTCGTCGGACGATGAATTAGTTTTATTAGAAAATGTGTATTTTAAAATGTCAAAATAAGCTATACATCCTATTAATAGAGAAAGGAATCGTTTCGAAGAATACCATTTGTAAAACAATCGAAATTTGATGATTTGACGAATTTAAAATGTTTTAACGTGGTTTAAATATACACTTACAGTACAGTCACAGCAGATGTAGCGTAACCCTTTAAGATTTGTACCGACATTATTATTTTGTAACTAGCTGTTCCCCGCGATTTGCCCGCGTGTAATTTAGGGTTATAATTTTTTAGCGAGAAACCCTAATTATTTTTCTAAAATAAAAGTACCCTAAGTTACTCCTTATGACATCAGCTATCTGCCAGCGAAAGTCCCGTCAAAATCGGTCTAGCCGTTTCGGAGTTTAGCCGGAACAAACAAACAGACAGACAAAAAATTTAAAAAATGTATTTTTGTTATAAGTACTGTTTATACTTTCATATGCATTTAGTAAAACGTTGTAATTTTGATATTACAAACAGACACTTAAATTTTATTTATTTGTATAGATAAAAGCAATTCGAAAAAGTATCTAAGTGTTACCCTTGACATGCCGTCTTCCGTATAATCAACACGTCGCTATTCATTTCTGTATTTAACAAAAATATATGCGTGTCGTAGCTGTACGTGTTGTCGTATAGTTGTTCATTAATTTTAAATGGCGGGCGGCGCCAGCGCTGACCGGCGCGTGTCGAAGATTGTCGGAACTTGTCGGTGACTTTTGGCACTTATCAGCGCTTATCGGCGCCTGTTCATATAAATGCCTGCACCGGTTACCTGCGTGGACCGGTCCCTATAAGCGCTGATAGGCTGCCAGTTTTCTTTCTGTATACGGCCTTATCTATGACGTACACTCTCATACTGAACGGCAGGCGTGTGTGTAGAGACAGCTCCCATATTGCTCCAATCGCTGTGCTCCCTAGATTGCCCCTGCGGCAGGCAGGTCAGTAGCCGCCTTAAGGAGGATTATTAACACCAAAGAGATTTAAAATATATATATATATATATACTATAGAGCGGGCATTGGGAAAATTATTATAAACAAAAACTTTAAGCTCGTGCGTGTGTGACGCCCTCTAGCTAAAATAGCAAAACTACGCTATCATTTATTAAGACAACCCTGTTGTATCCACTGTTTTTCTTGGCATCACTCTTGACGCAAAGCTACAGTGGGGCCCCCATATATCCAAATTAGCAAGCAGACTAAGTTCTGCAGGCTATGCTGTAAAAAAGATTAGAGGTCTCACCAGTGTCGAGACAGCTAGATTAGTTTATTTAAGTTATTTTCATAGCATAATGTCTTATGGGATTTTGCTATGGGGAAATGCGGCTGATTCAGAAACTATTTTTGTTTTACAGAAGAGGGCCATTAGAGCTATTTACAATCTAAAACCGAGAGAGTCCCTTAGAGATAAATTTAAAGAAATTAATATATTAACTTTGGCCTCACAGTATATTTACGAAAATTTAATGTATGTTCACAAAAACAAAGATAGTTTTAGTAAAAGAAGTGATTTACATTCTGTAAACACTAGGAACAAACACAAGCTAGTGATACCAGTTTCTCGACTCCACAGAGTCAGTAATTTATTCTTGGGGCAATGTATACGCTATTACAACAAGGTCCCGGAAAGTGTACAGGTTCTCTCTATTACCAAGTTTAAATGTTTTATTAAGCTGAAACTGTATAAAAAGGGTTATTATAGTATAAATGAATACATGGTTGATAATAACCCCTGGGAATGAGGTGATCGCTTCCAAGCAGTTTCTAAAACAAATTTTGTAAATAGTTCGTAATCATTTATATTGCAAAATTTATTTAAAAAAAAAGTCCCGCTGGGTTTCTTGCTGGTTCTTCCCAGGACAGAGGGTTTTTTTCAAACCAGTGGTAAAGTAAAAAATGACTTTCAATAAGAATTACACATGTAATGTATATTGAATAAAAATATTCTATTCTATTCTATTCAACATTTTAGCTATTCCCCAGTAGGTGACACTTAAAATATAAGATCGTTTTAGGAATGTTACCCTTTCGATACCAAAGTATCGATAATGTTGTTGACGGTTACTAAGTTTGAAATGGTTTAAAATATAATAATAGGGAATAAAATGATTGTTTCATTGTATAAATCTATTTATCATGACTTCCATCACACGAAAAAAATCACTTTAACTTTTTATGCCTCTTTAGTGACATGAAATAAAATATTAATTTCCAATAACTAAGAATCAATTCAAACAGCAGTCACTTTGGTTGCCGCCTTGGTGGCATCTTGGATGACGTCACTCGGTCCATTAGAAGCTATAATAATAGCATATGATTGGTCGATCGACGTTGAAGACACATCAAGAAACGCCAAATTTAATAAGGGAACGCCTCTATGTTTTTAAATTCGTTTCTTTTACAAAAATACACTTCAAATCTTTTTTTTTTATAGGAGAGGGGGCAAACGAGCATGCGGCTCACCTGATGGTAAGTGACTACCGCCGCCCATGAACAACCGCAACACCAGGGGAATTGCAGATGCGTTGCCGGCCTTTTAAAAAGGAGTAGGCTCTTTTCTTGAAGGTCCCTAAGTCGTATCGGTCCGGAAAAATCGCTGGTGGTAAACTATTCCACAAGGAAGTTGTGCGAGGAAGAAAACATCTTCTAAATCGCACAGTGGTGGACCGCCAATCATCCAGATGGTGTGGATGGTATCGGGAATTCTGCCGCGATGTGCGTTCGTGAAATTTGGCGGCTGGGATTAATCCGAACAATTCCTCAGAGCACTCCCCATGGTAGATGCGAAAGAAAATGCTAAGAGATGCAACATCTCTTCGCAGTGCCAATGAGTCGAGCCGATCGGAAAGAACTCGGTCGTCGACAATTCGAGCCGCTCTGCGCTGGATGCGGTCAAGTGGAAGAAGCTGGCACTGGGGAGCCCCAGCCCAGAGATGGGAACAGTATTCCATGTGAGGCCGAACCTGCGCCTTGTAAAGTTGCAGGCGTTGAGCCGGCATGAAATACTGTCCCGCTCTACTGAGCACGCCAAGCTTTTTAGAGGCCAATTTGGCCTTCTCTTCCAAGTGACCACGAAACTGCACGCTACTCGATATATCGACGCCGAGGATACCGATACTGGCTGAGGCAACAAGGGGAGTACCTTGAAACTGAGGAGGTACGACAAAGGGGTTCTTTTTAGCGGTAAACGCGCAAACTTGTGTCTTCTGAGGATTAAACTGGACTAGATTTAGTCGCCCCCAATCCGAGACTTTGTCCAGCAAAGACTCGACTTCAGACACAAGTTTGTTCCGGTACTCAGTGACGTTTTCCCGAGAAATATTGGCACGGCCGGTGTATAGAGCATCACCAGTGCTGTCATCCGCATAGCAATGAATGCTACCGGCTTGCAACATATCATTGATATGCAGAAGAAACAGCGTTGGTGATAGCACGCAGCCTTGTGGAACACCAGCGTTAATAGGCTTGTAGTCGGAGCATGCACCGTCTACAACGACCTTGATGCTCCGATCTGCAAGAAAGCTGGTGATCCAATTGCATAATTTCTCGGGAAGCCCATAGGAAGGGAGCTTCGAAAGAAGCGCTTTGTGCCAAACCCGATCGAAGGCCTTCGCAATGTCCAGACTAACGGCCAACGCCTCCCCCTTGGACTCTACTGCCTCCGCCCATCTATGGGTCAGGTAGACCAGAAGATCACCAGCTGATCGACCCCGACGAAAACCGTATTGGCGGTCACTAATCAGCTGGTGATCCTCAAGGTACCGGATGAGCTGGCAGTTAATAATGGATTCCATTATTTTGGAGAACAAGGGGGTGATGGCGATAGGCCTGTAGTTGGACGGGTCTGAGCGGTCGCCTTATTTAGGGATCGGGTGGACAAAAGCTGTCTTCCATGATTTCGGGACTACGCCTAGGGAGTAGGAGTACCGGAAAAGACGCGTTAGGACCGGTGCCAACTCCGGAGCACACGTCCTCAGCACAATTGGGGGGATTCCGTCAGGCCCACTCGACTTGTGGATGTCAAGGGAGAGGAGTGCTCTGCGAACCGAGCGCTGTGAGAACCGCACATCCGGCATGGAGCACTCACACCGCGGGATGGTCGGCGGTGTGTTCCCCCCGTCATCAACAGTCGAGTTGGACGCAAAAAGGGAGCCTAAAAGGTCGGCCCTCTTTTTTTGCGTCGTGGGCCAGTGAGTCGTCCTCCCTGTGCAGAGATGGTAGTGATGGCTTACAGAAATTCCCTTGGACAGCCTTGGCGAGAGACCAGAATGCACGGGTTCCCGAAGGAAGGCGAACTAGTTTCTCGCCAATTCTGCCTATGTGCTCTGACTTTGCCTTGGCAGTAACTCTTTTGAAGGACCTGGAGGCGAAGTTATACTTCTTTTTGAGTATGCTGGTGTTTACATCCCGAGTCACCGAAGCCGCAGCCCAGGCTTGATAACACTCCTGCTTACTGCGTAATGCAGTCTTACAGGAGCGACCAAACCAAGGCTGAGATCTGCCTCCGATGGGTACCACAGATGATGGAATAAATAGTTCCATTCCCTGTAGCACCACATCAGTGACAGAGTCAGCAACAGCGCTGGGATCATCCGGCGAGAAGCAAACCCGCCCCCATGGGTAGGAAGCAAAGAAAGACCGCATTCCGTCCCAATCCGCAGACCTGTAATGCCAAACACGGCGGCAACCTGCAGAACGCAACCGCGAGGGGAGCGTGAGTGGCACCACACTCCGGATCAGACAATGGTCCGAAGAGCCAAGAAGGGCATCGACGGAAACCTGATATCCGTCCGGATGAGAGGTCAGCAGAAGGTCCAACAGGGAAGGTGTATGATCCTCAACATCTGGAATCCGCGTAGGCGATGTAACCAGTTGTGTCAGACCATATGCCAAGGCAAAGTCATAAACAGATCTCCCCGCATGATCGGTTAAACGTGAACCGAGCCATTCGGCGTGGTGGGCGTTAAAATCGCCAAGGATCACGATCTCTGCGGAGGGACCTGTTGTAGCAAGGAATCTGCAGCCATTTGGACGTGGTCGATGAGTCGGTCTGTTTCGGCATTACCGCTATGGGACCTATAGAGGCACGCGTAGACGCGCGGAAGGTCAAAGTTGAGTTCAGTGTTTGCCTAAAAATCTAAAATATTTAGGCAAACACTGAACTCAAAAGCCGTTTCACGATAAATCATTTTATAAATTTATATTCGTACATTCATATTATAAATACGCTGGTATGTTATGTACCAATATTCTTCAAAGAGATTTATGCTCAACAACTTGAGACATTACTGACTCGGTGAAAGAAAGCATAGTAAGGAATACTGAACATTATAATCTGAAATCACGAACATGCATTAAGCAAGTGTTGTGATTAATGCTCGTTAGTTCCCTGTATGTGAAGACTACTTTGCGCTACAGTAGGCTAATACATGTGCTAGTATTATTATAGGAAATGAAATTATTCCAGTACTTTCAACGGTATTTATTTAGAAAAATGTTTAAATTGTTGTAAATCGAACTCATAACTAATACTCATAACAACTTGTATCATTTTAATTTATTTATTAAATTCTCACTGTGCACCATTGCGATATTATGTACTAATGTACTAGAGAGGCCTTGCGGTACATCATACCCGGTACGGTGTACGGTCGGATACCCTCTGATGAGTCAACACCCGTCACGAAGAGTCGTGTTTTTATCTTTCGTTAATCGTTTCACTATTTTATTTCATTACTAACTACACATTTTTGGTGATTTTATACTGATCCTGCTTTTATATCTTTAAGCAATTATAGTGAAAAATAACCTGTTACAGTGTAATAACAGTGAAAAATCACCTGTTACAGTGTAGGTAATAGATAATCTCTATTTTACTTATTCTACAATAACTCAGCTTCTAGATTGACAAATCTTTTCAGCTACTAATTGTTTATATATACGCTTTCAAATGGTACTTTCATCTTGTTAACACTTGGGCCCAAGAATGTATGGAGACGTCTTCTTCTCCTTTTATATTATTTTGTCAATTTCATCAGCTGCACTACTTAATAAACACTACCCACATCAAAAAAAATGGTTATTTTAAGTTTTTACCTTATTTTCTAACTCAGGCTTAACCTACAACTTCTTGACGCTAATATCTTTAACAGTACAATTTTTTTTTTATTGTCACAAGCCTATAGCACTCTCCTATCACTGTAAGCCAGGATCTATAATGGTTTGTCCTTGAATACCACCAGACTGTGACATACGACAACTCAGATTTTTACGATGGCAGCACTGGACTACAGATTTATTCATTAATTTATTAATCTGTGGTGCACGGCAGTGTTGCCAATCGTACGATTTAAATCGTATTCATACGATCTTTTTGGCCCTAGTACGATGTACGATCATGTATTCGAAATCGTACCCAAAATATACGATCTTTTCAAATCTTATACTCTTTATAACAAAATAAAAATGATAATTGATTAAGTTAATTTTATCGATATGAAAAATCAATAATTTCAAAATTGAACGAGCTCTAAACTTCTTCTTTGTAATTTTTCATGAACGCATCTAATCCAATAATTTTTTAAACTCTCTATTCCTCGCGCAGTTTAAGGAAGAAGCTACAGGGTAGCCCGCGAAATTCAAATTTTCTTACGTTTTTTGCAATTTGCGGGTCAGTGTCAGGTTATATGTTTAACAAAATATGTTTCGCGGTCGTAGCAAGTAATGAGTTTACAGAATTATAATTATTATCATCATCAATACAACCCTCTAAGTTCGTATAATCCCATTGTATGGCTATTTCCAGAAAAACTCAGTCAAAGGGATTTTTCGCCTTAACCGCCGGAAGCTTTCACCTTAACCGCATTTCTTCGAGTTTGTTTTAGGTCATTCTATTCGTTCTAATCGAAATAATATTAAACTACCTACGCAGATAATCATATATTACATATTTTTGTAAAAGATTGCAGAGTGAACACAGTCCGAGCCCATTTTTTTATAAAAAAAAGTAGTAAAGTTTAGTGTCAGATTCTTAATTGTTATATGGTTATATGTACTCTAAATGTAAAGTTTTGCTTTGACGTTATAATAATATTATTTTGTATTTTTTTACCATTATTTTATTGAAATATTGGTGCGTACTATCTTTTTTGTTGAGTTCTTAGCAAAATACAATCTTTTTCAGTTTATGGTACGATCTCCTAAAAAATAAAGTTGGCAACCCTGGTGCTACGGATGTGACATTGAGTGAAAAAAATCGATTAATAAAAAATCCATTTATTGCTTGGTTATAATAATCGATTTAAGAAAAATCGATTTTTTTTATACAAAAATAATCGATTTCTGCGAAAAAAAATTTTTATTCGAAATATAATCTTCTGGTTTTAGAAATAAACTACAGAACAATTTTATAACATATAACTTTGAACAATAAAAAACTAAAAATAATTACTGCCACAAACGTTCAGTGCCATTTAACAATTTATTACAACCACAATAAACAGAAACGATAAATTAAACTAAGTTTTACGGATTTTATCAAGTTTAATTTAACTTTTTATTTCCCGACATTTCAGGTGCTTTACAGCACGCATGGTCACAGAGGGGACTGAGGTGTTTGACGTCCCTATGTCATAGTTGAACCACAAATCCTCGCAAAAGAACACCGATTCCTACCAAGGATGATTCGCTAGGCTATCGAAATTAAAAAACATCCTAATTTCAATAGAGAAGATGGATGGGTGCTGCCATCTGCTTGGCATCCTATAATTAATAAAATTAAATCCAAACCCAAGCATACCACTATAAGACTTCAAGATACTGTAAGCTCATTCTGCGTAGATCGGACCAAAAATTAATATTCAAAAACTGAATTTAGCCAGGCTAACTATGACATCTGGACGTCAAAGACCTCAGTTCCCCCCGTGACCATGGGTGCTGTGAAGCACCCGAAACGTCAGGAATTAAAAAGTTAAATTAAGCGTGATCAAATCCGTAAAAATTAATTTCATAATGTTTAGTCTTCACGTAAATATAAGAAATCATTAAGAAACCATAATTTTCGTAAACGATAGTTTTTTTAAACTAAGTTTGAACAAACAAAAAGTCTAAATATCATTATGCCACTAATGTTCAGTATCATTTACATTGGATTAGAATGAAAATAAAATAAAAATATAATTATAAATAATCCGACGACAACCTTTTGATCTCAAAACTAAAATAAAAGACAAATCTTTTTTTACACTAGTGTAAACAAAAAAAAAACTAAAAAAAATATTGCAATGAATTTCCAGTTAAAGACTTAAACAATCATTTCACCAAAATTCTTCTTTGTCTCTTTCCCAAAATACGGTTTCGTTTTTTCCTGACAATATTTCCCGCTTTCAAAAATAATATTTCGGCAGGCGCAGAATTGGTCATCACTGAGAGGTGTTTAAAAGCCAATTCGGTTAGTTTAGGGAAAGTTCCTTCAGAGCTTCTCCATATATTGAGGGCATCTGCCTTGAGATTTGATAGTGGTGCCGCAATATATAGATCCAATTCAGTATTTTTGCCTATTAACGTGTTGGCCGCTATAATTTTTTCATTATAAATTACTTCTGTCAGTCACTTTTACGCGTTTCACAAGACATTTTTTATTGTTTATATATA
Organism: Parnassius mnemosyne; assembly: GCA_963668995.1. Classification (NCBI taxonomy): domain Eukaryota; kingdom Metazoa; phylum Arthropoda; class Insecta; order Lepidoptera; family Papilionidae; genus Parnassius; species Parnassius mnemosyne. The sequence continues at coordinate 13,976,979 of CAVLGL010000013.1, read as the reverse complement.
ATTGTTTACACTAACCAAAGAAAGAAAGAAAACCACAGAATACTTTTACTCCTAGCGGAGGAAGAAACCTGTTGAAAACATACGAAAAGCGAAACTGTTTTATATAGAGATACATAATAAAGGTGGCGCCGTCTTTTGATTGACTTATTCATGTTATTGAACTTATTTCACGTTTTTACATCCATCGCACAGATGACTCTGATTACAAAAATCGATTGAAACGCGTAATTTACATAAAAATCGATTTATTAAAAATCGATTTTTATTATAAAAAAAATCGACTACGAAAAATCGATTATAACAAAAAAATAATCGATTAATATGAAAATCGATTATTTTTTCACATCCCTACCTGGTGCACGGAGCCTCTTTGACGGACAGAGAAAGATTGACACGCTTTCATTCTGTTTTTTTTTCCTTATTTATTCCCTATAATATTAAGATAAACCAATTTTAGTAATTTTTCCTTTGGAATAGTTTTTATTATCAGAAATAAATAAATAAATATGAGTACCATCCTAGAGAAGATCGCGGCTATCGAGGCCGAGGTATGTAGGGGAGGTTATGACTTAAAGTTTTTATTATTTCTATTATTCTATTATTAATAAATAACAAAGTTAAAAAGTGTTATTTCTTCCAAAATTACTTGAATTAAAACTAAACTACACAATTGTGAAGCATTATAATGGAAAAAAAATGTTAATATGGAATGCATTTGTAGATGGCCCGGACTCAAAAAAATAAAGCAACAGCACTTCATTTAGGCATTTTAAAAGCCAGGTTGGCTAAATTGAGACGTGAACTTATTACCCCTAAAGGCGGCGGTGGTGCTACAGGCGAAGGTAAGCTGGTACTTGCATTAAGAGATACCAGTTGTTAACACAACATTTTACGCAAGTATGTAAACAAATATTTAGTTAATTTTATTTTGGCAAAACTTAAAATTAAATATTTAATTTCAATCATATTTACTTTAATTTTCGTCAATAATAGGGAATCGTAACTCAATTTCAGGTTTTGACGTGGCCAAAACTGGTGATGCTCGAATTGGCTTTGTAGGATTTCCTTCTGTAGGAAAATCTACTCTACTCTCTAATTTAGCCGGTGTGTACTCTGAAGTTGCAGCTTATGAATTCACAACATTAACTACTGTGCCAGGCTGTATCAAATACAAGGGTGCAAAAATACAGGCAAGTAACCTTTACATTAAGTTTAAAAAACCATAACTTGATATTTTTATATTCCTTCAACCACTCAAGAAAGGAAATAATTTTTAAAAATAATTATTACATATTATGTGAGGTAATTCTTAAAATGCATATTATGTATTATGTACATGGCTTCATGGTGCAGTTGCTTAGCAATGAGTTGCAGCGCTAAGAGTTTGGGTTCGAAACCTCCACAGAACAAGTATTTGTATGGTCATAGCCTACAAATAATTGTTCCTGCTGTGGATGTTTCTTTGTGTGAAAATTATGCATGTAAACTGCCCCCACGATACAGGACAAAATCCTAGTGACCATGAGGACCATGGAGGTTACATTTATTTAAAAACAAGAAAAATTATTTACCACATGCTTGGTAGTCAAGAAGAAAGTGGTGAGAAAATCTGATATTGGAGATATAGAAAATATTAGGATATGTAGTCAGTGTGTAATATATAATAAAGTGGTAGAAGTTTGCAGTTGTGTGCGCATCATGGAAAAACTATTGCATATGTTTTAATTAGGTTTTCTAAGTTATATTTCTTAGACAAATGGCCCGTATCTAAAAAAAAAAACATATTGTGATATCTTCATTTAATATAAAATTGTTTGAATGTTTTTTATATGAAATTTTTCAAACGGTCAACTGTATGTCTCTTGCTCTTGCTTTACTAAACCAGATAATTTATACCTAGTCAGGTCATAAATTCTGTCACATGTTTAATATAAAATAATTGAAACAAGTTTATTCAATATGTAACCATTTATATACCAAAATGAACTTAATAAAACATAGATTCTTATGACACTGAGTTTGGTCCTGAATGAGGTCCATGTCAATATCGGCGGCTGCCGTAATAAAGGATGTCTTGAGTGACTCCAAATTGGGATGAGGCTTTGAGCACGCCTTTTCCTCCAAGTGTTGCCATATCTTGTAATCTAATGGATTCAAATCTGGACTGGAGGAGGGCCAGTCTTCGTGCCAGATGAAATCGATTTCTAGCGCCGCCAGCCAGTCTTGTGTGCTCTTCGCTCTATGAGCTGGTGCCGAATCTTGTTGGAATACCCAGTGCCTGTTATTGAACATGGTATGAGAAACAGGTTCCACAAGGTTCGTCAGGACTGTATTTTATACACAACTGCATTCGTTTTTACACCTTTCTCACAAAAATGTACCTCTGTTAAGCCCCAATAAGAAACTCCCAACCATACCATGAGCGAGGATGGAAAATGACCTCGTTGGACACGCGGAATACGGTTGCTCGCTTCTTCACTACTGTGTGCGTACACCTTATCATTTTGTTTGTTGTAGCTCTCTTCTACGGTAAAAATTTTTTCATCCGAAAAATGAATTTCCCGATATTTTTTTCCCGCGTACCGCTTCAACAAAGCGCGGCATCTCTTCAGTCTCAGGTCCATTAGACGAGCATTCAAACGATGTCCTGTTTTTCTTCAATATGCCCGAAGCCCTAAGTCTTCATTTAACACCCTTTTCACCGTGGTTCTGCTTAACCCCTTCTGAAGGGCCAACAGTTTCTGCTTACGTTTGGGATTTCTTTGAATTCGCGCCTTCACAGCTTTTATCACTGCTGGAGTCCTAACAGACCGAGGGCGACCACTTCTTGACCTGTCATCTACACTAGAGTCTTCATTATATCGTTTGATGGTACGATAAACGAATCTTTTGGTTATATTCAAATTTTTCAGTATGTCAAAAATTTGAATTGGCGCGTAACCGCAACGATGCAACGCAATAACTGCAACACGGTCTTCTTTAAGCGTTCACTCCATATTTAAAAATGAGTAAAATTCTAAAAAGTATACAGTTTTATTTTCATGAACAATTCGAAATTCGAATTCAATAAATTTTTTTGTGGCCAGCATTCTAAAAGAAAAGTTTTTACTGTGTGACAATACCTATGACCTGACTAGGTATATTATACCCTAAGAACTAAAAGAAATTAAAATAATTTCACATTCTGAAGTTGGTGCCAATAAAATGACATAGTTATAGTATGTAGAAGAAATTTGGGTCTCAATTAAGATATGGCGTACCATACATGCAAAAAAAAACATGCAGTTAATTTGTGAACCTGGCCTTTTGTGAAGTCTGCTTTAAATAAGCTGAATTGTAATAAATACTATGAATATAGTAATGTATTACGATATTCGCCGATAGACAATTATCGTATTTGTATTCATTCCATCACTAGTTAAAACCTTTAAATAGTCAAATACATTTAAAAATATAAATTTTGAGCCAGTTGGCTGAATTTTTGATTTATAATTTTGAGACTAAAAAATGTTTGAAGTGACTTATTTGGCCTGTTCTACAATAGACACACAAAACATACATACTATTGATTTATTTTACAGCTTCTCGATCTTCCTGGTATCATTGAAGGTGCTAAGGATGGTAAGGGTCGAGGACGACAAGTTATAGCAGTGGCACGCACATGCAGCTTAGTCTTCATTGTTCTTGATGTCCTTAAGCCATTGCAACACAAGAAGCTTCTAGAACATGAATTAGAGGGCTTTGGTCTAAGATTAAACAAACAACCGCCCAACATTCACTTTAGAAAAAAAGATAAAGGTGGCATCAATTTGAACACAACAGTAAGTCAAACTTTAATCAAGGATTGTACTAAATTATACACACTTATTGATATTGATGATGCGGTAGATGTGTATGAGGATTACCTGAGGATTTGAGGTAAATAAATGAAAGGGTACGACTTTCCATTGACTCCCATCGATTTGGGGGTTGATACGTATTTTTACAAAAAAATTACACTATTATAAGCACATACACAAAGTAAACAATATGAGGAAGCGTGTAATTTTTGAGAAAAAAGTTATTGAAAATCAATTATTCTTGCATTGTTTATGTCTAATCCTACAATAAAACTCACGCCATTTTTTTATTGTTATTGTCAGTAGGGACGTCGATTCTTTCCGAAAAAGATCGATTTTTTAAATAGATTCGAATTGTAAGCTGATGTATCGACTCCCAAAAAAATCGATTTCTAAAATACGAGGGTGGATTGAAAAGTACTCGGCCTAACCAAGAAAATAAACAAATACTAAATCAGTTATATTTGTATTTTTCTACATAATCACCATCAAGTTCAATACACTTTTGCCACCTCCCCTTCCAAGCATTTAGACCGTTGAAAAAAAATGATTCTTCCTTAGAGTCAAAATATGCGTCTACAGCTGCTTTGACCTCGTCGTTTGTCGAAAATCTTTGACCTCCAAGTGCTTTTTTAGGTTAGGGAACAGAAAGAAGTCTGATGGTGCCAGATCAGGTGAATATGGCGGATGCGGTAACAGTTCAAAGGCACAGTTGTGAATTTCAGCCATTAACTGTACTGATGTGTGAACACGGGCGTTATCTTGATGAAACAGGACTTTTCTTCTGAGCATTCCTCGACGTTTTTCTTTTATTTCCTCATACACAAAGTAAACAATATGAGGAAGCGTGTAATTTTTGAGAAAAAAGTTATTGAAAATCAATTATTCTTGCATTGTTTATGTCTAATCCTACAATAAAACTCACGCCATTTTTTTATTGTTATTGTCAGTAGGGACGTCGATTCTTTCCGAAAAAGATCGATTTTTTAAATAGATTCGAATTGTAAGCTGATGTATCGACTCCCAAAAAAATCGATTTCTAAAATACGAGGGTGGATTGAAAAGTACTCGGCCTAACCAAGAAAATAAACAAATACTAAATCAGTTATATTTGTATTTTTCTACATAATCACCATCAAGTTCAATACACTTTTGCCACCTCCCCTTCCAAGCATTTAGACCGTTGAAAAAAAATGATTCTTCCTTAGAGTCAAAATATGCGTCTACAGCTGCTTTGACCTCGTCGTTTGTCGAAAATCTTTGACCTCCAAGTGCTTTTTTAGGTTAGGGAACAGAAAGAAGTCTGATGGTGCCAGATCAGGTGAATATGGCGGATGCGGTAACAGTTCAAAGCCACAGTTGTGAATTTCAGCCATTAACTGTACTGATGTGTGAACACGGGCGTTATCTTGATGAAACAGGACTTTTCTTCTGAGCATTCCTCGACGTTTTTCTTTTATTTCCTCTCGTAAACGACGTAGTAAGGTGCAGTAGTAATCAGAGTTTATATTCTGACCCCTTTCAAGATAATCAATCATAATCACACCTTTCGAGTCCCAGAATACTGAAGCCATCACCTTATTTGCCGACAAAATCGACTTAGCCTTTTTAGGGGGTGGTGAACCAGGTCTTCTCCACTGTTTTGATTGTTGTTTTGTTTCCGGTGTACAGTAATGAACCCATGTTTCGTCCATAGTAACAAAACGATTCAAAAAATCATCTGCATCGGCTTCAAATAACTCCAAACAGTCGCGTGAAATAGTCAATCGCGTCCTTTTTTGTTCAACTGAAAGCAGTCGCGGAACCCACCTCGCAGACACCTTGTGGAAACCCAACTCGTTGACAATGATGTTTTGAGTTCGTTCATAAGAGATGCCTATAATCTCGGCTATCTCTCTAATTTTTAATCTGCGGTCTCCCATTATTAAATCAAGTACTTTTTAAATATTTTCGTCAGTAGTTGACGTCGAAGGCCTTCCAGAGCGGGGTTCATCTTTCACACTCTCTCTACCACGCTTAAATTCTGCTATCCATTTTTTGACGGATGAATATGACAGAGCACAATCGCCTAATGTACTGACCATGTCATCATGGATGGCTTTTGATGATAGCCCCTTCTTATGGAGGTACTTAATGACGGCACGCTGCTCGATTTGCTCCATTCGCGGAAATTATGTCCGATTACTTTGTTAATAAATTTATAAAATCACAACTAATTATCGCACACGTTTCGAACTTCACACAATGAACTAGTCTGAACTGAACTAAATAATGTGGGTAGATTTGATTTTTAGAATTGAATGGATCTGTGTTAGGCCGAGTACTTTTCAATCCACCCTCGTATCTATATTTTTTTCATGTTTGCATTTATAATGTAAATATAAATCCATTTTATGAGAAAAAAATCCCCTTCATCATAAAATATAGGGGGACTGATTCCGAAGGATTTCTGTATCTATTTTGAGACTGCTACGTCTCCGTCGCTTTAAAACCACTCTAGGGGTAGGACAGACTCGTATCAGGTGGAGTCGGGGTCAATCAATTCGGTTCTTTGACATAATTTGAACCTAACCTATTTTATTTGTTATCTGCCCTAATTGGTACTGTTAAAATAAAACAAAATTTAATAAGAGATCATTTATTATGGTATCTTTCTTGTTTTTCATAACATGGAATTATATTTACATTGTAAATGCAAACATAAAAAATATAGCTATTTTAGAAATCGATTTTTTATGAATCGATACATCAGCTTACGATTTGAATCGATTTAAAAATCGACCCTTTTCGGAAAAAATCGACACCCCTACTGACGACAATGACGTCGCGTCAGTTTTATGGTAGGATTAGATATAAACAATGCAAGAATAATTGATTTTCAATAACTTTTTTCTCAAAAATTACACATTTCCGCATGTTGTAACTTTGTGTTTTTTTTTATAGGATAGGGTGACAAACGAGCACACAGTCCACCTGATGGTAAGTGGTTGCTGTGGCCCATAGACATCTACATCTATCCTCGTTTGCGAATCAAAATGCAGATGCGTTGTCACCCGTGAGGACTAAGATGGACGCCTCTTTTCCAGTAAAAAGGGTCTCCGGTTCTCTACACTCACCATACGAAACACAGCAGTGTTAAGCTGCTATTTTACGTTGGTATTCCGTGAGATGTGTGTGTGCTTATAATAGTGTAACTTTTCTGTAAAAATACGTATCAACCCCTAACTCGACGGGGGTCAATGGAAAGCTAAGCCAATGAAAGAGTATTCTGAAAATTATGGTCTTTATCCTCCAATTTATTTCACAACCAGGATGATAAATAAATGTATGTAATATATACATTAACTCATTGATTACAGCCTATCAAATGTCTACTGCTGAACCTTCAAAGATTGCTTCATAGAAGGAATATTTGAAAAACTGCACTGCAAGACTTTAAGATACTGTAAGCTCATTCTGTATAGATTGGACCAAAAATATATATTCTAAAACTGAAGGCAGCCGGGCTAACTATGACATCGTGATTTCAAACACTAGTCTTCCCCATGACCATGGTTGCTGTAATGCACCCGAAACCTGAAACATTGGGAATTAAAAAGTCATTACTAAAGAAAGCTATCCTAACATTTTGAATCTAATGAATTGATTGTGATGTGTGCTCTTTTAATAACACACAGATACACATCACAATCAGATATTATTAAAATCATCACAATCAAATTTAGATATTATTAATATCTAAATTAAATCTAAAAATCATATTATATACTAGCTGTCCCCGCGACTTCGCCCGACTTCGACTTCGGATTTCATGGGTTTTAATTTGTTTGTGTGGAACCCTTTACCCGGGAATTATTTTCCCAAAATAAAAGTAGCCAAGTTACTCTTTATAACATCCCCTGATATTTAAATAATGTTTGTTTACAAAATAAATGAAAGGTTTTCTGTTGTAAAAATCCCATTGTCTTTTTTACAGTGTCCACAGTCCGAACTTGATATAGAAACTGTTAAAACAATTTTGTCCGAGTATAAGATTCATAATGCTGATATCACTCTCCGATATGATGCCACCAGTGATGACCTTATTGACGTAATTGAAGGCAACAGAGTTTATGTTCCTTGTATCTATTTACTTAATAAGATAGGTGAGTCCTTTCATCAACTCAAGGGACATAAGTTTTTTAATTTATGTCTCTATATTCTTTGACATATTGTAATATGTCTAACATCTTGTGCATGCAAAATTCTAAAACAAATTTGATTAAGTGAAATAAAAAATAAAAGCCATCAAATCTTGCAAGGCTTTGTTGGGATGCCATATTTGCCAAATGACTGAAGTTGTGTACGGTTCTCGTCTATTACGTGAGAGAGTATTTATGCTGCAATTTTACTCTATTTATCTGTGCAAGTGTGGTGATTCCTACAGCTGTTGCCGCTGCTATACAATGTTGCAGGGTGGCACTACAATGTGAAAACCTGCCTAGCCTTCTTTCATTTTTGTGTTATAGTTTTTTTACTGTTATTTCAAGTTATATGCATAAATACTCAAAAGCTACTCAATAACTTTGACTTAAAGTGATAAAGACAGCACCAGACTTAACTGCATCTTAAAACTGAGCAACGTTTGAGTATTTGGACAATTGTTACATATTAATGTGTAAAAGTGACTACACTTGTAAAAATATTCAAAACCAACGATATTTTGATATATTAATATTATGCCTTGGTAGCTCAGGCGATCAGCACAACCTGAGTTTATTCCCTGCCAGCGCCACTGAAATAGTTTAGTGTAATTTTAAGTGCTGATTTATCACGTGCTCAGATATAAAGGCAGGTTTCCTCACACTGTTTTAGAGAAGGTTGTTTAACTGTGAAATTGGTAAAAAAAGCATTACATTAGGATATTTTTTTAACTGCTTATATTTTGTGTTGTTTCTTTCAGACCAAATTAGTATTGAAGAATTGGACATAATTTACAAGATTCCTCATTGCGTCCCAATATCTGCTCATCATAAATGGAATTTCGATGACCTTTTAGAAAAGATGTGGGAATATTTGAAGCTCATCAGGATATACACTAAGCCGAAAGGACAATTACCCGATTATAATGCTCCAGTTGTGCTTCATGCAGACAAAACAAGCATCGAGGACTTTTGTAACAAGCTGCACAGGTCGATTGTAAAAGAGTTTAAATAGTGAGTATATTTTTTTCTGCATTTTTCTTTATATTATCTGTGAGAGTTCACTAAACTACGACTATTTCCTCTCACTGCACTGCAAGACTTATAGATACTGTAAGCTCATTCTGCATAGAACGGACCAAAAATTAATATTCTAAAACTGAAGGCAGTTGGGCTTTATATGACATCGTGATTCAAACACCTTGGTCCTCCCTCTGACCATGGGTGTTGTAAAGCATCTGATATGTAGGGTGTTTCTTTACATTATCAGTAAGTTTCACTAAACTACGGCTATTTCCTTTCACTAGTATGATGCAACCTTATGGAAGAAGTAGGTAGTGTACCCCACATTGCCTACCCGTTTTTCGTGATGGTTACAGGTTATATATGTATAAAACACATTATTTATATAAATTATTATCTTAGTATTTACTTTACAAGAACCACAAATATTTTCTTTTACATTTATGCAAAGTGCATGTTTTTATTTTTACAATTGCAATATTACAATTTCAATCTATGTGGAATACTTAAAAACACCCTTCTAAAACTCATCTAAGGGATTGCCTCCACGAGCGAGAGAATCGCGGCGATATTATCGTCGTGCTACGTATTTCTATACACTTTCTTAGAACGTGTCTACACACGGCGATGTTATCGCGGCGATGCGACGTGTGGCTGAGTGCGAGCGAAACATCACCGTATCGCCGCGCGCTCGCCACGGAACGTGGCGCTCTCACAGCGAGTACGTGGCGAGCGCGCTGTCAAACGCAGGCGTCCTACCTGTGTTTGACAGCTCGCAAAACTATTGCACAACGCTTCGTCGCGGAAACTTAGCGATTCCGTTACGAGTCGTCGCGAACACGCGGCGATTTCGTTACGAGTCGCGACGATACGCTGGCGGAATAATCGCTCGTTCGTGGAGACTACCCGACGATAGAAGCGCTCGAGACTCGTTGCGATTCTCTAGAGGGTAGATATTTGCTATAGTTGCTACGTGTGGCATATGGCTGGGGAAACTGTGGTGGAAACCACAGTTTTTTTTTATTATTATGGAATTTTTATTAAAAAAAGAGATGCTGATGCCTATCTGCCATTTAAAAAAGCAAGAAACTTTCACCGGGTAGTGGATTTTTCTATACCACCATACACGGTGGCGGTGTTAAAGAATCAAGTAGGAAGTGTAGATTTTCTTCCTTCCTTCATTAAAATAAAAAGGTAATTAACAAAAAAAAACTTTTTTCCAGTGCCTTGGTGTGGGGTTCTTCTGTGAAGCATCAGCCACAAAAGGTCGGAATAGAACACATTTTAGCCGACGAAGACGTCGTTCAAATCGTTAAAAAAGTTTAACATAAAACTATACATATTTCAAATTACAAATATTATATATATTTTTTGAAACAGCAAAATACAATACAATACATATATTATTATTTTGGTATTTTAAAAGAAGTTAGGTAATCTTTTAAATTGTTAAAGTTTGAAACATTTGTGTCAAATATGACCACACTTAATTATAATATGGACAATTTGCATGTTCTTCCACCAGTGTATTACTCAGTGTAAAGTTTGTATAGAATATTGTATAAAATATCTTCTATCATTATAAACAATATGATCTTCAATCAACAATATAAAATTAAATAATGAGTCATGTATAAAACCTGAGACTATCTATGATTATATATTATATAATATAATATAGTATATTTGTTAATTTACAATATATTTTCATAAACCTCCCTCATAGATTTCCTCATAGGAGGATATTTGCCATAGTGGCCACGCTGGTGCCCATCGGGTAACGACATAAACTTTAGAGCCTTAATAAAATTATTAAGGCCAATGGAAAAGATAGAAGATTATACACAATTTTTTTTATACGATAAGGGTGACAATCGACCAGACAGTCCACCTGATGGTAACTGGTTATTGTGGGCCATAGACATCTATATCTATCCTCGATTACGAATTAAAATGCAGATTCGTTGACCCATTCGTTTTACAACTATAATATAGCTACAGTATAGATCTAGGACGTAAAAAAAATGTATAACTCGAACTCATCTTTCAGTTTTAAACGTCAAATCTCCTGATTAATAAATAAGACCCCACAGCATATTTGTGTCGTATTTATTGAGTTAATAATAATAATAATAATAATTCTTTTATTGTCAAAAATAAATCACAAGAAATTTTATGAAGTCTCTGACTCCTAAACTAGACGAGTCTGTATCTTAGGAGTCAGCGGCCTCTCCCAGAGTTGTACTAAAAGAACGGGTAATACTAAAAGAACTATGCATGTTTTCATTGTTGAAACAAAAGAAAAGTAAAACAACTTTACAAATTTAACAAATTTACAAAATTAAATCAAAAAATGATAAAAGTTGTAATATAATAAAGTATTCTATGTGTTATATTTAATACTAAACATCTATACTATACATATATTTAATATACATATATACAAGAGTTACATTTTAACTATTAACCTTTAATTAGATATCAACAGATAATTAATTATTTAGGTTGTATATTGTTGATGGAAGAGTATCATATTTAAAACCAGTATGTGGCTCTCTTAAACATACCAAACTATAGAAGAAATGTATAAATTGCTACAAAAACAATGAAATACTCAAGCATGTTAATTCATGATTTCATAAGAGCTCACTCGAAATTATGTCATCAAAGACACCACAACACACTTGTTAGTTGCTAAGCAATAAGTTTAATATATCAGTCATTAATTTGGTTTATAATTAGTTCTTATGAAATGCATTCAATTCCGATATTATGGCCAGCAAAAAGAGATACAGAATGTAAATAAAGTATGTAATCATTGGGTGCATAAACATTTTTTTTAGATAATTACTAGCTATAACACCTATACTAATTGTCCTTAGTATAAAAAAAGTATTACTGATTTAGACTTGAAGGGAAGTCTAAATCAGTGATATGAATCACGAGACTATCTTTTTATTGTCATTCATGACATGAAATTAAAAACATCAACGACAAAAAACTAATAACAATAACTATATTTTATAACCAAACCAATTAAAACAGAAACATGCAATATGTTACACTATGTTCAGCAGGAATAAACTTGAATTCACTAATAAGAGGTCCAAATGCTAAACAGACAAGTACTTTCTAGTACATTAAAACCACCCATCGACAGCCGCTTCTGGCGTTATTACGTATTACTTTCTAGAGAAAAGAACAGCAATAATTATCACTCGCCATCGTAAGTTATAAGGAAGTTCAAGGCTACTCAGCGACCTACGAAGATCTATGCTCGGAGTTTCGCTGCGTCGTAGACTTACACAGAAATGAGGATATACGCAGTGGAACCAGAGTAACGACGGGCCGGCCTTATGCTCGAAGAACCGACAGCGGATTGGGAAGGTCGAAGTGTAGGGAAGTAGCGACCAGTTTAGCGATGCTGGAAGTCGATAGATGCAGCTGGCTCAGGACTGTACTTTGCAACATTCTCTGGAAGAGGCATATGTTCAGCAGTGGCCTTGTGAAGTGCTAGTGCTGTAATGATGATGATGATAATGTTGGTAACGTAACTCTGTAAAGGTTTTCTTATCACGTTATTGGGTATTTCACATTAGCCGATAACCCAACGCCCACTATTTCTCCGATATTTATAAAACTTAGAATTATATTTATACAATTATAACCAAAAATATGTACAAAATTTCAGTTTAAAAAAATAACGAGCGGGTAGCGTGGCAAAGCGACAAAAGTTCCTGTACTGCGTCTAAAAATACAAAGTAATCTATGGTCAATGTTGAACTGCATAGAAATGAAAGGTAATGCGATGACTCTACACTGTAACGTACAAAACACATAACAATTAATTATTAAAGAATAAGTCAACGGAATAATTTGCCGGCGTCAGTCTTACCGTCCGAATACATTATGGGTGTCTTCAAGGCAAGAGTGAATAGGCATTTCTTATGCTAGAACAGTGCGATTAACCATCAAGCGCTTCACCACTTATCACTAAGTGAAATTGTAGTAGCACGTATAATAAATAAATAAAGTAATACAACATATAATAAATAATATAGTAAAATACAACCAAGTTCTGTATTTAAATATGATACGTTATTTTTATTAATTTTACCAACTCACGTTGATAAGTAATGCTATTTTGGTGCCTTGTATTTTTTATCACCTTCATTTTATGAGAAAGATCGAAAAAATGTTACAAAAACGTGTTTTTTAAAAAGCAGTGTGTCAAATATATATTCTGATAGATTTGGCATAATAATTGTTTCAGATAAGTCTATTTGGATTTTGTTAGCGCTTTGAACACAACAGGAACCGTACCGATAAGGGGAACCTTGAATAATCGCATTAAAATTTAGAATCGACTTTCAACCTTTTTACCTTACCTTAAATTTTTTATATTTCCAAAAAAATAAAAAAAATATCGAAATATAATACAGGCAATGAATGTTACATCTACTCTAGAAGCTATATTGTTAATTATTGTTAACACATTTCTGACTTTTCCAAAGAAAGGACATTGTAAAAACTCGCCTAAGAACCAACTAAATATATTTGACAATTACCAAAATACTTATCCTTAATTATGCATTAGATAACATTCAATAGATAGTAACGGACACTTCTGAAATGTGAAATCAAAATAAAAAGGACTTTTTTGATTTTGAACTTTGTACCTATTTTTTAATACTAATGTGCTGCGTTTATGACTATGCAGTAATCTATGACAAGACGTTAAAATATATATATATTGTAAGTATATACAGGAACACTGTGCAGTTGGTTAAGTTGCGATAAGTTTACATAATCTAGTTAGTATAAGTGCCAGACTAAGACTGAACTGCTTACATCAGCAATAACATAGTAATGTTTCATAAAAATAAAACATAACCTTGAAATTTCTATGATAACTGTTAATATCTATGTTTTCAGAAGTGTCTGTCAGAGTCAGTCAGAGTTATTGTTCTTATATACAATTATGTGTAATTTCGAACTTAAAAAGGTATCTTTTTCAATGTTGGTTCTTAGTGGTTCTTATGCGAAAATTGTATGAACGCAGAACAATGTAATTTTCGAGACAACCTTGATCGAAAAGTCTCGGAAATATAAATGAATTTAATTTCTTCTGATTTTTTTTAATTTTTCATGAAGTTTTATTAAAGATTTAATAGACAGTTGGAATCCGTGAATGAAATTCATGCTATTTGTAATTTTTTTTCTGCCTATCACTTCTTATTCATTTTAAATTCCTGAAAAATGTTAGTTTCTTGTAAAAACTCAATTTGATAACTATCGCATCGAAAAGGTTTTTTATATTTATTAGGAGACCGCAGTGTACTTGAGTGTAAGAAATCAAACAAATTATTGATTTTATTTACAAAATCAGCGGTATCTCTTGTGGCAACCTCGGATAAGTTTTAACTCTACGTAGGTACACCATATTTACACTTAATATTTCATTGGATACAATTAATTTTTTAATAAACAAAATTTGACATTTATCATTTTTTACACAACCCTGAGTTTGAGCACTGTCCGAGCCGATTTAAAGCAGTTTGTCTCTGTACGTGATAAGCCGCCAGTGCTCACGCACAACAAGCTTGTAATAGTGTATCTATCACAGCGCGGTTGTATGAAGCTTTGCCTCTGTACGGTACGGTTTCTTTACTCGATGTGGTATCGGTAGACGAAGTACGATGTGGTATCGATAGGTGATCTAGGGATGGGCAAATGAAAAAATATATCGTGTGATAAATATCGATATATCGTATGTTTTGCATGATGTACTAGGATAAGGCCCAATACTTTATTACTGATGGACGACGAAAAAAATGACAACAAAAGTATGTTGGCGCCATTTAAAATTGAGGTATAAAATATGACAGATTTCATAGCGGGGATGATAATTTGTTCGGAAAATGTAAAGATTAATGTTTCTTTCTGTACTATTATAGCTATATTTAATATTAATAATATTAAAAATAAATAAACCGAAGCAGATATTCATAAAAGTAGAAAAAATTACAAAAATAAAAAATATGCAAAAAATTAAATGACAAACAACTGACACTTTGATTAAAAATCCTCCTCAATTAAATGACATTGTGTAACAAAAAAAACTTTACCTTCGTGTCAACTAGCGACATCTGGTGAGCAGAAAATTATTAACCCTCATTAATATGCGGCGTGATGCTAGGATTTCAAAATAAGTTCAAAAAAATAGTGAGAATTTTCTAGCAGCCGTATTGTTGATCGTAGTATCAGATGTCACTGCTCCTCGTCACCGGTTTAGGTATTTCACATTTCTACTTACAGAAGAAGGTGATGGTAGCGATCGGAAGCCATTTCCTGGCCTTTCCTAAATTCGCCTTCCACAATGTGACGCATTCTCTTATGATGCCTCCACATGGCAAAAAAAAATCTTGGCTTATCCTATTCTCTGAACTTGGGCACACCATTGATGTTTGTTTCAAATGGCTAAAATGGGATGTCATAAAAAATTGTCTCTATGACTGTATAAATATCTATTTTTTTTTAATAGAATTTGGGTAACAAATGAACAGTCTACCTTGGATGCTGTAGCCCATAGACATCTACATTTATCCTCGATTAAGAATCAAAATGCAGACCCGTTGCCACCCCTGAAGACTAAGATGGAATGCCTTGTTTACAGTAAAAATGGTCTCCGATTGTGTACACTCACCATACGAAACACAGCAGCCTATTTTAAGCTGGTTATGTGTGAGCGTGGGCCTACCCGATCAAGCCAACACATTCGCGCTACAACTTATATAGCTGACCATTTAATCTGATGCAAAACACCAAATGTAAGTAACCGTTACTGTTACAACTTATTAAAGTCCACTGATGAACATAGGCCTCCCCCATAAATTACCTCATAAGGGGGATATTTGCCTTAATTGCCACGCTTAGCAATCGGGTCGGCAAGTAACAGTAAGTACAAAACAGCTAATAAAATAGGTAAGAGGTTAGTATTTACCCAGATACTTTCTAGGCTAAACGTAGGGTAGAAAATATCTAACCACAAAAAATATACCATCTAGTTGAGCACTTTCGCTGTTCCAAAACTCGACGCTTGCTTATTTATCACGTACTCAGAGTATAAAGTTGTATATTATATGTAGGTATACTATTTTATTATGTGGTGCAGTAAAGATAGTGTAGTTGGTAGACAGCAGTACTGAATTGAAATGAATGTAAAATCAGGTATTTATTACATATCGAATTAACTTGGTTTTGAGCCGTAAGCATTATTAATAGAATCAGGTATTATGTACTATGCAGAAGTCGATTAAATTAAAGATGATAAAAAATTATCTGGTAATATCTGTGTAAAAAAATAAATACAGGGTGTATGAGATGTGAGTCTTACTAGTTTAAAATTAAGAGATTTATTTATTTTGTTATTTTGTATAAAAGCGGGAGGACGGGAGGGGCTGCTCTTCAAACTATAATCTGTCGATAAAATGTATTTACCTACATGGGAAAATAATAAGGACTTTTAAAAGTCCTACTTGGCAACTCTATTAAAGTGTATAGTACCACTGAAAAATCTAAATACTGTATGTGAAGATCTTTATACATATTTTGAAATAAAAATTTCTTTAAAATCGTGATTTGAAACTCGATGAAACGAAAAATCGACACTAAAAAGACACAAACATACACATCTAAAAGAATAAAATGGAACATTATATTAAGTTAGTCGTATTTAGGCCATTTAGCGTGTACTTTACGCATCACCTTGAGAGTCAACCAATGTTTGGCTATAAAATTAAACTTTTAGCTTATATTTTATGCTGCACTTGTGGTTGAAAATTACATACATACACAAATATAATCACGCCTCTTTCCCGTAGGGGTAGGCAGAGACCACTTCTTTCCACTTGCTACGATACTTACATACTTGTTTCGCTTCGTCCACTTTCATTATTCCCTTCATACATGCTCTACGGTTTAGGGTACTCTTGACCTGGCCTTTTTTCAAGATGTCCCTGGTTTGGCCTAGAACTGTCCGCCTCGGTCTACCCCTTCCAACACTTTCATTCACACTCGCCTTATACACTTTTTTCGTCAATCGTTCTTCATTCATTCTCTCGACACGGCCAAACCATCTCAGCACACCTTTCTCAATTTTTGTCACTTCATCTTTCAGACCACAACGTTTCCTTGTCTCACTATTTCTTATCCTGTCACTCAGTTTAACTCCTATCATACTTCTTAACGCTCTCATCTCAACTGCATTTATTCTGCTTTCATGTTTCTTCTGCCATACCCAACTTTCACTTCCGTACATGAGTGTCGGAACCAACACCCCCTCGTGCACAGCCAAACGAGCCTTGTTAGACACATTCCAACTGCTCATAAAGGAGTGCAAAGCTCCATTCACCATGTTTCCTGCATTCACTCTTTTTTCGATATCACTCTCACACTTTCCATCTCTTGTAAACTTTGAACCCAGATACACAAACTCTTTCACTTATTCAATTTGTTCATCTTCAATCACGATATTGCAGTCTGTCACTGCCTCATCTTTTCAAACACCATCACTTTCGTCTTCCTTACATTCATCTTCATTCCCTTTCTAACAAAAGCTCCACTCATAGCAGTTACCATCTCCTGCAACTCCTCGGCCGAAGACGCAAGTAATACTTGGTCATCAGCATATAGAAAACATTTGACGAGTAACTCATTCATTCTCAACCCACTTTCATATGAAATAAATCATTTGTCGTGAAATATTTCTTTCTTTTCATTTCATTTCAAGAATTCACTTCTACCGCGTGTGAACTGCACATATGTTTTGTTTATTTATTATATTTTATCTTTGATATTTATAAATCATGCTACGAACTGGAAATGATCGATCTAAAAAAGTAGACAAAAATCAAAGACATTTATTACGAGTCAAAATCACTTTCTAAATATTCAACACCTAGAGTGTCCTAAGCGAAATGGTGCTTACATCAGAGTCGTCATTACTGTCGTCACTACTACTGTTTTCAATTTGTATAATAAATTAAGGTAGATATTATGTAAATATCTCTTGTCCTATCTTTCCTGGAAATTGTGTCTTGTTTTAGCTCTCTCAGTAATTTTACGTAATGTTGATATCTGTTTCCGAGCTACGTAATACTCATTAATTTTATGAAGTATTGCATATTTCTCAAAATCGCCAATAACCATTTTATTAAGACGGCCAGGTCTACACCCTTTTCCTATGCCTGGGGCACAGAGTAAAGAGTAAGGACCAGAGGGGAAGCTTCTTAACAACGTCGAAAATGTATACCTATTCTGATAAGGTTGTCACATAATATCCTTCCCCAGGAAGCAACCTACCTCTATACTAAAGTGGGTGGATAAAGTCACATATTTAGCCTTATTACGTAGGATATCCTGCCATCTGCAGCACTGTCAAGGTTAAACTGACTAACGTTTCAAGTAGGTGAGACCAGCTTCATCACTCGGCGACGTACCTGTCTAACACATTCTCACTTACCTATCAATATTATTACCTAGTTTTATTGTATATAATTCGTAAAAAGGTACTTAGTTCACTTGATCTCTCTGGTACAAAAAAAGGAAATATCGTTATATTCTCTTGAATTATTCACGTATACTGTACAACTATTAGACATTTTTGCTTATACAAAACACTTATTATTTACCTATATAAATTTATAATAACTTAATTCTTAATTATTTTAATTAAAATACTTAAATCTAATTAATTAATAATTGGAAAAAAAAAACTTAATAAATTAATTGATGAATAAAATTTCGAAATATTGTTGGTCTATTTATTTAAATGCATACGACTAACAGCCCTTTCATGGATACTCTGACTGAGCCGGCGCAAACCGGTTTGTACCCCGACGGAGCGTCGGTGAATCTGTCGGTGAGAGCTCACGCACACATCGCTGCGCTATGTATGGGTGTATTCGCCGCGAGCCGTTTGTATGTAGCTTCCCCTCTGGTCGGTTTCTTTACTCATGTGCCTGGGGTCCGCCACGCCATATGTCTTGATCTATCTGTAATTCCTTTTTAACCTTTTTTATAGCTACTAGAGAAAGACCTAAAAAAATAATATTAAATATACAATATTATTAAAGTATAAAAAGTTTAAATACTAAAATATTTTATTTGAACTACAAATCCAGTAATCAGTCCATTGCCAGTAATCCGATTTCAATAAGTTACTAAACATGCCATGTAAACACATTTAATCGACTGACTGTACTTAAGCCATATTATTTTTATTTTATATCATAACAGATTGAATAAAACTACCTTTACGGTTTTATCGCGTATACTTGTCCTTATTAAAAAAAAAAAACGCGATAATTCAATGAACTGTAGAGATGAATTTATAGGTTGCTCTAACTTGCATAAAGTGTAGTGTAGAAATCAATAAAGGCCTATCATCATGCTTGTAATTTAACTCAGCATCGACGGGATATTACGAGAATATAACTGTTGTTTGCAACTGCGCACCGATTCGATTGAAGAGGGATTTATTTCTGAGTAATTATAATTCTCTCAGCAATTAAGAAACAATTTGATTTTAATTATCGTATAGTTTTTGAGGTCATGACAGCTGTCAGACCTTATCTGACAGCTGTCCTTATAATCTGACCTGACCTTATAACCTCAAAAACTTATTTATTTAATAGCATTGTCCCCTGGTCTAAATAAAAAGATGCCAAGTTATTATCTTATTATAAACAATAATTGTTTTTATACAACACTAGTTGTAGGTGGACGCGACCTGTAAAATGAATCAAGTGACAGGTCAATCAATGTATGAAAAGTGGGCATAATACTTTAAAGATTTATGAGTTGTGGAACATGTATTTTTGGATAAAGGCCTTATAGCCAATGCCATAACAATAATATAAAAGTACATTTCCAAACTGCGAATGTCAATGTCAATGTCAATAATGTCATAACTTATGTCAATGTCAATATGTCATAACATAACAAAACAAGAGTGCTCGGATAAAAGTGGATAAAAGTAACGCTGCAGTAGTAGTTATTGTAATAGTTATTTATTCTGTGGTAATAACTTATTATGTTAAGTTAAATTAATAATAAAATTCATTACGTTTTCTTTTGTGTATTTTCTTGTAAGAGTTCCCTTATATTATAGTAGCAAAAGTATAAGTAATCAAAGAAGTTATTATAAGCACTGTGACAATATGTCAACATTCGAAAATTTAACGAAATTACAGGTAGGTTATCATATTTTTTTTGTAATTTTAAAACCTTATAAAAAGATTCACTTTAGTTTGACTTTCTCGATGAAACCTCGTTTTAGTACTGCAATGACAAACCAGATGGCGTGATAATAAAGAAATATGTGCGATGTCTTTTAAATTTTTATTAAACAGCTGCTTTAAAATATTGAAATTGAGAAAAAAAATTGTGTTAAAATTTCGGGTACCTATTATAGGACTCAGTGGTTATTAAAAATAAAACTACACACTAGACTTGAGTTTTCAGATGTGTAATGAATTATTACAGAGTACGTTTTGGTATAAAGTACACTATGACGGTTGAACTTCTTCGTTTGTTATTGGAAGTATGTTGCTGTATTTTCTGTTTAATTTTCTCTGTAGTGGCGGTTAAGAGAATCCTAGTGGATGGGTAGTCCCTATATCATCTCGTGGGTGTCGTAAGAGGCGACACAGGGAAATAAAATAGGAGATAGGCAGCAGCATTTTCCTGATCACGCATGGCAATTATAGCAAATGTCTCTTCGATAATCTATGAGGCGATCTTTAGGGGAGGACTCTGTTCAGCAGTGGACTTTGATGTTCTGTAATGATAATGATAATGTTGACACATTTTTAACAGTTGCTGTAACTATGGTGATATGATATCGTCAGAACTAACTTGTAAAATGTTCTTTTAGAAAGCACGCGCTTCACTGCATCGTGATGTACAGTCAATTTGTAAAGAGTGTAGCCACTTACTGGGACTGGAAATAACGAAGCCTGCAATGGAAATTATTGCTGAGTTGCTGTATAAGAAATTGTCTATATATGGTCTCGATTTAGAAGCGTTCGCGAAGTATGTCGATCTTTTTCATAAGTCCGTATTTAACGCGAAAACACATCTAACCTATCAATGCGACTGAGGTTGAAAAGTACCTATATCTGATTTTAAATATGAAATTTTAAAAATACATAAAAAACATAAAATTCCTTTCCCTAAAGTCATAGGTCATTAGGCCTCTCCCATTGTAGCGAAGATTTGCCTTATTTGCCACTTTTGGCATGTGGGTTAGGTTAGTCTTCACGTCTTGCACCTTTTTATACGTTTTAAAGCCATACTGCAGCTATTAGCAGTATAGTTGTAGCACGAATGGGTCGGCTCGACGGGGGAAGGACCACGCTCTCACAGAATACCAGCGTACAATAGTAGCTTAACGCTGCAGTGTTTCGTATGGTGATTGTAGAGAGCCGAAGATCCTTTTTTACTAGAAACGAGGTATTCCATCTTAGTCCTCACGCGTGACTACGCATCTGTATTTAGATTCTTAATCGAGGTAGAGAGCCCTTTTTACTATAAAACGAGGCATTCCATCTTAGTCCTCACGGCTGGCATCTGCATTTTGATTCGTTATCGCGGATAGATGTAGATGTCTATGGACCACGGCAACCACTTATCATCAGGTGAACTGTGTGCTCGTTTGTCACCATTATCCTATAAAAAAAAGTTTCGCACTTTTGCCGCTTCTTGCTCCCCGTCACCGGTCGTAGTAAAAGTACTACCAAACACACTCATTCTAATCAGAAAAATAGCCGACGTATCATAACGCTATGCGCTAAGACGCCGCCCACAAACGGTAGGGGTGTGAGATGTCCACGGGCAAGTCGTATTGCTACAACAAACCCGCTTGCCACCGGCACTAAGATAATATGTCTATGACACATCGGTTAGCGAGTTCAAGTTTACCTCGGTCTCGGACGCTGTGAAGCAATCTACACGCCACTATAATAATGTTTTTCAAGTCCCATTTCTTTCAATATATATCTATGATGCATAAGCAATATGCTTATGCGTCATAGAGACCTTCTATATTAATGCTTTTATATCATAGATCTTACTATCATAAGTCTAGTCATTGTGCAACACAACTATTAGCAGTCGGTCACCCGACCACCCCATATATGTCCCACTTCTTTCAATATAATGCTTTTACATATTAGTGACCTTCAACATATTTTCTTTATTTCATAGACCATACTATTATATGTCTTATACATATTGTTACGCGCCACTATTAATGTCTTGTACATGGCAACACTAGTTACACTAGCGCCCCCTAATGTCGAGTAAATGAAAGTATTGCGCGCCACTATTAATGTCTTGTACATGGCAACACTAGTCACACTAGCGCTCTCTAGTGTCGAGTAGCAGAACTAGGAGAGTCGAGATCCTTCCAGAAATTTCGGGACCGATATGTACTCGAACATTCTAGATGTCGCTACAGTAGAAGGTTCTGGAAACTATCTGAGGCCCTATATAAGGCCGGTATAGACCACGACCGGGGCAGTATTGAATTGGCGATACAAGAGAATACTTCGAAGCGAAATAACGGCGAACTGTGTTTTATTATTAGTGTGATTTTAGATTATAATTAGTGTGGTGTAATTAAAGTGTCAATTTTGGTAATTCAATCGGCAGTTTTTAATTGTCTCGAACCCCAAGCTCGTAACAATTGGTGTCAGAAGTGGGATCAAATATGCCGATTTTACCTAAAGACGACACGGAGGGTATCCGTACCCGAAGTCAACGCCAACAGGAGACGGACCAGAGACGATTTGGTAATGCAACGCCGCAAACGTCGGAGGGCCAGTTGCTAACCACGGAGGCTGGCCCGTCAGCAGCTCCTGCATCTGCAGCACCTGACTTGGGTGCTCTGATGATGATGCTGCAGGATCAGGCTCGCCGACAGGAGGAACAGGCCCGCCAACAGGAGGAACAGGCCCGCCGACAGGAGGAACAGACCCGTCGGCTGGAAGAGCAGCTGCAGCGCGGTATGGAAGAACAGATGCTCCTCAGGAAGGACCTTCACGCTACCTTCGGGAAAGAGATAAAGGAGGTGAAGGATAGGGTTGCTCAACATGACAACCGCCTGTCGGAAGGTGAAACCCGAATCGACCAAGTGAACAATCGGGTTGACAACGTGATGGCTGATGTGAAGAAAACGCTGGACGACCTCAAACTTGGGGATGGAGTTACAGCTCCCGTGGTAGCTACAACACCTTCGCTACGTGGATTCAAAGTGCCGCCGTTCGACGGGAGTTCTTCCTGGTCGGCCTATAAAATCCAGTTCGAGGCTGTCATGAAAGCGAACGGCTGGAATAAAAGTCAGGCCATGACTGCTCTCACCCTAGGCCTGCGCGACCAGGCATTAACTGTTCTGGAAGCTCTCGGTAAGGAAGTGACTTACGAGCAGCTCCTTGAGGCATTGGAGGCGAGATATGGCGACGCTCACCTGGAACACGTCTTTCGTGCGCAGCTCAAAGATCGCGTGCAACGCAGTAACGAAAACCTGCAGCAGTGGGCCCTTGAGGTGGAGAAGCTGGTTCGAAAAGCGTACCAGTCTGTACCTGCGCTTATTGTAGGGAACCTGGTGCAGACATTCATCGACGGCATCCGCGACCTTGAAGTCAGAGCTGCTGTGAGACTCGGGCACCACGAGACGCTTAAGGACGCCTTGACCCATGCACTGGAGGTGGAAGCCGTGCGGCAGGATCATCGTTCCCACCGCGTCAGGGAGGTTGCAGCAGCTAAAGTTCAGGACCGCAATAAAAGCTACAGCCCTAGGTGCTACGGCTGTGGAGAAAGGGGCCATCTTCGATCCAGCTGCCCTAAGCGAACTGTAAAAAGGGAAGGTGATCGATCTCGAGAGGGTAGTGCGGATAATAGCACCGCCCAGCAGCAGCAGGGAAACTGGCGGGTTCTGGCTGATGTTAAAAGAGCCCCAAGGATTTCGATCTCACAAACTCATGATGGGAACAGCCTAATCATCAAGGGCGAAGTCAACGGAACGCCATGTAAACTGACCATAGACACTGGAGCCTCTCGCACGGTTGTCAGTTCCCAACTTATAAGTCGGTTCCTTGGTGACTCCGCATACAACCGAGAACGCATTAATTTGGTGACAGCCACTGGTCAGCGCATACCCGTCCGTGGAGAGAAGGAGATGGAGTTGAAGCTAGGCAACATGATCTACCGGCATAATGTCATCGTGGCTGATATAATGGACGACTGCATCCTGGGCCTAGACTTTATGAGGAAGAATTGTTGTGAGATCGACGTTAAGCAAGGTGTTTTGAAATGTGGACAAGAAGAACTTTTCATGGAAGGGGCGTTACCAGGGAATGTGTACAGCCTTAAGAAGATTGTTCTTCCGCCGAGATCGGAAACGATTGTGCCGGTTAGTCTTCCTCAGAGTCCTGGGCAAGCCCATCGTTGTGTACTCGTGGAAAGGGTAGACAATGACCTTCCATGGATAGTGGCTCGAACCTTGGTCAGAACCACCGACATCTCAGGAGTACGTGTGTTGAACCTTTGTGATCAGGAACAGATTATAGAAAAAGGCACATTGGTTGGTACTAGTGAGGAAGTGGATTGGTTGCGTCGATGCGAATATCTATCGACTGGGACCCCCAGCAAGGATGGACAAACGATAGTGACCACACTTTTAGAAGACTGTCGCAGCGTTCTTTCCCCGAATGAAATGGTCAAGGCGAAGAAGTTGTTACTCAAGTACGCCAATGTTTTCTCGTCAAACGAAGCTGACATAGGAAAGACTGGCTTAGTTCAACACAAAATAAACACAGGACAAGAATTGCCTATTCGTCAGCGGCCAAGAAGATTGCCTGTAGCACGTGAAAAGGAAGTGGAAACCATGATTGAGGGAATGGTGAAGGATGGTGTTATTGAACCTTCATCTAGTCCATGGTGTTCACCTGTGGTGCTGGTAAAGAAGAAGGACGGCAGCATGCGGTTTTGTGTTGACTATCGCCGCCTGAACGACGTTACAAAGAAGGACAGCTATCCCTTGCCAAGAATTGATGACACGCTGGACATGCTTACAGGCGTAAAGTGGTTTAGTACGCTGGATCTGAAAAGTGGCTACTGGCAGGTTGAAATTGACCCTAAGGACAAGGAGAAAACTGCATTCTCCACAGGAAAGGGCCTGTGGCAATTTAAAGTCATGCCGTTTGGATTGTGCAATGCTCCAGCAACGTTTGAAAGGTTGATGGAGCTTGTACTTACCGGGCTAATTGGAGATGCCTGTCTCGTCTATTTGGATGACATCATCATCGTAGGCCGTACGTTTGAGGAACACCTTCAAAACCTGGAACGCGTGCTCATGAAGATCCAGAGTGCCAACCTCAAGTTGAGTCCAAAGAAGTGCTCAATATTCAAACGGCAAGTTAGTTTTTTGGGGTATGTAGTGTCGGAAGAAGGTATCCGCACGGATCCAGAGAAAATTGCTGCTGTCAAGGAGTGGCCGGTCCCAAAAGACAAGACACAGGTTAGAGCATTTTTGGGTTTGTGCTCTTATTATCGGCGATTTGTGAAGAACTTTGCAGATATAGCCAAACCTCTGCACAAGCTAACCGAGGCGAAGCGACAATTCTGCTGGGATGAAAGTTGCGATATTGCATTCCAGGAGCTCAAGAAACGTCTGTGCAAAACACCTATTTTGGGGTACCCTGATGCGGGCAAGGAATTCATAGTTGACACAGACGCAAGTGATATAGGACTTGGCGGTGTGTTGTCTCAACGGAATGGTGATCAAGAGATTGTGATAGCGTACTTCAGCAAGTCGTTGTCAAAGCCGGAAAGGAACTATTGTGTCACAAGACGGGAATTGCTTGCTGTGGTAAAGTCCTTGCAGCATTTTAGCAAATATCTTCTAGGGCGGAAATTCCACTTACGAACTGACCATGCTGCACTGAAATGGCTATTGCAGTTCAAAAATCCGGAAGGACAAGTTGCGAGATGGATAGAACTACTGCAGGAATACGACTTTGTGATCGAACATCGCAGCGGGAAATCTCATGGCAATGCAGATGCATTGTCAAGAAGACCTTGCCCTGAAGATTGCAAGCATTGTACTAGGCAAGAGGGTAAGGAAGTGGTATCTGTGAGAATGCTCAGGACAGACCAGCTCAGCAATGAGTGGAAGGACAGCCTACAACATGCACAGCAGGAAGATTCAGACATTAAGCCGATTCTGGAATGGATGAAGGCCAGTGCTCCTAAGCCCAAGTGGAGCGACGTCTCAGCAATGAGTTCGACCACGAAAAGCTATTGGGCCCAATGGGATAGCTTGCTGATTCAGGATGGAGTCCTGTGCAGTAAATGGGAAAATGGTCGGGGAGACAGGTGTCATTTGCAAATGGTTGTCCCTAAGGCTAAAGTGCCGGATATTCTACAGCTGTACCATAGTGGTTGTTCAGGAGGCCACCTGGGAGTTAAACGAACTCTCCTGAAGATCCGAGAACGGTTTTACTGGGTCCACTGTCGTGACGATGTCGAGGACTGGTGCCGCAAATGTACAAGTTGTGCGGCTGTAAAGGGACCTCAAATTCGTAGTAGAGGCGCATTGAAATTGTACAATGTTGGTGCACCATGGGAGAGGATAGCCATTGACGTTGCGGGGCCGTTTCCAGAAACTGAAAGTGGTAACAAGTATTTCATGGTAGTGATGGATTACTTCACTAAGTGGCCAGAAGTCTTCGCCATTCCAAATCAAGAAGCTTCAACAGTTGCAGATAAACTAGTTCATGAAGTCTTCTGTCGTTTTGGAGTACCTTTAGAGATTCACAGCGATCAAGGAAGGAATTTTGAGTCTCAAATATTCCAGGAAACTTGCCGAGTTATGGGTACTCAGAAAACACGAACAACTTCTTACCACCCACAATCTGATGAAATGGTAGAAAGATTTAATCAGACATTGGAAAGGTACCTAGCAAAAGTTGTGGATAAACGGCAACGAGACTGGGACAGGCACATACAACCGTTTTTGTTGTCATATCGAAGCGCTGTTCACGAAAGTACATCAGTGACACCAGCTTTCGCAAACTTTGGGAGAGAATTGCGGCTGCCTGCAGACCTGATCACCGGAATACCACCCGATGCCCCACGCAGTATAACCGATTATGCAAATGACTTGCGGAACAAAATGAATGACATTTATGAGCACGTCAGACAGACGGGCCAGCAAACGTCTGAGAAGATGAAAACACGGTATGACCGCAAAATGAACAACAAGGGCTTTGATGAAGGTTCACTAGTGTGGTTACACAATCCAGTTCGCAGCAAAGGGAAATCTCCTAAGCTTCAAGCTAAATGGGACGGACCGTACCGGATTGTGACAAGGATCAATGATGTAACCTACCGGATACAGAAAGGTGCCAGAGGTACTCCTAAGATTGTCCATGTGGATCGACTGGCGCGTTATTATGGGGCCAATAATGCTCGGGACGAGCATGTCTTAGGAGGGGGCAGTGTTACGCGCCACTATTAATGTCTTGTACATGGCAACACTAGTTACACTAGCGCCCCCTAATGTCGAGTAAATGAAAGTATTGCGCGCCACTATTAATGTCTTGTACATGGCAACACTAGTCACACTAGCGCCCTCTAGTGTCGAGTAGCAGAACTAGGAGAGTCGAGATCCTTCCAGAAATTTCGGGACCGATATGTACTCGAACATTCTAGATGTCGCTACAGTAGAAGGTTCTGGAAACTATCTGAGGCCCTATATAAGGCCGGTATAGACCACGACCGGGGCAGTATTGAATTGGCGATACAAGAGAATACTTCGAAGCGAAATAACGGCGAACTGTGTTTTATTATTAGTGTGATTTTAGATTATAATTAGTGTGGTGTAATTAAAGTGTCAATTTTGGTAATTCAATCGGCAGTTTTTAATTGTCTCGAACCCCAAGCTCGTAACAATATTATGGGACTTCAAGTCATAACTCGGCTATCATAATGCTTATGCATCATAGATACTATTAATGTCTTGTACATGGCAACACTCATGAAGCAAATACAAAGAGGAGGTGTTGTAACAAGATTCCACTATGTAACAACGCGTGACAATTTGCGGGGTGAGGGGATGTTAAGCCCCGCCCACTTTACACTATCTACATCTACCGATAAATAGTAACACTATTCGAATCGTACCATATCGATGTTGCAATGTAGTTTAGCTACCTTGACGATAGATGGCGGCCTGTTCACAAAATTATTATCTAATATATAAAATTTTCGTATCGCGGTGTTTGTTACCAAACTCCTCCGAAACGACTGAACCGATTTGTATGAAATTTTGTGTGCATATCGGGTAGGTCTGAGAATCAGTCAACATTTATTTTTCAAACCCCTGAATGATAAGGATGACCCACCCCTAAATATATTTTTTAGTTTCTATGACCTAATTTTTTAATTTTATTTTATTATGATTTAGCATTGAAAAATGCATAAAACTTCAAATTTTCACCGTTCTACGATCAACCCCTGTTTTTTAATCGTGATTTTTAAAACAAAAAAATATTTCTTCTAAATAATGTATATGGCAAAACTTTGTCGGGTTAGCTAGTAAACTATAAAATAATATTTTGGCGATTAAAATTTCTTTGTCTGAATGCAAAACAAATTTCAGCACCTTCGTATGATTATTTTACCGATACTGAGCTCTACGTACCTTTATATTTTTAGTTCACATGACACAAAGTGTCGCCATCTAGTGTCGAATATATTCAATTATATTTGAAATCCGACGCAGAGAGATTATTCTAGAACTATTTTAATATATTAGGTGTAAAATTACTTACATAGCATCAGAGCGTCTATCTGAGTAGTTTTTAAACGATAAAACACAACACTTCATCCTTTTCTTCTTAAAACATTGAAAATACACCGATTTGCGATTTTCAACACATAAGCGCACAGGACGAATCCTGACAGTATACCAACTAAAGCCACGCCCACTATGATGACGTCAGGACCTAGTTAGAATCACAGTGCACAGTTGCTTATGCCGTCTCCTTTTTGTATTTGCTTCATGGCAACACTAGTTAGCACTAGCGCCCTCTAGTATCGAGTAGCAGAACTAGGAGAGTCAAGATCCTTCTATAAATTTCGGAACCGATATGTACTCGAACATTCTAGATGCTTCTACAGTAGAAGGTTCTGAAAACTATCTGAGGCCCTATATAAGGACGGTATAGACCACGACAGTATTGAATTTGTGAT
The DNA here is from genome assembly GCA_963668995.1 of Parnassius mnemosyne. NCBI lineage: Eukaryota > Metazoa > Arthropoda > Insecta > Lepidoptera > Papilionidae > Parnassius > Parnassius mnemosyne. The sequence continues at coordinate 13,947,617 of CAVLGL010000013.1, read as the reverse complement.
ACAAGCGAATACTTCGAAACGAAATAACTGCGAACTAAAGTGATCAGTAGTACAATTGTGTTTTATTATTAGGTGATCATAAGTTGCCCACGATTTGAAGTTCAAAGTTACTTTTGCAACGGCTTCGGCGCTGCGGGAAGTGCAGCCCCTTCGCCCTTGCGTAACAAATAGCAGGCAGCCATGCTCACTTCTGCAGCTTTGGCTTATTGGTCGTCTTCGGAGACCAGCCTCAGCCGCTACGGCTAGCGGGCGGGGGCTGCACTTCCCGCAGCGCCGAAGCCGTTCCAGAAGTAACTTTGGGTCGATGTTCCTGTGTAAAAAAGTAATTTTTTAGAATCGATATCTCGGAAAGTAAGCGAGATGTCGAAATATTTTATTCTTACTTTTCGGCGTATCTCGTCGAGATCTATGCGAATCCTTCAAATCGTAGCGCCCTAGGTACCGTAGAACCTAGAAGCCTTATAACAACCACTGTATATGATACGATATGGCTATACCGCCATCTCTCGGAAGATCTTTCTGGCTTTTGCTTGTCACATCTTACGACACCCACACACACACATACACACACGGGATGATTTGGGGTGATGCATTCTCTTACATTATCACCACATCCACACGAATATCTACATACATATTTAAGTGGGGTCATTTCTTAACAAATTTGACCTTTTAAAATGTTACAGACATGCAAAACGGAGTACGATTAATGCTGATGACGTCAAGTTATTGGTGCGGAGAAATCCTTCACTTGTAAGTAAATCTATCGCTTGTGATCGAATTTCGACCAATGAAGGCTAATAATCTTCCGCTCACCAGATGTCGCTAGTTTTTTTTTATAGAATAAGGGTGACAAACGAGCACACAGTCCACCTGATGGTAAGTGGTCGCTGCGGCCCATAGACGTCTACATTTTTCCTCAATTAAGAATAAAAATGCAGATGCGCCGCCACCCCTGAGGACTGAGATGGAATGCCTCGTTTCCCTTAAAAAAGGGTCTCCGGTTCTCTACATTCACCATACGAAACACAGCAGCATTGAGCTGCTATTTTACGCTGGTATTCTGTGAGAGCGTGGTCCTACCACGGTCGAGCGGACCTATTCGTGCTACAACTATAATATAGCTGCAGTGTCGTCTGCCACCTAAAATGAAATCATTAAATTGTGTTTTACCTTATTTTGAATGCGAGTCTTGGATTACAATGTCCTTAAAGTTACATATATGTAATTGCAACTTTTTTTTTTGCAAAGGTTTTCTGCTGATTTGGTGGAAAACGTTTTTGGCTTCATGTTTCACGTCCAACGCTTGGTTTCATTGTATTGTTCAAATCTATAAGTATCGATTGTAAACTTATGTTTTCTTAACACAATTTTAGTAGCCTGACCCTACGTATGTATGTAAATATCAAAATATTTGAAATTAAATATTCAAATATTGTTTTTATTATTTTCAGACTTGTAGGTTTCCTCACGATCTTTTACTACACCGCCGAGCACGTAATAGATCAGCATTTAAATTGTAATCAACAATTTTATTTGTGTCGGCGGGGATCCAACCCGGGTTGCTCGCGTACTGTGACATCAGCGAGCGCTCAACCCCTGTGCCACAACTCTATGTATATATATATATATATATATATATATATATATATATATATATATATATATATATATAAATATATAAATAGAATGTAATAATTCTGTTTTTTCACCCACTTCCTGACGCCAGAATATTCTCAATCAATCACGAATATTAAAGAACCGAAGACTACAATAATTTCAAGACAATGACCTGGTATTTTTACTAAGATCATCACGGCTCATAATCAATGCGTCCATTTTAAGTATTTTTAACTCTAATATTATTTATATTAATGTCTTATTTTAGGTTACATTTATCGTGATGACATAATGCAGTTGTCGGTGATTCCTAAACAAATGATTTCGAAATCGTATTGTAGTTAAGAACCGTAGTAGAAGCTGTGACGTGATAATAGCTTAAAATTTCATAGTACGTGAGCGAGCTGATCGCATCACCATTGAAATTGTTTATCACAATTTAAATTTATAATTTAGACTTATCGGCAAATAACAATTTCGTGCAAAACCTGTACGTCTGAGTCATCCAAAATATTTCGAGATGATTTATTTAAGTCTGTAAACACGCTAGGGTAAGGCAGATAATTTCCTACTCAAAATTCTCTAACTTGCGCCTAACAATGTTAGGTGCGTACGTAGACAGTTATATAATTTTAAAACTACCTAAATCATGATTTTGAGGCTTTAAGTCAAATTTCTTATTTAATCATCTTCTTTCGAATCTTAATTAGGCGTTTTGGGTTTTGTTTGTATATATAATTATAAAGATTGCAATAATAAAAACTCAGTATATTAACGTGTAGCAGTTACAAATGCACGCAGCCGACATTACACCGTCAGTGACCTATGATTAGGTCCGTATGTTTATTCATCGCACCGCTGCTGGTCCGGACTACTCGCGACGCATTCGGTAATAATGAATCGCTTTCCGGTTATTTTAGCACCAATTTTAATTTAAATACGATTCTGAATGACTAACTAACCCTGTGATGGACGATTTTATTTATGCAATTACTGTTTTCGGACTAAAATGATATTCCTAATTGAAATCCTATTAGCGGCCGGCGAATTTAGAGTTATGCGTTCAAAAGTTATTATTTATGATTATTAACTTACCTGACGTCTATGACTGCTTTCACTCAACTGTCAGCGTTGATTTAACGAGTGTTTAGTGTTATTATATTAGTATAAGTACAAAACGATCGAAAGTTTTTGTCAAAAGAATAATAATTTCGTTTTACAAAATTGTGATTCTTTGTCATTAAACCATAAAAACAACTAAAAGTTAAATTTAGAAGCGTTTTATTCGAATGTACTACGTACAAACTTATGTTTTTTTTTATAGGAGAGGGGGCAAACGAAAAAACGAGCATGCGGCTCACCTGATGGTAAGTGACTACCGCCGCCTATGAACAACTGCAACACCAGGGGAACCAGGGGGAATTACAGATGCGTTGCCGGTCTTTTAAAAAGGAGTAGGCTCTTTTCTTGAAGGTCCCTAAGTCGTATCGGTCCGGAAATCGCTGATGGTAATCGATTCCACAACGAAGTTGTGCGAGGAAGAAATCATCTTCTAAATCGCACAGTGGTGGATCGCCAATCATCCAGATGGTGTGGATGGTATCGGGAATTCTGCCGCGATGTGCGGTCGTGAAATTTGGCGGTAAGGATTAATCTGGACAATTCCTCAGAGCACTCCCCGTGGTAAATGCGAAAGAAAATGCAAAGAGATGCAACATCTCTTCGCAGTGCCAATTAATCGAGCCGATCGGAAAGGACTCGGTCGTCGACGATTCGAGCCGCTCTGCGGTGGATGCGGTCAAGTGGAAGGAGCGGGCACTGGGGTGCCCCGGCCCAGAGATGGGAAGAGTATTCCACGTGAGGCCGAAACTGCGCCTTGTAAAGTTGCAGACGGTGTGCCGGCGTGAAATACTGTCCCGCTCTGCTGAGCACGCCAAGCTTTTTAGTGGCCAATTTTTTAATATGTTTTGTTTTTTTTTTTTATAGAATAAGGGTTTTGTGAAGTAATAAAAACGCATCGACCTAACAATTGGCGACCAAAGGCTTCAAATTACGTCTGTCGGATTAGTATATACAGGGTAATTTTTCAAAGAGTAGCCAAATTTTAAACTTAAGTTCAGACATAAATAAATTTTTTACCGCAGTTTTGAATTATATGAGTAAATAAAGCTTCTACTTTTATTTGAAATTATCCCAAATTCATTTGAATGTGATTTATTGGCACAACGTTTTTGCCTACCGATCGACCCTTACGAATTTGTGCGTGCGCAGTTAAATCAGTTAAAAACAATGCATTATCACGCATTTTGAATTTAAAAGATAATAAGGACAGAATGTTTGAGAGTTTGAGATTTTTTTAATTAATTTTTCTTCACCATTTGCCTATATTACTTATTCTGAATTTTCTCTGCAAATTTGGCCGGTTATTGCAAAATAACCCCGTATATCAATGATGTTATGTGTTACTACTAACGTAAATGCATATTATATTATTCTAGCTTCGGTGGTATCTGCTTTTGATTGACATGCAATTTACAGGGTTGCCTCGCCTAAAAACCATTTATAATTGAAGTTTAGCATTTTTTTTTTACAAAATACGAGTAACAATTTGTTTATTTTTTTACGTAATAGAGCCATGCTAAAGCTATATTACGTGGTGTAATACTAGCGTAAAATAGCAGCTTTACGCTGCTGTGTTTCGAATGGTGAGTGTAGAGAACCGGAGATCCTTTTTACTGGAAAAGAGGTATTCCATCTTAGTCCTCTCGGGTGACAACGCGTCTGCATTTTGATTCGTAATCGCGGATAGATGTATATAGATTTCGGATGGACATCCGAAATCTGCAAACAACAAATAAAGCTACTTATAGGTGTATTATCATGTCTTTATTAGACGTGATAATATATCTGTCTATATATCGTTAAGGTAGAATATCTAAATCGTACCGTCTTCGCTAGACGTAAATCACCAACACCGGCACCTGCGAGCAGCGTCAAGGTATAAGGCGTCTGGCACTGCGCTCGTTAATCTGTCTGCCAAGCATGATCATTAAAGCATATCCTCCCTACAACGGGAGAGGATCTCATGTCCAGGAGTGTACTTTGAAGGCTGATGAAAAAGAAGCAGCCTTACAATCTGTTATTACACCGGTACTTTTGTCCTTTACTGGCACGATGCAGTACGAGGCACTGCTGCTTGGAGACACCTACCGGAAATTCATGTGGCAAAAAAAAATAAATTAAAAAATACGGGTGAATGCCGTTCGAAAAAAAAGGGATGTTTTCACGGTCCTCGAAAAAATATTTCTTTCGATAACTTTCGAAAAACAAAAACAGAACCTACTGTCTAATAAGCAAGTACTCTGATCCATAATGAATCCATGTTGAATAATTCATGATGAATATCCCACACAGTTATTGTTTAATTTACTTCTTTAATTGCAGAAAACTCATTTGAATGCGATACAAAGTAATCAACCTTCGACATCGAAAGACAAGCGAAGAAAAACAAATGCTACATCATTGCCCATTTTAAAAGAGCTCCCCCCTGCTCAATCTAAGCCGGAGGTGGATTCTGATAAGGATATACCGAACAAAGATGAATTACTAAAGGACTTTGAAATTGATGACAAATTTGAGAGTATGGTGGATACAATCGATTTAACTTTTGATTGAGTAAATGTTTATGAATTATCATGTTGTTTTTGTTACCTTTCATCAGTTAAAAAAATCTCAACTGTCATTGCTCAAGACTTTTTTACAGCGTGGTTTTCTATTGGTAAGACTCCTTTTCTGTTTATTAGTCCGTTTGGGTAGGTACTCCCTCTTACCTATTTCTGCCGGTGAATTGCAGTGCTTGCACAGCCGTTCCGATCTGGAGGATATAATATAGTGTCAGTAGTTTATACGTGGTAGAGCCAAGCTGTAGCTATATTAATAGCATAGTTGTAGCACAAATGAGTCGGCTCGACCGGGGAAGGACCACTCTCACAGAATAAAATAGCAGCTTAATGCTGCTGTGTTTCGTATCGTGAGTGTAGAGAACTGGAGACCCTTTTTACTGGAAACGAGGCATTCCATCTTAGTCCTTACGGGTAACAACGCATCTTCATTTTGATACGCAAACGTGGATAGATGTAGATGTCTATGGGCCACAGCAACCACTTACCATCAGGTGGACTGTGTGCTCGTTTGTCACCATATACTATAAAAAAGTATTGCAGGCTGTGCTGTGCTGTGTGTGTTTCATCTTAGTATGAAAAAAATGAAATGAAACACATCTTAGCCGTACGTATACGTAACGTATTTTTTAACTATTTTATTTCTAATTTTATTTTGGTAGAGCCATGCTGCAGTTATATTAGTAGTATAGTTGTGCCACGAATGGGTCGGTTCGATCGGGGAAGGACCACGCTCTCGCAGAATACCAACGTAAAATAGCAGCTTAATGCTGCTGTATTTAATATCGTGAGTGTAGAAAACCCGATACCCTTTTTTCTGGAAACGAGGCATTCCATCTCAGTACATTTTGATTCTTAATTGAGGATATATTATGTAGCCCATTCACCCTCATTTTCTAAAAGAAAAAAACAAAGCAAATTGGTTAAGTTATAAAAAATATTAAAAATATAAAAATTACAAAGAGTATGACACATCTGTTTAATATGATTTCGTATGTGGTCAATTCATTCCACATTGTATAGTCATGGTGCAACTATTTATTTATTTATTTATTTATTTAACAATTTATGTACACACAAAATAATGTTACAAGGAAGAGAAAAAAAAAGATATTTTGTACAAAGGCACTGCTTATTTCATATTAAAATTTCTTCCACAACTATGTTTGTAGTATGAATGCGTATCGATTGCGAAAGAACCACGCTCTCACAGAATACCTGTGTAAAATAGCAGCCTAATGCTATTGTGTTGCGTATAGTGAGTGTGTAAAAAACGGAGACCGTTTTTACTGATAACAAGCACTCTACCTTAGTCTTAAGGGTTGATAACGTATCCTCATTTGGTTCGAGAATGGATGTAGGCCACAGCATCCACTTACCATCAGTTAGACTGTGTGGCCGTTTGTCAACTTTATTCTGTATGAATAATCAGCCGATTGAAGAATTAGGCTCCAACGACGGGCCTGTAAATCCAACCAAAAAATGACAAACCACAAATCCCACAGACTGGTGTTTGAAGGAGCATTACCAGTGCAAAGGTATCACAGCTCTGCCCGCACCATCCCACCTGCCCAGCTTGGTGAGTAATATTTTTTCAAGAAATGTGTATCAATAGCCGTATTTTTGGCAAAGCTTTGGCCTCAAAAATGTGATAAGAAAAGAATATATTAAATATTTAGATGTTTTTTGTGATAGTTACGTTTCTGTCAGCTACTCAGAAGTCAAACTATAAAATGTTCTATAGGTAAAGTTTTTATTCTTAGATCTTTTTAAATAGACCTCAAACATCATCTAACTATATAAAGTTTTATGCGTTTGAATCACTTTTTCCATTCCGCCTCAGATAACTCTTCTTATCGTTGCTACTGCCCGAACGCTGATAGCACACCCTCCGGCGGTGAAACCCACACACGGTAGTTGCCTGCGGAGTACCGTGTTCAGTAGTTCGTTGCTTCACAGCAGTGAACACTGGCAAGCATTTGGTAGTATACCATTCGGCATTGATCCTTCTTCGATTTCGTTAAGGAACTAACACCAGGCACCCCATCAAAGTTAAGAAAAGTACTGATCATAATCTTGCCTGCACTTCTGGATCGCTTTACTTTGTTAGGCGTTGGGTCATTTTCAAACCGTCGACTGGCGCTTCGTTTCTGGATCGTATTGATAAATCCAAGATTCATCACCTGTAGTAATGTCGTAAATACGCTGATACTTCTTCAAAATTAGTAATCAAGTCTCGGCACCATTCCATGCAGGCTTCTGAGCCTCGGTGAGGTTGTGTGTACATTATATTTTATGTTATTCGCCTATTCTCTTCTATTAAATTTTTCACAGTTAGCATGCTCTTTTCTGTAACAGCCGTCAACGGGTGACCAGTCCACTCTTAAAGTTATACCTACATTTGTACTGAAATTTGTTACAACAAGGGTACACGCTTGCCAATATTGAATATAGCTATAAATGCCATTTGAAGTCTATCAAACGTTTCATCTGGTTAGGCGACGTGTTAAATCGTAAAAAATCTTCGCGGGAAAATGTTTCCAATGCAGACCATTTTAATGGAATACGAAATTTAAGTTAGCTCGTAAAATTTGAAGGGAAATTGAAAATTGGAACATTCGAATTTTTACTTGTAAATAATCGTTTTTCAAAATAAATTATAACTGGCCAGTGTTTCATATAATTCCTTTTCGCACAACTTTCTGCGTGGCCTGTCGTATTCAAGGTATAAATGATATTTGGACAGGGCTGGATTTAAAAATTGTATGGCCCTGGGGGCAACTACGAAGTGGAGACCAATCATGTTTCAAGGAATACAAGATTTTTTTTGTTTGTTGTGTTTATTTTAAAAGGTTTTAATCATTTTGATTTTGGAATATAAGCTTTGCTTACTGCATTTCAATATTATCCTTTTATTTTCCACGTTATTTCCTAGCTAATTTCACGAAAAAGAAAAGCGGTCTCACTTGTGGAGCACCGAGGCTTCTGTCTTTGTTCTGATTCAACTCTCCTAAATTCAGCCCATTATATGAGTTAATTATCGTAATTGGCGTTAAAGTTTACTACCTAAAATCATCTCGTGGACACTGGACAGGAGATGAGCAGCTGCATCTTCCATATGAACAACTAAAAATCGTAAAAAACTGCGGTTGCTAATCTGCTTACCAAGCGTGGCAACTATAACAAATAGCACCTGTGAGACAATCTATAGCAGCAGTGGACTTATGGTAGTCTGTAAATAGTAAATCTATATATATATATATATACTCTATACAAATAAATAAAATTGAAATGTCTTTTTGTAATGTCAAAATTACAGTGTTTTACTAAATGCATATGAAAGTAAATACGGTACTTATAACTAAAATACAATTTTTAAAATTTTTGTCTGTCTGTCTGTCCGTTTGTTCCGGCTAATTTCCGAAACGGCTGGACCGATTTGGATGGGACTTTCACTGGCAGATAGCTGATTTCATAAGGAGTAACTTAGGCTACTTTTATTTTAGAAAAAGAATTAGGGTTCCGCGCAAAAACATAAAAATAATAACACGCGAGCGAAATCGCGGAGAACAGCTAGTGAATAAATAAAATTTGAGTTTAATGCAAATAATTTTTGATACATTTTATTCGAAGCATGAAGACAACATGAATGTCATAAATCCAAAATGGTAAATATATTCGAACACAACGCATAACCTTTTGTGCCTACCGTACAATTCGGCGGTACATATGTATAGATGAGCGGGCCGCCAAAAAACTCGTTATAACGAAACACAATTACCGACGGTTTGGAGAATCCTTAGAGCAGCGAGAGATCTCGCTCCGAGTGCTTTAAAATATTGTCTGCAACATGATTGTTCTTTTTTGCATAGTGTTGTTAAAAATTTAGGCAAATAATACGCGAAAATTGTAAAGGTAACTACACACCTTCACATAAATAGAATTTATCAGTTCTACATTTTTGCTTCTTCTCATCCATGTTCAAACAGGTTGAGCATGGCTTTGCTTTATTCATCCATCCTTAAAAATCCACTGCTGGACATGGGTCTCTTTTGTAGTAAGTGGGGCTTGCCTTAACGGTCAGGCATAGCAGGTTTGCATAGCAGGATTGACGGTCGCCAGTCTTCAGTGCCATATATACGAGACATACCTTTAACGCTGCTGTTCGTCACTGTTAGGGCGCGTTCCGACGACACACACCCGCTACGCGCACGCCACGCGCGTCAGCACCCGCGTCTAACTCGCTTTGAAATTTGTTGCGTATAATTTGAGTCTTATGACAAATCAATAAATCTGAAATTGCATTTATCGACGTTCAACCGCACACGCCTTGCCCACGCTACGCGCCCGCCTCGTTCCCGCTCCGCGCTGATCCCGCGCTCACCCCGCACACGCGCTTTTTATACAATTTCAGATTTATTGATTTGTCATAAGACTCAAATTATATGCAACAAATTTCAAAGCGAGTTAGAGGCGGGTGCTGACGCGCGTGGCGTGCGCGTAGCGGGTGCGTGTCGTGGGAACGCGTCGTTATCGGTATTTTACGTCTGACGTAAACAAGATGGCTTTACTCTCATCTCTCGGAAGACGCCTCTTATGACATGCGGACGAAATAGGGTGATAGATTCGCTGGCACTGTCTTTACATTGAATTCTCTTAGAATAGAGGATTGTTGTGAACACCTCGCTTCTATTGCAGATGTCTAGCACTTTTGACGCTGCTTCCTATAGTTGTTCTGGTTTACTCTTTTAAATATAGTTTTGAATGTTATGTAACTTAGGTCTTTTTTATAGCTGTTGTTTTATTCATATGTTGAAGTACCTAATACTGTTAACGTTTAGTTTTGTTCCTTACAACGGGGGAGATTCTCTGCAGTGGACTTTAACGGACTGATGGTCAACGTTGTTAACGTTATTTATTTATTTCGTTAATGTTGTGATTTCGAAAAATTGAAGGAGCGCGCTTAAGTTTATTTAATATTATCAGCAACATTTATAGGCTTTAAATGTCATATGGTCAATGACGCTACAATGACGTGCCAACGCAACGAATCGAGGAATCGAGGCTTACTCAACCGTCCCACTTGCACTCGTTTCCCAAATTCATGTATGTATATTGTTCGCGAAGTGTTTTCCTTACATTTATTGCACACAGACGATCACCCAAGCCGGGAACGATATTTATATGTCATACAAATAGACATGTTTTACGAGAATCGAATTCGCGGCCTATAGTGCCGCAGCCAAACGCTAAACCACTGTGATAACGAACTGTAATGATCCTTGCATTACGATGTCACATATTATTATAATAAGTTCAAAGTTATTATCAACTCAACGCTATTCGCTGTCCTTGGTCGTGAATTACTCCTATAACGACAGTTAGAGTATAATGAGATTTTTACAATTCAACAGTAGCACATTACGGGGTGCTGTTTGTCAGCTCGCTTTCCCCCTGCCCCGTCGCCGCTTCTGACCACCCCCTGTGGTTAAAGGTTATTAAGAAGCTTTGTTAATGAATTTCATGTAGATCACTCTGTATACACTTCGTGTTGTTATACATCTGTTTTAAACACCTCGATCAAGAATCTACGAATATGGCGGACAATTTTTTCTACGTGGTAGAACCATGCTGCAGCTATATTAGTAGTATAGATGTAGCACGAATGGCTCGGCTCGATCGAGGAAGGACCACACTCCTACAGAATATCAGCTATAATAGCCGCTTAACGCTGCTATGTTTCGTATGGTGAGTGTAGAGAACCGGAGACCCTTTTTACTGGAAACGAGGCATTCTATTTTAGTCCACAAGGGTGTCAACGCATTAGCATTTTGATTCGAAATCAAGGATAGATGTAGATGTCTATGGGCCACAGCAACCATTTACCATCAGGTGGACAACGTGCTTGTTTGTCACCCTTATCCTATAAAAAAGAATAAATACACATTCACCGACTATGGAAGTGTCTTATGCGGAGAAAGATCATAAGAACTAAAGAATGGAACTATTTAACACGCTTTTATTAGTTTCACTTGTATCTATCATCTATTTATCTATATGACGGAATCTTTTAATTTAATTTCCACTAACTAATTGACTTGAAAATTTGTAATACAATAATTAATTAACCTTATCCTAATAACCTGATCAACTTCTTCTCGCTGGCTCTTTCTAGGACAGTGATATTTTCTGAACCAGTGGTAAAAGCAAAAAATTACTTTCAATAATAATTACTTGTAATATATATTGAATAGAAATTTACCTATTCTACTCTATTCTATTCTACTTGCTTATTTAATATTGTATAAATGATTTGGGTGACAGCCGTCAATGAACCTGTGGATAAAAGCGTGTGTTACATAATGATTTTAGTGTATTTTAAGCACTGTTTAATATTACAATATTGTGGAACTGTTGTTGTTTCAAACAAAACAAACAAATTGTTAGATATGTGTCTCCGCCGTTGTAGGAAGGGTTTGCATTAATTGTAGCAATACAATTGGGAACACAGGCTAAGCGCAGATTAGCAGCAGAAATATGTAACAGGATGGCGCCTACCTAGTCAAGAATTCTAGGCAAAAATAAAATTTACCGCCACCATACCATAGACATCATTTTTAAAAGGTTTGTCCATATAAGCGAAAGTGGCATTTGGCATTGATACGTGGTAGAGTCATGCTGCAGCTATATTAATAGTATAGTTGTAGCACGAATGGGTTGGCTTGACCGGGGAAGGACCACGCTCTTACAGTATACCAGCGTAAAATAGCAGCTTAATGCTGCTGTGTTTCGTATGGTGAGTGTGGAGAACCGGAGACCCTTTTTACTGGAAAAGAGGCATTCCATCTTAGTCCTCACGGCTGACAACGCATCTGCATTTTAATTCGCAAACGAAGATAGATGTAGACGTCGATGGGTCGCAGCAACCACTTACCATCAGGTGGACTGTGTGCTCGTTTGTCACCCTTATTCTATAAAAAAGTGGCATAGAACACAGTTCCAGGCTCTTGAGCGAAAACTCTTGAATGCATGACTGCTAAACCGTACATATCTAAAGAAAAAGAATATAAAAGTTTATGGGGTACGCCTATTGTTGTATCTCTTTAGTATCGTGAGATACGATTCAGGATTGAGGACGTCCACTACTTATTCAATTAAATTCACCCATTGTTTTTAATTACAATAATACCGCACTCGCGATGCATTGTTCCTAATTACGGTCATTAACCGGCTATCTACACCTATTGTGTGCAAGGGTGCGGGATTTCAACAACTACATCTAGTTTCTTTATTATTATCATTTATTTGAAATTATATTTTGAACAAATTATACACCGACATATAATTATTGACCATTGTAACGTTCCGCAAGAAAACATTCGTAAAATCTGGCATAAAATTATGAAAATGATCAAAGAAATAAAAAAACCGTTTGTATACTTAAAAAAAACCAAATAACAAAATTTTAAAACGTCCGTCTTACGATTAAACAATTATTGTATTTAGTAAAAGGTACAAGCTACTAAATTAATGACATCGCATATTATGAAGACTTCGTAGTTTAGCGTGGAATACCAGCTCAATGCTGCTGTGTTTCCCATGGTGAGTGTAGAGAAACTGAGACCTTTTTTTACTGGAAACGAGGCATTCCATCTTTCCTCAGAGTGGTCATCTGCATTTTGATTCTTAATTGAGTTTATATGTAGATGTCTATGGACTACAGTATCCACTTACAGGTGGACTGTGTGCTCGTTTGTCCCTTATTCTACAAAAAAGGACTTCACATCTAACCATAGACTATATCACAATATATATATATATATATATATACTTATATGAGATATCAGACCTACACCGTCTCAACTCTAAATTTTGCATTTTCAGCTATCACTAGTGAAATGAAGTGAAATGAATTACCTATTACTTTTTGAGGCGATAAAATTGTTCTAAGCTTTCGTTTCTCAAATGGTTATCGTTTGAGCACCGAAAGTCATCGTACGTAGTCGTCCGCGGGTACTCAAAACGGGAACCACACTTTGTCAACGAAGCTACTGCTCGGCGTCAACTATATCAGACGACCCTTACTCATCTTAGTTACATACATATATTATATACAAACATACATAGGATATATAGCCTGTTATAACTGAATACTTAGCTTACTGCAGGGTGTATAGACTAAGAGGAAAGAGAGCTTCATATTCATAACATATAAACACTCACGCTTGTCACCCAGAGGGGTAGGCAGAAACTACGGACCATCCATTTGGCTCGACCCTGACACACCTTTCTCGCCGCCTTCACGTCCTATACGCTGTATATACCTACGCATACGTTCTCATCGGTTAAGGGTACTCTTAATTTGGCCCATCTTCAATATATCGTTAATTTGGTCGATAAACTTCCATCTCGGATTCTGAAAATCATTTTTGTAATATAAAATATTTTTTTTTTATAGGATAAGGGTGACAAACGAGCACACAGTCCACCTGATGGTAAGTGGTTGCTGCGGCCCATAGACATCTACATCTATCCTCTATTACAAATCAAAATGTAGATGCGTTGTCACCCGTGAGGACTAAGATGGAATGCCTCATTTCCAGTAAAAAGGGCCTCCGGCCACCTGCACTCACCAAGCGAAACGCAGAGGTAAACCTCTACTTCACGCTGGTATTCTGTGAGGTCGTGGTACCACCCCGGTTCGAGCCGGCCCATCCGTGCGACAGCAAAAGCTGCCGCGTGGCTCTACCACTGTTAAAAAATATTATCTTAGGTTTTGATTAAACTCCACCTCGACGAGTTATGTCACTGTTGCGTGAAGGGAATGCGATGGCAACACGATCACGACACGATCGTAAACACTCAGTCAATTCGTTGCCAAGTTTGTTGACAAGTGAGCCCTGAGAAAAATGTGGGTGGTCTGAAATGCACGACACGAGGTTACGCATGGTCTATGTTTTTTTAGAAGAGGGGGCAAACGTCCCGCTTACTTGATGGTAAGTGTCGACCGCTGCCCATGAACAACTGCATGGGCAGCGGTCGTGACATGAAAAACTCCTAGTAAATTGACGGCTCCGTGGCGCAGTGGCTTAGCAATGAGTTGTTGCGCCGGGGGCCGAGGGTTCGAATCCCGCACGGAAAAACTATTTGTATGGCCTGCAAATAATTGTTCCGGGTCTGGATGTTTGTCCTCGTGCAATTTATGTTTGTAAACTGCCTCCATAATACAGGAGGAAAAAAATAAAAATAAATCGCACAGTGGTAGACCGCCTAGCATCCAGATGTTGTGGATGGTATCGTGAGTTTTGTCGTGTGTCGTACATAACTGTCATTTAAATTAAAGACGTTATAAGGTTGCTAGTTTTTGAGTCGTTACTATCTGAAACGAACTTAAGAATAAACTCGGGCAGTTTTCTATCGCTTTCCAGTTCGTAATAAAAAAAATATCTCACTAATATTGTACAGAACATTAGAAATCAGTCGCAATCAATATAAATTAATCGCCGTGTTTAAACTTTTTTTATTCTTACAAATGTAATAAAATTAAAACCTTTAAAACAAGGATTAAAACAAATTTGAGTCGTAATGTTAATTTCCGTGCGAGACAAAGCGGAGGGAGAGCTGGTCGATCTAGGATGCCTGGACGGAACTGAGACGCTAGATCGTACGTAGGGACAGCGTAGCGCTATGCCGGCTGGAGATAGGCCTGCGGTGCTCATTAAAATATGTAAATGTTACTCTGAGACATTACGCAGATAGGTGCTTCTGACTTATTGACTGGATGGTGTTATGCTAAATGAACACAGTTGCGGTTATATTTTGGCGTTGTTCTTGCCAGATTTTTTTACATCATATAAAAATAAAGGTATTTGGTTAATATTACAATATATGGATGATCTATAATCTATAAACGATTATTTAGCTGGCTGCTCCTATTTGAGAGGAGAACGAGTTTTAGTTGCTTGAAGTCAAGTTAACAGGGTGATATTTTTTTTTAAAACTTCGCACACCTATCAGGGACCGATGAAAATGCAATAATTTAAATAGTTTATCCAATTATTCTTCTCAGTATCGTCAGGAATGCATAAAACAACTACGATTTCTGCCAGTTCAATCTACTGTTAGCCGCTTAAAAGAACAGAAAATAAATAATAGTATAAAAAACTAAAAAAAACCACGCTTTTGTAGATAACCTACGAGTAACTAAAAAGTAGAAAATAAAAAAAAATCAATATGTTTAAAAATGTTTAAAATAAGAAAATAGTGATTAACATAAAAAAATCATTTTATTCTAAAAAAAGTGTGGGGTGCTTAATGTCATTTGTAGTAAATATTTTTGTGGATATTTGTAAAATTAACATCATCTTATAAACATCTGAAAAAGCACCCCAAGTATTTTTACAATAAAATTAATTTTTATACACTCGAAACACATTACCCTCCTTTTGAGGTAGTCGAGTAAAAAGAATCATCGCTTCTGCATTTTGATTTTTAATAGACGAGAAATGTAGATATCAATGGGTCACACCACTGTCGTCATCCTCATACGTTCATCCACTTACTATCAGGTGAACTGTGTGCTCGTTAGTCACCTTTATTCTATAAAAAAGAATTAAAATAACGCTTTGTAAAACATTTTTGACCACAACTTGAAATGTAAATACCCGCAGTAGCCAACATGCCTTCCTTGCATGGCAACTATGGCAAAAATTTTCACGTGGTAGAGCCATGCTGCGGCTATATTAGTAGTATAGTTGTAGCACGAATGGGTCGGATCGACCGGGGAAGGACCACGCTCTCACAGAAAACCAGCGTAAAATAGCAGCTTAACGCTGCTGTGTTTCGTATGGTGAGTGTAGAGAACCGGAGACCCTTATTACGGGCAAAGAGGCATTCCATCTTAGTCCTCACGGGTGGCAACGCATCTACATCTTGAGTCTTTATTGATGATAGATGTAGATGTCTATAGAGACATTCCGCCTGTGGCACCGCTCTCGAGCGGTCGTGTCCAGGTAGTCCGCGCATCCGTCCCCGTACGGTAGTGCTCTCTCGCTCTCGCGCCTCCGCTGTCCTGCTCGCGCTTACAGCGTCGACGCCTTGGTGAGTCATTTTACGCTAACTCCAGTTACTACCTCCCTGTCTCCGGGCGGGGCGGTTTGACTGTTGGTCTTGCTTGTTATTGTTATTTTTATTGTTAATTCTTTTGTTAACTATTTCTAATTTTGTTTTCGTTATTTATTTGTATAACGTGTACGTGTATATACTGTTTCTAGGGAGTTACTTGCTCTTTTCAGAGCAAGGCCCTGCTCTTTTGAGAGCAGGGGCACTTACTCCTAGAATAAAAACGTCCCGTTCTTCTCAGAACGGTGATCCCGCCCTTACTGTTTAGGTACATAACGTCTCTGTTCTTTTCAGAACAGCACCCACTAGCCCCTTCCGTATCAAATACGTTTCGTAAAACTACTGCCCTCAACATGTCCACAATTACCCAAATTAAGTCCCTCGTCGCCGCCCTAAACCAAACTCTTGGTCTGGGCCTAAACCTCGATGAGACGGCCCTTGCCGCCATCGCCGCCCATGTTACTCCCCCTGCCCGTCAGGCACTCCAACCGCCGCCCGTACTTGCGGCCTACCTAGAGACAAAGAACTCTTTCGCCCCATTAGAAATGGAGTACGCATGCTCCGAGTCCTCTGCATCGGCCTCCCGGAAGAGGCCCGCCACCAATTCTGGCACCGGCTCATCGGAGTCCTGTGACTCCGACGGAACCGGGGATTCTTCGTTCACCACGGTGAACTCCAAGCGCAACGGTAAACGCGCCGCTAAAAACCGCACCCTCCCTGTCTCAGCGGCCCCTGCCGCTCCTTCAACCTCCGCAGCTCCCGCTGCCGCCTCTGCCCCCGCTGCCTCAGCCCCACTTATGTCACTAGACATTCCCGCTCCGACCAAGCCAGCCTCTCGCTGTGCTCCAGTCCTTGCCAAGAAGCAAGTCCCGCCCCCTGTCTTCCTAAGAGACAAGGCTAAATTCACAGAACTCTCCAAAACCTGCTACAACGCAGGCATAAAATATGACCACGCCATCAACCTCGGGGAGGCTATTAAGATCATCCCCCAATCAATCGACGACTTCCGGCGACTCACCAGGCTATTCACAGCCGAACGAGTTTCTTATCATACATACGCTCTTCCGGAAGAGCGCAAAGTCAGGGCGGTCATCCGCGGCGTCCCCTTCGAATTTTCAAACGAAGAAATCCTTGAGGACCTTAAGTCCCAAGGTTTCCCCGTAGAAGCCGTGCACAAAATGCACAGTAGAACAGGCCAGAGGTTCTCTCTTGCCCTAGTAATTTTAACCAACGTGCCGGAGGCGAAAGCCATCTTCCGGCAGGTACGCACAGTGTGCGGCCTGTCGAGAGTGAGGGTTGAGCCTCCACATAGGCGCGGGTTCCCGGCGCAGTGCCACCGCTGCCAGCTGTATGGTCATGCGGCGGCCAACTGCTCCGCCCCACCCAGGTGCGTTAAGTGCCTTGAACCCCACAACACTAAAGAGTGTCCTCGGCCCAAAGACGCCGAATCCCCACCCGCGTGTGTCCTGTGTAAACAAACGGGCCACCCGGCTAACTACAGAGGCTGCCCTTGCGCACCTCATCCTCGCCCCAGTAGGCAAGCTCCACCGCCGGTCAATGACCGCTCATTCCCGGCTCTTTACCAACGGATGCCCCGTCAGGGCCTTTCTCAGCCCACCCAGGGCTTCTCTCGACCCTCTCAGGGTCCTCCTAGGCCCCCTCAGGGCACTATTCGGCCCCCTCCGGGCTTCTCTCAGCCTATGCAGCCTCCAGTTTTTCCCTGGGGCCCCAAAAAGGCAGTACCACCGCGGACATCCTCCGCCCCTCAACCACAACAATCACAGCCCTCAATGGCTGATGACCTAAAAACGGTGTATTCCGCAATTAGGAACATCAACGTTGAGGAAATCGCTGTGTTAGCACGCAAATTGCGCGCTGCGAGGTCCCCTCAGGACCGTCTCCTCGCTCTTGCAGAGCATCATAATCTTTTGTGCTCATTGTAAGTTAAGTTAACTAATTAACTTAACTCACAATGACAGAGCAGTTTGCTCTACCGAAATCCCACGGTCGTATCAAACCTAAGGGTTTATCGCTTGTATCCTTTAACATTCGCGGTTTGCGAAATAACCTCCCAGAGCTTAAGCTCTTTCTTCAAAATCGTGAAACCGATTTCCTCCTCCTACAGGAAACTAATCTCAATACTAAGGACACTAAAGGCCTTTCCATCAAAAACTTCTCTCTTCTTCGTAATGATAGACCCGACCGCCGAGGCGGCGGTACGGCCATTTATTACAAGAAGACACTCCACTGTTCTCCCATTTCTACTCCGCAACTTTCCAACATGGAAGCCACGGTATGCAGGCTAGCTATGACTGGACATCAGTCCATCTTCATAGCCTCCTGTTACATCCCTTCTAAAACCCTTCCCCTCAAAAAAGATTTTGAGGCTATTTTATCTCTAGGCAATTCAGTCATTATGTTTGGAGATTTTAACTCCAAGCATACTGAATGGACATGCCGTACTACCACCCATAGTGGCAAGTTACTGCTCGATATCACGCAGTCTCTTGATATTACCGTCCACAGTCCTCTCGGTGTTACTCACTTTCCCGATAACACCGACTATGCCCCCGATGTACTAGATTTTGCGTTACTCAAAGGAGTTTCTCTCAACCTTAGGGCAATCGAGACACTAGACGATCTAGGATCCGACCACCGACCGGTCTCTCTCATTCTTGGCCATCAGCCACCACTCCCAACACCCTCTACTAAAACCTTCACAAATTGGAAGGGCTTCAAGGAGTCCCTAGCGAAAGCTCTGGACTCACAGGACTCCCCCATCTCCTTATCTTCGGACTTAGACAGTCCTGAAAAAATCGACACCGCGGTCGATTCACTCTCCACCCTTATTAAAACCTCCCTTAAGGAGAATGAAAGGGTCGTCCCGGTTGCTAATAATAGTGGGCTTCCCCTGCATATTAGCAACCTATTAAAAGCCAAAAAAGCTGCTTTCCGGAGAGCAGCAAAATATCCCACGCCCGAATATAGGCGCACGGCCAATCGTCTTCAACGAGAACTCCGTTTCCGCCTCTCTGAATTTCGAGACCTCGAAAAGAGTAAGCTCATGGAGAATATCTCTCCCTCTCATACAGCGTACTATCAGATGGCAAGAGCCCTCCGCATAGACGCTATCTTCCACACTCCCCCTCTCTCCCGTCCCGACGGTACGGTAGCCTTTGAGGACGAGGAAAAGGCTGAGTGCTTTGCAGACAGCATTGCCGCTCAATGCTCTCCTAGCTCTCAACCCGTAGACCCCTCACACGTCCAGGCAGTGGAGGATGAGGTCCGCCACCGGAACTCGCCCCCTACAGCCTCCGAACCTATCTCTGTGTCCAATGATGAGCTTTCATCCCTCATCAAAGGACTTAAGCCTAAAAAGGCTCCGGGCGCGGATGGCATCTCCAACCAAGCCCTAAAAAACTTTCCTGAGCAGGTGCTAACCCTTTTATCTATTATCTTCAATGCCTGCTTCAACCTTAGTTACTTTCCCACTACGTGGAAAGAGGCAACTGTGATTGGTATTCCCAAGCCAGGCAAGCCTCTTAATCTCCCCTCCAGTCATCGTCCCATTAGCCTCCTCAAGGCCATGGGCAAGCTCTTTGAAAGAGTCATTCAAAATCGCATGAGGCGCCATCTGTTTCCCACAGACGGTGACCCTCTTATCATTCCCCATCAATTCGGTTTCCGAGCGAAACACTCCTGCCCCCAACAAGTTCACCGTATTGTGGAATATATCCTCAGCGGTTTTTATCCCCGTCGTCATAAGACTATCGCGGTCTTTTTCGACATCGCCAAAGCCTTCGATAGAGTCTGGCATACAGGCCTTATCTACAAACTATACAAAATAGGTCTCCCCGATCGTCTAGTACGTCTCGTGGCCTCTTATCTTAATCATCGTACCTTTCGTTTTAGACACGAAGGCACGCTATCTTCACAGCGCCCCATCAAAGCTGGTGTCCCTCAGGGCTCAGTTCTTGCTCCTCTGCTGTACATACTGTTCACCAACGACATTCCCATTCCGCCGAAAGGTGTTCAGCTCTCCCTCTTCGCAGACGACACTGCTCTCTACTGCAAAGGTATCTCGCTACCTTTCATACGGAACAAGGTCCAAAAGTCAGTTGATGACCTAGGAGCTTGGTTCAAAAAATGGCGCATCGATGTGAACCCGGAGAAGAGCTCCGCCGTTCACTTCGATTATAAACGACGCCGTCTCAAAAACACTCCACCAATACGTATGCTAGGGACCCCTGTCCCCTGGCATACGTCTGCCAAATATTTAGGTGTCACTCTAGACACAGGGCTAACTTTCAGGCCCCACGTCAAAAGAGTAACCCGTCACGCACGTTTTTACCTGAATAGGCTCAACAGTATGTTGGGCCGACACAGTAAAATGTCCCTCAGAAACAAGCGTACCCTTTATAAGGTCTGTATACGACCAGTCATGTCCTACGCGGGCCCCATTTTCGCCCACTCTAACCCTAAAATTATTAATGAACTCCAAGTAGTTCAAAACCTTTTCTGTCGTCGAGCTGCGAACGCACCTTGGTACGTCCGCAATGCCGACCTTCATCGGGACCTAGAGCTCCCTACAATTCAACAATTCCTTAAAAAACTCTCTGAGAACTTCTTCAAAGCCTCAGAGTCGCATTCCAATCATTTTATTCGTGAGGCTGCTAATTATGCAGCCCCACTCCCCTCCCGCTATAGCGTCCGCAGGCCGAGGAACTCCCTCTCGGACCCGCCTAATAAACTTTCAAACGACCTGAACTGCCTCCTGGCGGCTCAGGCCAACTCTAATTAAGTTATTCATAATTAATTTGCCTTCCCAGGCACTCCCTCAGCGGCTTATAGCCGCCTGCGCCCTCTTTTCCCAAAAGAGGGTCGCTTTACGATACGGCATGTGAAGCTTTCAACAGCTGGTTGCCAGTCCCCAAAGGCAGTTTTTAGAGGGTATCACTTAGGTTCCCCCTTGTAGGTAGTGAGTCCCTCATAACCACGATGGACCGGCCATCGTGGTATGCGTAATGCATTTTCTGCCTCCCTTCGGGGTAGCCCTTTTCCAATTGCTTCGGGCGCAAAAAAAAAAAAAAAAAAAAAGATGTCTATAGGTCACAGTAGCCACTTACCATCAGGTGGATTGTGTGCTCGTTTGTCACCCTATCCTATAAAAAAAAACATCACCCCTGTGAGGTAATCCATGGGGAAAGTTTTTTTTTCAGCGGTGTCTTCATAGGCTACAATGATGAATGATGAATACATTGTTATAGTTGTGGGTTATGGCATAATACCTTTCCAACTTGTGAACGCATTACTCGTTTACGGGGGCACCTACCGCGCGCAACTATTTAGTATCATTACAAATGTCGCTCGCCGTGTCCGCGTGTCCGTCCGTCTGTGTGCGCGGCCGAGAGCTACCGTTCCTTATTAATAAGGCGTATTGGGCTAATATGTATGGACACAGCTTTTGCTATTTGAAAAAAAAAACTTCTCTGAAACGCCCTTCCCGAAGTTATCAAGAAAGCTCCTTATAAGAAATGCTTTCATATTTATACACTCCAAAATTACTATCCGGTGGCATATAAACAACATGTATGTAAGTATGTACGTATGAATGTGTGTATGGATGTATGTATGCTTTTACATACGCATGTATGTATTTTATTTCGTATTTTATGCGCTGCCATACCATTCATCAGATTGAGCTAAAATTTTGTCGACTTATTGCTTGCACTTTTGCGAAGGTTATAGGCATAGTACAATTAACTTACAGTAGGTGGCGCGCGTATCATACTAACAAATTTATTTGAAAGTTATACATCAGTCAACTTCAATGAATGTATTACCATATCTAATTAAACAATATAACTCTTCCGAACTTAAAACGATATTTCGACAATTATTTTTTCTGTGGCGGCAACGCGTCGGGTACCTGCTAGTACGAGATATAATTTTTCAATAAAAATACATCTTATATTTTAATTTTATATCCTGCCTGAGTGTAAGTGGCTCAATTTCAACAATGGATTTAACGGACCGATGAAGTTTGTAGTTTTAGTACAATTTATTTAAATTAATCTCTAGAACTTTTCAATAATTTTACTGTAGAAAAGCCGTTTCCACACTAGGCGAGCATCGTTACCGTACTCGCTGAGGTAAGCAAGAGTGTTGTTTTGTTCAGTCCTCAGTCGTCATTACGTACCTTCAGCTCATTACTGCCAACAGATCACTCGCTTAATTTGTGCATTTCCGATCCAATGATATTCAAATTTCAACTCTAATGATGCACGGGAAATGTTAATAAAATGTTAATGCGGCGAAAGCGGTTGTCTCGGATCGCAATAAGTGACAGATTTGCTTGACAGACAGAGCTCGTTTGCAGCAGTATGAATAAGTCACGATCAGTTTTTTGTCTGCCCTATTATTTATGAGGTTTTAGTTTGTTCGCGGTACCTGGGCTTCATTTTGTTATTTTTAATCTTCAATATGCACGATTGATGAATATATACACGTTCTGAATACACTTTACTGTCGCAAAAATAAAAAAAATAACGTTTAATTCCTCATCATCAACTCCTCCAGCAAAACCTTTGCAATATTGCGTCAACTGCCGCATCTCTTGCTAGCACTGTTGACAATAAATATAAAGTTATTCAATTTTAGAGAACTAAACTAAAAACTAACCTTTTAGTTTGATATTTATCAAATGAAATCAAATCAAATTATTCGTTGTGCATTCGTTATCTTTCAAATCCAATAATTTTTGTTGTTAAAAATGTACAGATTAAAAATCCATAGGGAATGTTCATCACCATCATCATTACAGCCCTTCTTGAGTGAACGAAAGGCTTTCCCTAAAGAATGCCACAAAGTACGGTCCTGAGCCACCGGTATTCATTGACTACCTGTATATGTTACCAAGCCGTAACTCCAACTGGCTGTGAAAACATTTTCTTCCACATCGATTGTCAATTTTTCGAGGTATGTAGCCGGTCCATTGTCACTTCAGCTTACTAATCCGTCAAGCTATGTCTGTTGCCCTGGTTCTACTGCAGTTCTACTGCGGATATCCTCATTTCTAAGTCCCCTCGGGCATAGCTCTCTCCATAGTTCACTGTGTGACCTTGAGCTTCCTCATACGGCCAGAAATCAATCTCACTTAGCGACTATAAACGAAAATATCCATAATTTTTATCACCATTATTTTACTATATCATAATTATAATATTTGCGTACTCATCTGGGTATGCAAATATTATAATTAAGCTAAGCTCTGGTAGTTCTGTTCGCTAGTCTGAGGATTTTTTTTATAGGATAAGGGCGACAAGCGAGAACACATTCCACCTGATGGTAAGTGGTTGCTGCGGCTCATAGACATCTACATCTATCCTCGTTTGCGAATCAAAATGCGTTGTCACCCGTGAGGACTAAGATGGAATGCCTCATTTCCAGTAAAAAGGGCCTCCGGCCACCTGCACTCACCAAGCGAAATGCAGAGGTGAACCTCTACTTCACGCTGGTATTCTGTGAGGTCGTGGCACCACCCCGATTCGAGCCGGCCCATCCGTGCGACAGCAAAAGCTGCTGCGTGGCTCTACCACTGTTAAAATTGGAATATGTATTTTGAAACATTGTAAATAAGGAGTGTAAGGAGGATTCAAACTTTTTTAATAGCCTGCCTTATCTGCACGCAGTGCAGTCATAGAAAATTTTGTCTACCTTCGACTAAGAATCAAAATGCAGATGCGCTATCACCTCTCAGGACATTAGTTCTTAGGGGTGGCAACGAGTCTACATTACATCAATTCTATTTTATTTTGTTTATTTATTATAGTTTTTTAAATTCTGGACTGGCTCGTTGGTGTAGTGGTCGTAAACGCGACTGATCGTCATATGTTCCCGTGTTTGATTTCCGGGTCGGGCCAAATTCTCTGTTATTAGGTTTTTCTGTCAAAATGTTAGTGGTGTTTTCACCTGCGTGTCCCGAAAAGCACGTAAAGTTGTTGGTCCTTCGCCTGATCTTTCTTCGTCGTGTCGCATTGCCGTTCCATCGGACTATAAGTCTATAAGAGTGAGTGAATAGAGAGTGCGACCGTGCTTGCACAATGCACACACTCGTGCAATGTACTCTAGGCCTGCGCAGATACCTAGACTGACCGCAGTGATCGGAATTCGGTCTGGACATTATTATTCTGGTATTCTGTGAGTGCGTGGTTGTTCCACGGTCAAGCCAACCCACCCGTGCTAAAGACATAATACTGTTGTACCGTGTACATATATAATACATTAACATTTAATATATATGTACACGGTACATATATAATCAATGTTAATGTATTATATATATTTACATTTTTTTACGTGGTAGAGTCATGCTGCAGCTATATTAATAGCTTGTATATGTAATAGTTGTAGCACGGTCGGCTCGACCGGGGAAGGACCACGATGCTGCTTTGTTTCATATGGTGAGTGTAGAGAACCGGAGACCCTTTTTACTGGAAAAGAGGCATTCTATCTTAGTCCTCACGGCTGACAACATAGCAACCACTTACCATCAGGTGGACTGTGTGCTCGTTTGTCACCCTTATTCTAAAAAAAAAACTCACGCCTGTCACCCAAAGTGATAGGCAAGTACTACGGACTTCCATTTGGCACGATATTTTACATCCAAATACCTACGCATACATGCTCGTCGGTTAAGGGTACTTTTAATATGGATTAAGTTCAATATATTGCCAATTTCACCGATAAACCATCGTCTAGGGCGTCTCTTTCCGACTCTTCCATTCACCTCTGCAACATAAATTTGTTATCTCACTCTTTCCTCGTTCATTCTTTCTACATGAACAAACCACCAAAGCATTCCTTACGTGACTCTGACATATAAAAATAAGTGGTGAATGTTATCAAATATTCAGAGTATCGTCTTTTTATGACATATAATTTAAAATAAAAAAAATTGTACAACCGACTTCAATATAAGTTATTAAGAATAACTCAAAAACTGTTGGTCAGACCTTGATCAAATGTATATGGGACTACATTTGAAACACCAGCTTTCAAATAAAAAAGAATCATCGAAATCGGTTCACCCAGTAAAAAGTTATGAGGTAACACACATAAAAAAACAACAGTCAAATTGAGTACCGTCTCCTTTTTGAAGTCGGTAGATAAAGCCTGTATAATAAATTACGTAATAAGACTTTTCATCTTAGTCCTTAGGGATGACAGCGCATCTCTGTTGGGATACAATAGCCGTTTAACGAGTGATAAAATGTCGCTTGGTCACTTTAATTTAAAAAAAAATCTACAACATGCATCCCTTGTTATTAAACGGGATTAAGCGAGAAAGTGTTGCACAGTTTAAGTATCTCGATCCTATTGTTACTGAGAATCTGATAGATGATTTATACGTGGTAGACCCATGCTGCAGCTATATTAGTAGTATAGTTGTAGAACGAATGGGTCGGCTCGACCGGGGAAGGACCCGCTGTCACAGAATACCAGCGTAAAATAGCAGCTTAACACTGCTGAGTTTCGTATGGTGAGTGTAGAGAACCGGAGACCCTTTTTACTGAAAAAGAGGCATTCCATCTTAGTCCTCAAACGTGACAACGCATCTGCGTTTTGATTCACAAACGAGGGTAAATGTAGATGTCTATGGGCCACAGCAACTACTTACCATCAGGCGGACTGTGTGCTCGTTTGTCGCCCTATCCTATAAAAAAAATCACAATAATTAACTATATCAATAATTAGCATTAGTTAATTCCAGTGTGAAGATAAGTTTAATAAGGAGTCTGAGTAAGCCAGACCGTCTACGCGTAATACTGGTTGAGATCATGTAGGAGGGACCCGCGGTTTGAATTATTCATTATAATCAATGCACTTAAGCCTCTGTTAATTCTGCCTACGCAGAAGTTAATGCAGGTAGCTGTTTAAAAAAAAAGGTTATTTTTTAATTTATAAATAGCAAGTAATTTCTCTGTTAAACAAGCTCAGTTATCTAATATATTAAAATTAATATTTGTTTGTTCGTGTTTTATGTGCTGCCATACCGCTCATCGGATTGCGGTAAAACTTTGTCAACTTATTTTTTTTATTGCTAGCACTTCCACGGAGGTTATAGGCACAGTACAATTAACTTACAGTAGGTGGCGCGCGTATCGTACCGGCAAATTTATTTTATATCATTCAATTTCAATGCATTTATCATCATTCCTAATTAAAGTATATAACTCTTCCAAATTTAAAACAATAATTGCACAATTATCTCTTTGGCGGCAGCAACGCGCCGGCTACCAGCTAGTCTATAAAAAAATGAAAAAATATAAAAAAAATATGTATTATAATATAATACCGTGGATGCTGTAAAAGGCACCAGAAGAAAATTGAAAAATCTGGTGGGCAGCAATATCTTCCTCGTAAGCATTCATTCATAATTTAAAAAATCTGCGGCTGCCACCCTACCGTGTCAGCAGTGGGTGCACTGCTGAGTGGCGGTAGAAATAGGTAGTATCCAGAAACCGCGCGTAGCACGTTTTCGAGTGAGGAAGACATTAAAGAATTCGTCATCGCATTTCGTACGCAACGATGGAAAATTTCAGAGAGATCAGGTAAACGTTTAGTGTCTTCGCTACGGCGCCGTCAAATTACGTCAAAGAATGAGGCGTATTGTTTTCTTTTCACTGAACCGACCTGACTTAAGAATAATAAACTTATGGAACATTATTTTTAACTTAGCATTATTCCATGTAGATTTAAAAGATTAAGGCGAGGTTAAATGACCCTTGGCATTGAAACAAAAAACACTTTGGCAGCGATTTAAATCTCGTTGAATACTGCGCTGAGTTCAAATAATTTAGCACTCTATATCTGAATAAATTTGAATATAGTTTTCTCTTTAGTTTTGTACTTGCAAATATAATCATAATGCGTTAACAGTTTAACAAGGGACACTATGTATCGGTTCGCAAGGGATGCCATCCACAGACTGATATATATATTTGGATTACGTTGATATATAGATATAGATTGAATAAATATTGAAGATGGGCCAAATTAAGAGTGCCGACGTGCATATATGCGGATATATGCGGAGATATATCGTTGAGAAAGATACGATAGATACTGTGTCAGGATCGTGCCAATTATAAGTCCGTAGTCTCTGCCTACCCCTCTGGGTGACTGGGGTTAATATTATGTTTACGTCTCACGACATACAATTCTTAAAACAAAAACCCATTTTACATAATACTAGTAATTTTTTTTCTATATTATTTCTAGTCCGCTTACACATATACACTAATGGTTCCTTATATTTCTCAGAAATGGTGTCCAGGAGTGGGACGTATTTGAGCTGTAATTTTACTGTACTAATTTTATTGCTAGCATAATAATTTTACATGATCCAGCCACGTTACTAATAATAAAATTATAGCCGCAGCACGAATTGGTTGGCTTGATCGGTAAAGTATCACGTTCGCACAAATACCAGTGTAAAATAGCAGCATAATGCTGCAGTGTTTTTATACCGAGTAACGAGTGCCGGAGACCCTTTCTGCTGGTAACGAGGCGTTTCATCTTAGTCCTCGGGACTCAATGCATCTTCATTTTAGGTTTTAATCGAGGATAGATATAAGATAAATACACTGCGTGCAGAGAACACTCTGTATCATTTTAGTTCTTCTTTATCAGCCCGTATCAGTCCGCTTATAGACATGGGTATCTGCCGTTGTAGGGAGCATTTGCCTTAATCATCATGCTTGGTAGGCGGATTGACGATGCAATGACATACGTCTTGCACTTCTGAAGCTGCTGCCCGTCACCGGTCTTGGTACTTTATGTGTAGCGAAAACGAGATGGTTGACGTCAGTTTATACTAAATATTTGGTTGTACCGCTATCTATCAGAGACAGTAAAGATCTTTCTGGATCTTTCTGGCGCTTTTGGCCTAAACCCGCTTACGTGACGGAATGGGCATTAAGTCCGCCCTTTGTAATCATTTTTATTAAGGTGTTTTACAATAAAGTATAAAGAAATAAATAAATGCGATTCTAATGTATCAGTAACCAATCAAACAATTTTTTTATATATAATAGCTAATATTTATCGCCTTATTATTAAGGTAAACGTAACGTAATAAAACAACGAACGCTAATTTTAGAGTCAGTTGTAAAAAAAATATAATAAATAATTACAATAGTTTTATTTTTTTAATTACACCTTTTTTATTAACAGCCAGTGTTTCAAGCCATTGATAAAAATAAACTGTCATTATATCGAAATGAATCAAAGGCAGATGTTTGTTGTGAATGCGATATGTAAGTAGGAAGGTCCCATTGTTTCCCACTCGATTCTGGCGCCGAATGCAATTGACGTTTTTTGGTTTTGAACTTAATTATTGACAAAATTGCGAAAAAGTGCCGCGTCATCGAAGCTCAGTTGTCAATGAGTGAAATAATGCAGATTCAAGTTTTATTATTGCGCGTAATAACTGAATTACGTTTCCCGTTTATAATAAAATTTTATTCAGCCGAGTAATTCAATATAATTTGTTTGTATAATAACTTCAGTTCCAACAAGTTGAAAAATTAAAAAAAATAAAGAGTAATTTTTAATGCGATAAAAATGTAAATGATTAACAATTAAGGTTTATGTAGGATCGAAATCTATCGAAAATATTTGTTATCAATGGACTTGTTTACAGAAACAAGTAGGGCACTTAAGTTGAAAATAATTTGTAAAATCCAAAAGTGCACACCTCGAACTTTCATGTATTGTTTTGAATAATCAATTTACTTTTATTAATTACTGAAACACGCTCCAAAAACTGTTTTTTGTTAATTAATTACCGAAAAAAATTGTCAAAAAATTAATAAAATAAAACAAATATTAATGAAATGGAAGGTTTACAATAGTGAAGTTCAAAAGGCTTCCTAAGTATTAAAATATAAAGTTAATAAAAAATAAAATAAAAATGATAAGTTTAGTTTTTCGAAAGATATCTTGTTCACATCCATACCGACCAACTGACATCCAAGCAAAATTATTTTCAATTAACTTTTTTTTAATAATAACCGCAATAAATAATCTTATAACTACGTCAGAAGTATTAATTGAAATGTGCTCTTGCTATTGGTGTACTTTTTTTTAAAATATATAAGTGCAATATAAAGCTGGTAGAAGTGATTTAAGTTGAGTGGATCGCGATTTTTTGATTTGGTTAAAACATATTATTTTAATAAACATATGCTTACCTTTTATGTACACCATACTTACATACTACTTACACCATTTACCATCGGCGATTTTTCCGGAGCGATACGACTTCGGGACCTTCAATAGATTAGTTTACTCCTTTTTAAAAGGTCGGAAACTCACTTGCAATTCTCCTGGTGTTGCAGTTGTACGTGGGCGGCGGTCGAATTTTCCATCACGTGAGACGCATGCTCGTTTGTCCATATTGCTATAAAAATAATTTTTTGTTATATTCTGAGAAATAAACAAAGAATATATTTCGAAGACACGTGAAGTTCGCCATCACGCATTGGAGTAGCGCGGCGCACAATTCCTTGCCCTAAAACCCTCTCAGAAATGAGAAGAGGCCTGTGCCCAGCCGTGATTCGTATATAGGCTGTAACTTTAACTAAGTAGAGGATAGTCGTAATAGGCTGTAGAACAGTAGCATTCCTTGGACGAGACCTATGTTCAGCAGGGAACTTGTGAAGGGCTATAATGGTGATGACCACTAAACGTCATTTCCAAGTGATAAAGTGAAAAATAATGATAAAATTGTCTCGTTATGATTTCAATTTTCGATGATATATTTGTGAAAGTTAATTTTGATCGCGCGTTACAATATAAAACCCGCGGTAAAGCTACCGCCGTCATATAAACATGATCGTACGCAAATGAATGATTGTTATTTTATTTTTCGATTGCCCGCTGCGGTGCGGCCGGCCCGACTGTCCAAGAATTAATAACTGGACGCTACTGGGTTCAAAACCGCGGCAATCTGCTCTCTTTTCGACTGTGCAACTACGTTTTTTGTGCATTTTTTTTCTATTCAGCGTCGATAGTTTTTTGCGGCTGATGACCATTCCCGCTTTATGTTGCTACGTTTGCAAAATTTTAATGGGCTGCGACAGCGGACGGTCGGTTTTAAAGTGACGAAGAATAGGCGAAGCAATATTACACAACAATATCGATGTTTTATGAATATTTGTACTATTGGAATGTTTTGATATCTTAATAGAACAATATTGACCTTATGGTCTTCTTCGATATCACTAATCAACACTAATCTTGGCATACGAACTCTGGTAGGTAATTGTATTTGTAATGGATGCAGAAACCTCATTTACAAACTGCACAACCTATTTCCCCATATTTTTGTGTTAACTTTATTTTAATACATTTTTAACTTAGTTTCTTGTCTGTTTTTTTTTTCACAATTATGTAACAAACTTCCATATGATCTAGAAACGTCAAATTACAAACATTGACTAAAGAACATACAACAATAATTTGAGTTAAAAAATATTCTACGTATTTAAAATGTATCAAATTCTATAAAATCAGCCCGACTGTCCAAGACTATATATATATATATATATTTTAATTACACATTTCTTAAGAAAAAAGAAATGTTTTCTTGGCTGCCGTCTACATTAACGTACGAAGTATTATGCTAGACACATGATACTCGTACTTAGTAGGTATCAAGAAGTTAGCATATTATGTACAGCCTATTAAAGTTCACTATTGAACATAGGTCTCCCCCGTAGATTATATATTTATATTAGATTTATAGATTATGTATATATATTTATTTGCCATAGTTGCCACGCTTGGCAAGCGGGGTGGCAACCGCAGTTATTTTTTTTAAGTCGTTATTAGGAAGACGCCGCTGCCCATCTCCTGATTTGTTTCCCTCTGTCGAATCTTACGACACCCACGGGATGATGTGAGGTATCTAATAGATATTCTTAAATCGCCACTACATGCTAAGAAGTTAGCATATTATTATTATGAATAAATAAACAACAATCTTATTCAATTTTAAATTTGTTACTGGCCGCAAATGGAAGCATTCAAAGTGCAAATGTGTTTTCATACTAGCAGTAGCGAACGACCGATTTAAATATTAATCGATTCTTTGAGTAGCCGTCAATGCCCTCAGATGCGATTCCAGTGTTTGTCACTTAACGGCTAACTAACCCCACGTCTGCTAATGAATTTATACGAGCACGCGACGCGTTTACAAAATGTGCCGCCAGCGATATACGAACGCCATAACCCGGTAGCCGGTATTTTGACCAATTTGCATCTGTTTACTTATGATTTGATATTTGTGTGACTAGTACTGTGATATTGCTATTTACGTTTTCTGTATTTTTACTTATTTGATATCGATTTTTGTAATCGAATAAAAATATATAAAGGCAAGGCTAAGGCAAAAGCACGAAACGATTTCTTTTATTGTTTACAGAAAAGTAAGTACCAAACTTTAAAAGATGATAATGAATGAATTAGTAGCTTTTTTATATTTAATTAGAGTGATAAACGAGCATACAGTCCACCTGATGGTCAGTGGATGTTGTGGCCCATATATATCTACATTTATCCTCGATTAAGTATCAAAATGCAGATGCGTTGTCACCCCTGAGGACTAAGATGGAATACCTCGTTTCCAGTAAAAAGGGTTTCCAGTTCTCTACACTCACCATACGAAACAGAGCAGCATTGAGCTGCTATTTTACGGCGGTATTCTGTGAGAGCGTGGTGCTACCCCGGCCGAGCGAACCATTCGTGCTACAACCATAATATAGCTGCAGCGTGGCTCTAACACGTAAAGAATCTTGATAACGAATCTTGACTGCGACATATTTGGCACTATTATTACCAATACGCTTGCCAAGCATAAAGATTGAGCCAAAGCCTTATAATAAGGGAGGCTTATTCCCAGTTGTGGAATTTTACAAGCTGATGAAGAAGAAGTAGGTATTAAACAAACGATTGTATAAACAATAAACGCATGATGATGTACATCTTAACCATAATATAAAAAAATCAACGAAAAAAATATTTCAAATACATCTCCTCAAAAGCGAATTCATCACCTCATTTCATCTCGTAGGTGCGTAAAGATTTGCTGTAATTATTATTGTGTTGAAGTATATAACAAAAAAATTTTAAAAATCGAACTTCGTTAAGTCGCTATAATGTTTTTTTTTTATTTATAAACAAAAAATGTTTTGTACGAAACTATTTAAAATATATTGTGTTAAGATTTTATTTTTCTCAGTTAGCGCGTGCGTACTATTTTTAAGAAATAAAAGGTCTTGAACCTCTTAACTTGAAAATATTTAGGTAGGTGACGAAGAAGAAGACCGAGACATTTCAAGCGGAGCGCTTACGGCAAATCCACCCTAGTATTTTTTTTTTATAGGATAAGGGTGACAAACGAGCACACAGTCCACCTAATGGTAAACGGTTGCTGCGGCCCATAGACATCTTACATCTATCCTCGTTTGCGAATCAAAATGCAGATGCGTTGCCACCCGTGAGGACTAAGATGGAATGCCTCATTTCCAGTAAAAAGGGCCTCCGGCCACCTGCACTCACCAAGCGAAACGCAGAGGTAAACCTCTACTTCACGCTGGTATTCTGTGAGGTCGTGGTACCACCCCGGTTCGAGCCGGCCCATCCATGCGACAGCAAAAGCTGCCGCGTGGCCCTACCACTGTTAATGTAGTATGGTATTGTATCATGTCCAGCATTGGATTGTTTATATGCTGATGAGGAAAAGGAAAACAAAAGCTTATGAATTTCGAAATATGACCTATAGGCCACTTATTTAATGGAACTCGAACAGAAAAGTCGTTGCTGACAGGAAAATGACAGTTTATTAACCAATGAGGGCCAATAATTGAATAAAACTACTTTTACGGATTCTATCGCGTTTAATTAACTTATTTTATAACGCGATAGAATCCGTAAAAGTAGTTTTATTCAATGTGTAGTGTTTGCCTAAATATAAGAAATCAGAGGGCTAATAATCTTTCGCTCACCAGATGTCGCTAGTTGACACTGAAGTGAAGTTTTTTGTTACACAGTGTCATTTAATTGCAAAGTTAGTTTTAAATAAAATACTGTCAGTTTCTAGAGTATTATATTAATACACAAAACAACGCCTCAGTCATTTTTTTTGCACTCAACTTGCAACTCTTTTTTTAATTTTTCTACTTTTATGGATGTCAGTGATTTGGTTTATTTATTTTTAATCTAATTAATATACAATATAACTAATAGTACTGAAACAAACATTAAGTTTTGCATTTTTCGAACAAATTAACTTCCCCGTAATGACATCTGTCAAATATTACACCTCAATTTTAAGTGGCGCCGCCCTGGTGGCAGAAAAAGTCGTGAATTAGCCCGCTTTACGATAATACTCATGATATTTAGTCATCACTTAATCTCAAAACAACTTAAATTATATATTTTATAAATAAAATGAATAATGATAAAGGCTTACATGGTTTAAACTATTTTTAAAAACGAATACTCAAATACGTTATTCTCACTTTCGGTAGCCAACCGTATTGACATTTATTCTGAAATTCAATTTATTCGCGTCGGTGTCCGATCGCTGCTTGGAGGTTTATTAATGGGATATAAAGTTTAATTTTTAATGCATATTGTTAGTCCACTGTTAAACTTTATGCGGATAATTTGCGCCGTGACAATATTGAACGGGACACAAAACTTTTCCTCTGTCAATTTTGTCAAAGTGCAGCGCGTCCTGTTATGCCGGTAACCTGTAAACCGCACATGCTATTCGAATTTCGCCCCTAAATAGATATTGTAGGTTGCCTATTTTAATAAATATCGTAGCTTTGACATTTCGTATAAATTATAAATTCTGAAGAGATGAAGTA
This sequence comes from Parnassius mnemosyne, assembly GCA_963668995.1. Classification (NCBI taxonomy): domain Eukaryota; kingdom Metazoa; phylum Arthropoda; class Insecta; order Lepidoptera; family Papilionidae; genus Parnassius; species Parnassius mnemosyne. The sequence continues at coordinate 13,913,254 of CAVLGL010000013.1, read as the reverse complement.
AGACCCTATAGCTAGCGTTCTTGTTACTAGTATAAAAATAAAAGGCTGTATGTTCGTTCGTCACATTATTTTCAAAAAAAAAACACCTGTATGTTCTTGATACACGTAATACTTGTATTAAGTGTGAGAATTTTTGTTGCCCTACGCCTTAAGAGGATTGTGTAGTGCAGAAACGCGGCGCGAGTAGGTATTTTACAAAAAATAAATCTGTTACATATCACTCGCTCCATATCGCCGTATCGTGCAATAGAGAGAGAGAGAGAGAGAGAGAGAGAGAGAGAGAGAGAGTGTTGCAAGCGTTGGAATCAATTGCCTACATTTCCTTTTTGAAATATTGTTTCGGGTGATACCGTTTTCAGCCCCTAAACCTTTACGAAATTAGACAATTTTGGTCTCATTACATTCAGTACACCTTAATCTGGGTCTATACGTTTTTCCTTTTTTTACTATTTCAGTTTAGTTTAATTTAAAAAAAAAATGGTCGATGAAGTTTTTTATGTAAAAAATTTTTTAGATGCCAATAATTTATATCGTATGCAATATTTCTTTAAAATAAAAACGTACGTACCTTTAAGTTTGTCATTAAATCTAGAACATTTCCTAAAATTATGAAAATTTGACCATGTTTACTGGGGAAAAAAAATGTTATCGCATTTTGTATGAAAATTTACAGCTTCACAATCCTCCTAAGACTTTCATTGTACATTTCTATCGGTGTGAATTTCTCCAGTCTATGTGCTATATAACAATTTGTTTTCTACGGCCCTCAGTATATTATTTATGGTGATGTTTTCTTTGAGCACGACAGTATTTGGTCGGCCCGCATGAGCTCGACTGGTACTATCATTCTTGCTGGAATAAACATGCCCAATATTTCACTATGTAACGAGTTCCCGTGAACCCGTGTGCTTCAGTTATTCTTTTAAATGATTATTTAGTAGACAATTCCTTTCCAACAATTCTATCTGTCTATCTATCTAAGTGATGTATTACACATGGTGATGTTCACGATATTCGGATAAAATGATATTAAAAACTGCAGCCGTTAACAGTAATAGAAAACTATAAAAAAGAATGTGAATGACATATCCCAACTAAGTAATATGACTGTGACGTGACAACATTGATCTCTACTTTTATAGTTTTGACTAAGACTTGCAGACATAAATAAGTTAAGCACGAATAAAATGTTACTTAACCAGTGACTTTTTATTCGTGCATTCGTGTAGTGGCGGTGTAGGAATGTCCACTACCCCATATCACCCCGTGGACGTCGTGAGAGGCGACTGAGGGAAACGAATTAGGAGATGGCAGCAGTGTCTTCCCAATAACAACTAAAAATAAAACTGCGGTTGCCAACCCGCTTGCCAATCGTGGCAAATATGGCAAATATCCCCCCTTTGAGGTAATCTATGGGGGAGGCCTATGTTTAGCAATGGACTTTAATAGGCTGTAACGGAATAACTAGTGACCTGTTTTAATATTAATCGTTTAAATTATTTATTACGTAAGGTGTATCGCATAAAGTTATTTAATTTCACTAATGATTTCTTAAAAATTCATTTTATTATGTTGTAATTATGGAATACGCTGCGTGTTTACCGCTGCACATGCTGCCTGGTTCCGGCGAAGTATATATTTGGAGTAGTTAACGAGATCGTTGGCTTGAAAAATGCACCACTGTCCATACTTGAAATTTACATACATATTTGTGACATCTTTCACATTTTATGTTAGAAGCAAAAAGGAAATTTAAAAATTTGATTAAACATTACTGAAAATAAAAGATTAAGTTAAAGGTAAACGCAATATAAAGGTTACGATACATCGTTAAAATTAAAGCAATCGTCTTTTTTTTTTTCATTTTATTTCCAGTCAGAAACAATTAATTTATTTTTGATAAACAAATGGTATTCGGTTATAATATGCATCTACTTTCTACCAGCCACCGTGTGCAGATCATCGCTCCATCAAGTCAGTGTAACATTTAAATAAAAAAAAAAGTAAAAAAAACCACTTAATTAAATATGTTGTTGTGTATGTATGTATGTTATCGTTATTAAATAATAAAATGACTTAACTAATTAAAATAGGAACATTGCAATATAAGATTATATAAATATTTTTCTTTTTTTTTATGAAACGCCGCCAAATTCTTAGTAGCAATACACAAATTTCTTAGTAGTAATCCTAACTCCGGATTCCTACTAAGAAATTTGTGGACAGGAATACCCAATAACTGATTTTGGCCCGACCCGGAATTCGAACCCGGGACTTCATAATACCGCTATCTATATATGATATTATACTGCTGACTGCCTTTTTGGTCCAATAGCTGTAATAGTGCGACTGTTGGTCATGAGATCCCGGGTTCGAATCCCGGGTCGTGCCAAAAAAGTCAGTTATTAAGCGTTTTCATCAAGAACTTCTCAGTAGCTGCCCGGAGTCAGGAAGTTGGCGGTGTCTCACCCCCGTGCTTCGGAAAGCACGTAAAGCCGTTGGTCCTGCTCCTGATCTCTCTTCTGTCGAGTCGATCTGCCGTCCCTTCGGACTATGGAGTGAATAGAGAGTGCACCTGAGACCTGAGTGTATGCTTGCGCATACACTTGGGCACTATAATCGTGTTCTGCTCCGATGCGATGACTAGTCTTCGTTGGCCGCCGTGACCGAAATTCGGTCTGGAGGACATTATGATATTATACGTATAAGATTTTTCTGGCATTTGAGATAGTTACCTCTTAGAAAATGGAAGATAGGATAGTGGATTCTCTTACGCCGCGACTACGTGGTAAGAATTTTAAACTTCATTTACAATTTTAGGAGTACTTGACAGAATTTGATTTTTGTCATGTAATGCACATGATATGCATCATTATGTTAACGTGCATCAAAACTAGGTTGTCTAATACATGATGTGTATTTTCTAGAGGCTACTCACTAAGAATCGATTTTCATGTATAAGCCCGCGGTATGAAAATTTATGGGGATTAAATCAAACGTTACGTCTTGCGTTACGTTATTTATTCATGTTTCCATGATTACGTAATGTCAAATAACAACTGTCAACTTGCGGAGTTTTGATATTGAATTTCATATACAATAGTTCGTAAGTAGTAAACTCCAGCCGTGCGTCGGAACTGACACAATAATTTTTTTGTAAGTATAGTACAAAATGGTTGACGACTTTGTGATCAGCTTGTAAAAAGATACCATTCATCACATCATTACCGCCCATCGTAATTCCACGGCTGAAGATTGGTCTCTGAAAGAGATTGTGACAAAGTACGTTACTGAGCTACTCGTAATTGCATTTATCGACTTCCTGCTGTTTTCTGGTGTTTCATTACCTTGTCACTCTATAAGTGTTTCTAGGTGCGAAAAAATTAAATTATGTTATTTTACACAAATGTTGACTCTGACTGGGATTCTAACTTTCGACTTAGAATGTTGTGACGCTGTCGTCTCCACTATGATAGCCTTTAAAGCACACTTTTTTAATTTACTTATAATTTAATGACAAGTTAATTTTCTGTACGACTATCATTGATATGTTACAAATTTGCATTCGAATGCCTTATTTCCATCAATGGCAAATGTCAACTAAGTTTTTGTTGTTTTTAGGCTTGTTGGAGAAAAAATTCAAATGTATGATAAAAAAACAATTCACTTTACATTCTATTACTTTTAACCCTCGGCATGCCTGGTTGGGTCTGTGAGACCCACCGCAGCCGTTAAACCGTTATAATTCATTGTAATTTAAAATTCGCTCGCAACTGCTCTCAGTAGCTGACCGTAGTGAACTAATTGACGCCCTCCGCCCGCTACCTTAGTCCGGGGCGTGCTCCAGTAGTGAAAGGACGTGTCTAAAGTGCGCTCGGGTCTCGCAGACCCCACCAGGCATACGGCGTGACGTTTTCATGTAAGAATTCATTTGTTGCTATTAGTGGTTTTGTGTCGTTAATTTGTTAAAAATAAACATAATATTTTAAATAGTAACATATTTTATATATAATACTCGAGATTATTATTGTTTTAATTTGTCTTTTTACGAATTTGATGTATTTTATTCATAAAATTCTTTATTTTGTTTGGAATTCAACTTTATAGTATCATATTCTTTACAGTTCAAAATGGAGAGGTCCTTACAGGACAGGGAAATCGTTAGTTTGCTACTCGAAGAGGTGGACGAAGATCCCGAAGATGATATTGTATTCGACTCCAGCGACGAAGAGTCTGATGAGGTTACAGAAGAAACTTATGAAACCGACTCGATCGATTCGGAGGAAGACCTCTTCAAAATAGTTGATGATGAGAACTCTTCAGATTCTGAAATAGACGTGCCACGGTCAGAGTTAACTTCGCGGCCCTCAGGAAGAACTTACAAAGGTAAAGACGGAACTTTGTGGTACAAACTTCCAGCTAGATCAAACGTTCGAACACGTAGTGAAAATATAGTATCTGGAACACCGGGTGTCAAAATATTAGCGAGAGATGCAAAAACTCCTTTAGAGTGTTTCAATCTTTTTGTGGGCGAGTCTATGTTGCTGGATATACTAATTCATACAAATGTGAGAATCCGAAGAACGAGACTTGGTCTGAACACTTCAAATGACTACGCTTATGCAGAAGTTGGTATGGATGAGCTGAAGGCTGTCATTGGTCTAATTTACCTTGCGGGATTATATAAATCTGCAAGGCAGAATTTACAAGACTTGTGGTGTAATGATGGAACTGGTATTCCTATTTTTGCTATGACAATGAGCTTGAGAAGATTCATTTTTATTGTCAATCATTTGCGATTTGATGATGTTGATACACGTCAAGAAAGACTGTCACAGGACAGACTAGCCCCGTTCAGGAAACTGTTCGAAGAATTCGTTAGCAGATGCCAACAACACTACACGCCCTTTGAAAATTTGACTCTAGATGAAGAGCTTGTAGCTTTCCGTGGTCGCTGCAAATTTCGCCAATATTTGCCAAATAAACCAGGTAAATATGGAATAAAGATATTTGCGCTCGTAGATGCCAAAACATTCTACTCTCTGAATTTGGAGATTTATTTAGGCGAGCAACCAGAGGGACCTTATAAGGTCAGCAATAAGCCTCACGATGTAGTCGATCGCCTCGTCGCGCCAGTTTCTCAGTCAGGGAGAAATATCACGATGGACAACTGGTTTACGAGCTATCCAACATATGAACACTTGCTAAATCATCATAAGCTAACCGCTGTCGGTACAATGAAATCAAATAAAACTTGCATACCTGAAAAATTCAAAACAAATTCAACAATGTATTCATCACAGTTCGGATTTCAAAAAGATATGACTTTAGTATCATACGTCCCAAAACCTAGAAAAAAAGTGTTCCTGCTGTCATCTCTCCATCATGATGTGGAAATCGACCTGCAATCAGGCGAGAAGCAAAAACCAGCAGTTATTACATTCTATAACAAAACGAAAAGTGGTGTTGACAACGTTGACAAGCTTATTAGATCTTATGATGTATCAAGAAACTCCAGAAGATGGCCGCTCACTCTGTTTTTCTGGTTGCTGAACTCTGCAGGTATAAATGCAAAAATTATTCAAATGCTGAACTTCCCTGATATCAAAAACAATCGCCGAAATTTTATCAAAGATCTGGGTATCGCATTGATAGAATCTCATCTAAAAACAAGACAGAAAAATACTCGCCTTTCCACAGATCTCCGCAAACGAATTGCTGACCGTATTGGTCTCGACGAAGGTCCACCGGTGAAAAAAACAGCTCCAGGTGTAAGGCGTAGATGTTACGTTTGTACATCAAAGAAATACCGTAAAACTCAATACATCTGTGAGACGTGCAAAAGCCACGTGTGCCTAGATCATGCAATATTCCAGTGCGGAAATTGCTTCAAAGGCAATGTTCCTGAAAATGATGAAGACTAATTATTTTAGCTTAGAATATAAGATAACCTTATGTGCCTTATGATCCCCAAAGTCTGATTGTGATTTCTTTTGTTTTAGTTGATTTTGTATGTTTATGAAAATAAGATGTTTAATTATACGTTAAAAACGAGGTAAAAGTTTAATTAAAAATTCTATTAAAAATATTATTAATTTGAACACGTATTTAATTTGAAATCCTAAAAAACATGTTTAATTTTATTATAAAATCAAAAAATATACTACATTGATATCAATTTGTAGGAGAAAAAAAATATTTAAAATTTGGGTCTCACAGACCCACCAGGCACGCCATGTAACTTTTTTCCACCAGGCACGCCGAGGGTTAATAGAGTGTACAATCCTTATTTAGAGTTATTATTCATCTGAATGTACATACTCGTAAACATTTAGAAAATAATTGGGATTGTTAAGGAGCTGGAAAAAATGAGGAACCAATTCAAATATAGAACAATTATAATATATATATATATATATATATATATATATATATATATATATACTCGTATATACAATATTATGGTTTTCGCTATCGCTTGTTGTAGTTAGTTATAAAGAATTAAAATAATATTTTTTGAATATTATGTGTATACCCCCCGTATAAATTCTTAGTAACAGCCCGGAGTCAGGAAGTTGGCGGCGTTTTTTTTTTAGGTGAGGGGGAAAACGAGTGGCTAATCTGATAGTAAGTGACTACCGCCACCCATGAACAACTGCAACACCAGGGGAATTGCAGATGCGTTGCCGGCCTTTTAAAAAGAGTAGGATCTTTTCTTGAAGGCCCCTATCTTATCGGTCCGGAAAAGTCGCTGGTGGTAGCCGATTCCACAAGGAAGTTGTGCGAGGAAGAAAACTTCTTGGAAATCGAACAGTGTTGGACCGCCAGTCATCTAGATGGTACGAATGGTATCGCGAGTTTTGTGGCGATGTGCGATGGTTCAATTGAGCGGCTGGAATCAGTCCGAACAATTCCTCAGAGCACTGTCCGTGGTAGATGCGATAAAATAAGCAAATAGATGCAACATCTCTTCGCAGTGCCAGTGAGTCAAGCCGATCAGAGAGAGCTCGGTCGCCGACGATTCGAACAGATCTGCGCTGGATGCGATCAAAAGGAAGGAGCTGGCACAGGGAAGTCCTAGCCCAGAGATGGGAATAGTAAAGCTGCAGGCGGTATAAATATCGATTACGCCATACGTAAAATACCTACCCAGGCTGACGATGGGCAGCAGCGTCACACTTGCGGGACAGTCGGTACTGCAATCGTCAATCCGCTTACCCAGCGTAATATAGCTGATGAGGAACAACCAAAAGAGTTAGATTAGTTACACTGGTTTCACTGCGTTCTTTCTTTATTATTTTGCTTTAATGAGGATTCAAAGCGTAGTATTTTGACAAGAATCCTCCAAGATAAAGTTAAATCTAGACAGTTTCTTGAAAAAAAAATCAACTAAAATAGCTGGGAATTAGGAAAAATTCTATTTTTTGTTCCCTAGATTTGTAAAATTTTAGAGTTGTGTATAGTCTAGATACTAGATAATAAATATTAACAGTTCCTCATAAGTAGGTCATGTCAGGTCGCACCAAAGCACCTGTCTGATCTCAACGGAAAGCTCTTGTTTTTTTTGCATGTCACTACCACATTTGGCTCCATTCATTGGCATTGCGAAGAGATGTTGCATCCCTTTGCATTTTCTTTCACATTTAATTTTCGGATTAATCCCAGCCGCCAAATTTCACGAACGCACATCGCGGCAGAACTCCCGATACCATTCACACCATCTGGATGATTGGCGGTACACCACTGTGCGATTTAGAAAGATGTTTTCTTTCTTTTTTTCCACAGCGTACCATGGTTTAGTTTCCTCCATTCTTAGATACGGCATTATCTTTTGGGGTAACTCTACGAATAGAGAATTAGTATTTAAAGCCCAGAAGCAATGCATAAGGACCATTTTCAAACTAAAGGTCACGGAGAGCTGTAAACCATTTTTCATACTATATAAATTATTGACATTACCCTCACTTTATATTTTGGAAAGCGTAATTTTCGTTAAGAGCAATTCTAACCTATTCTCACGCATGTCTGATGCGGTCGTTCGTAATAGACGTGATAACAGTAAACTTTGTCGTGTAATAACAGTAAACGTGATAACAATAAATCAAAAACTACTTTAATGAATAACAGCATATTTTGCATGGGCCCAAAAATATATAATAAAATTCCTAAACGCTGGGAAGAACATAATAATAACATACTCAAAAATAAATTAAATAATTTCCTTGCAAATAAAGCCTACTACAATATTAATGACTTTCTGCAAGACAACATTGACCACTAACTGCTATGACATATAATATCTACATTTATATAAATTATTACTCATTGTCTTACTGCTAATTGAACATAATAAAGTAGAATTCATAAAATAATCGAAAGTAATAATATACGAAATTGACTAATGTCAGTATGTAACACTAAGAATTGTACAATCATTTGGGTAAATAAAGGTATGTTTTTTGAGTACAAGTATATTTAAAAATATAGATTCTCTTGTCTAATGATGTTTGTTTTCTGTTTTAATGTTTATTGTATAATTTATTAATAACTAAATAAGGCGAAGGCCAATTAAAATTGTAACTTTTTTATTTATCTTTTTAACATTTGTACGCCGTAGAGGCTAAACATGACTGTGGAGATATTTTCTTTTAACATCTTGCATGCATATGTATGTATACTCATGTTTGAACAAATAAAATGATCTTTATCTTTATCTTTATCTTTATCTCGCACAACTTCCTTGTGGAATCGATTATTATCAGCGATTTTTCCGGACCGATGCGACTTAGGGACCTTCAAGAAAAGAGCCTACTCCTTTTTAAAAGGCCGGCAACTCATCTGCAATTCCCCTGGTTCCCCTGGTGCTGTAGTTGTTCAGGGGCGGCGGTAGTCACTTACCATCAGGTAAGCCGCAGGCTCCTTTGCCCCCTCTCCTATAAAAAAAAGGATTTTTACGGTACCTCGGGACGTTTTACATGCTTAAAATGCACATACACAAACATCAAGATAGAACAATTAGTTGTAAGCCATTCAATGAGTTGTTCCGTGCGGAATTAGAACCTACTTAACTCTTAGCTCAGCCAAACGCTAAGCCAACGCGCTGGCAAGCCGTCAATAAATTTATAATTTTTGCTTTAATTTAAATTACTTTATTATTGGTTATATCGCGTTGAAAACTTTAGTTATACGTAGATAGAATCCAGTAACAGTTAACAAGGGCCTCGAGCTACTAGGACGGCATATCTCCGTAGAAGTATTAAGTCCATGATTAGCATACGTAATTACTATAGTCTTATCGTTCGCTTAATTGCGACCCGTAATGAATCAGTATACTGACGGTATCATTGCTGGTTTACTCCTACAGATATTAATGTTAGTTGTACAGTTAATGTATATCTTGTATTTCTAAATGGTAATGGACATTAGCAACTTACCTACTTAATTACTTTGCTTTCGAATGTAAAATTATTTTATATGAACAAAATCGGCATAATTATATTAGCAGATATTAGAATGTCCAAAAGATTATACGTTTGAAAGTGTATTTGACGGCAGTGGCTTAGCATTGAGGCATGCTGCGGGCCTCGGGTTCGAATACCTACAAATAATTGTGCCGGGTCCGGATGTTTCTCCTTGTGCAATTTGTATTTAAGGCTATACCTCGACCAAAACCTTGCGATAGTGCGTTTTTCTTCGTTATTCAGAGATTATTATCTCATTAGTTAAAAGCACATTATTGATGTTCGATATCCTATCATCACATTCCACGTTCTAATTTGTTTTTGTGTTATAAATATATTTAAAATCTACTTTTAAAAAATGATTAAAATTATTGATTACATGCATCTGTTGCTAAAGGCAACGTTGTAAATTTGATGATTAAACTAATGGATAGATAATTTAAAAATCTGTATTATTCACGTTTTATTAATTTTTTAAAGTTCACTTTTCTTTTTTAATTAAAATTAATTCCAAAAATTGTGTGAATTCTATGATAAATGGGCGTACGCAGAGTGCTGGCGGCAGTGTACTACATGCTCAATATTATTTGGTCAGGGCCTTAAGGCCTTAGTGGTCCTTTTCATTTATGACAAGGGAAAACTAAGGCAAAAGCCGCAGTGGAGAAGGGGCGTGGGGAAGGGGTTGGTGCGGCATAACGGTCAGAACACTCTAGAGCGTGTGTCTATGGCGTGTGTTTATCATGTAGTACGCCGAATGCACCGCTCCGTCAAACGTTCTCCAAAGGCTTCCTCGCATTTCTGACTGAATTATTTATTTATTTATTTAATATTTATTGAAACTTACAAACTACAGGAACGAAAGGCGAACTTAATGCTAAAAGCATTCTATGCCAGTTAAGCTAAGGACAGTAATAAAACTACGAAGGCGGTTACAAAGAACATAAAATAATAATAATAAAATAATAAACCGCATTCATAGTTTTATTTTATAATATATTATCTTTATGTATTTTATATTATATTTTCTTATATATTATAATAAAATATAATATAAAATACATAAAGGTACATAATATACTGATTAAATGAAAACAGAGATAATTACAATAATGATGACGGCGCTTATTATGAAGCAATTTTAGGAAATGAGCGCGAACATTGTCTTAAATGTTTGCGGATAGGTTGTCTTAATTTTTCAGACAGGTCAGTTCATAAGCGCGCTTAGTTTTGCTCAAATGCAAGAACAAGACGAGACTTAGCCAGTCTTGGTCTTGGTCTTGCGCCAATACACCTAGTCTAGGTATTGGTCTTGGTCTTGGTCTTGCAGCAAGAGTCTCGCAAGTCTCGCAATTACCTATTAGCCTATTGCTTTTTATTAAACGTTACTTTAGATCTTAGAACCACTTAACAGACTAGGTACATTATGAGTAAATACCAACCAAATTAATAAATGCCTAAACATTTAATGAGAAATTCGAAAAATCAACTGACAGCGGGTGGATTTTGAACCCATGACCTAAGCGACTGACTCTAACCAACTGAGCTATCTAACGTATCGCACGGCCACGGGAGTCAGCTTGTTTCTTAATAAACTGTTACATTTATTAAGCTTACCTGTGTTAAAACATGGTTAAAACATATAAAAAACAAATTAATGACGTTAACTTGACTGTACTTCAAAGAACATTATCTGTCTAGAAAGAGATTGATAGACCCTCACCTTATATGAAACGGAATAAAAAATTATACAATTTACCTTATTTAATTTATATTTTATATTTTTAATTTATAAAAAATAAAATATAATACAAATTAAATTACATAACAGTACACAATAGCTTTGACATTATTGTTACTTTATGTTAATTCTTTTGACTAAGAATTAATACAAAGTAACCATCTGGCTGACTCATCACTTAACCTATTTCTATGTTTTCTAATTAATAATGATGCTTTAGAAAATAATCTCTCAGCAGGTACTGAAGTTGCAGGTATTGAAAGAAAATCACGGGCCATCTTCTATAAAGTCGGATATTTTGTCTCATGCACTCTAAAATGTCTTCCGAACTGGCGGCTCTTTAGGTACTCCTCCAGCTCATCAATAACTAAGCCTTGAAAACAAAATCCAGATCCAGATGACGTCGAGAGACATGCATACAGTATTCTCAAAGTCTATTACGTCTTCATCTACATCATATTCACATACTTTCTTTTCATTTCTTGGTGATTCTATATTCATATATTCACTGACTGTAGACTTTTATATTCTTTATAAAGTTCATTAAATTTGCGCAGGCTTTCTCTTTAATTTGCTTCCCCCATAATGTCATGTCAAAAGTCTGAGCCTTATGTCTTGGGTCTAAAATTAAAGAGTTAGAATAAATCCAGTTGCTCTTCTGTTTAAGCATTTTTTCTCGATCTGCTTGGAAACCCAAAATGAGCCTTTCATCCACTTCGGATCGTTTAGGTTCCTCATCTAATTGTTTTACCGTAGATTCAATTTTATCGAGAAAGAGATTGAATGATACAATGACTAGAATAGAATAGAATAGAATATTTTTTTATTCAATATACATTACATGTGTAATTTTTTACTTTACCACTGGTTCGAAAAAATCCCTCTGTCCTGGGAAGAACCAGCAAGAAACCCAGCGGGACTTTTTTTAAAATAAATTTATTTTAGAAACTGCTTGGAAGCGATCATCTCATTCCCAGGGGTTATTTTCAACCATGTATTCATTTATACTATAATAACCCTTTTATACAGTTTCAGCTTAATAAAACATTTAAACTTGGTAATAGAGAAAACCTGTACACTTTCCGGGACCTTGTTGTAATAGCGTATACATTGCCCCAAGAATGAATTACTGACTCTGTGGAGTCGAGAAACTGGTATCACTAGCTTGTGTTTGTTCCTAGTGTTTACAGAATGTATATCACTTCTTTTACTAAAACTATCTTTGTTTTTGTAAACATACATTAAATTTTCGTAAATATACTGAGAGGCCAAAGTTAATATATTAATTTCTTTAAATTTATCTCTAAGAGACTCTCTCGGTTTTAGATTGTAAATAGCTCTAATGGCCCTCTTCTGTAAAACAAAAATAGTTTCTGAATCAGCCGCATTTCCCCATAGCAAAATCCCATAAGACATTATGCTATGAAAGTAACTAAAATAAACTAATCTAGCTGTCTCGACACTAGTGAGACCTCTAATCTATTTTACAGCATAGGCTGCAGAACTTAGTCTGCTTGCTAGTTTCGATATATGGGGGCCCCACTGGAGCTTTGCGTCAAGAGTGATGCCAAGAAAAACAGTGGATACAACAGGGCTCAATTCCTCCCCATTTAAAAACTGGTATTCAGATTTTTAACATTCGTTGTTGTAAATTTAACACAATTAGTTTTATTTCCGTTCAAATGCAGATTATTAACGTTAAACCAATGCACTAATTTTGATATAGCATTATTCACTTCGTCACATTTAAATGATTGACGTTTAAGTTTAAAAATCAAGGAAGTATCATCAGCAAATAATACTATATCATGACTATCCCCTACAAGCGGTAATGTAACATATTTTTCTCCACCAAGTTTCGTTGATAAAAGTTTAAAGTTTATTAGAAACTTATGTATTTTTTCGAGTAATTGCCATTCACTATCTGTGATTTGAAAAATCATTCAATTCGGTGATATTTATTTATTTATTTATTCTTTATTGCATTCCTTAACCTAAAAGAATAGTGATAGAAGTGCACAATATGTTAATGCCAGTTCTCACTTTTAAACCAAATCAAATCATATCATGTGTGGAATTCCATCTCGTTGGACAGTCGAGTATGGGATTCAGATTTGATGGCACGTTATCTGCTTCACAAGCAGACTGAAACTTCCTCTTCAGTATCTCACTTCTTTTTATTTTACTGGAAAAACGGCGTAATTTTGTTATAGCTGTACGTGAGTCAGCAATATTTGGCTCATATTGTTCATCTTCCTCAGTTTCGTCTTCATAGTCTTCATACTACTGTTCTTGTCCGTTATTGTCAGTTTCACTATGCTAAGGTCTTTAATAAATCTTGTACACGAAGGTTGAAAATGTGAGTAAAACACCGGAAATGTTGATTATCTGAATCAAAATGTGGCAGCTGTTTGTCCAGTTCATACATAAATTTGGTATTTGCAGTTGCGTTGTCGACTGTGATATCCTGTATTTTATCAATTATGTCATATTCCAATAAATATTCGTGGAAAATAGTTGCAATATCTTCCCCAGTATGTCGACTGGTCAGTATGTGACTGGTTGATGTGGTATAAAATCAAGGCCTAGAGATCGATACTTCAATTCGTTCTCTATATAATGAATAGTGACCCCGTAGTAACTCTTACCAGCAATCGACGTCCATCCGTCAATTTCATTTATATTTTAGATGAAAATTGTTGTAGTTGTTTCTTAACATTCAATTGAAGCTCTTCAAATCGCTCTTTGACCTTCCTTCTAAGCGTGGACCTTTTAGGAAACACCATATTTGGGCAAATCGATCGATAATATACTTGGGTAGCTTCGTCATCCAAAAATGAGAAGGGAAGATATTTTTTCACCATCCAATCAACAGCTACTGTCATAATGTTGTAACTGCTATTTTCAGACTGAAATAAAACAGTAAATCATGTGTATCGCCGATTATAAAAACAAATAACTATATGGGCGAATTATAGATACATATTTAACACTGACTGACTATCACTCCTAAGGGAGTGAAATCGTAGTTGGAAGTTTCTACGTTTTTGAAGTTACAGACATGTAAATCGGCATGTAAGTTATAAATTCTAAATAATAATAACCTGTATAAGCAATTTTCAAAAAAAAATCACCCAAAAGGGGGTGAAATGTGGGATGAAAATTTGTATGAAAGTTCTATGTTTTTGAGGGTTAAGACTTGAAAATCGACATTCAAGTTATTAGTTTTAAGTAATAATAACATCTATAAGCAATTTTACGAAAATCCACTCCAAATAAGGTGAAATCGGGTTGGAAGGTTACATGAAAGTTCTACGTTTTTGGAGTTAGAGACACGAAAATCGGCATTAAAGTTATAAGTTTTCAATAATAAAATCCTGAATAAGCTGTTTTCCGAAATCCTAACCCTAATGGGGTGAAATTGGGGTAAAAGGTTACATGCAAGTCCTATATTCTTAAAGTATAGATATGAAGATCGACATTTAGGTTATTAGTTTTAAATAATAAATACTTGCATAGTTAAGCTTTACCTCTATAGCCTCTATGTACTTACTTAAGTAGACCTTTTATAGCGGGAAAATTTCATGATCCCATAGGAAATCAGATATTGTATGTGGACGAAGTCGCGGGCGGCCGCTAGTTACATAATATGTAGGTTATTTATTGTGTGATAAGTATATGTTTTTCTTACCTGTCCACTTTTTCCGGCGGTTATTAAAAGTTTGTGATATCTCCACTTAATTTTAGTTTTTCACGAAGAAATATTTGTGATTCTTTTTTGGAAAGATATTAGATGCTTTCTTAAGCCTAGTGTTTCTGTTTTCATTTCTATTTCAACCTTTTTATGTTGGCACAATTTACACAAAGCAATTTGTGGTACATGAATTATTTCGAAAAACTTATCATATTTCCTTTTAGGTCTTTTAGATCTATAACTCCAACTCTCACTACTTCGACTAGAACTATTTGACTCTTTGTCACTCATTTCAAATTGTAAACTTATCACTCCAAGAACAACAACGATTAGAGTAAAAACAATTAATACATTAGACTCGTAGCAAAACTCAATTGGGAATGACTGGAATTAAAATAAATACTACTATTTGTAAGTACACGCCGAAACACCGACCAAGGAAAGTGCGGCATCCCTTGATAAAAATAATGATTCTTCGGAAGATTAATAAAACAGATGCGTTGCCAGATAGGTATAGTATGCCTACGTAACAATGAAATGTAAATATGTTAATAAAATTGTGTATATTATGTCCTTCTTGTGATAGAATTAATCTACGTTAATTAAATTAAGTTTGCCTAGGTATGTTACTTGCTGTATTTATCAAGGTACTTACTAACTACTAGAGTACGATATAAGTTAATAAATCGACAATGCTAATCAATTTTTGGACGTGTGTGATTTTAAAACACAAAATGCGCGAATGTGACTTCACTCATTCGAAATTCAAAATTCAAATATTTTTTATTCATGTAGGCATTCAAAATACACTTTTAAATAGTGATATAATCAGTCTTTTCCCCAATTTTTTTGTTTTCCATGTTCAGGAGTGCTGATTCTACTGAGAAGGATCATGGGAGAAATTAAGAAACTCAGTAGTTGCTCTTTTCAAAATATTTTTACAATAGTAATTCCATGTTTGACTCATCGCTTTACATATAATTATGTAAAGCGATGAGTTAAACATAAAATGTCAAATGTATATGTAGATACCACCAATTCGGTATAGAAATTTCTAGTTAGTAATATTAATAATAATAATAATAGTTGGTAATTATTATGATATCTATCTATCTTTACCATTATCTAATTACATTATTCCTTGCGAGATCAGCATAATGTATCGTATTCATTTTGAGCACCCGGAAACTTATTTTATTCTTTGGAACATGTAGGTACTCTGGCAATCAAACACTGTCAAATGTAGTGCGTGCGGCGCGGCGACGACGATTGTATGCGATATCAATAGAAGTCGCCGGCGCGTGTATCTTGCACAAAACTAGGGATGCACTCTTTTTTATTCTAATGGATAGTTTCATTCGCTATGTATGTTTATAGTATTGTTCGTTATGCGCACAAGTCCAATTTCCAGATTTTTAAATAATTTTTTTGCATCACATAGAGTCCCTAAGCGTATAACCCCAACTCCTATATTCCCTGAAACGACACTCAGTCCTAACTGCAAGACGCAAGAGTCTCGCAGGCTTAATCTTGTTCTTGCTCAAATATTGCACGTTCAGACTTGGTCTTGCAAAAATGCAAGAGCAAGAACACGATTGTAAGACCGAGACCGATTTTGGGCAACACTAGGCGTGCGGCTTGGATAGCAAACGATGAAGATAAATATAGCGCAATTAATCCACCGCGTTGTTCCGGTACATGTATCCGTCCATTACATTCTTTGAAAGTCCACTGCTATACGAAGCTTCCCCCATTGTGGGATTTTGCCACAGTTGCCAAGTTTGGCAGGTGGGTTGGCAACCGCAGTTCGATTTAGTTATTAGGAAGAGGCTGCTGCCCATATGCTGATTTATTAACCTCTGTCGCCTCTTACGACATCCACTGGACGATATGGAGTAGTGGATACACCGCCCCTACACGGTCAATTTTTACAATAATTTCAATACTAGAAAACATAATTTTGATAAGCAGCAGTAATGTCGCATTTAATAGCGTGAGCTATTCAGTTCTTGTACTATTTGGTAATCAAATTGCCTTTTAGACGGGCCCGCTTTGACTCTAAATACCGGTGAACCATTAAATTAATTATCGTATTACAAATAAGAAAAGCATAATTCTGTCGATGTCAAGCAGCGCTACCGTTTCATATTAGGCTGTCTAACACGGAACGGTTAATCCCCCAAACTGTTTGTTTTTAAAATGAGATAACAATTATTTATGCAACATAAAATACATAACATTTATTACGATAAGAAAACCAAAATATAAAATTTTCATATAATCCTATTCCCTTCGGTATAGTGCCAAGAATACTGGCTGCGTTTCCTCAGTGAATGACTATACTTAGCTATTGAGCGACAAAAAAACCAGCCTTCTTCTCACCAACAGCGAATCTCCACCAATTCGAAGCCACTCGAAGATCAGATACTGTAATAGCTTAAACCCGCATGAGTCCTGACTGATAGTGTCTGTAGCAATTGATACGGATATGTAGTTATTCGTCAGAGACTCATATTTATGCCATTTACTGAGTATATTTAAACGTGCTCTACCACGTGGTAGAGCCATACTGCAGCTATTTATTATACTATTGGCGCTGCACGAACGGCTCGACTCGATTTTGGTACGACCACGCTCTCACAGAGTACTAGCGTGAAGTAGCAGAATAAACACTAAAACAGGCATTTCGTTTTTGACCTACATTTCGTACATATTTATACGAATACTGCACATTGAAATAAAACTATTTTCATAATTATTCAAAAATTTCAATGGGTCAAAAATAGAATAAGAACAACTCCTCGCAACACAATATAAATATTTTGTATAAAAGAGCTTAAATATGGACGAAGATGCTAGAAAAAATTTAAGAAAACCCGCGCGGTCTAAACGCTTCGTTTGTGGGTTGTATAAAGCAACCTTGCGCGTTTAGTTTGCCGTGGCGTCTATTGGCTAATTTATTTAATTCGCCCGGCTGTATATGCGCTGCTCTAATTGCTTCGGTGGCGCTCGCCCACTTATCATAATGTCTCGCAAATCACGACACCGGGGGAATAAATCTGGCGTCGATAGGCCCTAGGAGTCAATGTTGGAGTGTTGTTAGGGTTTTGTCGAAAAATATTTGAAATTGGGGACCACTTTTGAAGTGAAAACTTCTTTAGAATCGTTGTGATTTGAAATTAGATGAAACGAAAAACCGACACCAAAAAGAGACAATAAACTAAGAAGAATAAATAACAAATAAGACAAAAAACATATCAAATCATACAACTATAGGATTTAGTCTGCGAAAGATTGAGATAGAATATAGTATACAGTGTTTCTTGTTATCTCGGTCTCATTTTCAGAAGGTTTCACTTCTACCGCGTGTGAACACAAATATTTGTCATTATCAAACATTTTTTCATTATTAAAAATTGGAAATATGTAATACTTTTTGTTTGATTTAGAGAAGCAAGCGAGCGTTAGCAAATAAAAAGCTAAAGCGATGGTGGTTATTAGCAATGTCCCTGTCGGGCGTTACATCGACATTACACCTGACTAGCATGTCTCAATTTTGACTTTCAGTTCAGCGACAACGAGCTGCAAGTGCAAGCTTGGTGTCACTTAATTGTTTTTTCTTTTTTTAAATGTTACCCGCCCACTAGTATTTTCTCTTGTATCGTGGAGGCAGGTTACAAACATAGGACAAACATCTAGAATTGTTTGTAGGCCATTCAAATATTTTTTTCCGTGTGGGATTCGAACTCGTGGCCCTCAGCGCTAAAACTTATTGCTAAGCCACTGCGCCACAGAGGCCGAATGTTTAACCCTTCGTAAGTGAATTAAAATTACTCATAAAAGATATATATTTTTGTTCGTACCTAT
The DNA here is from genome assembly GCA_963668995.1 of Parnassius mnemosyne. NCBI lineage: Eukaryota > Metazoa > Arthropoda > Insecta > Lepidoptera > Papilionidae > Parnassius > Parnassius mnemosyne. The sequence continues at coordinate 13,894,494 of CAVLGL010000013.1, read as the reverse complement.
CCTAAAAAAGTCACAAAGTCTGAACCCGACAGGTGGCGCTGTGCTATACAGAAATGGTATATTTACACCGTAAAAAAAACTGAGAGTGAATTCTGAGTGAAGCTTATCGCGCCACCTAACGGGAAGGGCAAAAAAACGACTACGAGCCATCTAGTGTATAAAATATCAAAATTACATAAAGAATAGAGGATGATGAATATTTTTAAATATACATACTAAATAAATATTATAAGAACTTAGCATGAGAGGTCGGGCCTAACGTACGATAATAAATGCCTTTGAAATCAAGTTTTACTAGTCGTTAAAAAAAAGAAAGAAATACATATCACCTACAAATACCATAAAAAAACCATGGTATTTGTGGAATAGTACCATCTGGAAAACACTATCTCAATATATTTCCAATAAACCAGTTACATATACATAGGTATTATCTTGTAGATATATATTTTCCTATAATTATTCAAAAATTTAATCAGGTGTGTTTGTATATCGATAAGACAATTATTTTCTATAAAAACACTATTGTCAAACATTTTTTAATCAGTGCATATCGATCTGAGGTCAGATTTTATTTTAGAATTAGCACATTTCGGCCCGGGCAAGTCAAGTTTGTTTCTTAGTGCATGAATATATGAAGAAAACGAATTTTCCCAGATATTAGACCTAGCTAGATCGCATTTTCGCCCCCGTAAATCTCTCATTTTGTTCTCATGTTGTTGTGTTTGTTAGTATGGGATATTATACTATAAAGTCTGTAATTTGTAGTAACTAGCAACCCTGTGAGATTTTGTTCAAAAATTGATTGAGCTTCCCAGAGTTTAACATAACTCCCTCATCCCATCGTCGCACGCGTAGCTATTCTAAAGCACACACTACAACGTATAAAATTGTTTTATTTTCCTTGACTACAGTTGCGTGTCCATGTTCAATGTAGAACGCTTTTAAGGTACTATGAGAAACAAAGACTCAAGAGTAAGGGTTAACTTCATAAAAATTAAAAAAAAACACTGTTGTAATTCTAAATAAACAAATAGGCGAAGGCTTATTATTTGTAGTCAGCTTTTGCGCACTCTTCGGATCGAATAAAAATTTGGCAATTGATTTTTTCTGTCAAGAATTCTCAATAGTAACTCGGAATCAGCAAGCTGGCGGTGTTTCACCCCCGTGCCTCAGAAAGCATGTAATGTTGTTTGTTTTGCACCTCATCTCTTTCCGATTGTGTCGTATTAAGCCTGGCGTCGACTACAGCAGAAATGCGTCGAATCGAAGCGAGTCGCATTTATTCCTAGTGCGTCCATGACGAATCAAATCGAATTGTTCATTCATCGCAAATTCTTCATCAAAATAGGTCGTTTTTGCGTCATGGACAGCTCGTATGAAGAGATGTTTTTATTTCATCGTGATAATGTGGGTCTTCATGATTAAATAATTCTGGATATTGTTGGACCAGTGATATCAATATTTCTTCATTCATTTTTATTGAAATAAAAAGATTTTTACGAAAACGAAATTGAAATTAATTAAAATACGCTGGCGCGCATCCACTTCTCCGCGTCGATTGACGCGCGCCGAGTTGAATCGAATCGCATCGGCGAAGAAATTTGCCTGTCAAGCAATTCGCGCGGTCGATTCAATTCGGCGCGCCGCGGCTTGTCGCTAATGGACGCAGCTTCATAGTAAATATATAGGAGGCGACTTTCTGCGATTCGATTCGACTCGGCTTGGCGAGCCTAGTGTACCTCAATCGACGCGGAGAAGCATCACTGGTCCAACAATATCCAGAATTATTTAATCATGAAGACCCACATTATCACGATGAAATAAAAACATCTCTTTATACGAGCTGTCCATGACGCAAAAACGACCTATTTTGATGAAGAATTTGCGATGAATGAACAATTCGATTCGATTCGTCATGGACGCACTAGGAATAAATGCGACTACCGCTTCGATTCGACGCATATAGAAAGTAGAGAGTGCACTGTAATCAAAATTTGGTCTGAAGGATAATATTGGCAGCATCACAAATAGATCGGTGACTAGAGCCGAAAACCTTTCTTACTGGTAATGAGGCATTGCATCATAGTCCCCAAATGACAACGTATCTGCATCTCGATTTTTAATTGATAAGCTCACTCCATCTCTCGATCAACAGGTGTACTACGTTATTGTTTGCTACTTTTCATTGTATAAAACAAACGTTCAAAGTTATGTTTCATGGATGTGTATAAATACGAATGATGCATACGAATCATTGTATGTCGAATATACTATATTAATTTATAAAATTGTTTAATCTAGTAGTCAGAGTTATTATATATAGATTTCAATATGTAAAAGTTGTGCGTGGGATTTTGAGCATTAAGTGACCGTCAGTACAGTTTCCATTGGGGTCACTAAATTGGTGATCTTCTGGGTTACCTTACTAATAGATGGGCAGAGGCAGTGGAGTCCAAAACATGCCGAAGGCCTTCCATCGGGTTTGGCACAAAGCGCTTCTTTCGAAGCTTCCTTCTTATGTGCTTCCTGAGAAATGGATTTTGGAATTGGATCGCCAGTTTTCTTACAGGGCATCAAGATCGCAGTAGACAGTGCATGTTCCAGTTACAAGCCTATTAACGCTGGTGTTCCACAAGGCTGTGTGCTATCACCAACGCTGTTTTTTCTACAAATCAATGATGTGTTGCAAATTGCAATCCGGTAACATTCATTGCTATGCTGACGACAGCACTGGTGATGCTTTATAGACCGGCCGTGCCAATATTTCTCGGTAAAATGTCGCCGAGTACCGGAACAAACTTGTGTCTGAAGTCGAGACATTGTTGAACAAAGTCTCAGACTGGGAACGACTAAGTCCAGTTCAATCCCCTGAAGACAAAGTTTGCGCGTTAGCAAAGCGGTAAACGCGCAAACTTTGTCGCATTTGTTTTTAAAATGTATTTATTTATTATAATATGTATGTATTTATCGATTATATAATTATATGCATGTCCTGTGTATTTTCCAACATTTTAAGTACTCCCTTACCCTTTCTCACAGGTCACTTTATCCTCTGCAATGGTTGCCTGGTAGAGATCGCTTCTAAGCGATAAGGCCGCCAATTGTATCTTGAAATAATTTATGTTTTTTTCTCTCTTATATGTATTTCTGGTATACAATGAAGTATATTTCATTAATTTTATTCATTCACTTCTTTCACAATTTCCATTAAAAATTAATTTTCTGTATCACGTGTATGTGAATTAACTAATAAAGGTAACGAACTAGCATCCAGCCCACCTGATGGTAAGTGGATGCTGTGGCCTATAGACACCAACGCCGAATTAAAAATCAAAATACAAATGCGTTGTCACCATAGAGGAATAGGGTGAATGATGACGATATGATAAATGCCACATTTACAGTAAAATGAATATCCGGTTCGAGTTCGCCATACGAAACACAGCCTCATTGTGCTGCTTTTTTATACTGCTAGGTATTCTTTTTATTCCTTGGTTAAATCGCCATACTGGTGATTGCTGTCATAGCCGCAATTAAAAAGTTGTATGTATGCAAATTGCTTATCGAGATTTTTAGTCACAAAAAAGTGTTAATTATAAAAACTGTGCTATATTGCATTCATTAAGAGAGGTCTTTGTTTAGCAGTGGGTTTGTGAAGGGGTGAAGTGATGATGACAGAAACAAATAATTCACTAATATAACTCTTAAACGTAAATTTAATAGCAGACATTTTCATCATTGTAAAACAATGCATCTATTTCGGTTTGTTAATCCAAATGGCCGGCGTGCGTAACATAGATACACAATATTTGAACATAGCTTCTTTACATCGATAGCACTATACCGCACTGAGACTAGAAATCTATGCCTAGAGAGGCTAGACCGAAAATTATTGGAGGCGAGGGGGCGGAGCGGGAGTGGGGCCGCCGTCACTGGCCTGATATGTGACCGGAGAGTCTTGTTCAACAAACGATGACGATGATTTAAGCCTAGCCGTTTTAAGTGTATTACGGAGGTAGAAATCCGGCTTTTGGGGCTCCGGCATAGATTTGAGAGAGCCGGCCATTATGGGTAGCCTCCTCGATTTATGTTCGCCTGTCCATTTGCCGGGTCTGTAGTTAGGTTGGAGTCAAGAGCACTGTGCCGTCATTATACTTCTATTTACAACGTATAAACAGTTAAACAAACGTTTTGCCATTTTATTACCCGACTGCGGCAAGGCCTACATGTTATTATATGCATATATGCATGCTCATTGTTCATCTATTCATTTGTAACTGACTACTTGACTAATAAAACATGTTTTCTACTTGTTACATAATATAAATTAGTAAAGAAACTAACTTTTAAATAGTTTTTCATAAGTCGGGAAGAAGGAAAAATCGGACAGGATTGACAGTTATAACAAATAGATAATTTACAGGGAGTTAAAGATTTTCCGCCCACGTTATTATACTGTAATTTATTGTCTTTAGTAGAAAAGAAAAATAATTAAAATAGAGCATTTTAAATTTTTACAACCAGTGTGGAAAAAGAAATGTAAAACAATAATATTATGTGATTGATCACTAGAAATCATTAAATACATTCAAATTTAATAGATATTTAACTATTGTTTTATTACTTACGAAATAGGAATGTCTACAGAACACAAAAAAGGAGAGTGTCTGTAATCTTACACCACCTCCGCCGTGATAGTTCGGGGTCTGGTCTCAGGGTAAGAATAGGCACGCCCTCATTTAAAAAGAAAAAGTTTCCTCGTAGTAGCATTTTGTCCTTTAGAGTGGAGGAGTTTTACATACATAAATTCCACTTGGAAAAACATCTAGACCTGAGATTTGTAGGACAAACACTAGTTTCGGGTGGGATTCAAACCCGCGGCCCTACAGTGCCTCAACCAAACGCTTAGCCACTGAGTTACCGAACATTCAAATCAAATCCGTCAAAGCCGTTAAATTCCATATATATATATATATATATATATATATATATATACATACATACATACATACATATAATCACGCCTCTTTCCCGTAGGGGTAGGCAGAGACCACTTCTTTCCACTTGCTACGATCCTTACATACTTGTTTTGCTTCGTCCACTTTCATTATTCCCTTCATACATGCTCTACGGTTTAGGGTACTCTTGACCTGGCCTTTTTTCAAGACGTCCCTGATTTGGTCTAGAAATGTCCGCCTAGGTCTACCCCTTCCAACACTTTCATTCACACTCGCCTTATACACTTTTTTCGTCAATCGTTCTTCATTCATTCTCTCGACATGGCCAAACCATCTGAGCATACCTTTCTCAATTTTTGTCACTACATCTTCTTTCAGACCACAACGTTTCCTTACCTCACTATTTCTTAGCCTGTCACTCAGTTTAACTCTTATCATACTTCTTAATGCTCTCATCTCAACTGCATTTATTCTGCTTTCATGTTTCTTCTGCCATACCCAAGTTTCACTTCCGTACATGAGTGTCGGAACCAACACCCCCTCATGCACAGCCAAACGAGCCTTGTTAGACACCTTCCGACTGCTCATAAAGGAGTGCAAAGCTCCATTCACCATGTTTCCTGCATTCACTCTTCTTTCGATATCACTCTCACACTTTCCATCTCTTGTAAACTTTGAACCCAGATACACAAACTCTTTCACCTGTTCAATTTGTTCATCTTCAATCACGATATTGCAGTCTGTCACTGCCTCATCTTTTTCAAACACCATCACTTTCGTCTTCCTTACATTCATCTTCATTCCCTTTCTAACAAAAGCTCCACTCATAGCAGTTACCATCTCCTGCAACTCCTCGGCCGAAGACGCAAGTAATACTTGGTCATCAGCATAGAGAAAACATTTGACGAGTAACTCATTCATTCTCAACCCACTTTCATTCTCTTTTAAATCTGTCAAACAATTGTCCATGAACAGATTAAACAGCCACGGTGACGCTACACATCCCTGTCTAACACCTTTTTCGATATTAAACCATTCAGTGTATGCCCCGTTTATCCTTACACAAGCACTAGAATCCCTATAAAGAGATTGCATTGCTCGTATGAGGATACTGCTCACACCGTTCACGGACAGTGCTGACCACAATTCATTCCTCACCACTCTATCATAGGCCTTTTCTAGATCTACGAACGCGCAAATAATATATGGATAATATATGGAGTAACGACCTGGTAAGATATGCAGGGAGTCGATGGATGCAGGTGGCTCAGGACCGTGCTTTGTGGCATTCCTTGGGGGAGGCCTATATTCAGCAGTGGACTTGTGACGGGCTGTAATGATGAATGATGATGATATATATTTGACGTGGTAGACCCTAGCTGTAGCAATATTATGGTTGTAGCACGAATGGATCGACTCCGGTTAATGCTGACTGGGGAAAGACTACGCTCTCATAGAATACCAGCGGAAAATAGCAGCTCAACGCTGCTGTGTTTCATATGGTGAGTGTGTAGAGAACCGGAGACCCTTTTTACTGGCAAAGAGGCATTCCATCTTAGTCCTCACGGGTGACAACGCATCTGCATTTTGATTCGTAATCGAGGATGCATGTGGATGTCTATGGGCCACAGCATCCACTTATCATCAGGCAACCTGTATGCTCCTTTGTCACTCTTATTCTATAAAAAATATAAAGATGCCTATGCCCAGCATTGGCATAATCAAAAACCGAAAGAAGTGTTTAATATTAAAATTATTATTTGTATTTTAAATAGATATATTTTATTAACTCTATTTAACTCTACTTATTACTCATAAACACATACACAAATTTTATTATTCTGCTCAATTATATGCATCCTAAATAATGCGACCATTAATAAGTAAAATGAAGTACCTACCGTTGTAAAATGTTTAACTGTTGTCTCTGTTTGCTATTTAGTGAGACATTCCTCTTTTTTTGTTGTTCTCTTTCTTATTAATTTTGTGCGGTTTTTTTTTACTAGAATATAAGTAAATCTTGATGTATTGTTTTTAATTACGAATGAAAACATTTATTGTAGCTTCATCTATTTATTTTGTCCACGGATACCTAAAGGTGGGGACCTGGTGACCTAAGATACAGGTTTTACCTAGTTTAGGCACCAGTTTTTCACCTAACAATAGTATTGTATCAGATGTAAGCACATATTTTTTGTTGTTTTGTGAATGTATATTTGTTGGTGAAAATAAATAAACAACCATAATATCACTTTTACAATCAATTTTTCGTAATGGATAACAAAAAAAAAAATATCGGAGTTTTCTGGACCTAATCTTGTATTCAAATTTTAATTATATCATTCTGGCGTTTGAATAAAAACGAACTCATTTCGCGTTGTCGTTGAATAATAATGACATTTTTGAATTATTTTGGCCAGCATTACACGACAGCGTAAGCACGCTCGCGAATTCGCAGCTTTATTGCTTCTCTTAATGAGGATTTGATGCAAAATAAAAAGAAACCATATATTACTCATTTGCATGTTTAATTGGTTGCATTTGCAATTCTTATTTATATTTATAAATAAATACATGCCGCTAGCATTTCAATGTTTTTGATCAGTAGCATTAAGTATATATTATTTTATAGAATAAGGGTGACAAACGAGCACACAGTCCACCTGATGGTAAGTGGATCCTGTGCCCCATAGACATCTACATATATAGACATATACATTATCCTCGTTTAAGAATCTAAATGTAGATGTGTTGTCACTAAAACGATTCCGTTTTAGTCCTCAGGGTTCCCCCGTTTTACTGGACCTCGTTTCCACCAGTTCTCTACAGTCACCATAGGAAACACAGCAGCAAGAAGCTGCTATTTTACGGTGGTATTCTGTGAGAGCGTGGTCCTTCCCCGGTCGAGGCGACCCATTCGTGCTACAACCACAATATAGCTGCAGCGCGGCTCTACTACGTTTAAACCTTACCTAGTGACCTAATACAGTGAAATGGTACGAAAAAAAATTTATCACCTACTATGTAAATAGTATTGCTTTTCTGCTTAGGAGTCCGTCAAAGATGGTACCACTCTCTAATCTACCTCAGTTATCTACACACAGGATCCATTTACCATCAGCTGGACTACGTTCACTTATGTCAAACTAACTTGTTTAAAAAAATATTACCACTGCTGAACATAGGCCTCACTTAAGGAACACCACAAAGCACGGCCCTGAGCCACCTGCATCCATCGTCTTCCTGCATCTCTTACCAGGTCGTAACTCCATATAGTGGGGACAATGCCAAACGTATCAGCAGGCTGAAGGGGCAAAGGGCCAGTTATATGACTTGAAGAACCGATAACTGATGCGGAATAAAGGATCTTGAGTGTCAGCCTCCTACCTGTATGTGAAGTGTAGTGTGGCTCACCACTAGATGTAGTGATGACCTGGTAAAAAAGATACAGAGTAAAAAATTACATTACTAGAAAAATTATCATACTCGTATACTGTGTGATAGGCAGCCATTGTTTTGTAGATCAACAATTAATTCGCGTCACTGTATCCGGAAAAGCGCTTTTCATGGCCTCATATGCATAATTAAATTGATTTTCTGGTAACAATGCTTAGAAACATTCGAATATTGTTTTATCTGAACTGGCGGTTGATAAAATATGAAAAATACAGGAAAGGTTACATGGATGTTGTTGTAATCGATGGTATATTATGAATAACATATTTCCAGTTAATTTAAAAAAATGTTACCTTACACACTAGGTTATACAAAATTGTTCCTGTCATCGAGAATATTTGATGGTAATTGCGTAAAATTTCTCAATTCAAATTTCAAAATCTCTTAAACAGTTTGAACCAAATAATCAATAGAAATAATTTTAAATTTTCTGGTTCTCTTTTCTTTATCAGCCTCTCTACTCGTAAGTACCGTATTAGATAGGTTAGATAGGTAGGTAGGTAGATGCAAAAATGATCCAACTGTTGCCATCTTGGAAAATTTCCTTACACTCGATCAACAGCTGAAGGCTTGTGCCCACAGAACCCATACTGCTACTCTGTCGGATTTGGGTTTGACAAAGTTCGTTTTCAAACGGCAATACTGTTGTTTTGTCGATCACCAAGTCCTCGTTTCTTACTTTGGCTAATAAAATAAACAACTGTCAACAATCACTGGCAGTTTTAAAGTGAAAACAACGTATACGTTTGTGAAAATAGTAATTGTCGATGAACGTGCTTGCGTTATGGACAATACGATCTACACAAAGTGAACGCCGCGCCGCTCCGATAACACCCGTCAATAATAATTTCATTAAAATGTAGATCTAGTTAAAAGCATTTTTTCTGATTAATTTTCAGTCGCGGACCCGCTTTACTTTTTTTTTTAATTGAATATCAGGCCACTTTGATGGCGCGACGAGAGAAAGGGTTGAATAAAGTTCGCCCTCATTTGAATAAAATAACAGCTCTCGCACTTTACATTTACGGAGATATTTCAAATTATATCTGGACTCTTTTTTGTTTAATTTTTTTTCTCTCCCGCTGCCCGTATTTATTTTATTTTTTCCATCAGCGCCGCTATCTAATTGAGTTAGGCCTCCAAATCGAAAATGTCGATCGAGTTGTAATTCAATTTATTTTTGTTTCTAATGGAGTTCGAAGCTTTTTATATTTCCTATTGTAATTTTGTATGATTTGGTTATTTAAGGATTCTCAGTAGGTACTGTTGTAATAAAATTGAATGATCTTTAATAATGTTAATTGAGATTTAAATGACTACTGTATTTTAATAATATTGTTATTCACAAAATATTAACAACTTATAAATATAAGCATACTTGAAAAAGGTTGTGTGTGGAACTTTATATTTTTTATACCACGAGATGTAATCACATTTTCTAAAATAAATTATATTATTATTGATTATGGATGATGAGTTGTAACTTAATCTTCTTAGTTGTGCCCGCAACTTCGTCTTTGTGATTGCTAGCAGAATATATTTTGAAATGGTTTCAGAGTTTCGTGTTTAACTCTTCTGAAGGTGACCGCGCGATTATGGATTAGCTTACTGACTTCCACAAAAATGGTTACAAAGGTAATTTTTTTTAAGCAGCTGGTCAATATTTTTTTCTCTACACTCTTTACGTTTAATTACTATTTCATTTGTTTTTTATTTTTACAATTGAATATGTTATTTTATTATGACTACCGGGCCAAAAATTAGCTATTGGATTTTTCTGTCAAAAGTGTCGAAGTGTAGTCCCATCGAACACGGACGGATCGTGCACCTGTGCTTGCGCACACACTCGTGAACTTTAATAATCCTCTCCTGCGCAAATGGCTAGTATCCGTTGAGACTGGTGACCGAAATTTGGTCTAGAGGACATTGTTATTATTATAAAATTTTATTTAGGTCTGTGCATACCTAAATAATAAATAGAAAATAAATAAAAATCATTAGTAAAAAAAGCATATGTAAAAAAAAAACGAGACTATGGTGAATGATGGTTCACCAGTCCGTGATGCCACAGTAGAATAAAGTTAAGTTATTTATTTAATGATTATATTACCAAAACTGGCAGCAAAGCGAAATAGTAAATTATAGCTGGAGCAAATTGATCACCTACCTAATTACTTAATCTAGCTGGATTAAATAGGTCATCTCCATATTTTTTTGATATGTTATCTATATTATTTATATTTCGATTTATCCCGATAAATCACCCTCAAAATTTTTATTGCGAATTTAAGAATTTTTATGAAGGGTCGTTGGAAAGGGCAGAACAACGTCTGCCTGGCGAGCTAGTTAAGATTATAAATATTACTATTGAAAGTCACTCTTATGTTTATATAACCGCTGGTTTGGGATATATTTCGTTTTCGTCATAAATTCATATTATATAGATAAATTGCTCAATATGACCGGTTAGCTGCGGAGCTGCGGAGTCGCAGGTTCGAATCCCGTACGGAGCGTGTGTTTATACGTCCTACAATAAATTATTCAAGGTTAGGTTGTTTGTCCATATGCATCTTATGTAAGTGTAGGGGTAACATAGTAAAAAATTGGCTTAGACCGGATTTAGTATAGTAATTGGCGAGTGGTTTTTATAAAATCACTTTTTAAATATTTAAGGATAAAAATTAAAACACAATAAGAATATACAATAATGTCGGCATGTATAGCCATTATTGTATTAGCGATACACGCCGTGCAACAATGCCGCCGGTCGCCGCGATCGCAACACTTGAGCTACACTTGCCGCGAATACACTGCCGTATGAATCTTGATCCATTAGATAATTAAAATAAAATTTTCTACAGCGACCGTGTGATCTATTTGACAGAGTTTGTTAGATAAAATGCGTAAATACTGCATTAATACAATTTATACATTTAAATGAAATGTATAAATTGTATTAATCAACTTGACATTTGTATTAATCACAATAACAATATATTTTAGGGAAATATAAATAAAAACAATAATAAAAGAAAATAATATATGACGGCATGACGGCGGCGTCGTAGTACGCCGGTATAGCAAAAATTGTAAACAACACGTGCACCGATCACGCCACCCGGCACGCCGCTCGATTTCCGACCGTCGACTTGTTTTGCAACGGATATTAAACGACCGTGTAGCAACTACCGGTGTGTCGTTATGTGTTTTCTAAATAACGTAACGTTATCGTTATGGTACAATGGATAACGTTATCATAACTATCTATATTCATAACTGTCTTTACCATCATAGATCAGTTATCATCAAAATTATTTTCGTTTCGTAAACACTAATTTAGTTGCTGAAATAAACTTTCCTTCGTACTTTTGACCTTTTGACATCTTTCTAGGAATTAAAGCATCTATTTTTCCTTGTTTGTGTTGAGACTGCGGTACAGCTGATGGCATCACGGAGGTTGGATTTGACGTCGAATGCTGGCTCAAAAAGTTATCTTTTAAGTTAGTTCTGAAGCAAGGGCTGGGACACCTAACGTGTTCACAGGTCTCGAAGATCTAGCAATTGTCTGCTGTTCTAACAAAACTTGTGTGTACGCTTATATATATCGGTGTCGTAAATGTGACTTCAGATTACCTAAAGTCGTCTGAAAACTAAATTTGTTTTTACAAATATTACAACACACTTTTTTATTTACATTATCACTTTTTTTTTGAAAAACTCCCACAAAACACTTGTGTTATATCGCAACATTGTTTCTTTATTATATTACAACGTAAAACGATACTATATCTATATTTACAATCACTAAGTCAAATAAATATTTACAAAGTTTTTTGTTCGTTTTTAGACTTCTTTTATGAATACTAATATCACAATGTGTGCTTTATGCTTTGAAATAAACTTGGAATTAACAAATAAAGCAAAATTTATAAATAATAATATTACAACCAAAATTTATTATTGCACTTGTTCCTCAGAGACATACAATTAATATGAAAACTCTAGTTCAAAAGCTGAAGGACAAAAGGTCAATAATAATATTTAGTAATCCTAACATTTTGAGGAACACGGTGTTATTTTTCAATATATGGCAAAAATCATATTTACTGTGTAAAATTTAGAAGAGCACGAGGTTATAAATTGCTTTATTAGAGGCACATTGCCAATTTGAAATAGTTATACAAGTATCTATAATAAAAAGAAAGAAATATACTTATTTCTTGAATTTCGTTTCGCTCACCTACACGTTTCAACTTACTCCCCGCTGCAGTTCCTTTCTTATCGTACACGGCATAATATTTATTTCTACGCGGCAGCGAGTGCATGATGTTAAAATAATATCACGAATCACGATTCCAAGCCAACGCAATCTTGCAGCGTTGCGGTTCAAAGGTACTCTGTGCGTTACGGATCGTTATAAGAAATAGACAGTTATGAGCGTTATGTATAACTATTTATACGTTATAAAGTAAATAGATGTTTCCATAACTATCTATACGTTATAATACTCATAGCTAGCGACGGAGCGGACAGTCTTGGCTCTGGCGTGACTCGGTACAGTGGTTGTAAGTGTATTAAGTGGTTGTACCAAGCTAGCTTATCCTAGACACTCATGGATAATTAATTTGAAATTAATTATTATCATTAATTATAAAAGTGCCCTGGTGCAATTTATAATTAATAAAACTAAATATTATCTTTTAAGCCCTGACTTCTTATTCAGCTTGGCCGATCCCCTTCTCACACATATACTTAACATCTCTTTATTGTACACAGAGTTCAAAACACCAAAATTCAGGATTTCGGCGTTTATCATTACTTTCTTTGTGTGCCAACCCGCTTGCCAAGCGTCGAAACTATGGTAAATATCCCCCCTATTATGCAATCTCTGGGGGATGTCTATGTTCAGCAGTGGATTTTAATAGGCTGTAACGCTAACGGGTGTTTGTTTATCTGACTGTATAGGCCTACCCATGATTTTACCACACAATCGTTGCATCGGGCTTGGATAGATTAAAAACACTTTGAAGTCCCTGAGTAACTGAAGGACCAGTACCTAAAGGGACTCATGCGTAGAATATATGGTAGATTTTCATTTCCTGAATATTTTTGAGATCAAAATTGGCCAACGGGATATAATTATCAATATTAAACGTATATTATAATCAATATTATGACTGATGATAAGGTTGTGAACTCAAGACTTCTCTGGGTTCGCTTTAAATTGGGACTGACGAAGTTATTCCTTTTGGCTGTTTATGCGCCGGTAGCTTCGTCGTCCAGAGCTGAGCTGGAGGAGTTTTGGGAGAATGTAAGAGAAGTTCTAGATTTAGTTAGGGGAAACGAAAGAATTGTTGTATGTGGTGATTTGAATGGATGGGTTGGTACCGCTCGACCAGGGTACGAGTCGGTGCTTGGAAAGTTTGGCGATAAAAAGGTTAATGATGCTGGCAAGCTTATACTGGCTGTATGTAAGGAAAAGGGTCTTCTTGTGACAAACACTATGTTTAATCACAAGAAAATCCATATGTATACTAGAGAAAGAAAGAATGAGAAAAGTATGATCGATTTGTTCCTGGTGGATGACCGACTGCGAAAACAGGTGATGGATACGCGAGTGTTCAGGGGTGCTGACCTGGGAACGGATCACAGTCTAGTGATTACTAGATTTAGGGGTCTGTTCGCGGGTTGGCGCTACCGGACGGCAGTGGCAGAACCACAGTCGGTCTGTTGCATCCGAAGCTGGAAGCTTCAGGAAACGGATACTAGGGACAAATATCATGCGAGGGTAGCCGAAAAGCTTGACACCATCGATGGCAGAAAAGAATGTGTAGAAAGAACATGGCAGAACCTTAGGGATGGAATGGTAAGTGCAGTGGAAGAAGTGTGTGGAACAATAAAAAGAGGCAGTAGTAAAAGAAGAGATGCATGGTGGAATGATGAAGTGAAAGAAGCTGTAAAGAAGAAGAAAGCATGGTTAGACTAATTGGCCTCTAGTAATGATAAGGATATGAGAGAGAAAATGAAAGAAAGATATAAGCTGCAGAAAGTTCATACGAAAACATTGATTGAGGAAGTGCGTGAAAGGTGTAGAATGGAAGGGGACGAAAGGTTGTCGCACAACTTTAAGAAGAACTCCAAACTCTTCTGGAAAGAGGTTGGAAGGACCCGAAGTGGTGCGACGGCCTTAAGTATGAACAAAGTACTTTCGAGAACCAATGACGTCCTCTCAAAAAAATCGGACGTCATGCAGCGATTGAGCGAATTTTATAGAGAACTGCTGAAATGGTCAAGTATGGTGGGCCTCGCGTCTGGGACAGCTTTCATCTGCTGTGCAATTTGTGTTGGCGGACGGGGGATGTCCCGAATGATTGGTGATCCGCAGTCATTGTGCCTTTATATAATGGTAAAGGTTCACATTTTGACTGCGGGTGCTATCGGGCGATCAGCTTGACCAGTTTAGCAAGTAAAGTTTACTCGAAGGTTTTGACACGTAGGATGCAAGAGAAGTCGGAAAGATTTCTATGGGAGGCACAATGCGGATTTAGACCTGGAAGAAGATGCACGGATCAAATGTTTTCTCTCCGCATGATCACGGAGAAGCTTCTGGCTGCTAACCAGAAGATTTTCTGTGCTTTTGTGGATCTTGAGAAAGCATTTGATAAGGTTGTAAGGAAGAAAATGTGGGTACTGTTGCCGGGGTATGGTGTGGATGGTAGATTGCTAAGGGCTGTGCAGTCACTTTACTGTGACTGCAAAGCCTGTGTGCGGCTAGGGCATGACCTGTCACCCATGTTTAGCCTCCAAACGGGCGTAAAACAGGGTTGTGTCATGTCTTTCTGGCTGTTCATACTGTATCTCGACAGCTGTTTAGAGAAGCAGAAAGATAGTTTGGGTGTGAAATTGGGTGACAGTAAAGTAAATTGTCTGCTGTATGCTGATGATACAGTGTTTATTGCACCATCAGAGGCAGAACTGCAGGCATTAGTCACGTGTATGAAAGAGGAATCTGAAATTAAAGGTCTCCGTTTGAATGCTAATAAAACTAAGGTTCTGGTATTTGAAAGGGACGAAGAGAGAACGAAGTGTGAAATATGGGTAAATCAGGAATGTCTAGAACAGGTAAATTAAATTGTATACTTGGGGAGTGCTTTCAGCCGGGATGGAAGATGTGATTTAGATGTAGACAGGCGTGTCGCTGCCGGGAACAAAGTCAATGGTGCCCTGACTGCGTTAGTCAAAAGGCAAGGCGTAATGAAGAATGCACGCCTTGCAATACATAACGCAGTATTGGTACCAACCTTGTTATATGGCAGCGAAACCTGGGTATGCCAGAAGAAGCATAAAAGTAAGTTGAATGCAGTGGAGATGCGATTTCTTCGTAAAATGTGCGGCGTTACCATGGCCGACCGAAAGCGAAACGAAGAGATTCGCAATATGGCAGGTTTGAAAGATGACCTTATCACAAAAATTGATAAGGGCGTGCTTCGATAGTTTGGGCACGTTGAGCGAATGAGTGAAGACCGAATGGTGAAGAAAATATATAGCGTGAAAGTAAATATTAAAAGGTGTCGAGGTAGACCGAGACTAACTTTCGAAGACCATGTGAGCAAATCGCTCGAAGAGGGGAGGGTCAAGAGTACTCGGATAGCTAGACGTGCATGTATGAAGAAGATAATGAATCTGAAAGAAGCGAAAGTGGTATGTAAGGATCGTGACACTTGGCTATCTGTTCTCTCTGGCTATCCCGTCAGGGATTGTGCGTGAAGATAAGTAAGTAAGTAAACGTTCATAAAATGAACATAGTGTTTAGTGTGTAGTTTTATTTTACATAATGAGATTTTTGGATGTAGTGATACTAAGGTATTAAGATACGACACACGCGAGGCACACACATAGACATCTTCTATGTGTAGATCGCCCAAAAATAATATTTAAAAGCTGAATATAGCCTATGTTAATGATGACATCAGGATGTCAAGCGCTCAAAACGTAGGAAATTAATAAATTAAATGCGATGAAATTCATTAAATTAATTTTATTTCAATACTAGCTGACCAGGCAGACGTCGTTCTGCCCTTTCTTGAGATGACCCTTTCTCCAATAAAAAATCCTTAAATTCCTAATAAAAATGTTATGGGTCACTTATCGGGATGAAAACTATTCTATCTCTCAAGTTGGACCAAACTGCACACAGTTTGCAAAATTTAATTGAAATCTGTTCCGTAGTTTAGGAGATAAAGATAAGTAAATTATTACCACTGCTATGTAAAATTTTGAAGGGTTTGAGAGAAAGATAGTGGGAGGGAGAAAGAAAAAGAGAGAGCGAGAGAGGGAGAGAGAGAAAGAAATGGAGTATAAAATATGCAATAATTTTTGAGCAAGAAACTCGCCTGCCAAACCTGTCAATGGTAAATATCCCCATTAGGCAGTCTATAGAGCAAACTTATGTTCAGCTATGGACTTTGTGATGGGCTAAAATGATGACGTGTTCATGAACTACAGTAGCCATTTACCATCAAGGGGATGGTATTCAATATAGATTATAAATAACTTTAGGTAATTTCAACAATAAACGAATATTTTAATCTTGATGCTCTCTATTTAAAGATTTCACTTACAAAATAAATAAAACCAATTTAATTTTTAATTTTTGTTTTCAAGTATCAAAAATCTGAATTCACAGTATTGTAAGCAAGAGCGTTTAAGAGAGTGAGAAAAGCTCGCCGCCCGGCCTATTCGTTTCACGGAGGGCGTCCGCCTACTTTTGTCTCCGCATTTCCTGCCATTAAGCGAGTAACTCCGATTTTGTAAATTTTTTTCCTAAGTCCCTTATTTTTTTAAGTTATCGTTATTTTTTACCTCTTTTAGATTTCTGAATACCTAATTACCTTCGTTTTATGAAATGGCAAACATTCAAGCTTAAGTTAAAAGGCAAGGATAAAATGCCTATATATATTTCATGTGTGATGAAGGCATATTGCACTTCTTACGTTATTCACAAGTTTTCAATCGACTTCAAGAAAGGTAAGAGGTTCTCAATTCGACGTAGCATTTTTAATGTATGTTCAGCGATAATTCTTAACCACTTTGAGAAAAGGTGTATCTCAGGGCATTATTTATTCTGTGCTCAGGGACGGTCTCATAAAAATTTGGTCAAGATCTGATAATGGAATCCATGAAAAAATCATTAAACTCTTCGATGTGCAAGGGCATCTGATAATGTATAGATGATTGTTATGATTGATGATGTTTATTCTTTTTAGTTTTATGAATCTCTAACCGATTTTTACTCTTTTAAAATATTAAATACAAGGGTTACAGAAGTGAAAAGTCCACTTAATATACTTTTTTTATAGGATAAGGGCAACAAACGAGCACACAGGCCACCTAATGGTAAGTGGTTCCTGGAACCCATAGACATCTACATCTATCCTCGATTACGAATCAAAATGCAGATGCTTTGTCACCCGTGAGGACTAAGATGGAATGCCTCGTTTCCAGTAAATGGGGTCTCAGCATTTAGCTGCTATTTTACGCTGGTATTCTGTGAGAGCGTGGTCCTTTCGCGGTCGAGCCGACCCATTCGTGCTACAACTCTACCAGTAATATAGCTGCAGCATGGCTCTACCACGTAAAAAAATTATATTTGTCGTGTAGGAACTAATTAAATTTATTGGCGAAGAATATATATATTTTTTAATGTATTTTACTCACGTACACACAATTTAAGGTGAGAAATCACAAGTTTATACACATGTAACTTAATATTTGTAATACCTGTCAAATTAATAAAGTAAAAATGAAAAATATTACTTGTAGAACTTTTCCGGCGGCTGAAACAATCTCAGAAGAATCTCGGGGTGAGGTGCAGAAGTGAGTGGCCCTTACAGGCGCAGGGGGACTCGCCCGGGGGAAGAGAGGGCGACTTGACACTCATTTAAGTAGCATATAATTCAGTTTATTTAGCCGAATTGAATCTCGAAGAAGGGTTGGGCCGGAAAAAATAGAAAATGTACAATATCTGTATATAAATATAGCAGCGAAACGGGGGGAAGGGGGAGGGGTTGTTATTCCCTTTTATTGGAATAAATTAGCAGAATTGTGTTCAACTCCTTGCTAATGAATGTCTCGTGGACGTCCAGGCGACAGACCGGCCTCGAGTTTTTTAATTAATTGATTTCATTACAATTTCATCGGCGTTAATTAATTACTGCATGATTTACAGTTTGCTGTTGTTAGTAAGAACACTTTTTTGTTACCTATTTAAATTTTTTTATTATTGCTGATTCTTTAGACTTCGCATTTATAATGATATAATTAAAACACAGTGATTTCTAACATTTTTTAAATTTATCGTACTTAGGTTTTAAGAAAATATGAGTAATTGAATATTCTCTTACGAAACAATTTCGTGTAGCAGTATTATCCTTTATCGAATTAATTAAAAAAAGAGGTTTTTATGTTATTACATCATTATATTTTACAGCGTTCCTCTAGAAATTTATCTAAGTGTAATCAAGTTTCAGGCTGAATTACGGTAATGGCGGCCAGTCACAATAGAGACTAGTCATATGCGCAGGACAGGATTATTCTAATTTTTTTTAAATGTAGGGGTATCTACACTAGGATTTTCTCCTGTATCGTGGAGGTAGTTTACAAAAATAAATTGCACAAGAACAAACATCCAGACCCACGACAATTATTTGCAGGCCATATAAATACTTATTCTGTGCGGGATCGAACCCGCGGCCTCCAGCCCAACAACTCATGGCTAAGCCACTGCCCCACGAAGGCGTCAATTGAAATTTAAAATTACTTTCATCCCATTTTATTATAGAAAAGTGAGTTTTACGTTTTACCGTGTAGTAGTGGTGTAAGAATATCCAATACCCCATATCATCCCTTAGGTGTCGTAAGAGGCGGGCGACAAAGGGAAACAAATCAGAAGATGGGCAGCAGCGTCTTCCTAATTACAATAAAAAAACGGTGGTTTCCAACCCGCATGCCAAGCGAGGCAACTATGTCAAATATCCCCCTATGAGGCAATCTATGGCGGAGGCCTATGTTCAGCTGTGGACTTGAATAGGCTGTAACGGTAACGCTATCGGATTTTGGCGTCTAAGTTACCACAGTTTTGTTTTAAATTGTGTCCGAATTGCTTTGTGGTTCGTGCTCTATAAATGGCGGCACAAAAGTCTAGCGGTGACCGTTATTGCGCATAAGTCGCGCTGATTGGCTCGTGCGTATCGGTCGCACGCGCTGATTGGCTCTCCAGTCGCATTCGTGCAATACAATTCGTGCGCGTCCCCTCCACGTTTCGTTCAGCGCTAGACTTACGTGCCGCGACTTGTACAAACATCTCAGAAAGGAGGGTCACTTAAGCCTAGCGTGACGTAGCTATACACTTTACTTTTTAATACAAATGACGCTATGTTACGTTCGTACGATGATATTTTGATATACTTAGATGTTTTATTATTTGCAATTTCAATGTATGTGTTTTATTATCATACGTAAGATATATATTATGATTATGTATGATGCATATTTTGTTCATATATTTCCGTACACAATATGTAAAGTTTTTCCATATTACATTTTTTTTCACGTGGTAGAGTGGTGCTTGTTTTATATAAAAATATATTCGGATCGGTCATAGTGCATTTTGCTAAAAGTTGCTATAAAAGAAAAACAGTTTTGACGTATTTCATGGAAAGGGTAAATGGTCAAATGCAGAGTGGAGCGGTGTTTGACAAAATCCGATACACTGCTTTACAACGCACCGGCCGACACAATGGAGCCTTCGTATTGTATCGGTACACAATTTCCCTACGACTTTTGACGATTTGCTTTGAATTCAATGATATATATATATGTTACTAGCGAACCGCCTCAGCTTCGCACGGTTGATTTCTGGATCTTGACAACAACGCCACCTACCGGATCCAATTGTGAATCTAAACCATTTTCTAATCAACTTAATCACAATCGTTCCATCAAAATCGGTCCAGCCGTTTAGGAGGAGTTCAGTGGCTACACGCGGACAGAAGAATCATATTAAATATAACCCTTTTCTCTTGAATCACTATATCAATATAACCTTTCTGTTGAATCATCTGTCTATTGATGAAAACCGCATCAAAATCTGTAAATAAGCATACAGACGGCGGGAAGTGACTTTGTTTTATACTATATAGAGATACTTTTTTCATTATTCTAATTTATTATTTCCAATTCAAATTCAATAAAACTAGACGCTGAAACTGTATAGAACGTCAAATATATTATAATGTCCGAGTGTATGGCACAGGTGCACTCTTTATTTACTCACTCTTATAGTTCGATGGCATGGCAAGCCGACACGACCGGAGAAAGATCAGGCGCAGGGTCTTCTTTACGTGCTTTCCGAAGCACGGAGGTGAAATGACATTTTCTTGACAGAAAAAATCAACTGTTTTTTTTTTATCCGACCCAGGTTTGAATCCCGAGATCTCAACAGCAGTCCTTTATGAACACTAGATCTATGAGGCAGTATCTATGAGTATTTAAATATTAAATGGCTTACAATATAATATACATGGTTTATTTTTTTTAATATCATTCATGTTTTCGGAGGACTCACCCAAACCAGGTTGCCGGATTGAGCCATTAATACAGGTCCATTGAAAATTAAAATTACTCTCGTCCTATTTTATTATAGAAAAGTAAGTTTTGCGTTTTTTTTTATAGGATAGGGTGGCAAACGAGCACACAGTCCACCTGATGGTAAGTGGCTGCTTTGGCCCATAGACATCTACATCTATACTCGTTTGCGAATCAAAATGCAGATGCGTTATCACCCTTGAGTACTAAGATGGAATGCCTCTTTTCCAGTAAAATGTCCGGTTCTCTACACTCACCATACGAAACACATCAGTGTTAAGCTGCTATTTTACGCTGGTATTCTGTGAGAGCGTGGTCCTTCCCCGGTCGAGCCGACCCATTCGTGCTACAACTATACTACTAATATAGCTGCAACATGGCTCTACCACGTTTTTTATCGTGTAGTGGCGGTGCTAGAATATCCACTATCCCATATCGTCCCGTGGGTATCCTAAGACACGACATAGCACGATCCTGAGTCACCTACATCCATGGAATTCTTGCATCTCTTTCCTGGTTGTCACTTCATCTAGTAGGGGCCGCTCAACACTTCAATAACTAGTACGAGACTGCTACTTGAGATATCTTTTTTCCCACCGTTTGTCTGTTCTTTGATCTTCCATAAGGCCGCCCCATTGCCATTTCAGCTTACTATATCGTTGGGTTTTGTCGGTTACTCTGATTCTACTGCGTATCTCCATTAGGATATCTATCATGCAGAGATACTCCCGTCATGTCCCAGACCCGTATGTCATCACTGGCAACACGCATCGATTGTACACCATTGGTTAGATGCTGAACATAAAAGCTTTTAAGAAATTTACTTCGCAAACATTCGCTCTATAAAATAAAATGATGTATCTTACCTAGTATGA
Source organism: Parnassius mnemosyne (assembly GCA_963668995.1). Lineage (NCBI taxonomy): Eukaryota > Metazoa > Arthropoda > Insecta > Lepidoptera > Papilionidae > Parnassius > Parnassius mnemosyne. Next base: position 13,872,557 of record CAVLGL010000013.1, on the reverse strand, counting down.
AGAGCACCTCCCGCCATCCCTCAATTGCGTGCACTATCTCCGTCACTTAACGGTCAGCCATCGTAGAGTCTACATCACCTGAGGATGCCTCGTGTAGAGGTGAAACACGTGTCGTATTGTCATCAGTGGTGTGTCTTTCCTAGTGTAGTGGTGTTGGTAGTAGTGGTGCTGGAATTAGTGGTGACGGGGATAGTGCACGCAATTGAGGGAGGGCGGGAGGTGCTCTTCATACTAGGTAAGACACATCAATTTATTTTATAGGGCGGATGTTTGCCAAGTAATTTTTTTAAAAGCTTTTATATAATGGATTTCCGCAAAGTAACACTTGATTCTATTAATTATAGATGCTGAACGCTGCCCAGCCGAGTTGGATCCGTCGATTGATCTCTCGGTCTATGTTGGACTTATCTAGTCGGACTACTTGTCCTAGATAAACGTACTCATTATCAATTTCAAGCGTAGTGCTTTCAACAAAAGCCATTGTGGTTGAGTCATGTTTAAGACCTTTCCGTTGAGACACATTTTTAAGGTGAGTGCTGAGATTCTCCAGAGATTCTGATTGGGTAAATGGAAGGTGAGTACTGTACTCACTATCCATGATGATACCGTATTCTTCTCAGTCCAGTAACTTGAAAACCACTTCCAATACAGCGGTGAAGATTTACGAAGATATAACATCACCCTGTTTTACACTTCTTTGCAGTTGAATACGTTTTGTATTCTTGTTTTCTACTCGGATAACCATCGTAACTCTGCTGCACAAACACTTCAGTCGACTTGGCAGCACTGGGGCTTTCTCATAGTCCACGTACGCGACAAATTCGCAGATTGTACCCTTCTGTGCTCTGTGCAATTTTCCGAAAGGTATTAAGTATATTTTGTATATAGTACTAAAGTCTTTTCAGAAACTTGTTCATTCGGGAGGCTAGAGGTCGTCAAGTCTGCGTGTGAGACGATTCGTTATGACTCGAAAGCAGCTCGTAGATATGGCTCAGAAGGAAAATCGGTTTGTAGCTTTATAATATTTTTTTTTACTACTATAAGATAGTGCTTGACTACTACTCCACCTGATGGTAAGTGGTGATGCAGCCAAAGATGGTAAAGTACTCTGACTAGGTAAATACAATGCTCTATGTCATCCTGAAGAACAAGGCCACTGCATTTCTGCGCCACGCCTCCGGAGTTTACTACCATGGCGAACGGATTAAAAGAACTTCTAACAGGCTTCAAGTATCGGTTTTCCACCTGCTTTCAGAAACTCCACCATTCACATACATAATCACTCACGCCTGTCACCCAGAGGGGTAGGCAGAGACTACGGACTTCCATTTGGTACGATCCTGACACACCTCTCTCGCCTTCTCCTCGTCCATATACCTACGCATTAACGCTCGTCGGTTAAGGGTACTCTTAATTTGGTCCATTTCCAATATATTGCTAATTTGGTCGATAAACTTACGCCTAGGGCGTCCCTTCCCGACTCTGCCATTCACTTCTGCCACATAAATTTGCTTAGTCACTCTTTCCACATTCACTCTTTCTACATGAACAAACCACTGAAGCATTCTTATCTTCCTCTATCCTAGTCACAACATCGTCTTGCAAACCACACTCTTCTCTTATCACACAATTTACATAAATAATAATCTCCGTCAGTAATCAAGTAATTGTTAATGATAGTATGAGAATTTGTTAACAAAATTCTTCGCAATAATGTTAATGCATCAATTGAAGTAACATGAACTACGTACAAGAATAGACGCGCAGACTTGATCACTTACAACACGCATTAGAGCTCATGGGGTCAAACTTACTTAGCATGTGCCATAAAAAGGTAATCTGTGCCTCCTTCAACACGCCCGCATAGATTTTGTTCGAAGTGTCTATTTTAGTACGTAGTACATAATATTACTTTAATGGATGCGTCATACTGCGAAGTTTTATAAATTCAAGAAAGAAAACGTATAGGAAAGTGATAGGAATAGGGAAAGTAATCAATTGCACTCTTGTGGAGAAATTTTGAAGATAAATGCTGTTTCATTCCTAAAGGATCTTCCACCACCTACATATGCAGTCCACTAGAGGACGACCTGACCGGGACCACTTCAAGAGGACCCGTAATCTTCGTCGTCCGACCTTTTCTTTTTAGAAAGGGGCGGCAGACGCTCTCTTGTGATACTCCTTCTCGGGGTTCACATCCACCTCGTTGACCGCCCGAACCCAACGTGGTGTGATAAAGAGTTTCTGGGTAGAACGTCTATGACAGACTAATCCCAGTTTGATTGGATCTTATCACATAAGGGATCTATATCAGTAGCGTGCTAGCCGCAATTGAACCCCTTTCAATTGGACTCTTGTTAAATAATAATTGTTTAATTTATTATCATGTAGAGTTATGGAAAACATTATGTATTCTCAAATATTATTCATTCATTCACCATCTATTAATTACAATGAGGAGAGGAGAAATTTTGATAAAAGTTCACTGGTGAATTTAGGCTTCCCCGTAGATTGCCTCATAAAGGGGATATTTGATATTTATTTATTTATTTTATTTATTTATTTATTTAGAAAACCAACAGCGTATATAGAAAATATTAACATTAATGTAACAAACTAAAAGTATGGCCAATAACAGGTTTCCCTTATATTGTTTGATGGTAGGTGTATTGTTCTTAGAAGAAAAGGAAAAAGAACAATCTAATAGATAAATTATAAGCAAAATTATAAGCAATTCAATGTAATGAAGGTGGTCATAAGTTTACAGATCAGGAGAGATAGTCAGGTAGAATGATATATTACATTACCTTTATATATATATATAGTTAATAATATATATATATATATATATATATATATATATATAAACATATAACAATATATATATATATATATATATAAACATATAAGATATATATATATATACATACATATATATTTACTTATGTATATATACATATTAAATGTTTAAATATATAAACATAATACAAATAATTAATTATAAAATATATTAAATAAAATAACTTAAGTACTTATATTTATATTAGTAGCCTCAAAAATACATATAGAAGAAATAGATGAGAGAATATATGATTGTATTTGATTTTAACTTCAACTGCTCTATTTCGTAATAGCTTTCTTGATGTAATCTTTAAACGTAAGTTTAGATTTCGCAAAGAGGTCAATGTGTCCAAATTGTTCATTATATGTACGAGCAAGCCGCGAAAGAACAGTGTTTCGACAGTAGTTTGAATGATGCCAGGGAGTTTGTAACAATGTAGTATTGCGGGTACGGAATTTTGGAGTACGAAAGGTGATTCTTGAGACAAGATATGGACAGTCAATATTGGATATGGATTAAATATGGATGCCACGATCGGCAGACGGATTGGCAATCGTATATTTCTTATTTTCTAGTTATTAGGAAGAAGCTGCTGCCCATCCTCTGGCTTGTTTCCCTCTGTGGTCTCTTACTATCGTAAGATAGGATATGAGGTAGTGGATATTCTCACAGTGCGGTCGAAAAAATATAGAAATGTTGAAACCATACAAATGTTCACACATAAGCGCGGTAATACAATGGTTATTTCGAGTGCGTTGTTAAATTGAAGCGTGTAACAGATGCGCCACAAGCGAGTATTTTATCATGGCAACAATCAAAACGAACGCTCCCCACCACAAGTTTAATTATGCAAACATCAAGCCGTTGCCAGATTTCTCATTAGAGCCAAGATAATGACGGCGTACACTGTCGCAAAATTAGATAGCAAGCACGCACCCAAACAGATATACGCGGCACATTAACATAAACCGAATTTGCATGTAAATTACATTTTACAGCATCTTAATTAAAACATTTTGGCATTATAAATGATCAAGGGAGGTGGGTGGAGCGCTCCCGAACTAAGGCGAGGGCCCATAGAGTATTTGTTGCGATAGTTAGCCATTTTGTTTTAATTATTACTTATATAAATTGACAAGAAAGTTTATTGTCGCCAATTATAAAATGTATTAATTATCTTAACAAATATTGATTTTAACATATTTTAGTAAAGAAATAATAAACCGTTTTTAAACATAAGTGCTTAATTTTAAGTAAGCCGAGGAGTAATCATTACCATCGGTAACATTCAACATGTTCTAGCTGACTGGTATCTAAAACTGGAGGTATCCTAAGTTAAGATGCGTACGGATTTAATAACAGGCTGGCAACAATTTTCAAGTAGAATGTTATGAATAAATTATTTTAAAATTAACTCAAATTCTAAACATGCAATAGAAAGATATAAAACTGCTAATGAAGTTTTTTATTGCCCTCCCATTACTGAACCCCATCGATAACTCCTCAGCTAATAACATTTACATGCATTTTCAAAGAAAAAGGAAATCTTTTCTTTAGCAGGGTGTCAGGGGGAAAGAAAAGGGGAAATTAACAAACCTCTTTAAATAATTTGGCAATTAGGGGTAACATAAAATCTACATAATTGTGTAAGTTGTACACTGTTTATATTTTGACAATAGATTTATCTGTAAGTAACGCGGTGTCTCGTAAAGATTTTTAGAAAGGTTTTTGATTAAAAAAGAATAATCGGAATTAATTAAATATTATTAACAAAGTAAGACATTTGTAAATAGATAAAGTAGTTAGGTAGTATAATATATTTAATAAGTTTTTTTTAATTATTTAAAAATAAATTAAGCATTATTTATTCTGTGGTATAAATAACGCTGCATTTATGTTATGGTTGCAGAATGAATGCATAGGCTCCATCGGGGAATGACCACGCTCTCACAGAATATCAGCGGAAAATAGCAGCTTGATGCTGTTGTGTTTCGTGAGTATAGAGAATCGGAGGTCTTTTCTACGGGTAAACAGGAATTTCATCTTAGTCCTCAGGGCTGAAAACGTATCTACATTTTGTTTCTTGATCGATGATGGATGTGTTAAAGGGTCACTGCATCCACATACCATTAGGTGGACTGTGGGCTCGTATTCATATATGTAATATAAAATAATAAGAAACTGGCCAAGTGCTAGGGCCACGCGCAATGTCGATGTAGGATTCCGTAGTTGCTCGTCACAATACGTGAATTTAGAAGGGGCCTTCTTGATAATATACATAACCGTCACGAACCTTTCCATTAACCATTACTGTAAACCAAAAAGTAACACAAATGAAACTGTATGAGGCTGTATGAATGTTTAAATACTGTGAACGACGCCTAAAATAACTACCAACTTAAAAATAAGCGAAACTGGTATGTCAGGATCGGCCTTTCGGCAACCGATCCTCTCTGCCTATCTCACAACGGAAAAAGTAAAGCTGTAATACGTAAGTGAAGCGTAAGTCGTTTTCTTCAAATTTTTTTTTATTTCTTACAGTTTACAATACGAGTGACATTACAAAGTTATAGGTAATGCAGCTAGTTTTAAGTAATTTTATATGGAATTGTAACGTAATTTTTATTAATTCAAGTGCATTTTATAAGTTGGTTGACTGTTTAAAACCTACGTAACCGTGATAGATTTCCTTTTAACTTCATTATATATACTAATAGAGTGCATACTTTTTACATTTCCAAAAACAGGGGTTTCGTTTGTAGGAGGAGGGGGCACATGACTAATAAAAATACCACTTTGGAGCTAAATATTTCGCAAACGTACCCCTTGAACAAAATGTTGTTTAACACCATGAATATTTTTGAAAGATCTATCCAATCACACCCCACATGATGAAACCGACGTGTAGAAAAAAAAATCATCCTCCCTGTAACTCTATGGGAGGCTGGTACCCAAAATAAAAATGTTTATCAAAATTTTATTTCACAGTTTTATAGGCGTGATTAACTATGCCAAATTACAGATTTTTAGCACTTAGGATATTTGAGTAAAACCGATGGTAAGACGTGCATAGTGACACTATAAGTATTCCTAGTTGTTTAACTACGGAACCCTAAAAATTATGTTTAAGCAGATTAAACCTTGTGTTTTAATTTACTTTCATTATCATCATCATTACCGCGTATCAAAAGGTCTATATTTATATATATTATAGACATTGCTAAATATAGACTTGCACATACCTGCCATAGTTGCCACACTTGGCAGGTAGGTTGGCAAGCGCATTTTTTTATTTTGTAGTTGTAAATTAGAAGACGCTGCTGCCCACATTCTCATTTGCTTCCTTCTGCCAGCTCTCAATTGCCTTGGTATTGTGAAAAACTTTAACCAACCTGTGACAACCCATTGTAGAACGGAGGTATCTCATAATTTGGGAAACAGTCGCGCCGCGTTATGAGTAAGGAAGCAGCGAATATATTTTATGGCGGATTTTCAGTTAAGAATCATTCGGCATCCCTTACTAACAGTCGAATAAATCGCCAAAATAATTCGACATTAAAAACAAATTACGTCAACGTTTAACTTTACAAAGACTCTAAATTTAAAAAAAATTAATTTTTTTATGGAGTCAGATTACAAGTTATTCGATTGAAGACTTTTATTTGACGATTGCAAAACCGACCCTTAAAATTATACGTTTCTTAGTTTTGTGTCAAACCTTAAAGCGTAAAATTACACTTTAAAGTATTTATATTAAAGTATTCGTATTGCAATAAAGAAAGTAGGTGATCAGTATAAACTAATTTGATGATCGCGATATTGACACAAAACACAAAGGAAATAAGTGTCCTTTGACAATCTGAAAATTAAAATAAAAAGTCGTCTTGACACAATTTCATTGTTAAACGTACATTGTTAAGACACAGAATCTAGAATTAGTTATGAAGAACTAAAGACGTTCTTTCCAAAGAACATGAAGTGTAGCCGCGGGCTAACTCACTTGCACTGAAAGGAGGTAATCTCGCATTGTATTCATTGCTGCAATAGAAAGAAAGACTTACATTTTACCTATTATTGTAGAAAGTGAAGAAGCATTTTGCTAAAAGCAAATTTAAATGAACTCTTGTGAACTTATAACGGATGCTGTGAATTCGTACTAAAATATATTTTTGAGAAATATGTATTTACTTATTTATCAAAGCAACTTCAGTAAAATAAAATGTATTAAGAATAATCGCTTCCTGCTTAGGCTGATATGCTAAATGCCTGCGGAAATATTTTTTGAGAAAAATATGTTTATTTATTAACGTATTTACTTACAAGGAAAAGAAATTAAAACAAATTTTAGAAAATATTTTTTTTAAACTAAACGTACGTCATTAAAAAAATAAAGTAAATATACAATCAAACGATCGGATTCGGTTCCCACAAAACAAGTTGTACGGTACAAATATAGCCCTCCAGTATATTAAATTAATACACTGTGTCGTAGAGATTGTAACATATAATATTTTATTCAAGGCTGGGTGTCATCTGCATTTTATGTATTTAAAACGCCTTTACATACAAGAGTTATTGTTGCGGAAGGTTTTATATAATATAAAAACTAAAAGCACTATATGAAGTAGATTTTTTACCATTCCAGTGTTACAGTCAGAACTCTGTCCCGGTTAAAACCTAAGTTAAAACACCTTTAGACCGACGAAAACTGTCCAATGGTATTTTCTGCTAAAGCGTTTAGTCAAAAATAATTTTGACTGAAAAAATATTGGTTAATAGAGGTCTTGACTGAAAAATATTAGTGAAAAGTATTTCTGACCAAGACTTGTAGCTAAAAGTGTTTGATACTTTCCAAACGTTTATTGCCAACTTATTTTTAGAAAATACTAGATTTTCCTACGCTAAAGTAGTTTTTCATAAGGCCAACAGCAAGCCAGGATTTAGTGGTAAGAAAGTGTTTACGACCTTAGGATTTTCAGTCAAAACTACTTTTGATCGAAGTCTGCAGTCGAAAGCATTTTTCACGCGACCTTTGGTCAAAAGTACTTTTGACTGCGAAATAATTCTGGCTGTAACATATTGTTACTGTTGCAAAGAGATCTTTAGATTATTTAACAATCTACTAATTTATTCTTTTTTTACCTCTCATTCGTTTCATGGGTATCGTCAATTGTAAGAAGCGATTATATGAAAAATGATACACGAGATTGGCAACAACATCTTCCTGATAAAAACCATGCCAAAATCCAAGTCAACCGTTGCAACTATGGTAAATATCTCCGTTTCATGCAGTCTATGAGGCAGGTCTATGAAATTTCAAAATAAATTAATGAATGTATGTATTTCACTTAAAATAATTATTATCAAATTAAACAATTTCAACTTAATTAAGATCCTTAACAGTGTTCTTAAAACGCAAAAACTAATTATTATAAGAACACTCCGACGATACTTACAGTAAGCACGAAACTTAACTACAAACAATACCACTTCAAGCAAGAAGGGACTCAAAAATAATGAATACAACGCTCTTTATTTCACACAATTACTACAATGTGTGAGACAGACTGATGTCTCTACTGTCGCATTCTTTGTACTTATACTTCGCTAAAACATAACACAGAGAAATAATTTAGTTCAAAGAAAAATATAAACAGGCAGAAAGAAAGCGGTACGCATGTTTTTAAAAGAGTGAGCGAGAGGCCGTATGTCAACGCAGACAAAGGTTGTGAAAGTAGTGTATAACATTCGCCTAGTGTCAAGTGTAAATCGCCTTGTTAATTTCGCTGGGCCTGCGGCGAATTTCGCCGAGGACGCATTGTGTATCCCGGCTTTATGTCGCGTCTTGCCGTTGTCTGTACACGGCTTTAATTGCGCGCGTCATTGGCGCGCTTTTTGAAAAAAGAATGACGTGTAATTAACGCGGGAATATGGAACGTGACAACGCGCGTTCTAAAGGAGAGCTTTTTTAATTTTTTTAATTAGGCACAAGAAGAATTATATTGGTGGATTGCTTTTATTTTCAATATTACGCACTATTTTATTCAGCTGCACTATATGTCACCATATCTAATAGAAGGATTTGATTTTTTCTCCGTGTTTTCATAAATTACTATTAAAACATGTAAACAAGTAACATGACATTAATATATAAAAATGGCCTAAGTTTATGCGTCATTTTGGGGGTATCTATCTGAATACTGTCTCTTTTAGTGCACCTGAAACGATACTCGAAAAATATATTTTCATTAGAATAAAATTTAACAAAAATATCGTGTACTTAGGCTATACAAAAACTTAAAAATATTCACAATTTGGCATATTACTGTTTTTACAATAAAACGCCTATTCACGGTGTAATTAATTTGATATATACTTTCGTTGTTTACGTGGTGTAGGTTGATAAATAAAATAAAAATACATTTTTTTTTTGTGGGACAATGACTGGTCGAAACGGTGGATGATACACGATCCTCGTTTGGCTGCCTCGTGTATTTTTTATTATTAAAAAATCACATTAACGGCCTTCATTGGGGCGGCGATAAATAATGCTCTCCTTATTCAAATTTTTGTTTTTGTTCAGCCCCCGCACGTTATAAATGAGCTTATTTCGTAACGCGGTCAAAATGATAGGGCGCGATAAAGATGATTTTTTTCGCAACTGACACAATTGTTACCTACACTGGAATTAGCTCCAATTAAAAAACACAGACTACAACAAATTTAATATGATAGTTTCAATAATTTTTTTTTAATACGATACAAGGCTCCGTACAATATCAAAAGTTAAAAGATAAGTTTGTTGACTGGCATGATATGTAGAATATAATAATATGTACATATCACCTTTAATCTATTTAATCTTAATTTAACATCTCGTAAAGGATCCGTAGACCTACAAAGAACTGACCTACCGTAGACAGAGCTCTACAGTTCAAGTGTCGCCGAAACGTTTCATTATTTGCTATTAACAACATTTTAAATGCATATGTGTGCGTGAGTGCGTGTTCTTCACTTATAAAACTGAATTGACAAACAATCTTACAGACCACCTGTTTGTAAGTGGCTACTGCAGTCTGTGAACACCACAGCAAACGTCAGGCAAAGGAGGCTATAGATGCTTTGTTATCTCCGAGGATGCAGGTCGAATGCCTAGCAGCCTGTGATTATACTGACTCTCTATACACTGTGGACTGGAACATAGCATGTAAGTATTGCTATTTGGCAACAGAAACAGGTTAGAGGGTGATATCTACCCAAACGAACCTGTACGCATAAAAAGAGTCCAATCACTTCCAAGAATTTAAATAAAACTAGTTTTTCGGATTTTATCACGTATATTATTTTATATTCCCGACGTTTCGAGTACTTTACGGCACTCATGGTCACGGGAGAGGGGTGGGGGACTGAGGTGTATGACATCCGAATGTCATAGTTAACCATGGCTACCTCCAGATTAAAATTATTTATTATGGGATCCCAAGCAGATGGTAGTACCCACCCATCTTTTCTATCGAAATTAGGATGTTTTTTGATTCCAATAGCATCGCGAACCATCCTTGTAAGGAATCGGTCTTCTTCAACGAGGATTTGTGGTCTATCAAATCTAATGTAGTGACGGGGCCAATTCTGTACGTGTTTACAGACTGCAGACTTCCCGGAGCGTAGATTCTTCACATCAGCTATGTGTTCTTTAACGCGGATTTTTATGGACCTTTTAGTTTGTCCTATATAAAAGAGACCATATTCACAACCAAGCTTGTGCACTCTTGCATCATATAAAATATGTTAATATTCGCGATAAAATCCGTAAAACTAGTTTTATTTAAATGTGTAGTGTTCGCGTAAATATAAGAAATACCTTCCAAGAAGTTAAGTATAGTTTCTGAGCCACATAAATATGTAGTGTTCTGTCTTAAGATGTTCTATGATACTATTAGAAAAGGAGAAATATTAAATGTATTTAAAATAAATAAATAATTTTTACTGACATATTGATTTAATAATTGTATGCAAGAACAGTGAGCTAAACAATATTTAAGAAAAAAACATACAAATATTTTCTGTCGGCGGAACCTCGGATACTGGAATACCTAGGGACCTTTCCAAACTAGATAAATAACTTTCGGTAGGACTTGAATCCGTCCTGTATTCAACCAGCAGTACACTGAATACTACGTTATTATAAAGTAGTCGACATAAGATTCAGATTTTAAATGTAATTATTTTTTAAAATATTAAGCGTATAAAATTACTCGTGCTAAGATAAAGACGGAACTAAATCATTGGTCACTTTATCATAATAGTGTGTGAAGTGTGAAGTGACTAGAAAAGGTCACGGTTGTCTTCCTACCGACCTTCGTGAAGACGGCGCGGGATTGATCTACGTAATTGACCGTCCCCTCTCACTAATGCAGATATCTATCTGATGCATTCTAAATCGTGAATATATATACTATATATATATATTCAATCAGTTTACATAATGATTTTTTATAATTACCTGAACACTACACATTGAATAAAACTACTTTTACGGATTCTATCGCGTTTAATTATCTTGTTTTTTATTGATTCCCGTCGTTTCGGGTGCTTTACAGTGCCCATGGTCACGGGGGGACTAAGGTGATTGACGTCCCGATGTCAGAGTTAACCCGGAGTACCTTTAGCTTTTTTAATTATTAATTTTGGTCCGATCTAGTCTAGCAGCGGTATGCTTGGGTTTAGTTTTAATTTTATTAATTACAGGATCCCAAGCAGGTGGTAATACCCAAGCAGGTGGTAATTTCTATTGAAATTAGGATGTTTTTTTTAATTTCAATAGCCTCACGTATCATCCTTGGCAGGAATCGATGTTCTTTCGCGCGAAACGTCGAGAATCAATAAAAAAATAAGATAATTAAACGCGATAGAGTCCGTAAAAGTAGTTTTATTCAATATACATCAGTTGTTTATTTTTAGTTCATATTTGCAATATTAATTTAATTTTATAATTATATTAATATAATATTTATGAAGGAACCTGAAACATGAGTTTTGCAGTCGCATCTTTTTGAAACCGTTGCTGTTATCTATATCAAAATAGATATCAAAAACCACTGCTTAACATCATAGATTTATAGATTTATTACCTTCCTAGATTCCTATACCTTCATAGATTTATAGGCGGTTGCTACGCTATCCGGGCGGGTTAGCAATCGAAGTTTTTTATTTTTTAAATGTTATTAGGAATACGCTTCTGGCACAGAATAAATAATAGTACTACGTACTTCTGGTTCATTTCCCCCTGTAGCCTCCTAATCGTCGTGGGATAGTGGATTTTCATTTAAGATTAAGTCTTAATACAATAATAAAAAAAGAACTGTTTGTAAACTCGCTTGTTGAGCGTGCCAACTATGGAAGATCTCCCTGAGACAATTTAATGAGGCGGCCTATGATCGGCAGTGGAATTATAATAGGCTGTAATGAAGGTGATGGATGATGAATATTTATGCCATGTGATGATAGTGTAAGAGAATTCATCACCCTATTTCGTTTCGTTCGTAAGGGGCGACTATGATAAAAGCCAGAAAGATCTCTTCTTTGCTTTTACAACAAAATCCCAGAGAACATACATAATTTAACCTGCTCAAAGTTCAAAAACTTTATTATACAAAGTTTGTATATAATTAAAAATTAAAAATGTTGTACAGCCGACTTCAATATAAGTTATTAAGTATAACTCAAAAACTATTGGTCTGACCTTTATCAAATTCATATGGGACCACAGAAGAAGTATCAGCTTTCATATAAAAAAAAGAATCATCGAAATCGGTTTACCCAGTAAAAAGTTATGAGGTAACATACATAAAAAAATACAGTCGAATTGAGTACCGTCTCCTTTTTGGAAGTCAGCAGAGAAAGGGTTATTATAATATTAAGGAATTTATGGATGATAATTTTCCCTGGGAATGAGGTGATCGCTTTCAAGCTATTTCTAATTTGTTTTGTGTTAACCACACAAAACAAATTAGAAATAGCTTGAAAGCGATCACCTCATTGTGATTACATGATTGTAAGCTGTTATTTAAAAAAAGTACCGCTGGTTTTCTTGCTGGCTCTGCCCAGGACAGAGATTTTTTTTCTAACCTGCAGTAATTAAACCAAAGTGTGACTTTCAATAATGATTATTTATAAATAATCTATATTGAATAAAAAAGTTTGTGTTTTTGTTTCTTAGATTTTTTTCATGATCCATTTTTATTTAAGAGTTTAAACTTCAGGGGTTCCACATAAATCTGGAAAAAAATACCAACCCTAAGGATTTAAAATACTAAATGATGTTTTAATGACATTTTAGTTGTTAAATTGAACTTATGATATTCTTGAGTCCCACTTAAAAGGATCAAAAAATTAAACTTTTCAATAAATAGTAAATGGTTTTTACATCTGTCATTATATACCATACGCTACGATTGCAATAGAATAGAATAATTTGTATTTAATATAAATTATAAATATACCTATTGTAAGTCATTTAAGCATTATCATTGGTTCGGAAAATAATGTCCGTATTAAGCCGTTCTAACAAGAAAGAGTCCATCCAGCAGCAGAAGCAGTAATATTATTCAAAATGACTACGATATAGCCTCCTACAAAGCGTAACGATTAAGTTAAATCCCCCCTATAATGGGGGAGGCCCATGGCAGTAGTGGACTTCAACAGGCTAATTAAGAAGAAGAAGAAGACGTTACATGTATTCTATACAACATGAGTTTTAGTGAAGTCAGACTTCAAATGGAAATAGTACAATGTCCATGTAAGATGAACTAGTAGAGGCACATCTACCCGCGTCGCCTTCCCGCTTCCCCCTTCATAATGTATGAAACTTAAGAAATGCAATGAAATGATAAAATGATCGCTCCATTGTAGATAAACGGGCCATTTCCACTGGCACAATTGAATGATGACCAGCCATTGTGACTATGTTTAGAGATCCTGCATATAATGCCAGGATAGGTGCTCTAGAACTATTTCATCCACTTATGCGTTGTATTATTGCGTTTACTGGGTCACTGTATGCGAATGTTGATGATTGTAGATGTGCTAACTGACGTACTGATGGAAGTCTTGTGCGTTTTTTCTTTATACTTATTAATAACTAGCTGTACCCTGCGACTTCGCTGCGTGTAATTTGGTTTTAATTTTTTTTACGAAGAACCCTAAATCCTTTTCTAAAATAAACGTAGCCTAAGTTACTTCTTATAATATTAGCTATCTGCAAGTGAAAGTCCCGTCAAAATCGGTCCAGCCGTTTCGGAGATTAGCCGGAACAAACAGATAGATAGACAGACAAAAATTTTAAAATTTGTGTTTTTGTTATATGCACTGTATGTACTTTCGTATGCATTTGGAAAAAAGCTATTATTTTGACATTACAAACAGACACTTGAATTTTATTTATATGTATAGATTAGCTACCTGGGTGAGTAATTTTTAGAAAAAAAAATTGAAAGAGTTACACCTATCTAGTTACCACCTAAACTTGTAAAGTTAAACATTATTTACATGTGATCATTTTCATACATTTATTTTATACAATTGAATATTTAACGCATGCCGTACTAAGATCACGTATACCCCATTGCTGTAGAGGCTATCGGTCCGTAGGATCCACGTGCGATTAGGTTCCTCAAGGAAATGTAACCGCGCCTTATCATCGATGCTGGTGATAAGAGGGCTAGTTGTTTTCTTGCTCAGAGATGAAGTATAGCTAGCTATTCAGCAAGGAAACGCGGGAATAGTACTGTATGATAATTTAAGTTTTTAATTTTGGTTTTTTTAAGGTAAAAAACTGTATATTTTAATTAATGTAATTTCTCTATTACGATATTATATGCAATGTTATCCTACAAATAATCGATCCACGTCTAGATGTTTGCTTTTCTGCAATTTATGTACGTAAAACACCACCATAATACAGGAGGTATTCCTCGTGTGCGGATTACTTTTAAAGAAAAATAATTATTATATCACAGTCATTATAAAAACTTGAAAATTTTGTAAACAAAATAAAACGAAATCGCGATAACAAGCCACTACAAAAAGCACCACGCGATATATCGCAAAAAAACTGACGTTTTCATTAATATGCATATAACCGGATAATTTATAGGACGTGTCACAAAGCGTGTTCCAGTAATTTATGTATTAGGATAAGTAAGATAGAATTTTAAAGAGGGAAGCCTGTTAATGCACGATGCTAAGTATACTTTCAAGTTTCTGATTACACGGTTTTAACTGAATACGGTGATATTAAATAGGGGCTATGACTTCATGGCTATTATGCTGTAATCGATTAAAGCAAAATAGCCGATTGGAGATAGTTTTGCGCTCGCAGTTCCAAATGTCTCGCACCTTTTACATTTTTATCGCCAGTCTCGATATTTTATTGTAACATACTCCGTATTTTATTGTACATAACAGAACCCGTCGCCCACTTTGCCTATTGGTTGTCGTTGTCGAAATTTAAAAAGACGATGCTGCTGCCCATCGTCTTTTTAAATTTCCCTCTGTCGCCTTACGACACCCACTGGACGATATGGGGTATTGGATATTCTTGTTACTGCGTGGGTCGCATAAAGTATAATACGTCAGCTTAAATAAACATAGCGGATATGAACTGTCAAAAACTTGCGAACTACTGTGCGGTATTCGACGAAAATTATTAATGAAAACATTTATTTATTTTAATCCTTCTTTTTAGAAGTCTGGGTAAGTCTCTTTCCTACATCTCTCGTCAAGCAGCAGTATGTGCACTGCTGTGGTTCGGTCTTCTTTGTTTAAAGAAGGTTGCAGGTCCATGGGATGCAGCAGCTAGTGGCCGCTTATCATCAGATGGTCTTTTATATCTCTTGTTACTTTTTTATGGGATTATGGTGCACAAACGAGCGCACAGTCCACCTGAAGGGAAGTGGATGTTATGACCCATAGACATTTACATCTATACTCGATTACGAATCAAATTGCAGATGCATTGTAACCCGTCAAGAATAAGACGGAATGCCTCGTTGCCAGTAAAAAGGGACTCCGGTTCTCTACACTCACTATACAAAAAACACCAGCAATGTTGAGCTGCTATTTTACGCTGGTAATCTGTGAGAGAGTGGCCCTTCCCCGGTCGAGCCGACCCATTCGTACTACTATTATACTACTAATATAGCTGCAGGATGGTTCTATCATTTCAATCTGATAAAAATAAAAAAACATTCTTTTTTATACATATTTTAACTGTATATTGTAGTATTTACTATTTATGTAACTGCAGGAGCGTTCCTCATTTCTAAAGATCGATTCGTATATTCAACAAACATTTCGTTCCATGTAACGATCCGTTTTATTACATACGAAATGCATATAAATATAATATATGTTTCCAACTATTCATTCAGCAACTTATGATGACTTATTATGAAAACTTATTATGAAAAACTTTAAACGGTTATTAAATTATTGAAAGGGTATTTTGTTTTCAAAATGGGCTTTTCGTTTACTTCACTTACTGCAAAACGGCTCGTAAAATAAAACTAAGCGACATTAAATATAGATATGTACTTAATTTAAAAAAATGTAATAATATATTTCTAAATTTGTACTCTAAACTATACCGTGTAGTGACGGTGCAAGAATATCCACTTCTGTCGTAAGCAGCCGGCTTTACAAGCGTGGCAACTATGGCAAACTTCCGCCCTATGAGTCAGTCTATGGGGGAGGTCTATGTTCAGCAGTGGACTTTAATAGGGTTGGCTGTAACAGTGCGGTAACGATTTGTACTCTGAAACAAAATTTTATTGAAACGAAACCTTACACTTTAGTGTGAAATTTCTTTTTTCTAAATGCCTGGAACATACTCATCATAGTTTTATAATTTTTCACACGACCAGGCTACTGTTTTAATGACCGTGACATCTTAACACGATCTATCTAAATCATTTCAGCACGGCACGTCCAACGCCAGTAGTTGCAGAGTGTGCCTACTCTACGTTGTTATGTAGAGCGCTGCATGCGGGGTGCGCAACACTTTTTGTGTTGGTGTGATTGCATTTTTGGGATAAGGTTTTTAAATAATGCTTGCAACGAGATTTTGATCTGGACGGCATGTCTAACGAGAACTAGTCTTCTACGTAGATCAGGATAAAGATCTGGTTCTAAGTAATTAACTTTATTTTAAACTTCATATGTAGAAGTGTTTGCAGAGGGTTCGAAAGGAGATGGAAATTTACACACATTCTTCGGCCCAGATGTTAACAAGATGAAATCAGGTCCATGTTGAATTCAATGCGATCAGCCCTCTTGTGCCTTTCTCCAAATGGGGATAGATCAAGGTTTTCGTGCAAAATAAACTTTGGGGACATAGGAATTTTCAAGTTCGGACTTTGTGGAAATGCTCGAGCTATCATTAAATTTTTGTTTTTGAAAGTCAATACGCCTTCGCGAATCGAATATGAGTTGAACTCTGTGTATGGGAGCTCTGCACCATCATTTAACAAAATTAAATTAATTGAAATTTCGGGCAGCTGAATTTAAGCGTGGCCACGAGAGCTTGGGAGACGATAAACGTTCGGGACGTCCAAAAACTGCAACTACTGACGATAACATCGCCAAAGTTTAGCAAATGGTGCTAGACTACCACCGAACTAAAGTGAGAGAGATAGCAGAGGCTATGAAAATGTCCAAAAAACGTATTTGACACATATTAAATCATGATTTAGGCATGAGAAAGCTGTCAGTGCGTTAGATGCCGCGTTTGCTTACGTTAGACCAAAAACATGTTCGAATGAACATTTCCAACGCTCTGTTTTCGTAGTTTAGGCAGTAAACTTGAATACATCATTATACGCTCGAAATAAAAATACAGTATACCTTACCGGTTGCCATGCGAAAATTCACGAATTACGGTTTGAACTGCTTGACCATACGCCTTACTTACCAGATCTAGTCCCATTCAATTTCTTTTTGTTCCCTAATCTAAAAATTGCGCTCGGAGGACAGAGATTTTGGTCAAATGAGGAGGCAATCACCTTCTTAGACGATGAAGAAAAAAAATTTAAGAAAAAAGGTCTTGTATCTTTGTTAGGTCGGAAACTTTTCAGACCTCTCACGTATTAATACTTTCATTGTTATATTAAATAGATAGGGAATAATTTGGAGCTAATTACCTTTTTTGTTTAATACCTAAACAAAATAAAACGTCCTTTCAACATGTCTCCTATCTTTTTATATGCAATAAGTCCAATAATACCAATAAAGGATATCTATTTGTGTATGTCCATATAAACATTTATGCAATTCTTCGTTAGTTGACGGTTCCAATCGACTATACATTTTCATTAAAAATTATCGATAAATCGAGCTAAAATTATTCGAATTTAAAACAAGTCACCAAGTGCTAAGTTGAAACCGAATCGCATCCTCACTCACTTTTTTTAAATACCCATTTTTAGTATAAAACTGGAAATTGAACAAAATAAGTTACGGAAACGCGACTCTGTACCCAGAGCTACCGACAACTGCTTCGACATTTAAATTACGAGCGAGACCCATTTTTATCTGTTTTTTTCCCGTCGAGCCTAGGGGTGGCGCGCAGTTTTTTTTTACTTATTTTTTTATCGAACGCTCCGAATGGACCACACTTTAGTACAGGGTTAAACGGTCGATATAGCGCCCTGTTTGTACGGGTGAACTACGGTATTATCAATATGCACTATATTCATATCTTCATATCTTCCACGGATTTTTTTTTATAGGATAAGGGTGACAAACGAGCGCACAGTCCACCTGATGGTAAGTGGTTGCTGTGGCCCATAGACATCCACATCTATCTTCGATTGAGAATCAAAGTGCAGATGCGTTGTCACCCGTGCGGACTAAGATGGAATGCCTCGTTTCCAGTAAAAAAGGTCTCCCGTTCTCTACACTCATCATACGAAACACAGCAGCGTTAAGCTGCTATTTTACGCTGGTATTCTGTGAGAGCGTGGTTCTTCCCCGGTCGAGCCGACCCATTCGTGCTACAACTATAATATAGCTGCAGCATGGCTCTACCACGTATATAATTATACGATTTATACGAATATTACTGATGTCTCTACGTCTTTATTGACCTATGACTTCAAATGTGTTACATTAGAGAAGATTTGCTGTAGTTGTAAAGATAAAGTCAAAATTATTTCAATGTGAATATTTTCTGGAATTTAAGTAAGTGTTTGTGAATTTAAGTGTAACACCCAATTATCGTTAAGCACTGAGCTCTGAATGTAACGCTCTACCAGTGTCACGTTCAGAGTTCATGTGGTGGAAGTTTTTTTTCTTCAAAATCGATATCAAAATCACCAAATTAAACTGAATGAAAATAATTCTCCCGTAAAGTTTGTTATAAAATATTTTTGTACCTACGTCGTAGAGCCACACTGCAGCTATACTATAGTTGTAGCACGAATAGGTCTCATAGATCACAAATCACGCTCTCATAGAATACCAGCGTAAAATAGCAGCTGAATGCTGCTGTGTTTCGTATTGTGGGTAAAGAGAACCGGAGACCCCTTTTAGTGGATAGGAGGTTTTCCGTCTTAGTCCTCAGGGGTTACAACGCATCTTCATTTGGATTCTTAACTGAGGATAGATGTAAATGTTTATGGGCTACAGAATCCATTTACCATCAAGTGGATTTTGTTCTCATTTGTCACCCTTATTCTATAAAAAAACTAAGAAAATGAAAACTACAGCTATTTCCAGTGGCTAGAAAATAAATTATTATAGCTTTAATTTTAGATCTGACGCACATTGCATTATATTATATCATCTGCTCGTAATCTTATCTTTAACTTTAATTAACAAGTAATTAAAAGATTCTTCTGGTATCCGTGTAGTGTCTAGAAACACTCTTTTTTATCTTCTCCTGCTAATTTATGAAACAAAATTGCAGTTGCAAAGTCTTTTACAAATTTTCGATTCCTTGACTATTTCATATTTTATTTCGTAAAATAATCTCACTACGAATTAAATCACTGAATTTATGATAGGAATGTGCTATTTTATCGCTATATAATAGTCAATTTTAAACAAACTAAAGAGTTTAGCATAATTATATATTAAGTATTGATAATGTGTAAACGCTTACTTAAACTTAAATCGTATATACATATTTAAAATTTCAATAATTAAGTACTTAATACGTGTAAATCAGTCCTTAAGTAAGGTTAGAGCCTAGGCATTCGAATCAAAATTTAAATTACCCAAGTAATTTTGACTTTAATTTCTTATTTTTGATAAAGGTATAAGTAAAATACCTCATTATTTTCTATAGATGGCGCTAAGCCATATTGTATTAGATATAAAGCGATATTGTTATTTGTATAGTCTAACATATACAGAATAGTGAAATGAAGTTAAAAGTGCCAGACATTTAGTACTGCGATCGCCAAACCGCTTCTCAAGTGTGGCGATTGCGGCAAATGTTTGCTACAATAGACCGTGTATAGCAGTAGCCTGTTAATGAACCATATACCTTTTGAGAACAAGAGCAATTATTTATGAATATTGTATAAAATATACATATATGTATATGAAAACTAAAGTTACAGCTTTTATACGTCCCACAACTGGGAATATGCTTCCTCCCATTTCTAAGAGAGTTAAGGAGCAGTCCGCCACGTTGCTTCAGTACGTGTTTGCGGACTTGAAATGTTTTTTGAAATACGAGTATTTTTATTTCTCAAACATGTACTATTCCTCACGATGTCTTTCTTCACCGTAGAGCCGGAACTTACCTTGTATTTAACAATTTCATGGCCGGCGGGGATCGAATCTGGATTGCCCGCAAGCCACCACTGCTCTTATATAAACTTAACTGAGATGAGCACAGTCACAACACATCCGGGCTTGAGAAGCTGAAATGTGTATTTTCTACATAAGAGTTAGTTCCGGCTGAGATTAGAACACATGCTCTGTGTTTTTGTGTTTATATATAATATACTCTATGACCTGCAAAGAAGTCAGATATCCTACTAACTTGATTATACGGAAATCAAATAAAATAGTTATAAATTTTTATCGTAATGGTAAAGGATTTATTATATTTATTAAGGGTAATCAACAAGGTTAACACACAACACATAATCATATATTTTTTTATATTTTTTAAAAACGTTTCCCCCACACTAGGATTTTCTCCTGTGTCGTGGAGGCAGTTTACAAACACAAATTGCACAAGGACAAACATCCACACCGGAACAATTATTTGTAGGCCATACAAATACTTGTTCCGTGCGGGATTTGAACCCGCGGCCCCCAGCGCTGGAACACATTGCTAAGCCACTACCCCACGGAGCCTAGCCTTAGCCGTCGTTATTATTACATATGTATTTGTTTATTTACTTATTTCTCTATTTTTATGTATGCAGTAATATAATAATATTACTCAACATATAGGTATTTTATTTTATTTTATTTATTATTTTCATATTATATTCCTACAGCCCCACTCGATGAGAAAAGTATTAAACACCTCAAAAAATACCCCAATAGTAATGTACTATCCTACTTTTTACTAATTATTATAAATGTGAAATTTTGTGAGGATGTATGGATGTTTGTTACTCTTTCACGCAAAAGCTATTGCATGGATTTTAATGAAACTTTACAATAATATAGCTCATACATTAGAATATCACATAAGCTATAATTTATAAAAACTTTGTATAAATTAGCCAAAATATGACGATAAATATTAAGTAAGTCTGAAAAAAATCTGTTATCTGCGAGATATTTATGCAATTATTTTAGGGTTCCGCGCAAAAAAATTCCACGCGAGCGAAGTCCCAGGGAACAGCTAGTATTATATAAATAACAAAATAATTCATCGGAACTGGCTCACGAGGTGACCCATATGTGGGGCGGTCTGCTGACCGAAAATGTTTCTATAGTCGTTTCTGCAAATGGTTTAATACCGGTCAGCCTCTCGGGACTTCACCGGCTCGGGCCGGACGGTCTCAAATGCAGAAGGCGGTACTCCTCCTCGATATCGCCCGCATCATCCACCGTTTTTTTTCCTTTCCCTCTAACCCTCGCCTTTTGGTCTCCCCTGCCGAGATTTTCCATCTGTTTGGATTTTTATTTATCTATTTATTATAGTTTTTTTTATGATTTTGTTTTATCTTATTTATTCTTTTTTAATATATTAATAAGTTTGAACCAGATGACAACACTACAAAATATATCAGCGCGATGGAGCCATGCTGTGGCTATATTAGCGTGGTAGAGCCATGTTACAGCTAAATTAGTGTGGTACAGCAATACTGCAGCTATACCAGCGTGGTATAGCATTTATGTCTGTAGCACGAATGTGTCGGCGACTACGCTCTCACACAATAACAGCGTGAAATAGCGGCTTAATGCTGCTGTTTTTCGCATGGTGTGAAACGAGGCACTCCATCTTAGTCATTGGTGACATCATATCTGCAATCTTAATCGAGGATATACGTAGATGTCAATGGATCACAGCATTCATTTACCATCTGGTGGACTGTGTGCTCGTTTTTCAAACTTATACTATATAAAGAAGTGCAAATTCAATAGAAAAAAAGGCATATGTCACCTTACTTAAATCCAATCACGGAAGGTTAGGAGATTTAGTAATCACTTACTCTTATTAAAAATTTATAAACCATTATTAATATAATAATACGAATTATTGAAAATTATAAAAGTAGTATCATTTCGGGTGATATGAAAAAATATAGCTACAATGGCGAATGGAAAAAATCCTTACACAATATCGTCAGCATTTAATTCTTAAAAAAAAATATGAACACATATTTTCTCATTGTATTTTGAATAAAATATTCAAAGTCGATGGAAATCCAAGATTAGTACGAGACGTTTTAGTGAAAAAAGCTGCGAAGTGTGGCGATGTAGGTGCTGAATACCATCGAAGGGTGAGTGAAGCCGTCTTGGTAAGATGGTCTGTAGCTACTTTCGATAGAATAAACCCTTGTTCGGTATTATTTTAATGAAACCAAAAGGTAAATGCTGTGGATAGTAAACTCAAAAGCCGTTGTTCGTTAAAATTCGTGGGTTCGAATCCGCTATTCGGTTACAGTCGTAAACTATTTTAAGAACAAGCACTTAAGGGCTTAGTGCTAGTTCTTAGTGCTAGCATCGCTAGTATTCTTAAACAATATGATACACACACAAAGTATTCATACACATATAGTATTCAAGTATTATGTGTATCGAATTTAGATATACTACTCTCTCGGTATAATCTTATCTAAATTTAAATTATTTCACTATTCGCTATAATGCTGACAGACTATTGTCGTGAAGTTAAGGTTCGTTTTTTCCTATAAATTTGAAACTACAAATGAACTTACATTTTACCTGCAATCGATTTCAAATAAAAGAGGCTACTATGCGTGGTCTTCTCTGAGGACTAAGTTTTTAATAATAATAATAAATTTTTATTAACATTTTATATATGTAGTTTACGTACTTTTTAAAAATATGTACAATACCCAATCCCCCCCCCACCCATCAACATGGTAGTGGAATTACATCATAAACTACCCCCAGGAGGGTACCAGTATCCCTGGAGAATCCCTCGCTTAGCATCCACGACCATGCTATTCCACTCCTGAGCGTGGGTGCTCAGGCTGCCCCGCGTATTCTGGAGGGGGGGGGGGGCAAAATTTCGCTCAACACAATAACTGCTCGGGGCAAACTGAGCAACAAGACCAAGGCGACCCCTGCCACGCTATTCGTGAATTTCTGCAACATCAGGGGACTTCACTCGAACCTAAACGCCGTCCACTACCATCTCGAGACGGCGAAGCCGGCCTTGCTCTTTCTGACCGAGACGCAGGTGTCCTCTCCGGCTGATACTTCGTATCTCTCCTGCCCGGGGTACAAATTGGAGCACTCCTTTGTGCCTCGGGCTGGAGTTTGCGTGTATGTCAGAGAGGACACCTGTTCTCGACGCCTCGGCAGTCTTGAAGGTTTGAACCTGTCCATGCTTTGGCTACGCGTAGACAGCGACGACCATCCGCGCGTCTACGTGTGCTTCTATAGGTCCCATAGCGGTAATGCCTAAACAGACCGACTCATTGACCACGTCCAAATGCCTACAGATTCTTAGCTACAACAGGTCCCATCCGCAGAGATCGTGATCCTTGGCGATTTTAACGCCCACCACGACGAATGGCTCGGTTCACGTTTAACCGATCATGCGGGGAGATCTGTTTATGATTTTGCTTTGGCATATGGTCTGACACAACTGGTTACTTCGCCTACGCGGATTCCAGATGTGGAGGACCTTCTGCTGACCTGTCATCCGGACGGATATCAGGTTTCCGTCGATGCCCCTCTTGGCTCTTCGGACCATTGTCTGATCCGGAGTGTGGTGCCACTCACGCTCCCCTCGCGGTTGCGTTCTGCAGGTTGCCGCCGTGTTTGGCATTACAGGTCGGCAGATTGGGACGTAATGCGGTCTTTCTTTGCTTCCTACCCATGGGGGCGGGTTTGCTTTTCGCCGGATGATCCCAGCGCTGTTGCTGACTCTGTCACTGATGTGGTGCTACAGGGAATGGAACTATTTATTCCATCATCTGTGGTACCCATCGGAGGCAGATCTCAGCCTTGGTTTGGTCGCTCCTGTAAGACTGCATTGCGCAGTAAGCAAGCCTGGGCTGCGGCTTCGATGACTCGGGATTTAAACACCAGCATACTTAAAAAGAAGTATAACTTCGCCTCCAGGACCCGTCCTTCGGGAACCCGTGCATTCTGGTCTCTCGACAAGGCTGTCCAAAGGAATTTCTGTAAGCCATCACTACCATCTCTGCACAGGCAGGACGACTCACTGGCCCACGACGCAAAAGACAAAGCCGACCTTTTAGGCTCCCTTTTTGCGTCCAACTCGACTCTTGATGACGGGGGGAAAACACCGCCGACCATCCCGCGGTGTGAGTGCTCCATGCCGGATGTGCTGTTCTCACAGCGCTCGGTTCGCAAAGCACTGCTCTCCCTGGACATCCAGAAGTCGAGTGGGCCTGACGGAATCCCCCCAATTGTGCTGAGGACGTGTGCTCCGGAGTTGGCACCGGTCCTAACGCGTCTTTTCCGGTACTCCTACTCCCAAGGCGTAGTCCCGAATTCATGGAAGACAGCTTTTGTCCACCCGATCCCTAAAAAAGGCGACCGCTCAGATCCATCCAACTATAGGCCTATCGCGATCACCTCCTTGTTCTCCAAAATAATGGAATCCATTATTAACTGCCAGCTCATCCGGTACCTTGAGGATCACCAGCTGATTAGTGACCGCCAATACGGTTTTCGTCGGGGTCGATCAGCTTGTGATCTTCTGGTCTACTTAACTCATAAATGGGCGGAGGCAGTAGAGTCCAAGGGGGAGGCATTGGCCGTTAGTTTGGACATTGCGAAGGCCTTCGATCGGGTTTGGCACAAAGCGCTTCTTTCGAAGCTCCCTTCCTATGGGCTTCCCGAGAAATTATGCAATTGGATCACCAGCTTTGTTGCAGATCGGAGCATCAAGGTCGTTGTAGACGGTGCATGCTCCGACTACAAGCCTATTAACGCTGGTGTTCCACAAGGCTGCGTGCTATCACCAACGCTGTTTCTTCTGTATATCAATGATATGTTGCAAGCCGGTAGCATTCATTGCTATGCGGATGACAGCACTGGTGATGCTCTTTACACCGGCCGTGCCAAAATTTCTTGGGATAACGTCGCTGAGTACCGGAACAAACTTGTGTCGGAAGTCGAGTCTTTGCTGGACAAAGTCTCGGATTGGGGGCGACTAAATCTAGTCCAGTTTAATCCTCAGAAGACACAAGTTTGCGCGTTTACCGCTAAAAAGAACCCCTTTGTCGTATCTCCACAGTTTCAAGATACTCCCCTTGTTGCCTCAGCCAGCATCGGAATCCTCGGCGTCGACATATCGAGTGACGTGCAGTTTCGTGGTCACTTGGAAGAGAAGGCCAAATTGGCCTCTAAAAAGCTTGGCGTGCTCAGCAGAGCGGGACAGTATTTCATGCCGGCTAAACGCCTGCAACTTTACAAGGCGCAGGTTCGGCCTCACATGGAATACTGTTCCCATCTCTGGGCTGGGGCTCTCCAGTGCCAGTTCCACTTGACCGCATCCAGCGCAGAGCGGCTCGAATCGTCGACGACCGAGTCCTTTCCGATCGGCTCGACTCATTGGTGCTGCGAAGAGATGTTGCATCTCTTTGCATTTTCTTTCGCATGTACCACGGGGAGTGCTCTGAGGAATTGTTCGGATTAATCCCAGCCGCCAAATTTCACGAACGCACATCGCGGCAGAACTCCCGATACCATCCACACCATCTGGATGGTTGGCGGTCCACCACTGTGCGATTTAGAAGATGTTTTCTTCCTCGCACGACTTCCTTGTGGAATCGATTAACATCAGCGATTTTTCCGGACCGATACGACTTAGGGACCTTCAAGAAAAGAGCCTACTCCTTTTTAAAAAGCCGGCAACGCATCTGCAATTCCCCTGGTTCCCCTGGTGTTGCGGTTGTTCATGGGCGGCGGTAGTCACTTACCATCAGGTGAGCCGCATGCTCGTTTGCCCCCTCTCCTATAAAAAAAAAACATCGTGGGGACCAATTTGACATGGGTAGAATCCTGAGTCTCCTAGTTAGGTTACTTGGTAACCTGTATTTAGGAGATACAGTCCTATCCTTCCTTTTGATTAGGAATATATCGTTGTATTGTTTACGTATACTTATACGTGGTAGAGCCATGCTGCTGCTATATTAGTAGAATAGTTGTAGCACGAATGGGTCGGCTCGACCGGGGAAGGACCACGCTCTCACAGAATACCAGCGTAAAATGGCAGCTTGACACTGCTGTGTTTCGTATGGTGAGTGTAGAGAACCGGAGACCCATTTTACTGGAAAAGAGGCATTCCGTGTCACGTTTGTCCGCATCTGCATTTTGATTCTTTATTGAGGATAAATGTAGATATCTATGGGTCACAGCAACCGCTTACCATCAGGTGGACTGTGTGCTCGTTTGTGACCCCATCGTATAAAAGAAAAATTACAGGAAAAGAAATAAAATTTTCAAAGGGCATAATAAACTCTCTGTTCTACCCAAGATTAGCTGGTAGAGAATGCCAAATAGCATTAAGCTCACCTTTTGTACAAATATTTGGTTCAATAAAGAATAAATAAATAAATAAACTGAGATGGAATGCCTCAATTATACTGGCCTCCAGCCTGTAATCGTACTGGATATAACCTTCAGACGGGAAACACGGCACGGCTGGGTAAGAGGACTTACCCAGTCATACTCCTGGACATGAAAAGTGTCCTACTACCTAGTTAAAAGTACGTCGTTATTGACTTCATAATGTAACGATTGTTTAAGTTCCGTTTAAACCTTTTCAGCGTGTAATAAAAGTGATTAGATAGTGAATAGGCATTTGTTAAGCTGCATCATAATGCTTTAATATCTTCGGCTACATCATCTTTTACTATAATTGATGTCCAGTACTGTTAAAGAAACGTTGGTAAAATTCCAAGCTTTCGCAAGAATGGGCTGTCTCGACCCGAGAAGGACAACGCTTTCACGGAATACCTACTTCCTTGTGGAATCGACTACCGCCAGCGATTTTTCCGGACCGATACGCATTTGGGACCTTCAGGAAAAGAGCCTAGTATTTTTTAAAAGGCCGGCAACGCATCTGCAATTCCTCTCGTGTTGCAGTTGTTCATGTGAGGCGGTAGTCACTTACCATCAGGTGAGCCACATGCTCGTTTGCCTCCTCTGTTATAAAAAAAATACCACAGTGAAATAGCAGCTCAATGCTGCTATGTTTCGTATTGTAAGTTTAGAGAACGGGAGACCCTTTTTATTGGAACCGAGCATCATTGGTCTTCAGGGGTGACAACACATCTGCATTTTGAGTCTTAATCGAGGATAAATGTAGATGTCCATGGATCACAGCATCCGCTTACCAACAGATGGACTGTATGCTCGTTTGTCACCCTTATTCTATAAAGAAGTAGATCATTAACTTAAAAGAAATCTCTAAAAATCTTGCTAATATTGTAGCGTAAATCTAAAGATGAATTTTAATGTATCAGATAGCGCGTGCTTTTCTGAAGCAATCAATGCTCGTTGTGTAGATTTTATTAAAGCCGCTACCTGGCGCATGCAATCTCGGAACGCTCCCGCACAATCTAACCAAACGGCTTTTATACTTACTTTCATATTCACTGCATTGACAGCTAAAGAGCAAGCTAGGGTTGTACACTAAACGAATTTTAATTGTTTTAAATTTCAAAATAAAACGAAAGATACTTATTTCTTTGATTTAAGAAATTACACCGCTTGACAATGTTTTTTTGGTACAGTAACAGTATGGTAGCGACCACTTCATTCCCAATAACTATTACCTTACGGTATTTATAAGCAAAATAAATACTCTAATGCTATTACCAACTATGTGTTCTTTAACATTATAATAATCCATTTTAGACAATTTTTGTATAGAATAGAATACAATAATTTTTATTTAATATAGATTACTAAAAGTAATTTTTTGCTTTACTACAAGTTCGGAAAAAATAACTCTGTCTTGGGAAGAACCAGCAAGAAACCCAGCGGAACTTTTTTTTAAAGTAAATTATACAAAATGAAAGGTTGTACAAACTATTTACAAAATTTATTTTAAGAACAGCTTGGAAGCGACCACCCAATTCCCAATGGTTATTACTAACATCAGTATTAATTTAGGCTTATAGAAAGACATATTATATTTTCATTTCATAGTCATCTAACTGTCATTTAGAGACTGTAAGGCATTTTAGCCGACTTCAAATAAAGGAGGTTCTTAATATAACTATAATATATTCTTTTTGTATGTATGTTATATTATTCTTTTTATGAAATAAACTAGGGTGAAAAAGTAAGGAATTAAATTTTTAATATAACTACGATTTAAACGACATTCTAGTCATTACCTTGATCTATTAATATTCTTTAGCCCAGTCAAGAGTTAAGAAATTAAACTTTTCTTCTTATTACCCTTTATTAAAAGTTTTTTTTTTAAATCCAATAAAGTTCAAAACTTCTTTGGTTGGTTGCAGAAATCAATGGGTTGCAGTACGTCGGATCAGGTAGGCTGTTAGCTTTTCAATCTTATATTATATTATGCTCTATAGCGCAATCGCAGTGGTTAAGCATTTGACGGCTGCTGCGGAGCCACAGGCTCTTATTCCAAATGGAAAAAGAGTTATTGTAGCCTAAAAATAACTGTTCCGGGTCTGCATCAGTTTACGTACCGAAAACACACACCATGAAACAAGAGAAACTCCTATTGTGGTGTAGTATGTGAACTGGCGGTAACATGGTTTTCAAATAATAATAGTACAAAATTTGATTTTTCAATTCAAAAGCATTGGCAAATAATGCAGAAAACGAATATCATATGAACAACAATAACGAACTAAAGACAGTAAATCAGTTGGTCTCCAACCCTGATTTACAAATACATGTACAGTAGCCGGCCCTATCAACTGGCCTTATTAATAAACATGCGCTAACAATAAATAATTGTTTATAATGAACTTTATAATATATTAGTGCAGATACTTCATTATCTCGCGGGCAGCGTGCACGCACACCACCAGCGCGATTCACGCGACGCTACAACTAGTGTATTTATGAACAATTATCGATATCGAGACCTTGTTCCGGACGCAATAAAAGATATGAACTGCCCTAGCGTAAAACAAAAGTGTTCCGATGGACAGTGAGATTTTTACCTAACCCAAGTTTACATAAGCCAGTGGGGAAGAAAGGTTGTCGAGTGGCAGCATCTGGTCAGCGAAGTGTAGGGCTGCCCCCCGCTAGGTTCTCTGATGACCTGGTAAGAGATTCAGAAAGTTGATGGATGCAGGTGGCTCAGGGCCTATGTTTAGCTGTGGACTTGTGCAAGGCTGTAATAATAATGATGATAATGATGAATATTTCAGTGACAAACTGCAAAGTTTCAATTTAATTTCTCATTCAACAATGACAATGTTAACCACATCATCCATACAATTTAAAAAGAAAATGTTTTCGGCGATTAAATATATCGATATCAGAATATAAGCATCACTAACGCACTCGCGGGGGAGCCGTCGCTTGCGTTTTCTTTTATAGACGCATTGATTAATGCAACTCGATTTGAATAATAATTTTCAGGTACAAATGTTATTGTATGATAAATTTAGTGCAAATTGTAACTTGGGAGCAATTGTGAGATACGAGATACCGCGACAGTTCACATACACCATTATATTTTTTGCTTGTTAACAGTATATTCAGATTGATTTATTAATAATTTCGTAATTATATCTAGTAACATTTTCTTGGCTGTATCACAAAAAAAAATTCTATATATATTTTTTAAATTATTTATATAACAATGTGGCAAAAGTATTAACTATCCATGCCCATGAGTAACATTATAATAATAAAAATATAATTAATATATTATATTTAATGTAATAAAAATAAAAATAGCTATTCCCCGTTGTCTCAGAAAAATGACGAAATTATTATCTATAAAATTATTATCTCGTCGCCAAGCCTTATAATAGAGCGTTAAATGTGAGGTGTCACATAGTGCTCTTTAAGAATTAAGAAAAATCTCATCTTCCGACTCCTTTGATAAAAGTGGGGTGACGTTAACCATTATACCACAAATTGCCTCATAGAGGCAACAGCGGTAGTTCCCTCGCTAAGCAAGCGGGTTGGTAACCGCATTTTTTTATTATCTTGAATTATCAGGAAGATGCTGCTGCCCATCTCCTGTCTCATTTCCTTCTGCCGCCTCTTACTAAACCTACGGAACTATATAGGGTAGTGGATATTCTTACCACCGCTACCACTATTCACTGTATTATGCACTAAGGACGATGCTAGTGAGGATTCCACATATAGATTTGTGAGCTTGTTTTACATCTGTTACGACCTGCAAAGTAATTTATCCGTATAGATAAAACACCATCTAGGTTTAAAGCGTGCTATCCATTCAATACCTTTAGTGTTCTCCTAAAAAAAGAAACAACTTGTAATGATCGTCGTTACAGGTCGTTACAAGAAACTTATCGCGCGAACATCTCAGCTCACGCAAAATAATTTCTTCTTAGGCCTAATTATTTCCTTTTTAATGGAGCAAAAAAAGTGATACATCTAGATCGTTCTACACCGTCACACATCTGTCTTTAATCATTTCGTGTAAGTCAAAGTAAGTAAACTGAAATGTAAAAAATGTTTAATGGCTTCGCACTGAGCGAGTGCGGCCCAAATTAGACAATAAGATACCGTGTGGGACGACCACCGTCCCCACGGACAGTCGGTGGCATCTTAAGTGCTGAAGTTTTGCGAATTAAGTTTTTATTTATTTCATTAAATTACCAACGATTGTAACACATATGTTGTAAAGATGGCACATTATATACATCAGGGAATTCGATCAAAATAGCGTCCTATGAAAGTACATGATTTTGATAAAGTATTTCGTCATTCCTGATTTTACTTTTATGTAGTTTATTTGCCGTGGCAAATATGGTAAATATCCCGTATAAGGCAATATATAGGGCGGCCTATGTGACCATTGGAGTTTGATATATCGAATGAAAGATTTGCCGTAAGGCGGCAGTGGAAGCCAGTCTATCAGTCCATTTCGTACCGTTGATGTTATTAGAGGCGACTTAGTGTCAGTTCACACAGAGACGCGACGACGCTTGAAAACTCCAGTGGTTTTGCACAACACAGCGGTGCTTCGTCCTCCCCAATACCATAATCCTCCCAAATACCACATGTTCTCGGCTATGGAAATAGCATCGGAAACCTGCCCACCAGAGTGAATGTATTTAATGTGAAGTCTGTTAACGAGCGTTGGCTCTAAAACCCTCACAATTAGAAGACTTCTCTGGCCAGCTGTGAGACATTTATTCGACGTGGTCGATGTGATCTAAATGAGTCAATTAGGTAACCTAAAGACTAATTTTGCAAGGAAAAACGTACCTATAGACTATAATTTTACATAAATAGTAAGAAAATGTAGCAAACAATGCAAGGCGTATTGTTGAGTAATGTAGATACCCCAGGTTTAAGTAATATAAAACTAAGGTTTATGGCAACCGGGAATCGTAATTATATTTAAGTCTTTTCAACTTCATATTTCTTAGTAATCATACTAGGTGAGCTTTATTGGCTTGTTAAGTTGTCACTTATAAAAAAGCTCGCTTCGATTTGGGTATTTACACCATATAGGTCTAAACATGAGCAATTAAACAACCTTTAAATTGTTTAATATTTTAGTTATGAGATATTCGAAATACTTAAAGCGACATAGCATTTAATGGTATGTATGTAAGTGGCATTTATGCATCAGCGACTACAAGTTATTGAATGGTAGACAGATCTGACAGAATCCATTTATGCGTAGGATATACCACGTGCTGCTATGCTGCAACTATATGGTACACGTAGTTGTCGCGTGAATGGGTCGACTCGACCGGGGAAGGACCACGCTCTCACAGAATACCAGCGTATTCTGAGTGAGTTTAATGTATGGTGAGTGTAAGGAACCGGGGACCCTTTTTACTGGAAACATGGCATTCCATCTTAGACCTCAAGGGTGACAAAGTATCTGCATTTTGATTCTTAATCGGGAATAGATCTATAGATGCCTACGGGCTACAGTATACACTTATCATCACATTGTACCCTTGTCACCCTTAATCTATAAAAAAAACTTCGATAAGAGGACTAAAATATACGGATAACTAACACTTTTAAAAGATTTTTTTTCAAA
The DNA here is from genome assembly GCA_963668995.1 of Parnassius mnemosyne. Lineage (NCBI taxonomy): Eukaryota > Metazoa > Arthropoda > Insecta > Lepidoptera > Papilionidae > Parnassius > Parnassius mnemosyne. The sequence continues at coordinate 13,839,819 of CAVLGL010000013.1, read as the reverse complement.
TCAAGTAAAATTGTGATAGGTATGTGTTAGTCGCGGGTTTTTATACTTTTTTTATGCGTACTGATTAACGATGATGACGATGATGATGACGTTTTGGTTGCGTCCTTCTCGTTTTGAGGTGAAGATGGATATGAAAACAAATTAATAAAATATAGAAATATTTGATTTGGATGAATGAATACACAGGTATTTAATATAGCGTTTTCGTGTTAACAAAAACATTCTAAATATAATACAACTTGTTTGTGAAAATGGAACCGGGGAAGTTTAGGCGCTAAACGCTCGCTGTAAATATCATAGATCGCGAGCAACCCGAGTTCGAACCCAGCCGGCATCAATGAAGTTTGTTAATTGTAGTTTTAAATTCTCATTTACCACGTGCTTAGCGCTGAAGGAAAACAACGTGAGAAATGTCTAAGAAATTAAAATATATATATTCCGAACAGATATGAAGTTTGCCAACACAGAGGCCTGGGCCCAGGAGTGGGACGTATATAGACTATAGGTAACTTTTTTGTATGTGTAATAATATCTTACATAGACCGCTGTTTTAATAATATACTTATCATATATTTTAAAATTAAAAATTTTGTACAACCGATTTTAATATAAATTATGAAGAATAACTCAAAAACTAATAGACCTTGATCGATCAAATTTATATGGGACCATATGAGAAGCACCAGCTTTCAAATAAAAAAAGAATCGTGGAAATCGGTTCACCCAGAAAAAAAAAGAATATCATAATAAAAAAATAAAAAACATACAGTCGAATTGAGTACCTCGTCCTTTTTGAAGTCGGTAGAAAACTGAAGTGACAAAGGAACTTACAATCCGCCTGATGGTAAGTGGCCACTGCAGTCCATAGACAGCTGTAGCCAACTTAATAGAAAGAAGGCTATAGATGCGTTGTCACCTATGAGGACTACGATGCCTCGCAGCCTGTTTTTTTTTATAGGATAGGATGACAAACGGTGATGGTGAGCGGTTGCTGTGGCCCATAGACATCTACATCTATCCTCGTTTGCGAATCAAAATTTAAATGCGTCGCACCCGTGAGGACTAAAATGGAATGCCTCTTTTCCAGTACAAAGGATCTCCGGTTCTCTACACTCACCATACGAAACACAGCAGTGTCAAGCTGCCATTTTACGACGGTATTCTGTGAGAGCGTGGTCCTTTCCCGGTCGAGCCGGTTCGTGCTACAACTATACTACTAATATAGCTGCAGCATGGCTCTACCACGTGCGAAAATGTCAGATGTTATGTCTGTTATTAAGATGTGTCTAAATCAATGTTTGTATTGCTATTTGGCGGCAGGAACAGGTAAGAAAGTGCTGCCTACACAGAAAAGCCTAGGTAAATGACGAGTCCTACCACCAGTAAACCAGTTTTTTTTATATAACAAGACACAACAGTGACAAGCGAGTACACAGCCCATCTGATGGTAAGTGGACACTGTGGCCCATAGAAATCTACATCTACCCTCGCTTAAGATTCAAAGTTCAGATGCGTTGTTACCTCTGAGGACTAAGATGGAATGCCTCGTACCCAGTAAAAAGGGTCTCCAGTTGTCTACATTCACCATGCGAAACACAGCAGCATTGAGCTGCTTTTTTCCGCTGGTATTCTGTGAGAGCGTGGTCCACCACGTACAATTGCTCGATTTTGAAGGAAACGCTGGAAAAGTTTGGGTTATGTACCCAATTTCAATGAGCTGTGTAAAAACTTACAAATTCTTTGCACATCGAAAGCAACCAAACAATACTTTTTATGTTTAAATTAATTTACTAACAAGATTCTCATTCTTTGCGACAAATTGTGTTTTTGTTACAAATATCAATAAAAAGGCAATGTAAGCTTATTTGTATACTGTCATTACGCATATTACTTATGCAAAAATGTTTAACTTAATTGCTCCTTACTCGTACTTTATCAACTGCAACTTGTTTTCTTAACCTATTTTATTGAAAAAAATATATAATTCGTTGCATTATCAATGCTGACGTTCCACTGGAAATTTCTTGTAAAAATGCATTACATTAAGCATTAATATTACTACGGTTCTTCCTTTTTCTACCGACTTCAAAAAGGAAACGGTACTCAATTCGACTGTATGTTTTTTATGTGTGTTACCTCATAACTTTTTAGTGGGTGAACCGATTTCGATTATTCTTTTTTTATTTGAAAGCTGTTGCTTCACATGTGGTCCCATATAAATTTGATCAAGGTCTAACCATTAGTTTTTGAGTTATTGTTAATAATTTATATTGAAGTCGGTTGTACAAAATTTATAATTTTATATTATGTTATCTTCAATTATGAGAAACAGCTTCTTATACTTATTTTATCTAGGAGTGTATAGCAAAGTGTAACAATATAGTAACGATGTAAGAATATCCACTACTCCATATCGTTCCGTGGGCGTAAGAGGCGAATAGAGGGAAACTGAAACAGAAACTTTTTAATCAATATCGATTACAATTATTACTTATTGAAAGTCACTCTTTTGTTTAATTTACCACTGGTTCGGAAAACAGCCACTATCCTGAGAAGAACCAGCAAGAAACCCAGCGTGACTTTAAAAAAAAACAGCGTACAATCTTTTTTTTAACTTTAAAATGGGCAGAGGCATCTTCGTGACATCAACTCAAAATTATAAAAACTGCGGTTGGCAACCCGGCAGGCAAGCGTGGCAACTATGGCAAAATTCTCCCTACGAGGCAATTTATCGAGGAGGCCTATGTTCTGCAGTGGCTTTTTATAGACTGTAATGATAATGGTATAGCAAAGATGACTTGACCTTGCTGTTTTCATATTGTATCATTATTACTCTGATGATGACAACGCTATCTCTGATGATTAGTGCATATTGGTTTTGTACCCATATACTTGCCTACTTGAGTTCTGACCTTTGTTGCCGTATGTTGACGGCGTACACGTACGAAGCGGCTTTATCAAAATTCTTAAAAAATTTCAAACTTGCTACCAATTTAATTATTTCAATTATTTTTTATTATAGTTTTTTATTAAGCGAAATTATTTTCAATTAACTTTTTTTAATAATTATCGTAATAAATATTCAGTGGACATCATAAACAATATATCATGGATATCTTAAAAAATTGATACAAACATCAATTTTTTAAGATATTTATGTAGTCACACGCTATTATGTTCAACCCGCATCTGTTTATCATCTCATATATTTATCTATTTATCAGCCCTGATATGTTTTATGTAGAGGGCCAAAAGTTAATCTAGTCAAAGTCGGAACAGTATAATATACTAAATCTATGGTCGGAACAAAGTGAAATACTCGTAGTAAAACCTTCCGAGACCAAGTCAACACAATCTCATTATAAGAACTGCGAGCTGCGAGCATTTTAAGTAGTGGCCGACCGAAGGTTCGGTTTCCGTTTCGGTTCCCGCTGGTTTCGGCAAAAAAATCTACTTTCGGTAATAGTTTCGGTTTCGGCAAAAAATCTGCCGAACCTTCGGCGGCGCCAAAACTCAGTGTTCGTGGAGTATCGTGGGTCGTTCGGATGAGTTTGTCACTCGAGTATTATTCATAATTATACAGAAACAGAAACATTTTTATTCAATATAGATTGTAAATAATACTTATTGAAAAACTTGTACTTGTAAACGATATAATTAAAAAATAAGTTCAAATTTTGCTAATATTATTGTGTATGTACTTTATTAATTTGTCATTTGTTTACGATTTGGCGGCAAATTGAAAATTGTCTGTGTCACATCAGCATGAATTTAACGCGAGAAAATTTTCGTACAATGATTTTTTTTATGAATTTCGATGTAATTTAAGTCAACAAGAAGTTATGATAGACTTGGATTGGCTTTTCACGATGAAGCCCCATCGTTTGCCACTAATTACAACTGGTTTAATGAGTTTAAACGTCGTCGCACTAATCTCACCGATGATCTGCGTGAGGGACGGCCTTCTACGGCGACGACTGAAGATAACATCAGTGTTGTGCGGCGTATTATAGAGACTGACAAAAGAGTGACTTATCAGCAGATTCGGACAAGCTTAGGCATCGGTATGAGTCAAGTGTACAAAATCCTCCATGAACATTTAGCGGTCAGGAAGCTTAGTGCCTGGTGGATACCTCAAAATTTGACAGAGGCCCAAAAACTCCGTCGTGTTGATTGGTGTTGGGAAATAGTTCAAAGATTTAACGGAGGTGACTCAAATGCTATGTTCGACATACTTACGGGTGACGAAAGCTGGGCTTATTGTTATTATCCTGAAACTAAGAGACAGTCTGCTGTCTGGGTGTTTCCCTCCGAGGAGTTGCCAACTAAAGTGAAGAGGGGTCGAAGCGTGGGAGAAAAGATGGTGGACTCGTTCTTCGGAAGGACAGGTCATTATTGTTTTAGAGCATCGAAAAACAGTTACTGCAGAGTGGTACACGAACAATTGTTTGCCACTTGTCTTGGAAAAAGTTCGGGAGAAACGACCTCGCGGTAGGATCCTCCTTCACCACGAAAACGCCTCAATGCACACCGCCAAATAACTAACCGACTACTTGGCGACGTCAGAAGTGGAATTACTGGGTCACTCGCCCTGACTCGCACCGACCTCGCACCTTGCTATTTTTATTTTTTCCGAAAATAAAAGAAAAACTTCGAGTAAAACTTTTTTTGACTCCGAGGAAGGAGTGGCTGCGTTTCAAAATGCCGTCGAAGAGACCACTAAGGACGAGTGGGCAAAGTGCTTTTCTCAGTGGTTCCATCGGATGCAGCGATGTATTGATGTAAATGGACACTATTTTAAAAAAAAGATAATAATAAATATATATCTGCATTTTGATTCTTTATTGAGGATAGATGTAGATGTCTATGGGTCACAGCAACTACTTACCATCAGATGTGTGCTCGTTTGTCACCCTATCCTATATAAAAAAAATAACTTGCTAGTTTGTTCAGTTTTTCATTTTCTAAGAACTTTCAGTGTCGCCCTCGTACCTACCTCATATATATTAATTTCTGACAAGTCTCGTATTCCGTCAATGTGTCTTTGAAGGTAGTTACAACGGCCTCGTAGTCGCATTTAAGAGGGGCTTCTTGCGAGGCCCCAAACAAACACACTTACATAAATTTATGACTTTTTTTCGAGCGTAAAAGTGGTCAAATTAATTAGTCATCTGTGGTAAAGTCTGGGGGCATCGTATTTTAGGGAGCCTCGCGAGGGCCCTTTAAGTGCGAGGCCGTGCGCGAGGGCCCACTTCACCCATGCCTAGCTACGCCACTCTTACAATCATGTATGTAACACAATTAACAACACAAAAAAAATTAGAAATAGCTTAGTAGTGATCATCTGACTCCCAGGGGTTATTATCATCAATAAATTCCTTAATATTATAATAACCCTTTTTATACAAACTTAGTTTATTAAAGTTTTTGAACTTTGAGCAGGTATTGTATATTTTCTGGGATTTTGTTAAGATGTGTGTGAGTGCGATATATTAAGTTAATGCTCTCATTGAATAATATTAACAATATTGTTAACACAATAAAATATGTTCTCAATTAGCGAGTAACTTTTTACGGGTGTTAGTGTTGATTTTTCTACAAAATTGACTTAAAAAATATTTTTTAATTTTTGCTGTTAATAATTGTTGATTTTTACTTTAAAATAAATAAATATATTGCTACATGACTATTACAACAACTTTTTTTCCATTAACATGCATAACCTATCAGTGTATATATATATATACCTAGTCAGGTCATAAATTCTGTCACATGTTTAATATAAAATAATTGAAACAAGTTTATTCATTATGTAACCATTTATATACCAAAATGAACTTAACAAAACATAGATTCTTATGACACTAAAGTTTATTCAAAATGACCACCGTGATTTTGAATACAGGCCTTTAATCTGCGCGGCCAGTCGTCTATCGCAGTACGAACGAGCTCCATGTCAATATCGGCGGCTGCCTTAATCAAGGATGTCTTGAGTGACTCCAAATTGGGATGAGGCTTTGAGCACGCCTTTTTCTCCAAGTGTTGCCATATCTTGTAATCTAACGGATTCAAATCTGGACTGGAGGAGGGCCAGTCTTCGTGCCGGATGAAGTCGATTTCACGCGACGCCAGCCAGTCTTGTGTGCTCTTCGCTCTATGAGCTGGCGCCGAATCTTGTTGGAATACCCAGTGCCTGTTATTGAACATGGTATGAGAAACAGGTTCCACAAGGTTCGTCAGAACTGTATTTTGATACACAACTGCATTCGTTTTTACACCTTTCTCACAAAAATGTACTTCTGTTAAGCCCCAATAAGAAACTCAAACCATACCATGAGCGAGGATGGAAAATGACCTCGTTGGACACGCGGAATACGGTTGCTCGCTTCTTCACTACTGTGTGCGTAGGTACACCTTATCATTTTGTTTGTTGTAGCTCTCTTCTACGGTAAAAATTTTTTCATCCGAAAAAAGAATTTCCCGATTTTTTTTTCCCGCGTACCGATTCAACAAAGCGCGGCATCTCTTCAGTCTCAGGTCCATTAGACGAGCATTCAAACGATGTCTTGTTTTTCTTCGATATGTCTTCATTTAACACCCTTTTCACCGTGGTTCTGCTTAACCCCATCTGAAGGGCCAACAGTTTCTGCTTACGTTTGGGATTTCTTTGAATTCGCGCCTCACAGCTTTTATCACTGCTGGAGTCCTAACAGACCGAGGGCGACCACTTCTTGACCTGTCATCTACACTAGAGTCTTCATTGTATCGTTTGATGGTACGATAAACGAATCTTTTGGTTATATTCAAATTTTTCAGTATGTCAAAAATTTGAATTGGCGCGTAACCGCAACGATGCAACGCAATAACTGCAACACGGTCTTCTTTAAGCGTCCACTCCATATTTAAAAATGAGTAAAATTCTAAAAAGTATACAGTTTTATTTTCATGAACAATTCGAAATTCGAATTCAATAAACTTTTTTGTGGCCAGTATTCTAAAAGAAAAGTTTTACTGTGTGACAATATTTATGACCTGACTAGGTATATATATATATATATATAAAAATATACCAGATTTCAGCATACAATAAAAAAAATTACGTGTCTAAATAAGTTTTGGTTTCGGTTTCGGTTTCGGCCGAAACTGACACCCAGACCGAAGTTTCGTTCTCGGTTTCGGTTTCGGTTGAAAATCCTGTTTCGGTCGGACACTAATTTTAAGCGAATTTCTATAATATGTTGTGATTTTTTTTTCTTTTCAATAACTATTTTGTAATTGGATTTATTTCTATAATTCTGCATTTTATAAATAACTAGCTGACCCGGCGAACTTCGTATCGCCTAACCTTTTTTTTAATGCTTATTCTGCTATTCGGGACACCGGCTCACCCAGTAAGATAATAAAAAAAGAAAAAAGAAAGTTGATAAGTCAACAATTACATTATGTCAAAAAATAAAAAAATATAAATGACTTAAAATTCTTTTAATAGTCACTAAAAAATCACAATGAAAATTACATTTTCTGATTTCTTATTATGATACCTACTTATTATATTTCATTTTATTTTTACTTATTCTAAATTAAGTTTCCATCGTATAAATATTGACAAATATTTATACGATACGATACGATACCATATTATATTTATACGATACTAACGTCACTCATTTGTTTTGCCTTCCTGGAACCCCTCCACTAACACTTAAACTTTATGGTATGGTATTAAAGTTCAAATTGACTTTTAAGGGTTATTACGAATCTTTTGTATGGGAATATAGAAAATTGTTGTTTTTTAAATTCTTCTCTCCGTAAGAACCATCTTCGTACTTCAAGGGATATTATAAAAAAAGAATTAGCGAAATCGGTTCAGCTGCTCTCGAAATTTGCGCTTAGCAACACATTCAGCGATTCATTTTTATACTATAGATATGCACCCCTTTCGTTAACAAAGACATTTAAGTTAAATCTTTTTGTAAGGAGTTTTTATTGGTTTATGTACTTACAGAGGTTCGTTTATGAGCTTTGTTTAGGAATTATATACATAGATAGACGAGCTAGGTTAAATACAAATGAAACTTTTAAATGTTAATACATATATACATACGTACTTTATTTTAGGTTTAAAGATACATTTATTCAAGTTTATTTTATTCTACATAAAAATTTGGTAATTTTTTTTTTGTTTCAAACTATTCACACTTTCTATATCAATTTTATTTTCAATATTAAATAAAGAAAAGAAAATGTCATCCTCTGTGTTACTGCATTGATCTATAAAAGATCGTAAAGTGTACAGCTTTCCTTGTTTCGCTGATAGAGTGATAGATATAATCGTAGGTGGATCTTGTGGCTCGTTATTTAAATCTTCGTCTATAATATCGCTCTCAACACCATAAATAACGGTATCCATTATTTCTTAGACCTTAGTTTATTGTTTACATTTGAAGCCATTTGGTAAACAGTAAACACTTGTAAGCAAATAACAATGGTCTACAGGGAACCTTTAGAGATTGCACATTCATTTAAAATTACTCATTGATAGATGATTGAAGTTAAAAAGATCGTCTTCGTTACAACTTTGAGTTACTGAGATGCGATGCCCAAATTATTCGTTTAAGTTATAGAGGGTAAGTATTTTAAGTAAAGAGAGGTTTTGGAGTTTTGGACTCCGAGTGGAAGGGATAAGGTAAGGGAACACAATCATTTATTAATTTATAGAGGATAGACGTTGTATTCAATAAGTAGTAGGTAATTATAATATTAACCAAACCAATCTGCACAATCGTGCAGGCGGTTCAAAAAAAATTCTTATAAGGCCTCTTACGACACTTATAAGTCCACTGCTGAACATCGATCTGTTCATTGCAAAAGGTTTCATCTTTTACAATTTGGTTAAACTATAGCGTGTCTTAAAATACCACTAGCGTCATCTATTAATTGAAATCATATTCTTCAATGGTTTGCATACATATACTGCCCTCTACTGGCACTAGCACAAAGATCAAGTCTGTATAGTGGTAAATAAATCATGCCAGCTACTTCTACAAAATATCGTTTTAGTAAAGTAGAACACGTAACTATAACAATTTATAGAAAAAGAAGACTGGCATAAAACAAATAAGCTTAAATATTTTTTAGGTTCTTTGTTGGATAATGTTTATAATTTATGGTAATACTAGCGATCCGTCCGGGCTTCGCACGGGTGATATCTGCAACTCTACAACAACGCTACCTGCCGGGTTCAGCTGTGAATCTAAACCATTCTCGAATTAACTTAATCACACACAAAAAAAATATCAAAATCGGACCCGCCGTTTAAAAGGAATTCAGTCACTTACACATTCGCAGAAGAATGTATAAAGAATATATTATAAACTTATGGTTATACATTGGTTTGAATCAGGATTTCTGAATTCACCTTCTAACCTAGAAGGTTAATTCAGAACTGATTTGCCCTAGAAGTTCTTGGTAGGTAGGACAGTGACAGCTGAATTACTCAATCGTCAAATAATTTTATTTTTTATTTTTTTTTTTATAGGAGAGGGGGCAAACGAGCATGCGGCTCACCTGATGGTAAGTGACTACCGCCGCCCATGAACAACTGCAACACCAGGGGAATCGCAGATGCGTTGCCGGCCTTTCAAAAAGGAGTACGCTCTTTTCTTGAAGGTCCCTAAGTCGTATCGGTCCGGAAAAATCGCTGATGGTAATCGATTCCACAAGGAGGTCGTGCGAGGAAGAAAACATCTTCTAAATCGCACAGTGGTGGACCGCCAATCATCCAGATGGTGTGGATGGTATCGGGAGTTCTGCCGCGATGTGCGTTCGTGAAATTTGGCGGCTGGGATTAATCCGAACAATTCCTCAGAGCACTCCCCATGGTAGATGCGAAAGAAAATGCAAAGGGATGCAACATCTCTTCGCAGTGCCAATGAATCGAGCCGATCGGAAAGGGCTCGGTCGTCGACAATTCGAGCCGCTCTGCGTTGGATGCGGTCAAGTGGAAGGAGCTGGCACTGGGGAGCCCCTGCCCAGAGATGGGAACAGTATTCCATGTGAGGCCGAACTTGCGCCTTGTAAAGTAGCAGGCGGTGTGCCGGCATGAAATACTGTCCCGCTCTGCTGAGCACGCCAAGCTTTTTAGAGGCCAATTTGGCCTTCCCTTCCAAGTGACCACGAAACTGCACGTCACTCGATATGTCGACACCGAGGATACCGATACTGGCTGAGGCAAGAAGGGGAGTGCCTTGAAACTGAGGAGATACGACAAAGGGGTTCTTTTTAGCGGTAAACGCGCAAACTTGTGTCTTCTGAGGATTAAATTGGACTAGATTTAGTCGCCCCCAATCCGAGACTTTGTTCAGCAAAGACTCGACTTCAGACACAAGTTTGTTCCGGTACTCAGCGACGTTTTCCCGAGAAATATTGGCACGGCCGGTGTATAGAGCATCACCAGTGCTGTCATCCGCATAGCAATGAATGTTACCAGTTAGCAACATATCATTGATATGCAGAAGAAACAGCGTTGGTGATAGCACACAGCCTTGTGGAACACCAGCGTTAATAGGCTTGTAGTCAGAGCATGCACCGTCTGCAACGACCTTGATGCTCCGATCTGCAAGGAAGCTGGTGATCCAATTGCACAATTTCTCGGGAAGCCCATAGGAAGGGAGCTTTGAAAGAAGCGCTTTGTGCCAAACCCGATCGAAGGCCTCACAAGAAATATATTTAAAATATTATGAACCTTACAAATAAAACAAAACCATAATTTATTTTCACTTAGAATTACGTTAACCGTAATAAAATTACTTACAAATATACTAAAAATTGTAACTAGTTAGATATACATTTGTCTCTGCAACAAATGAGCTGCGTCACAGAATAAATAATAGGTAGTAAGTACTACTACATAGCTGCATGTTCTTTCATTGGGTAAGTATAACTAAACATATTTATTTTTTATTTAAAAAAAATAGTTACCCCAACACTAGGAATTTCTCCTGTATCGTGGAGGCAGTTTACAAACATAGATTGCGCGAGGAAAAACATCCAGACCCGGAACAATTTTTTTGTAGGCCATACAAATACTTGTTCCGTGCGGGATTCGAACCCGTGACCCCCAGCGCAACCACTCATTGCTAAGCCACTGCGCCACGGAGCCAAACTATAGTTCTTCACAGAATCTTAAAAAAACACGTACAACGTCGTAGATCAGGCTACCAAGAAATATCCACTTTAAATATATTTATGCGCATTATATTAACATTAAATGTGCCTTAAAAAGTCTGCGAGCATTCTATCGTTTCATTCAGCAAATTGTTACGAAACACACATTGTTTCCGTGTAAAAGGGTCGGGTGTACAAAAAGTACGAGAATACGGCTGACCCCGAAAGGTGAAGGCCGCAAAACAAAAGACGCGATATAGTTACGACTCGACAAACCGGTAGTGAGCAGACAGGTGGGCCGACGTCGCTACTCGGTTACGTGGGCCCAAATAAAACCGAAAAGGGAAGAGTTAGGCTCTATATAGAGCTGTGACTTTTGTATAATTTATATCATGTGTCTTAAAATTGCGAATAATTGTTATTTTTAGTGAATCCTTAGTACATATTATATATTTAGTAACTTCTTAGTAGCACAATGCCTAGGGCTCGAATTCCGCAAGAAACAAGTAGTTGTAGAGCCTGCAAACAATATTGACCAATGACGGATTCATGAAACAAGTAAGGAGTTAACGGATGCAGGTGGCTCTGGGATGTCCTTTGTCGCAATTCATTAGGTTACCAAATTAATTATGAGAGGATAATTCCGGTTTAGACCGGATTTTATGAGCCAAGACAGAACTCCCCCTGGATTTCAAAACAGACCGAATTTTTACTAGCGGCTTACTTGTAGGTCTACAGTTTGTGAGTAAGTTCATACGACTACAAACATAATATGAAGCTGAAAAAAAGACGAATGAAAGCTTTACTATCAGGATTAAGACCAGCCTTTTGTCTGGTTACCCTATCCATGGACTTCTAAGGGACCGTTCATATGATTGAATATACCTAATTATTATTATTCGTCTCATAATTTAAAAACATTCTTCGCTTGTGAATAAAAACATGAGTAAAATCGTTTTATTTTAATTGGTCACACTAAAATGATTAGAAGACAAAGCAGAATCACCTCTAAGAAATATGGTAAGATACGAGCGGGCGCCAAAAGACCGGTGGTCCCATATTTCACAGCGCTACTTCTCCGTCCAAACCATCTCCGCTCGATCCTTTATCCAACTACCGCTGTCAAGACTTCGCTTACATTTGTTTTATTTTAATACTTTTGTGATAAACTCGTCATGCACACGACCTAATCTTAAGTGTGTGTGTGTGTGTGTGTGTGTGTGTGTGTGTGTGTGTGTGTGTGTGTGTGTGTGTGTGTGTGTGTGTGTGTGTGTGTGTGTGTGTGTGTGTGTGTTAGTGATAGTGTAACTTCTGAACGTCATGGCCGATTGAGGTCTTTACGCAATATATTTGTTTTGTCAAGACGATGGTTCGTAGCTGTACTAGGTTCCGATAGGTGGCGCTGTAGTATACTTATTAATAAATTCTATATTTATGGACCTGAATGACTCTATACACGACATATTTTGTTGGTTTAGTGCCAGCTGGACCTGGTAGATGACGCTGCGGTCGGGTTATTAATATTTTTTTTATGTTTACACCGTTTAAATTTCATTAAAATTCATGAAAATTATATTTAGTAATAAAATTACAATGCGATGGTTATTATTTTATCCTTTAGGCTAGCCGCACACACACAATAATATTGTCAATGCAAGATTGTCAAACATCTTCATCAATATATGGTCCCGCACACTACGCAATATTATTGGCAATTTGTCATGGTACAATCTGACTTAGTCGCTCTGCAGCTAGATTCATGTGTGCACGTTTAATACAATGGATAAAAAAAAAACGCGTTGCATTGAGTATTGCATTAATTTTACTAACTAGGAAAGGGCAATCAAAAAAGAAACGATGGATTAATCTTTCTTTTTTCATTTAATTTTTTCTATACTTCTTCTCTCGTGCTATTTGTTTTGATTTTTTTTTATAAATATCGAGCAACTTATCAAGCGCATTATTTTTCCTAACTTTATCGCGAGATGCTTCGCAGGATGTATTCCATAATTCTGGATAGCCTAAGGCTAGCCGCACGCACACAATAATATTGACAATAAAGTACGTATTGTCAATATTATTGTGTGTGTGCGGCCTGTATTGAATTCAGAAATTCTGATTGTGAAATCAAACCAAATAGCACGAGAGAAAACGTATAGAAAAAAAATGAATGAAAAAAAGAACGATTAATCCATCGTTTCTTTCTTGATTGCCCTTTTTTAGTTAATAAAATTAATACAATACACAATGTAACGCCTTCTTTCTTTCTATCCATTGTATTAAACGTACACACATGAATCTAGCTGCAGAGCGACTTAGTCTGATTGTGCCATGACAAATTGCCAATAATATTGCGTAGTGTGCGGAACCATATATTGATGAAGATGTTTGACAATCTTGCATTGACAATATTATTGTGTGTGTGCGGCTAGCCTTATAGTTTACGTTATCTTAACAGAATTTTCCGAATTCAGATCTATTATCAGCAAAATTCTGCTCATTTATTATGTTAAGAAGATGTTTGTTTATGTACACAAATATGTCATCCACATAATAACTATGACAAGTACCTCATTTCACATTGTTTTGTAAATTTATAACAAATGTCGTCATTAAAATACAATGACTGGCAAGAAATTTAAATGGCACGTTGTGTTCGGAGAAGACTTTTTATTAATCGATTGTTTTTGTGTTTATGTTAATGTGCGTTATAATACTTACGTTAGTGTGCGTACCTACACCAAGATAACGATCCTTATTTCCTGTTAATTACACAATTAACATGAATACTTTAAGGTCCTCGCAAAGAATACCGATTCCCACCAAGGATGATACGCAAGGCTATTGAAATTGAAAAACATCCTAATTTCAATAGAGAAGATGGATGGGCGCTGCCATCTGCTTGGGATTCATATAATTAACTAAATGAAATCCAAACCCAAACATATCACTGCTAGACTTCAAGAAACTGTAAGTTCATTCTGCGTAAATCGAACCAAAAATTAATATTAAAATACTGAAGGTAGCCGGGCTAACTGTGACATCGGGACGTCAAACATCTCAGTCCCCCCCGTGACCATGGGTTGCTGTAAAGCAGCGGAAACGTCGGGAATTAAAATAGTAAATTAAATGCGATAAAATCCGTAAAAAATGGTTTTATTCAATACTTTAAGGTCGTTTTTGACAGTCTCGTTGGTCTAGTGGTTAAAAGCGCGATTGCTGATCAACGAGTCAGGGTTCGAATCGCAGGTCAGGCTAAAATATGTTATTGGGTTCTTCTCTATGTGGGTAGCATTGCAGCCCAGTCAGTAGTAAAGTCGTTGGACCTGTGTCTGATCTTGCTCCGGTCGTCTCGGATTGCCGTCAATCAGACTTTTAAACTTTAAACTTTTTAACCTGGTATAGCTATGCTGCAGCTGTATTAATTGCATAGTTGTAGCACGAATGGGTCGGCTCCACCGGGGAAGGACCACGCTCTCACAGAATACCAGCGTAAAATAGCAGCATAATGCTGCTGTGTTTCGTATGATCAGTGTAGAGAAACGGAGACACTTTTTTACTGGAAATGAGGCATTCCATCTTAGTGCTCACGCCTGACAATGCATCTGCATTTTGATTCGCGAACGAGGATAGTTGTGGAAGTCTATGGGCCACAGCAACCACTTATCATCAGGTGGACTGTGTGCTCGCTTGTCACCTACATCCTATAAAAAACTACTATGAGATTGAGAGAATAGAGAGTGAACCTGTGCTTGCGCACACACTCGTGATTTACTTGTAATTGTTCTGTGCAAATGGCTAATTTTCGTAATACTGGCCGCTGTGACCCGAAATTCGGTGTAGAGGACATTATTATTATGAGATATTTTTCTGTTATTCCCTCTTATGCGCTGATGATAAACAATTCGAAATTAATTACAAATGTGCTTAAGAAAATTGCCACCGAATTCCCCGATATCAACTTCTGACAATGATAAAACAAAGTGTTGCTATTATCCACAACATGTCTTCATTAACAGCGTAATAACAAAGCGAGCATTACTCTCGTAGAAATACAATGTAGCAGTAAATTACTTACTGTCGCCAAATAGCCCGCCAACGAATAGTTTGCCATTGGACATAGGTGTCGACACGTGTCGATGGTTTTGTGCTTATAGTAGTACGTAGTTGAATCCATAACCCTTCTTTACAGTCGATCAAAAGTCCACTGCTGTATATAAACCTGCCCAAAGATTGTTATATTTACCACAGTTGCCTTAGCAATAGGGTTGGCAACCACAGTCTTTTTTCATTGTTTTGGTTGTTATCAGGAAGATACCGAAGAACATTTATTGTTTTATTTCCATCCGTTGCTTCTTAATCTTACTTAACCTACTACACCCAAGGAATGATATAAGAATATGCTTTGAATTTCGCCGCTATACATGGGCTTTTTAGTTGAATGTTATGAATTAAAATTAAAGTGTTTCATTTTAGTAAGCACCCTCTTCTCTTAAATAACACTGAACGCAATGAGTCCATAAGTAATGAAATGCAAATGCTTGGCCGTTTAAGCAAAACTACATGGCTGATATTATAAAAACATTATTTTCGTAAAATCAAACATTATTAATGTCTGTCACAGGCAGCTTATTGCACAGCTAGCAGGACAAAATTATAGTAGCGAGGAATGAATATCCATTGCCTTATATCGTTCCGTGGGAGTTGTAAGGAACTACAGATGGAAACAAATCAGGTGATGGGTAGTAACTACAAAATATAAAGCTGCAGTTGCCAACTCGCGTGCCAAACATGGCCAAGGTAAATATTCCCCTATGAAGCAATCTTTGGGAAGTTCTATGTGTATGATGTATCTCTTAAATGGGGAGGAGTTGAGTCTTGTGGATACCACTGTTTTTATTGGTATTACTGTTGACGCGAAACTTCCATATATTTAAATTAGCAAGCAGACTTAGTTCTGCAGCATATGCTGTAAGAAAGATTAGAAGCCTCACAGATGTTGAGACAGTTAGATTAGTGTATTTTAGTTACTTTCATAGCGTAATGTCGTATGGACTTTTGCTATGGGGTAATGCGACTGATATTGTAGCTATATTTGTTTTGCAAAAGAGAGCCGTACGGGTGATTTATAACCTAAATTGTAAAGAGTCCCTCAGAGAAAAATTTAAAGAAATAAACATATGAACTTTGGCATCGCAATATATTTATGAAAATGTTATGTATGTAAATAAAAACATAAATAGGTTTAATAAGAACAAGGATGTTCATACCTTAAACACTAGGAACAAACACAAGCTTGTAATGTCAGTTACTAGACTCCACAGAATCAGTAATTCATTTATGGGGCAATGTATACGCTTTTACATCAAAATCCCAGAACATGTTCAAAGTTTGTTAATAAACAAGTATTAAAGAAAAACTGTACATAAAGGGTTATTGTAATATCAAGGAATACATGAATGAAAATAACCCCTGGGATTAAAGTGATCGCCACCATGCTGGTTCTATGAAAATTCATTTACAAATTGTGTAAACAAAATTATTGTTAAGTGAAATATGTTCAAAAAAAAAGTCCCACTGGGTTTCTTGCTGGTTATTTGGTTTTATCAGAACCAGCGGTAAATAAAAAATGACTTACAATAAGTATTATGTTATAATCAATATTGAATAAAAAAATGATTCTATTTTATTCTATTCTATTCTATGCAGTGGAATTTTAATAGGCTGTAACGGTGACGGTGACGGTAATGTCTGACACCGATTGTTTCAGCAGCCGGCTAATTGCCAGTGGCAGAGCTAGCCCGTTAGTTAAACACTGGCATTCAATAAAATGCCTTAGTCAAATTAATGACTAATGTCCTATCGAGTCAGACTAATCTCAATCTTTTAAATAGTAAAATAATCTTTTAAAAAATAAATAATCTTTTAAATAGCAGCTTAACGCTGCTGTGTTTCGTATGATGAGTGTAGAGAACCGGAGAGCCTTTTTACTGGAAACGAGGAATTCCATCTTAGTCCTCACGGGTGACAATGCATCTGCATTTTGAGTCTTTATTGAGGATAGATGTAGATGTCTATGAGTCACAGCAACCACTTACCATCAGGTGGACTGTGTGCTCGTTTGTCACCCTTATCCTATAAAAAAAAAACCAAGAGCTACAGACGCGCTAACGGTCAATTTAAACATTTTTAAATGAAGTCTATTGTGATTTTGTGAAATAGTAAATAGTAAAAATACATTTGACTGCTATTTTTTTTTTGTAAAGGATTCAATGAATTTGAACATACAAAATACTACAACAATAAGTAAACAAACGTAACACAACGTTAATAATCATTAACTTAAAGTTATGTCAGATGACATGTGAGCTCCGTGGGACGTATGTCGGATGATATTTTCTTTATTTATTGAGAATCATCAACAGAGCATATAATGTTCATTACACATTTCTATAGTACTATCATAATTGTAATTCTATAAAGAGGGCAGTAGTTGCTCCTGATATGATTAACAAAATAAAACTGCGGTTGCCAACCACCCTGCCAAGCGTGGCAACTATTGCATAATCCACCCTATGAGGCAATCTGTGTTCAGCAGTGGACTTTTGATAGGCTTTAGAGGTAACAGTAAAGCTAGAAATTATAGGTACTTAGTTAAATATGAAAAGTACCAGTTAGATAAATTAATGTGAGAGTTCAACAGAAGTGTTTAATATTTTCTACTTTAATTTAGAGAGGAAATCTATACAATTTTAAAATAAAACTCATGATTAGTTATACAAACTATAGTATGTAAAGGTAAAATGGTTATACGATTAGTCGTTTTAGTACGATGTAGTGTCGTTAGTATTTTTAACTTGATTTTTCGAAATGCTTCTAATTATTTCCAAAGCTCGTTTGCTATTTTTTTTTTCTTAATATATTAGTTATAGTATACGACTTTGTGTTTTGTCTTTGTCCTCCTCCTAGTTTTGATTTTATAGGGCGGCAAAGCTTTAGGTGACCGGTATTATACTCACGTACCTTATAAATATATCAATTAACCGCAAGGCTAAAATTTATTTTGAACTTGCGATTGTCGTCTCTTGGTGAAACTTCATTTTAGTGATTAAGATAGACACGTGTGGTTGTTTCACTAATATTTATTTTAATTCCTTAACTATAAAAAACGAAAGATTTCACCTCATGATACCATTTACCTATTTAAGTAAATAGAATGACGCTTAATATTGTTCAAGTCTTTTATTAAACATTCCATTAAGCGATTTGGCTAAGCATTCTTTAGATATTCACTTGAAGTTGAACGTTTATTAATAGGCTGATACAATAATTGGGCTCTTACTTGTATATCAATGTACAGGTCTATATCGATGGCCTGAGAAATCAATCAAGAGAAAGTAAAGAAAACAGTGCCGATTAATTACTATAAAACATTTACAATGAACATGTTAAAAACTACACAGAAAATATATTCTATAAATTACTTATGTTACAGTAAATAGGTTATATATTTATATATTATTACACTTTAAATTTAAATTATTCGATCTGTGTCGGCAACAGTGGAAACAGTGAACTGAAGATGGGACGTGAACTTGTGTGGCATTGTGTGGACTTGAAACAATGATCTGAAACTGCTGTAATGAGTCCACAAGCCGGGGATGGCTCTATAATGTAGAAGCTCCTAACTACGATAATACAAGAATTTATTAATTTTTACATTATATAACGTATAACTGAACTAGACGACTGAGTTGCACTCGACGTTAGAAAAAAATGTCTTAGGGATAACACCTATCTAGACAAACTTGGAAAATAAAACATTTAAATATAATTATTTAGAGACGTTTCGAGAAATTAATCACATTTTTTTTTCTTTTTTTATAGGAAATTTGGCGGCTGGGATTAATCCGAACAATTCCTCAGAGCACTCCCCATGGTAGATGCGAAAGAAAATGCAAAGAGATGCAACATCTCTTCGCAGTGCCAATGAATCGAGCCGATCGGAAAGGGCTCGGTCGTCGACGATTCGAGCCGCTCTGCGCTGGATGCGGTCAAGTGGAAGGAGCTGGCACTGGGGAGCCCCTGCCCAGAGATGGGAACAGTATTCCATATGAGGCCGAACCTGCGCCTTGTAAAGTTGCAGGCGGTGTGCCGGCATGAAATACTGTCCCGCTCTGCTGAGCACGCCAAGCTTTTTAGAGGCCAATTTGGCCTTCTCTTCCAAGTGACCACGAAACTGCACGTCACTCGATATGTCGACTCCGAGGATACCGATACTGGCTGAGGCAAGAAGGGGAGTGCCTTGAAACTGAGGAGATACGACAAAGGGGTTCTTTTTAGCGGTAAACGCGCAAACTTGTGTCTTCTGAGGATTAAACTGGACTAGATTTAGTCGCCCCCAATCCGAGACTTTGTCCAGCAAAGACTCGACTTCAGACACAAGTTTGTTCCGGTACTCGGCGACGTTTTCCCGAGAAATATTGGCCCGGCCGGTGTATAGAGCATCACCAGTGCTGTCATCCGCATAGCAATGAATGTTACCAGTTAGCAACATATCATTGATATGCAGAAGAAACAGCGTTGGTGATAGCACACAGCCTTGTGGAACACCAGCGTTAATAGGCTTGTAGTCAGAACATGCACCGTCTACAACGACCTTGATGCTCCGATCTGCAAGAAAGCTGGTGATCCAATTGCACAATTTCTCGGGAAGCCCATAGGAAGGCAGCTTCGAAAGAAGCGCTTTGTGCCAAACCCGATCAAAGGCCTTCGCAATGTCCAGACTAACGGCCAACGCCTCCCCCTTGGACACTACTGCCTCCGCCCATCTATGGGTCAGGTAGACCAGAAGATCACCAGCTAATCGACACCGACGAAAACCGTATTGGCGGTCACTAATCAGCTGGTGATCCTCAAGGTACCGGATGAGCTGGCAGTTAATAATGGATTCCATTATTTTGGAGAACAAGGAGGTGATCGCGATAGGCCTATAGTTGGACGGGTCTGAGCGGTCGCCTTGTTTAGGGATCGGGTGGACAAAAGCTGTCTTCCATGAATTCGGGACTACGCCTTGGGAGTAGGAGTACCGGAAAAGACGCGTTAGGACCGGTGCCAACTCTGGAGCACACGTCCTCAGCACAATTGGGGGGATTCCGTCAGGCCCACTCGACTTCTGGATGTCCAGGGAGAGAAGTGCTTTGCGAACTGAGCGCTGTGAGAATAGCACATCCGGCATGGAGCACTCACACCGCGGGATGGTCGGCGGTATTTTCCCCCCGTCATCAAGAGTCGAGTTGGACGCAAAAAGGGAGCCTAAAAGGTCGGCTTTGTCTTTTGCGTCTTGGGCCAGTGAGTCGTCCTCCCTGTGCAGAGATGGTAGTGATGGCTTACAGAAATTCCCTTGGACAGCCTTGGCGAGAGACCAGAATGCACGGGTTCCCGAAGGAAGGCGAACTAGTTTCTCGCCAATTCTGCCTATGTGCTCTGACTTTGCCTTGGCAATAACTCTTTTGAAGGACCTGGAGACGAAGTTATACTTCTTTTTAAGTGAGCTGGTGCTTACATCCCGAGTCACCGAAGCCGCAGCCCAGGCTTGATAACACTCCTGCTTACTTCGCAATGCAGTCTTACAGGAGCGACCAAACCAAGACTGAGATCTGCCTCCGATGGGTACCACAGATGATGGAATAAATAGTTCCATTCCCTGTAGCACCACATCAGTGACAGAGTCAGCAACAGCACTGGGATCATCCGGCGAGAAGCAAACCCGCCCCCATGGGTAGGATGCAAAGAAAGACCGCATTCCGTCCCAATCCGCCGACCTGTAATGCCAAACACGGCGGCAACCTGCAGAACGCAACCGCGAAGGGAGCGTGAGTGGCACCATACTCCGGATCAGACAATGGTCCGAAGAGCCGAGAGGGGCATCGACGGAAACCTGATATCCGTCCGGATGAGAGGTCAGCAGAAGGTCCAACAGGGAAGGTGTATGATCCTCCACATCTGGAATCCGCGTAGGCGAAGTAACCAGTTGTGTCAGACCATATGCCAAGGCAAAGTCATAAACAGATCTCCCCGCATGATCGGTTAAACGTGAACCGAGCCATTCGGCATGGTGGGCGTTAAAATCGCCAAGGATCACGATCTCTGCGGATGGGACCTGTTGTAGCAAGGAATCTGTAGCCATTTGGACGTGGTCGATGAGTCGGTCTGTTTCGGCATTACCGCTATGGGACCTATAGAGGCACCCGTAGACGCGCGGATGGTCGTCGCTGTCTACGCGTAGCCAAAGGATGGACAGGTCCGAACCTTCAAGACTGCCGAGGCGTCGAGAACAGATGTCCTCTCTAACATACACGCAAACTCCAGCCCGAGGCACAAAGGAGTGCTCCAATTTGTACCCCGGGTAGGAGAGATACGAAATATCAGTCGGAGAGGAAACCTGCGTCTCGGTCAAAAAGAGCAAGGCCGGCTTCGCCATCTCGAGATGGTAGTGGACGGCGTTTAGGTTAGAGTGAAGTCCCCTGATGTTGCAGAAATTCACGGATAGCGTGGCAGGGGTCGCCTTGGTATTGTTGCTCAGCTTGCCCCGAGCAGTTTTGTTTTTGAGCGGAATTTTGCCCCCCCCAGAATACGCGGGGCAGCCTGAGCACCCACGCTCAGGATTGGAATAACATGGTCGTGGATGCTCAGCGAGGGATTCTCCAGGGGTACTGGTACCCTCCTGGGGTAGTCTATTGTCTAATTCCGCTACCATGTTGATGGGGGGGGGGGGGGGGGAATTGGGCCTCCGGCCACCTGCACTCACCAGACGAAACGCAGAAGCAGAGCCTCTACTTCACGCCGGTATTCTGTGAGGTCGTGGTACCAACCCGGCTCGAGCCGGCCCATACGTGCAACAGCAAAAAACTGCTGCAGGGCTCTACCACCGTTAAAATCACATGTTCAGAGAATGTAATTTGATTTCATTCTAACTGTATGTAAGGGACATGGTGTAAGTCTTTTATAAACCTTAAGTATCTATAATACATATCATGGTAGAGCCATGATGCAGCTAAATTAGTAGTATACTTGTGGCACGAATGAGTCCATTCGACCGGGAAATGACCTCACTTTCACAGAATACCAGCTTAAAATAGTAGCTCAATGCTGCTGTTTCGTATAGGGAGTGTAGAGAACCGGAGACCCTTTTTACTGGAAACGAGGCATTCCATCTTAGTCCTCACGGGTGACAACGCATCTGCATTTTGATTCATTATTGAGGATAGATGTAGATGACTATAGGCCTCAGCAACCACTTATCGTCAGGTGGACTGCGTGCTCGTTTATTACCCTTATCCTATAAAATAAAGTATAAAAAAAGCTGCAGTGACAAACGAACTTAGAGGCCACCTGATAGGCTACTGCAATCCATGGACACCTGCAGTCAACTTCAAACAAGAGAGTCTACAGGTGTGTTTTCACCTCTAAGGACTGAAAAGAAATAAATGACTCATAGCTTGGAATTAAACCCTGTAGACCGGAACCACATGAGTAATCTTTACTGGTGTGCTGGAACACAGAGGTGCCATAGCTATTTGGCGTCAGAAATGGTTAAGACGGCGGTACTTACCCAGATTCCTATGAAGTGAATTAAGTAGTAAATTAAATATTTTTTTATAACGCAAGCGATAAACAAAACAAAGAACCAAAAAGTCCTGTAGATCAAAAAATCATTCGAGTTTGTGCAATTGACAAAATTTGTGATGAACTCTACCACTGCCCAGAGTTTGACGTAAAATTATTGATGAATTTACTGTTTACGTAATATTAGTTTAAAAGTAACAGCCTATATAAGTTCCACTGCTGGGCACAGGCCTCCTTTCATTTCTGAGAAGGTTTTAGTGTAAGTAATGTACAATATTGTAATTATCAATTTCATTGGCGCCGGCGGTGATCGAACCCGGTTTGTTTTCAGACTGTGCAAATTTACAGCGAGCGCTACCACAACTCGATTGTAAGTAGTGGCAAAGAGTTAAGAGGTTATTTAGGGACATTCTCTGTTTACAATTTAATGTTTTGGATTTAGACGAATTTACACGTATTAATTATAAGATGGGTATTTTATTTTCTCATTAAAGTTTTTGAATTAGCAATAGAATATGGCTACATATGAATATATCCTCCATTAACAATAAAATATTTAGGTATAGTATCACCACAGCGGATTTATCTTTTTCAGTTGAGGATCTAGAACGACTGGTCGACTTAAAACAGGCTACTGCTGATATATCTAGCAGCCTCTCGATATTAATACCGTTGCTATATTTGGCTTATAAATTAATTAAATGGTCGAGTCATGAGCTTTTAAATAGGAATTGTGAAATCGGGTCAAATTTAATCGCTTATAATAGTTACTAAGAATACGAACGCTATAAAAAGCCTCAGGGGTGCTAAATTAGATTCAATATGTCATAAAATCATTGTAGAGGAATTACTCTGTTTCTATTACATCAGTGTCGTCTGTTCTGTTCATGTGTGTGGTTATGAAAATTAAAAATATAAAAAATAGTTTCTTTCACAGTTAGCACATTTACAAATAATTTAGCAGCGGTTCTCACACTAGGCACGCAGACCTGTATCGTGAGAGACATATGTATATCCATCTATCCATGTATACAGATATACATAAACATACATATATATATATATATATAAATCCGACTGCGTAAAAATTTATTAAAAAGATAATTTTTGTATACCCTATATCACTTCCATATTTAAGATGAATCTTAAGACACCTCATGCGTTAAATTCCACCAAGCCGTTTAGGTTACAGAGTGTGCGTATACATACTCCTTCTGGGACATTCGGAAAAAAACAACTTCAGCGGGGATTTGAAACCAGGTTCTCAGGTGCTGTAACCACTAAGTCACGCGTTCGTCACCTTAAAACACAATCCAAGTGGCAATTAAGGTTCGGTATCAAAACAGCCCAGCGATACAAGGAAGCTGGGTCACAAGATAGTTATAGACCGAATGGGATGGTGTCAGTGCCGCATTTAGGCGCCGCTATAAAAGTATTAATTGTACTGTGACTTGGAATATAGTCGCGATGAATATAGTATATGTATCGAATGAAGGTGAAACCTCTTTTTTATTTCTTCTCTGCTTTATTTATGAATACTGCTCTTAAATGGATACCTATATACCTCTTCAGCATCAGCCCGTAAAAGTTCACATACCATGGTATGGATCGTTATTATTGTAAGGATGGTCACTTTTAGAAGGTGGATTGATGATCACATTACCAGGAGTGACGCACGCATAACACTCCCCCTCCTCCGATCGTGGGTATGGGCATTTGCTTTAGTCGCTTCCTAAGACATCTACAGAACCAATGAGGACATCCACGACTTTTTCTGCCACCAGGGCGACGCCACTACAAAGTGAGGTATAATATTTGACAGATTTCATAGCGGGGAAGTTAATTTGTTATGAAAATATAAAAGTTATTGTCTCTTTCTATACTATTAGCTATATTTTATATTAATAACACAGATACTCATAAAAGTAGAAAAATTAAAAAAAAGTCAAAAATGTACAAAAAATAAAAAGCAAACCACTGACGCATTGTTCTGTGTATTAATATAATACTCTAGAAACTAATATACTTTTATTAAAAATCAACTTCTCAATTAAATTACATTGTGTAACAAAAAACTTTACCTCAGTATCAACTAGCGACATCTGGTCAGCAGAAAATTACTAGGCCTCATTGAAGTGATGTGTTCTCTGTTCTCTCACAGCCCCACCATGCGCACTATTGTAAGTTTTAATCATCAAACGATTGACGATCACGTGACTTAGTGTTCAGTGCACCCTAAATGGGACTTGGGTTCAAAGCCGAGCCAGAAATGAAAACATTATTTTCGGCATGTACTACACGTCATGCGGTAATTGTCAATGAAATTTTCTTCTATTGGGTTGGAAAAGAAAAGACAAAGTGACGTGTGGACGGTTTTCGAAGCATTTGAATACCGTTTGTATTGCCACTGAAAGATATTTATCGTAAATGTAAGACTTTGAGCAAGACATTATTTTATATTAATAAAAAAATTTAATTGGCTTACTGTAGCTTATAAGTATTTATCTTAGTTATTATATAGATGTTGGTCTTTCAAATAAAAAAGACGGCTTGGTAGCATAGAGCTGAGCGTTTGATTGCGTTCCTGCGGTACCCGGGTTTGATTTCTGCATAAAACAAGTAATATGTGTATGACTGCAAGTAATTCTTTCGGGTGTATATATTAGTAAACTACTTTCACCATACAGAAGAAACTCTTAATATGAGCGTAAAGTTTTTCAAAACAAACGATGAAAATGGTTATGGGATGAGTGTGTTTGATTCTCGGGTTGAATACAAATTCGATCCGACGATATCATAAATACAGGAGTACACTAATCGTGATACAGTAACACTTACATTCTTACTGTATTTAATTGTTCTTTTTTTATAATCTTATTAAAATACATACATAACATACATAAACATTCTAGTCTTGACGCGGTAGAGCCACGCTGCAGCTATATAATTGTTGTAGCACAAACGGGGCGGCTTGACCGGGGTAGGACAAAGCTCGACTTCTGTAGTGCAAATTTATTTTTTTACACTTTTCTCATTCTTTCTTCATACGTGTCCAATGATCCAATCCATCGTAGTATTCATTTCTATATTCTGGTCACAACATCTTTTTATAAACATATTTACAATATATTAACAAATGAAAAATTATATATTTATTTGTAATATTTTAGGGTTTTGATCTGTTTGTTTTAGCTTTACTATAATAAGCAAGCATAACAATTAATTGGTATAATGCTAAGGCGAGGCTGAATGATAATTGCGCACGGTATGTCAGCGGGTGATTCATTCGTCTCACCGTGTGCGTACAGCCTATTTTGCTCCGAGATCAATTTAGTGATGTCATCGCTAATGAATGTGCGTTCGCGATCATTTCGTATGTAAACGCCTCAATCATTGTAACGCGCTAGCTTAGTGTAAAAGTAATCAAATCCATTTCTAGAACAATTACATGGATACGTATTCGACTTGCTGTGTATGTACAGTCAGGTACAATTAAGCGTGTCAAGTTTTGTTGAATTTATGACCCTTATTCCGTTGTGATATGATGCAGATTTTGGTCTGACGTAACGTTACAATTTCGTGCATAGTTACGCAATACTCATTGAGTGGTTTACTTTATTTTTTAAATATGACAAAGGAGTATTATATATAATAGTGAATTTGGCAGATTACAATAATATTAAATACTAGTTGATCACTGCGACTTCGCCCGCGTGGAGTTATTTCTCGCAGAACCCTAAAATAAAAGCAGCCCAAGTTACTCTTTATAACATCAGATATCTGCCAGTGTGTATAAATATTGACAAATATTGACATTAATATTTATACGATACTAACGTCACTCAATCGTTTTGCCTTGCCGGAACCCCTCCACTAACACTTAAACTTTATGGTATGATATTAAAATTCAAATTGACTTTTAAGTATTATTACGAATCTTTTGTATGGGAATATAGAAAAGTGTTGTTTTTAGACTTTTTCAGGTTTTTAAATTTTTCTCTCCGTCAGAACCATCTTCGTACTTCAAGGAATATTATAAAAAAAGAATTAGCGGAATCGGTTCAGCTGCTCTCGAGATTTACGCTTAGCAACACATTCAGCGATTCATTTTTATATTATAGATTTAATTATTTTATGGGCGAGCCAGAAAAGCTCTATAAAAAAATCAAGAAAACATACACAACACACCATTGTTACTCGATGGGCTAGTGGTCACAAACACGACTGCTGATTTTAAGGTTCCCAGGAAATTAACAGTAGCAGGCCGGAGTCAGGAAGTTGGTGGTGTTTCACTGCCTCGGAATTACGTAAAATCTCTCTCCAGTGGTGTCTGACTATGAGTGTGAATGGGTCCATATGATTGCAATTGACCCCAAAGACTACTTCTGTCTTTGATTATGAATCAAAATACAGTTGCGTTGTAACCTCTTAATACTAAGATTGAATGTCTCGTTGCTAGTAGAAAGGCTGTCCGTTGTCATCACTCGCCATACGAAACACAGCAGCATTATGCTGCTATTTCACGTAGGCATTTTATGCAAGCCTGGTCCTTCCTCGGTCGAACTGACACGTTGATGCTGCGGTCATAACACGCTGCATAGTTGCTCTACCAAGTACTATAAAATTTTGAGGCATGCGATTACGTCTTGAAATATCATGTATTGCGATAGAAACTATCGCGATCAAAAGTTATTTCATTTCTTTAACACAAATCAATAGATAAGTCCGCTAAACGACTTGTAATTTCCCGCCAATAAATCGGCGGGATATGGAGATGACGGTTTTACGTTTAAATAAACGTATCGTAAGCAACTTTTTTTTTAAATTAGCAATAAAATGTTGGCGGAGTATTTCGTTATCATAAGAAAAGAGTTTATAATTTACATATCTTGTGAAATGGTAGAAAGCGCCGCGTATTGCAGTGTAAGTGAGTCATGTATCCCATATTGTCCCGTGAGTTTAAGAGGCAACAGTGGGAAACTGAAACGGGAAATGGGCAGCAGCATCTTTATATGATAACGCATTGTGATGGCGTGCGAACTCTTCCCGGCCGCCAAAACCTTCCTAGTAATGAGAGACCCTGCCTGTACTCATATGATTTATCGTGTAGTTTATTTATTAAGTTAATAATTGTTAGTATTAGAACAGTACAATTTTATTTTCGAAGTGACGGCTCTGTGGTGTAGTGGCTTAGCAATGAGGTGCAGCGCTAAGGGCCGCGGGATCGAATCCCGCACGGAACAAATATTTGTATGACCTACACATGCTTAATTGTTTCGGGTCTGGATGTTTGTCCTTGTAAAATTTATGTGTGTAAGCTGCCTCCACGATACAGGAAAATTCATAGTGTGGAGGTAACGTGTATTTGAAAAAAATAAATAAGAAAAATAAGTCCAACTGATGGTATGTGGGTGCTGTGGGCCATAGAAATCTACATTTATCCTCGATTAAAAATCAATATGTAGATGCGTTGTCACTCTTTCCTTTCGGAATCTCTCGCTTCCAGTAAAATGGGTATCCGGTTCTCTACCCTCACCATACGAAACACAGCAACATTAAGCTGCTATTTTACGCTGGTTTTTTGTGAGAGCGTGGTTCTACCGCGGTCGAGCCGATTCATTCGTACTACAACCATAACGTAACTGTGGCGTGGCTCTATCACGTTCAAATAAATAACATCTTAGTTTAAAAAAAACTTTTTGAATATAATGTTTTTGTTTGTTAAACGTTATTAATTTAATCTACTAACGTTTAAAAACATATGCTATAATTTATTACATTAATATTTTCCGAAAACTTAACTGCCTGAACTTTCTGCTTTCTCTAATGTTTTTAACACATTCATAATATTATAATTGTATCTTATGTAAATAGTATTTAAGGTCTCCCATGGGTTATGTTTAATCCATTTAATTGTTAAATATTGCAAACTTATGTGAGTACTGAATGTTCATTGATACACATAATAAGGAAGTAGCTAGAAGTGTATGTACGTTGTTATCTACATATTATCTTTCATTTCTGCGAAAATTATAGAGTAAGAAAGCGTCTGCCCGGCTCTAATGTAAATTGGTGGATGTATCAATATTTATAATACATTTTTTACCGAGCTTCTATCGTATTGATTTTTTATTAAGGGATTTAAATTGATCGAGCAAACTGTACGCTACCAAGGCTCTTTGTTTATACAGAGCTGATTTATAATTAGTTAAGTCTGTGGCGATCGTAAACATTCAGAGTGCATCCCTAACTTCTCGACATCAATATTCAACTGGAGCGTTTATTATCATATCTCATTATACGAGTTAGTGCTTGTACAGGCCGGGGTAGTGCGGCCCCTTCTTAGGTTATGACCTTACAACTAAGCACTAAATTTCGCTCTTAAAACAACAATACGAAACCGACCTTAGGTGGCCCAATTAAGGTGTACATTAGTGTGCTAATGCCTAGATGTAAAGTCGAGAATCAGTTTTGAGATGCAATTTGGAAATGAGATCCGGAGGGTAGCTGTTACCCTTAAGGGGTGTAGGGGGTGCGGATGGGAGACTTACCACTATTATTTATAAGGGTGGGGTCAGTCGACGGATAGCTGGCTAGATATAATATAGGTCCGCATCGACTGCAACCGGCTGCGTACGTAAGCGTGTTTTGGTCCAGTACTATCGAGCCTTACGCAATTTCTTACGCATAAGTGTTACCATTAAAACCGAATAATGTGTAAGTATTTGCTATATTCCTTGAAATTTCATCATTTATTTAATAAAATAAAATAGGTAAACAAAAGTAAAATGTTCCGCTGCTGTATAGCTAAATAAAAAAAAACGCTGGAAAATTAAATTTTAGTTCGAATGCTATGATTGATTACTGCAAAGGCGATTAACCTTTACACACTATATCTTCTTTTTTTTCGTGGTAGAGCCATGCTGCAGCTATATTACGGTTGTAGCACGAATGGGTCGGCTTGACCGGGGTAGGACCACGCTCTCACAGAATACCACTGCAATACAGCAGTTTAATGTTCTCCGTTTCGTATGGTGAGTATAGAGAACCGGAGACCCTTTTTACTGGAAACGAGGCATTCCATCTATCCTTAGGGGTGACAACGTATCTGCATTTTGATTCTTAATTGAGGATAAATGTAGATGTCTATGGGCCACAGCATCCACTTACCAGTGGACTGTGTTTTCGTTTGTCACACTTATTCTATAAAAAAAAACCTCATTTGTTTCACAAAACAATTCCCAGATTAATCATAATCGGTACATAGAGACGAAGCAGTGTACTTTAGTGCTTAGCAGTGCTTGAATATCCCCAATTGGTGGTACGTAGTGAAGTAGAAGAAGATGGTTCGATGATTCACAATTGTCATGTAATCGGATGGAAAGACAAGATATAATTTTTTTATTTGACATTTTCATGTCACCCATTTATTTTCCCTAATGAAATTGGGATATTTTATTTTCAACAGCGTCACTAATCCACAGGAAGAGTCCTCAAGAACATTCTACAAGGAGTCCAAAATGATCAGTAAAATAATATACAAACTAAGGCAGAATAAAATAAGAAAATTAAGCGAGATTCACAATAATTACTTTTTACAAGTTAGACTTTTGGCTGGTTTATCACTTTAACAAGTGGGATGCGTGAAGTAAAGACTGTGTAAGAACCTCCGAAGGAGGTGGAGTTATAACCGAAATAAGATTTTAAATTTTTTGGCCATTTTGACCCCCTAAGAACTTTTTGTCCCTATTCAACCATGACCTCCATGACATCCTCTACATGATAGGCTATTCAAACTGCCTATGCCTAAAGATCGAGCCACCCCTCAATTTTTTGGGTTTTAATCCCCTAGAAGTGTAATGAGAACATTTTGCCCCTATTCAACCATGACCCCCATCATACCCGCTACATGATAGGCTATTCAAACTGACTAGGCCTAAAGTTCAAGTCACTCCCCAACTTATTTCAAGTCTTTACTTCCAAATATAAAAATACAAAGCACAAAAAACAAAACATTTCTGCAGTCTTGCAAAAAGTTTAAGCTTACATTGGCCGTGATTGACGTCATTTTATATTATACTAAACTGGTGCCGACGCGTTGCCGCTGAAGAAATAATTGTGCTTATATCGTTTTAAATTTGGAAGGGTTATATTGTTTAATTAGAAATGATAATACATTCATTGAAATTGAATGATACATAACTTTCAAATAAATTGTCTGTACGATACGCACATCACCTACAGTAAGTTAATTGTTCTATGCCTGTAACCTTAGCACAAGTGCAAGCGATAAGTTGACAAAGTTTTACCGCGATCTAATGAATGACATGGCAGCGCATAAAATACCAACAAACAAACATTAATATTTATATATGTATTAGACTAGCAAAACCCACAGTAGATGTTCTCCGACCTATGTATATCATTTTTTATATTTTTCCATTGAATGGTACCTATAGAATTTTTTTTATAGCAGAGGGGGTAAACGAGCATGCGGCTCACCTGGTGGTAAGTGACTACCGCCGCCCATAAAATTTCCAGATGTGTCGCCGGCCTTTTAAAAAAGAGTAGGCTCTTTTCTTGAAGGTCCCTAAGGCGTATCGGTTCGGAAAAATCTCTGGTTGTAGTCGATTCCACAAGGTAGTTGTGCGAGGAATAAAACTTCTTCTAAGTCGCCAATTCGTTCATGTGCTGCAGCGCCATCTAGTGGCGAGTAACAGCCAAGTAGAAGGAAAAACACCCTAGCAAGAAACAGTACTTTTCAGTTGATTGATTTTTTATAGTTTTCTATTATCATTAACGATTGTAGAAAGTCAATATGGCTAACGCCACTGGTATCATAAAATAAAATTGAGTGTAAATCTGTAATATTTATTCCTTCCATAATCCGTAAGTCCATTAGGTTCGATAAGAATAGTTTAACGGGTTCTATATTATGTTAAGTACGTGAGATAACAGTTAATTAATTTGTTAAGATATGCTTTTAAGCGTTTTTGACTCAGGTTGTGTGTATTGTCCGATTTTAATGTTAAGGTGGTGGGTAGTGATTGATTTGTTGGTGTATTACTACTTCCACCTAATGTGATTGTCTCGTTGGTCGTAAACGGGACTGCTGATATACTTACTGGAAGAAGAGGAAGTTGAAGAGAAACTTTTTATTTTTGTTTCTTTCTTTTTTAGTCCAATCTGGTAAACAAGTAATAAACTAATAATTTTTAAACGGAAAGTAGCCGTGTTTAAGGTGACGTCGAACACCTCAGTCCTCCCCGTAAACATGGGTGCTGTAAAGTACTCGAAACGTACTCGAATTTAAAATAAGTTAATATACGCGACGAAATCCATAGAATTTAGTTTCATTTACACATACTTCTTTATGTATAATGTGGTAGCCAGAAAGTTATTATGAATTCTGAAAAATGGCGCTATATCCATATCGTTTACGCCAGACATAGAAGAGGACAGCGATAGACACCAACGTCAAAAGTGCGAGATATCTGTTACTGTTGACTGTTCGTTGGTCTAGTGGTTGTAATAGTGCGACTGCTTATCATGAGGTCCAGGCTTCGAATCCCAGGTCAGCAGAAAAAAATCATTTATTGAGATTTTCCTTCAACAAATTCTCAGAGTTGCTGCTGCCCAGAGTTTTGTAGTTGGCGATGTCTTACCCCCGTGAAACAGAAACAGAAACTTTTTTTTTCAATATAGATTATAAATAATACTTATTGAATGTCACTCTTTTGTTTAATTACCACTGGTTCGAAATAAAAACCTCTGTCCTGGGAAGAACTAGCAAGAAACCCAGCGGGACTTTTTTTTTAATAACAACTTACAATTATGTATGTTACACAAATTAACAACACAAAAATTAGAAATAGCTTGGTAGCGATCACCTCATTTCCAGGGGTTATCTTCCATAAATTCTTTAATATTATAATAACTCTTATTATACAAACTTAGTTTAATAAAGTTTTCGAACTTTGAGCAGTTCAAATTTTATATATTTTCTGGAATTTTATTGTAAAAGCGTATACATCGCCCCAAGAATGAATTACTGACTCGATGGAGTCGAGTAACTGGAGTAACTAGCTTGTGTCTGTTCCTAGTATTTACAGAATGAATATCACTTATTTTTGTAAAACTACTTCTATTTTTGTGTACGTACATTACATTTTCATAAATGTATTGAGAGGCCAAAGTTAATATATTAATTTCCTTAATTTTTTGTCGCAGCGACTCTTCATAAGTTGCTCTTATGGCCCTCTTTTGTAAAACAAATATAATTTCAGTGTCAGTTGCATGTCCCTATAGTAAAATACCATACGATATTATGCTATGAAAATAGCTAAAGTAAAATAGTCTAGCTGTTTCAACACTGGTAAGACTTCTAATCTTTTTTACAGCGTATACTGCAGAACTAAGTCTGCTTGCTAGTTTTGATAATGTGCCTCGGAAAAGCACGTAAAACCGTTGGTCTTGCGCCTGATCTCTCTCTGGTCGTGTCGGTTTACCGTCCCACCGGACTATGAGAGTAAGGGAATAGAGAATGTACCTGTGCTTGTGCATACACTTGGGCACTATAATCCTGTCCTACGTCGATGGCTAGTCTCCGTAGAGGCTGGCCGCCGTGACCGAAATTCGGTCTGGAGGACATTATTATTACTGTCTGTTTGCCAGTCAAGCGTGACGATGAAGGCAAATCCTTTCCACAACGTGAGCCGCCTATGTCCATATGTTGGCTCTAGGATTGATGAGGATGTAGTATATGTTTAAGGCATATTCATTATTTTAATAAAACTAGTTTTATCGCGTTTTTCAACACGATAAAATCCGTAAAATTTGATTTATTAATAATCCGTAACTATTGCTGTATTAAAATCCGTAAAATTAGTTTGATTAAAATCCGTAAAATTAGTTCCTTAAAATCCATAAAATTAGTTTTATGCCATGTTTAGTATTCGCGTAATTTTAAGAAATAATCAGCATATTAATTGTTTGTCTTCATTAGCTTAGTTCCAAATATCGTACGTCGTTTGAACGACTAAATTAACGATGCAAATGTTTTAATTTAAATGCTAGCAAGAGTTTCGTGTAACTTTACAACACCTTATAATGTTTATACTTAACAACTGCCGAAAACTAAATTAGAACTTCATTATAAAATATTAATTTCACGCCTATCTAATTACGGAAGCGGGGAAATACATCATATAAAACGTATCCATTGCTTGTCCGATAAAGTATAATTTTAAAGAATTAAGTTTTTTTTTTAATGTAATCACTTTACAATTTAAAAATAAATAATAATGGTGGTAGTTCACAGTTCGATGTTAGCTAATTCAACATTATGCGAGCAATATAGTTCGATTCTAACCGGCACCATTGAAATTGTTAATTATAATTTTAAGTGCTAATTTACCTTGTGATTGGCGGTGAAAGACGTCGTGAGGAAATCTGCATGTCAGGATATAAACAATTTCGAAGGCATATGAATTCTGCCGGCACGCACTGGAGCCGTCCGGCGAATTCATCTAGTGATACTGCAGCCTCGCAACCAAATACTTAACCACTACGCTACCAAGTCGTCATCTTATCCTGTAAGTTTCACATTAGTTAAGGCCTAACAGAAAAGAGTTCGTTTTGCTATGTTCTTTATGTAGGACTTAATGAAATGTTTCCCTTAATTGATTATGATCCACCTGGCCTATTGTTGACAACGATTTCTTTTTTTTTTCATTATCATCCCGAAACATGCCAGTGTTAGACGAGAGCCTTTTCATTGTTAGAAAAATTAGCTTTTATATATTTTACGGTAGATACTAAGTATATTGGCGACTTCAGTATTGGACGTCTCACATCTTTGACTTTGCTCGCTTTTGCTGGTCGGGGTGTTTCACATCTGAAATATCAGAGACGGCATTCATATATAAGTAAAGAATTAAACAGAATAGCTTAATATTCTAAAAATAATGTTCCAGACCAACATTGGATCAGTAAGTCCCAAACCAACATGGGACATAAATATTTAACTTATTAAAAAGTACCGTGACGTGCCGTTAAAAAGGAAACGCGCTCCAACTAGAAGGTTTTCAAGTAAAGCTTTACTTAGTTCACCCGCTTGAAATAACGCAGTGCGTAGTGGAATCAATTAGCATAAATAAATTACTTTTGATCTTGTACTAGATTTTATTTAATGTCCGATAATGACTCGACTTCTCGACCTATTGTTATTTACCGTGTGTTTATTTTATGTTAACAAGACACTTTAGCTCGTAACTGCCAGTTATTGTTGCTTCATAATTCATAATTCTAATGAGTTTTGTGATAAATAATTAAAAATTACGTCCTAACATTTTAAATTGAGACTTCGTCACTTTAGATCCGAAATTAGAGTATTAACAACTTGACCCTAAGCAACTCAATTACCTTACATTTAGAAGGAAATATTTTAAAGATATTTTATTAATTTTGTGTTCGAATTATCAGATATTTACAATGTGCTTAATATATTATATTGTCGTTATATAGAAGGGTCAATGAAGCGTCCATACTCGGATTATTACCTATAAGATGGATGAAAAAACTTATAAATGGAATAGAAACAATAAGTGTGATTATCTATTAAAACGCGCTATAGTTTAGATTTAGAAGCTAATCTACAGGCCCGAGGGCTAGATTTTAAGGTATAGAGGGAATGAGGTGGAGGCTTATAAGCCGTTTTCACTTATCATGTAATTATAAAAATGATAAAAAACGTCATGATAAAAAATACAATGTAATTTGAGGAATATATTATTCTATAAAATCCTTATCCTTATCCTAAAACAAAGAAAAAATAAAAATATAATTTGAATATCGAATTCGAAACCTATTTTTAATATCGCTATCGCTCTATTCCATTAATAATGTTGTCATGACGCGTTCATTTAAACACAAACACGCTTAGTCCTTATCTTTATATATAAAATATTTATATATAAAAATTACGTGCCACA
Source organism: Parnassius mnemosyne (assembly GCA_963668995.1). Classification (NCBI taxonomy): domain Eukaryota; kingdom Metazoa; phylum Arthropoda; class Insecta; order Lepidoptera; family Papilionidae; genus Parnassius; species Parnassius mnemosyne. Next base: position 13,804,033 of record CAVLGL010000013.1, on the reverse strand, counting down.
TTGTTTGTCCGCGATGAACTCCTAAACTACTGAGTTTGGCCCAACTTGAGAGATAGGATAGTTTTCATCCCGATAAGTGATCCTCAATATTTTCAATATTGCGAATTTAAGAATTTTTTATAGGAAGGGTCTTAGGAAAGGGCAGAACAACGTCTGCCTGGCCAGCTATTAATAATAAAATGTAGATGAAAAAATGCAATGTAATTATATATATATATATATATACTAACATTTCATTTAGCCGTTAGCCAAGTTCCAAATAATTGAATACGAGTTTACTATCAATTACCCTTTCACATTCGTCATTGACATTTAATATGCGCCACTTAAGTATTTATTATAAATAAATGTCGTATACTATAATATATATGTAAATCTCAACACATACAGTCAGTTAAACTGATCAGTTCAAACAAACAAAAAAGGATGTAAGCCAAAACGATTTCCCCACTCACTGGCTTCAAATTTCAACTTAAGGTTTCACAGGTCACACTCACGATCAGTATTTGGATGTACGTCAGATCAACGGATCAGTTTTTTAAGTTTTAACTGACCGTGTGCCCGGATAAATCCGTGGGTTGGCGTCAGTTAAAAATTTAAACTTAAGATTTCACACCCACAGTCAGTTTTTGGATGTACGTCAGTTCAACTGATAAGTTTTAACTGACCGTGTGTGTCGAGCATGATAGTGGTATATAATACATTAAAACACAAAAATAGATGTGTTTAATTAAACAAAGTAATTTTTTCGCTATATTATTGCGGAATTGAAAATTAAATAAGCGTATTTAATTACACTGCCTGACCTTGAATTATGTATAAAAATGTAGTTAGTTGCAGAATTTTAAATGATTAGCACTTAAGTTTACTTTAGTTTAAAATTAAAACAAAACTCTATTCGTAATGCGGTTCATTATAAAATATTATGCGACTTTTATTGCGACGTAATAAGGTGCATATTTGTTTCTTATTTCGCTATTCGGTCTGCAAACGAAATAGAGGCAAAGCTCTCGTCATAATGAGGTGTTCGCAACAAACTTCTCGGCGACGCTTCACCGCGGCTGCGGACCGCACTCTCGTATCCAAACACTTCTAAACATGCACGTTGCTTCTGACATTTTCGTTTGCCAACAACACATTGTACTTAGTTTTATAAGTATACATTATAATTACTACAGACCCAATTTAAAATAAAAGGTGTTCTATTTGTTATAAAAACTTGTAATTTTTTGTAACATAAATTATCATCATACATTATTAAGATGTACCAATATAAGACGTGAATTATTTTATAAATTAAATTCATACAATATTTTCGTTACTTCTTTTCTAAAGTCTCTTCTATCTTTCTCTATCTAATCTAGCTTTATTTTTAAACCGGACTGACGAAAAAATGCATGCGTCATTCGTAGAGTTAGTAACCTCTTAACAACAAATAATAATTAATGATAATTTTGCCGAGTTTTTTGTTTGTCCTTACAATGATCCACGCTAATAATAATCACGACGTTATTTATGTGATAGAGTCAGCTACAAGCTACAACTGTTTGATGACTACAGAAAAGGTCGACTCGGCTTTGGAAGGACCATGCTCTCGCAACCAACAAATATGCTCTTGATTAAGTTGTCCCGAGGAACATTTCAAAGATAAATTTCAGTGACTTCCGATTTAATTTTTAAGGTGTATGTTACAAGTTTTCGAACAAAAATTATTAATAAAGTAGTTGACAGTAGCTGCGCGTGTACCGGTCGATAATTAATGTCTGCGATAGTTCCAAAGGGGGTTAATTAATAATAACGGCGTATGGGTGATTAATGAAACCGTACCCTTCCTAATTTATAGTTGGACTTAACCACCCCGTCCCGCGCGTCCCGCCGTCCCAAAGCAAACTAAATATCCGATACCTCGATGCTTAGTGCAGGTGTACAAATCTTGATACTTGATATTAAGATTGGATAATGCACTAACAAGCATATGCATCAACATTTACATATCAATGTTGCTACATAGAAATCATATCAAGGAAGTCCGCTCGATATTATTACTTAATGCATTATGCAACATAACTGAACGCTTAGTAAATGTGCTCATATATTTCTTATCGAAAATAATAAATAAATTGATTTTGATTTTTTTTTAAATATGTTCTTGAGACACTTGAATTCGTATCGTAGAGTTTTTTTTCATCACGCTCGTCGCCTTCCATAACTCCTGAGTCAGATGTAACTGGAAAAGCCAAATGGCTAACAGCACTTACATTACATAAAATAGCTCAAGGACACGGGACACTGAAGGTGTTGGACATCCTGCCTCAAATAATTTTGTATCTCTTACATGCAAAAAATTTAACTTAAAAAATTGTAAATTAGATATATTTCACCTTAAATATAATAGGTACAAAGAAAATATTTTATTGTATATAATATTACTTTTAACTGCTTAATATTTAATGTTTAATTTATAAGTAAAATTTAGTTATTTTTATTCTTTTATAGTCGTTCATGTGTCAAATGCTAAGCATAGCCATTAAGCGGGAAACGCAGCCAGCATGCTTGGTACGATACCGCGGGGATTAGGACTATGTGATAATTAAGTTTCTAATTTTAGTTTTTTTTTTATTATTATAGTTTTTAATATTGTATATACTAAAATATTTTAGTTAAAAACATAATATTAAAGTGGCAAGCTTTTATTATGTATTAGATATCCGTGGAAACTTCATTGGTTTTTAGGATCACTTTTATATGTTTTATAATGTAATTTATTATTGTATGTTTCCTTAAAAAGCAAATAAATAAAATCCTTATGTCAGACTTAACTTAGAAGCTTAAGATTTCACAATTAGTACAAGGTAGTAGGCCCACCTTCAGCCTTTAATAAAATCCAAAATATGTATTTATTAAGTTGAAGGAATAATCCTTTACCAGCAAGGCCAGCAATTATTAAATACATACATTATCATCACCATCATCGACTACTACTACCACAGCCCATCGCATAGTTGAACATAGGTCTTCGACAAAGTTTGCCTCATAGGGGCGATATTTGCCATAGTGGCCGCGTTTAGCAGGCGAGCTTATAACCGCAAATTTTTTAATGTTTTGAGTTGTTATTAAAAAAAAAAATGCTGCTAGCCATTACATGTTTCAAAATACTAGCGTGAAATAGTGCGTGTACATTACTTTTTTTTTATGGTACCTCGTAACCATCTTTGTTCTCGTGGGTGTTAACGCATTTGAATCTTGATTCTCAATTGCGATGTATATTTGTAGGTGCCAGTGGGCTTACCCTTACTTCAAAAAAAATAGTAAAGACCAGCTTTTTTTTTATAGAATAAGCGTGACAAACGTGCATACTGTCCACGATGATAAGTGGATGCTGTGGCCCATATATATCTACATTTCTTCTCGATTAAGAATCAAAATGCAGATGCGTTGTCACCCTTGAACGTTAAGCTGCTATTTTACGCTGGTATTATATGAGAGCGTGGTCATACCCCGGTCGAGCCGACCCATTCGTGCTACAACCATAAAATAGCTGCAGCGTCTCGATTAATTCAGGATAAACGTAGATCTTTATAGGCCACAGCATCCACTTACCGCCAGGTGGACTGTGTGCTCGTTTGTCACGATTATTTTATAAAAAATATACTCTACTAGTAGGCACAAGTCTCTCATTCCTTATAGGATTACGTAGTAGATTGCTTCATTGCGTGTTGTTTGACGTTCATGTATCAGATAGTCTCGCTGTTTCATTATGTGATGGTAGACGTTCATGTGTCAGATAGTCCCGCTGCTTCATTGCGTGTTGTTTGACGTTCGTGTATCAGATAGTCTCGCTGCTTTATTACGTGATGGTAGACGTTCATGTGTCAGATAGTCTCGCTGCTTCATTGCGTGTTGTTTGACATTCGTGTATCAGATAGTCTCGCTGCTTCATTATGTGATGGTAGACGTTCATGTGTCAGATAGTCCGGCTGCTTCATTGCGTGTTGGTTGACGTTCATGTATCAGATAGTCTCGCTGCTTCATTACGTAATGGCCGACGTTCACATCTAGTCTATCAGTCCATCAACGTATATTGTCCATTGCTGGGCCTTTTCCTGCAAAGAATTTTGCTTCGTGCCTGGCAAGCGTCTAGCGTAAACAAAGTGGCTATAACTCTCTATTTCCAAGGCCATTAGATCTTTGTTACATGTCCTACAGTCGCCTCTTACGACACCGTGAAGAAATGGTTTGACGGATTTTTCACCACCGCCACTTTTGTCACACGAAATTAAGGGTGATAAACATCTATTAGTTGTAAATATCTTTATATCTAATAAAAATAAATATTTCGTTTTTTGTGTGGAAAATAAGGCTTGGTCCCTAATAAGGCTAAGCACTTTCCTGCAACTTTGCAGGGCCGCGTGTTTGAATAAAAACCAAAACCAGTTTTTATTGCCTGCAAATAAATAGTTCCGGTTAAGATATGCGTCCATGTACATTTAACCTATGCAAAACACCTCCACGCTAAGCCACACACAAAGGATAAAGGCTTTGTGTGTGAAGGACTCTTAAAATAAAATAAATAAATAAAAAGTGTCAAGACGCGTGAGTTACGACACATTATTATGAAGACAAGTACGAGCAGTGTATTCGGACTTTGAAAATCTAATTACGTAGCCGGTACCCTTACCTCGATCGCTCCTTCGCGCCGCCCGCCGCCCAGCTTGATATATTCCACTTTGCGCTCCTGATTATACCTTAACTATTACAACAATATTTGCTTTTTGGTTATTTAAGGCGATATTATAGTATGTACTTTGAAAATGTGTTGAATCTCTGTAAATCTATTTAAATGTATTTATTGTGAAAAGACAAAACATTTTATAAAAATTGATCATATGGGATTAAATGTTTGTGAATGCAATGGATTAAATTCGATATAACAGATGTCCATATTATGCAACGGTTGTGTAAAGACAGAAACGTGAATAATGATAATAAACATAATCGAAAAATTCAAACATCAAGGGCTCACCGCTGCTTCCCCAAACATCTCTAAGGTTGGGCATACATAATACGTTGTTTTTTTTTCTAAAATTCTGCCCGCTTTTGTACTTATATATCGATCGACAATAACGTTTCTATCATCATCATTATAGCCCTTCACAAGTCCACTGCTGAACATAGGCCTCCCCCAAAGAATGCCACAAAGCACGGTCCTGAGCCACCTGCATCTATCGACTTCCTGCATGTCTTAACAGGTCGTCACTCCATCTAGTGGGGGGCCACCCCACACTTTGCCTACCGGTACGAGGCTGCCACTCGAGAACCTTTCTCCTCATCGGTTGTCGGTTCTTTGAGCTATATGGCCGGTCCATTGCCACTTCCGCTTACTAATCCGTTGGGCTATGTCGGTTACTCTGGTTCTACTGCGGATATCCTCATATCTAAGTCTATCACGCAGAGAAACTTCGAGCATAGCCCTCTCCATAGCTCGTTTTAGCTTCCTCATACGGCCAGCAGTGTTGACGTCGTAGATCCATATGACAGCAACACGCACTGCTTGTACAATCTTGTTTTCAGGTTTTGAGGTATACCTGACGAGAAAATGTGTCGTAATCTCCCGAACGCTACCCAGCCGAGTTGAATCCGTCGATTGACGTCTCGGTCAAACCTGGGATTTCCTAGTCGGACTATTTGTCCCAGGTAAACATACTCGTCAACAACTTCGAGCTTAGTGCTCCCAACAACTACCAGCATAGGTGTGACATGATCTTTGTTTTGTCCATGTTCATCTTAAGAACAATCCGTTGAGAAGCACTACTGAGATCATTGAGTATAGTACTTAGGTCTGCCATAAGGACTATATCGTCGACAAATCAAAGGTGAGTGATATACTCGCCATTAATGTTAATACCGCATCCTTTCCAGTCCAGTAGCTTGAAAACGTCTTTCAATGCAGCGGTGAAGAGTTTTGGGGATATAAAATCACCCTGTCTTACACCTCTCTGCAGTTGGATAGGTTTCGTCCTCTGGTTCTGAACTCGGATAGCCATCGTAGCCCTACTGTACAAACACTTCAGCACTTCGACATATCGACAGTCAACTTGACACCACTGAAGGGATTGCAGCACCGCCCAAATATTGACGGAATCAAAGACTTTTTCATAGTTTACATACGCAAGACAAAGTGGCAGATCATTATATACACTTAACATAAAGAATGAGTTATTGCATCTACGGGAATTTAATTTAGGGACCACGGGAATGAGAATGCCACAAGGCAATAGGTTTGATTATTGTAAGACCTAAGGTGATTACAATAAAGAATATACAAATAAACAAAATTTTGTGATGAGTCGCGTCATTAGTACTTGAAGAACTACGAGACTGGCATGCTTGCATTCCCGAGTAGAAAGTCAATAACACGAGCACAGGTACAGGTGCACCATCTATGCTTTCAATATCGTAGTCGGATGGGATGGAAATCCGACTTGACGAGATAGATCATGCGAAAGATAAACAACGGCTTTACGTGCTTTCCGGAGCACAGGGGTGAAACATCGCCATTTCCTGACTTCGAGCAGTAAGCCGACTGAGAATTTCTCGACAGAAAAACTCAACAACTGATTATTTGGGCTGACCCGGGATTCAAGCCTGGGACTTCATGATCAGCAGCCGCGTTTAAAATGCCTAGACCAATGAGGCAGTCAGATAAGTATATGAATATATGCGTTTCAAATAAGGAGTATTAAAAAAAAACTTAAATACTATATTATTTGACGAACTAAAGTTGTAAGTAGAATAAACCAAGTTTGTCCAAGCGCACGAATTATACATGGTGTATTAATACGGTGTTCAACTCTACTATTGCTAGTGAAGTTTTAATTCGATAACCCGCCGCCTCGTCCACCTCCCCGCCCGCCTCCCCGCGCTGCCCCGCGATAATGTATTTATGGAAGATACCGCGGACCTAATGAGCGTTCATACGCCTCTTTATGTAGCCCCGTACTTTGTCCACCACGTGATACCGCTTTTACCGGTCAACTGTGATCAACTTACCGTACGTTAGGCACGTTTAAGAAAACCTTTTAATAAACTTCCTATCGGAGCCAGTTCGTTTGATAGTAAATAAGGTTTCAAAAATTAAATCTCCGTGATACCTGCAAGTATGACACGTACAGTAAGTGCTTATATAAAATACCTCAGTAAAATTTTAGCATATAGATGAGGTAGCCTGTACGGTAAAGGATCACCGTGCGGTGGCAGGGTATGAGAATGCACTACCGCAAAACATCCATCTGTATCGTAAGAGGCGACAGAAGAAAATTGAAACGAGAGATGGGAAACAATATCTTTCAGAAGAAAACTCAATAATAAAAACCTGTGGTTGCCAACTCGTCCAACAAGCGTTACAACTCTGGCAAATACGCGATTGTCAATATAAATTAACAACCGAGTGGACTACATGATACCTAGCTATTTCGCCGCGAGTCAAGGGTTCGAATATTACACAGGGTTATTATCGACCATAACATTTTTTGGAAGTATACGCGATCAATTTATTTTGACAACCGCGTGGCCTACATTATAGTGTACCTGGCTATTTCGCGGCAAGTCTGGGGTTCAAACTCTCAATAGGGTTATTATCGCCCATGACATTTTAGTAAGCTCTTGACTTCATGCCATGTGTCGATTAATAGTCAAGGCAAAATATTTACGATTTGAAAAATAAAAAAGTTTGTGCCCAAATATTATATTTTTAGTTTTCAAACTGATTAGTTCACAACTGGACATAGACCTGTTATACAGCAATTTTACGAAGGCTGCCAGTTTTCTTGGGATGCCCACTTGACGAGATAAGGTTACGTCATCACTCGGCTAACACGTTACGCCACTCCTTTTGTTTTAATATTTGCTTGAACCCAACGATTTATTAGGTGATGTTTCGACTCTTTTAAAGCTGTTGGAGTCACATATCAGTGGATCATTGTCACGTTAGCGTCAGTTTAATCTAGAGCCGACAGCGGATCGACATGTTACGGGCACGTAGAAAATACGTGGTGTGTAGTATTATTTTAATTTTCAACCGTAGTGATTCATCCTGACAGTGTTAAATAGCGCCACCTTGTTGTAAACTGTAGAAGCCATCAACTGTACATAATGTACCATTGGAACTATAGAGGAATAAACTTATTTTATCCAGTCTATCGATCCATCCATCCGTTACACGTCATAAAAGTCCACCGCTGAACGTGGGTCTGTCCCATAGATTGCCTCATTCCAACGACCGTTTTTATATTAGTTTTCAAGTTACAATAGTTTACGGCAGTTTTCAAGTTACGACAGTTTTGAATTTGTCATCAGAAATATGCTGCTGCTCTTCTGTTTTAAATTTCCTCTGTCGTCTCGAACGATACCCACAGGTGGTTATGGGGTAGTGGAAATTTTCAAATTGCCACTACACGGTTTTATCCAGAACATTAGTCTATTTATATGATTTTGAATGTAATAAAACAATATTTTTATTATGTTTAATAATTGTATTTGTTGTGTAGGGCGGCACAAATGAATCCGTCGCACTTTTTCGTCCCGCGGGTGTCGTAACTGTAACTATGGGAAATGTTGAAAATCTTATGGCTTCCGATAGATGGCGGTATAAACATCTCTTTTTTAATGTTGTAAGCCAGTGTTTGACTCTCTTCTCCCAGCTGATAGTAACAGATAAGTAAAAGATAAGTAAGATGTAGTCAAAGTTGTTTAAGTGCACTGATCTATATTAACAAGAATCTATTCATTTTTGCCTTACATAGCAATCGGATTGAAATTTAATCATTTACACGAGACGTCAAATAAAATAGGTGATGGGCAGCAGCTGATGTAATGGGTGTAGCATGAAAGATGTGACCATCCTCCTTAACCTGTGACTTCCCAAGCGTGATGATTAAGGCACATGCTGAGTCCTCTATCCTGTTCAGCCTATGCCCAGCAGTGTATTTCTACGAACTGACGAATAAAAAGTAGGATAAATATTTATATGATCTATAAGTAATTATTTTTCCAACTCTGGGTGCTTATCTATGGACAAATTAATTATGTCATACGCCTTCAGCAGAAAAAATATTTAGTATGTTTGTAACGTTTGTACAGGAGCCGTGGTAGCTCAGGTGCTAAACGCTCGCCGTTAATTTTCCAATATACAAGCAACCCGGGTACAATCCTTGCCGGCGCCAATGAAATTGTTAATAGCAATTTTAAAGTAGTGATTTACGACGTGCGTGTCTGAGGTATAATAATATATTTCCAGGACGTGCCAAATCCGCTAACTTACACTGAATTAACTTATGGGATTAATTGTTCCAAAAACCATCTCATAAATGAGAGGAGACATGTGCTCAGAACTGGAATGTATATACTGATACTTTAATTTTATATCTAATACAGGGCAAAGGCATCTGACGAATTTTTGTAACCTTAAATAAATATCAGTATTTATTTGAATTATATTCTAAATATACATGTATGTAAAACATATCTATGAATTTTACAAAAGTATAAAATTAAGGTGTATACACACAATGATTAAATTAGCTACGGTGGTGTATCTAAACACGCTTTAGGTCGTAGGTCGATTACACCGGATCGATGTCGGCATAGCGCTCTTATCGTTTTTAACACAACCTTTACTTATATCATAAATTTTACAGGGATCATATTTTCATAAGAGAATATGCTGCAGTTTTTCTTATTCTCGTTTAAAATAGGGTATGTTTTTATTAGTCGTGCGCCGATCAAGCGCTAAGCGCTCGCTGTAATTTTCTCAGTGCCTATTCGAGCAACTCGCGTTTGATCCACGCCGGCATCAATGAAAATGTTAAATGCAACTTTAAGTGTTGATTTACCTCTTGCTTGATAATAGCACAACAATAGTTCAAGAGCTTGGCTTTGTCGTGCACGCTGCATACTGCGCTACGTTGCACATTAAAATACAACGGGTACTCAGGTATAAAAACTAATAAATTGATATGCTAATAAGAATTATGTCGTGCAGTGGCAATGTGAGAGGAACCATCATCCTGTTTCATAGGTGTGTGTCGTAAGAGGCGACTATGAGAATTTTAAAAAACGATATTATGGCTTACTTATGTCTTTAGAAATATCACGATTAAAATACCCAGATTGGTGACGCGTACAGAAGCATTTAATCAAGCAATACTTTTCAATATAAGCAGTCAAGTAAAATTATAATTGTAAGCACTTTCCGTAATCACTTAAAACTAAAATTAAATATTCGGCCGGCCTATTTCGCTTATAAGAGATTATTTCAGACAGTGCCATCTACTATAACTAGGGTAAATTAAGACATTTGTCGATATTATATTTTGTAACAATTTATAAATTTTAGACCTTATTTAATTTGGTAACCTTACCAAATTAAATAAGGTCTGTTTTGAAATAGAATATTTTAAATACACAACTAATCTATCCTTATCTATGCTATAAATAGATATGAAAAATAAAATAAAAATTTTGATCCAATAAAATCATTCAAGTCAAATTTAGACAGTCTTAAGCCTGTATCAACTACAAAGGAAAGCTTAATAAATTTATTTGTTGTAAAGTTAGCTAAGAGAAAAACAGTAAAAGCAGACAAAGTTTTCGATATATTCAGTTCAGTAACGATATTTAACATTAAGTTGCTTAAAACTGAGTGTTACGAATTATGAATTACTTTTTCAATTATTTTAAGTAGGCATTGCTAGTGGCAGGTACTGGCGAAAGTTCGAGACATCGAGGGGATCGTCAATCCTCGGATCGCATTCAAGCAAAGTCCTCTCCATGGTTAAAACGTCAGTTTAACAAAACGCAATCAGATTTAAAAACAGTTTAACAAGATGAGAATAAAATTATACCCATATAGAGAATATCTCTTTCACAACTAAGACGAATCTTACGCCACTTAAAATGTTCCAATTTGAACCCAAATGTTCAAATCTATCAAGCCGTCTAGACTACAGAACGAGCCAAGGAATTAGACATGCATACATACGTACACTCGCATAACATTACCCTCTTTTAAGGACAGTCGGGTAACATATTAAATTGTAACAGGCATTAAAATTTAGTAAACTGATTTAGCTTACCACGCTGTTTACTTTATGTTTGGTTTAGTTATCAGATCATTTATAGGTATTTATAAAATCATAAAATTTTTCCGCTTTGCATTGTTATTATCGATCTACATGGATAGCATTCGGATGGAGGGCAAAGTTTGTCCTGGCCGACAATAGATATTTCCACCTAAATTTTAATTATAAGTAATAATGATTAAAGCCATCAGTAGCGCGACAATCGCCTGACCTCCCGCTCTCACCCTTTCGTTGGCGGTCACGTTCGAAGTGAAAATAGATATGGCAAGTTGTTACTAAACATTTAACTAAAATGATTCTCGTTGGATTGTTTAAAAAAAACTATTATAAAACCAACCAACCAACATTGAAACATTTTTTTAGTAAAACCATAAAATTCAGTTTTTATTATTTTGAGTTGTTTTCAGGAATATGTGGCTGCCCATTTGCTGTTTCAGTTTCCCTCAGTCGTCGCTTTCGACACCCACAGGATGGTATGGGGCAGTGGATATTCTTACAACGCCAATACACCAGTATACAACGTGTAACTAAAACCCGGTGGTTTCCTTTAAGTGCGTTATCACTGTCAGTATTTAAACGTAAAGAAATAACTTTTTTTGGTATTAGAACCATATACAATTCGCAAATTATTGGAACGAAGTTTTGGAACGAAGTTCTTTATCGGACGGTACGGGTTTGACGGATGGGAGCTAGGCGATAAAAAGTGTAAGATTTTTTCGTCACTACCCCTTGTGTCATAGTGTAGACGGCCTTGAAGTGAGATGGAATAATATCCATCTCCCTCGCACTTTGTCTTATTTTGACATGAAAGAAATATTATTTTATTTCAAATGACGCCTCATTTTAATAGACGCTAGTAATTCATTTATTTGTATTTGTTAATCAATAATATAATACCTACGTTTATCAATAATAATATACTACGCAAGGAATTTCGTTCCAACCGAGTGTTCCATGACACTCACGCATTTTTTATTTATTTTTTAATTAAAATATTTTTTATGTTCAAGTTTATTGATAAAAAGTTATTTCTTCACGTTTGAATACTGACTCTGATAACGCACGGGGTTTTTGTTAGATGTTGTATATACGAGTAGCACGATTCTGAAAACCTCAATTTTGATTTTATGTAACTGTATATTATAAAGTTATTGCACAAGTCTTTGCAAAAAGATAACTACATATTATGTATTGATTGTAATAATATTAGAGTACAGCACGCATCGATTACGAGCTGTGGTATTAATTAAAATACAATGTAATAGTCATGAAATTATTGTATTGTCGTCGGTTCTGAATACGTCTGCAATACATCACATTATTTAGACGTCTAGAAGTGGGCAAAACTGAATTATTAAAAAAATAAACCGGAATTAATTAGAGTAGCGTGAGCTTGTCAAGTAGACAGTAAAACTCAATCTGAAGGGTATATTTAGTATAAAAATAGGCTGTGAGGCATTCCATCTTAGTCTTCAGAGGTAACAGTGAATCAGTGGCTTTCTTTGTTAGCTGGAATTCCCTCACTCTCATATTCCGATGGGATGGAATGTAAGAGTGCGGGAATAGAGAGTGCACCTTTGCTTTCGCATACACTCGGGCACCATAATCCTGTTTGTGTTATCCAGAGCAGATGGCTGGTCTACGTTGAGACTGGCCGCTGTGACCGAAATTCGGTCTGCAGGACATTAATAATATTTTAAATATGAGTCTTTTTGGTCCATAAATATAAAATTTGTTAATACCTTGACTACAACGCCGCCTAGAGAATCCTAGCATAGCTATAAGCCGTCGCGTCGCATCGACAAAACAAATATAGTGTGTGAATATGACCTCAATCAGTCAAGTGGTTCATGAGTTACAGGCACAACAAATATTATGTTGACTTAATGCTATTAGCATGCTTTCATGTACATGTCGCAGGTTTATGGTAAAATCATGTTTTTTGTTCAAAAATCTTCGCTTTTGATCAAGACCCGGAAGAAGACAAAATTATTACTTAATCTTATCATTCACCTGAAAAATCCTGTTTTTTTGATCCGAAACCCGAAGTATAGTTTTATTTTTGATAAAATTTAAGCTTAGGTTAGGTTACCTAATTGTTAATTTTATTCAAAGAAATAGCAACCGACATTGTTTTATCATAAAACTAAATCAGTCTAGGTTTTTGATAAAAACTGGATTTTCTCAGGTTTATGATAATATAAAGTAGTAATTTCGTCTTCATTAGGTTCTTGATCAAAATCCTAGGTTCAAAATCCAGGTTTTATCGTAAATCTGCGACATATACATATCTTAACACGAATGGGTCGGCCGGGGAAGGACCACACTCTCACAGAATACCAGAGTAAAATAGCAGCTTAATGCTGCTGTGTTCTGTTTGGTGAGTGTGGAATATCCGAGACCCTATTTACTGGAAACAAGGCAAGAAAAGAGCCTACTCCTTTTTAAAAGTGCCGGCCTTTTAACGCATCTGCAATTCCCCTGGTGTTGCAGTTGTTCATGGGCGGCGGTAGTTACTTACCATCAGGTGAGCCGCATGCTCGTATGCCCCCTCTCCTATAAAAAAACAGGCATTCCATCATAGTTCTCCGGGGTGACAACGCATCTGCACTTACTTAATCAAGGATAGATGTAGGTGTCTATAGACCACGTCTTCGCTGCCATCAGTTGGACTGTGTGCTCGTTAGTTACCCATATTCTATAAAAATACTTTCTTAGAGCCGTTAGGTCAGGCGTTAAGTTTCATAAACGTGACATTACGCGAACAACACTTGTTCGATCCTCATCGGCACCAACGACTTGTTAATTTCAATTTTAAGTGACGCGCTCTTCGGTGTAGGAAAATATAGCAAGGGAATCAGTATCTCTGAGAAATAAATAAAAAATTCGAAGTTATGTAAAGTACATTAATAACACACAGTAAGACAGTGCGCGAAGATATCCGTGAACTAAAACCCTCTCAGAAATTATAGGAGGCCTATACCCAGCCGTGGGACATATACAGGTTGTAACCATACAAGATTTTTGTGACTAATGAGGGCTAATAATTTTCTGCTCACAAGATGTCACTAGTTGACACTGAGGTAAAGTTTTTTGTTACGCAATGTCATCTAACTGAGAAGTTAGTTTTTAATAAAAGTTTATCAGTTTCTATAGTATTATATTAATACACAAAACAATGCGTCAGTAGTTTGCTTTTTAATTTTTTGCATATTTTTAACATTTTTTTAAATTTATGTACTATTATGAATATTTGTGGTTTGGTTTATTTATTTTTAATCTTATTAATATAAAATATAGCCAATAGTCCAGAAAGAAACAATAACTTTTAGATTTTCATAACAAATTAACTTCCCCGCTATGAAATCTGTCAAATATTATACCTCACTTTCTAGTGGCGCCGCCCTGGTGGCAGAAAAGGTCGTGGATGCCCTCATTGTACAACATATTTTTATTACTAGCTGTTCCCCGCGACTTCGCCCGCGTGTATTTTAGGGTTTTAATTTTTTTGCGAGGAATCCTAATTATTTTTCCTAAAATAAAAGTAGCCTAAGTTACTCCTTATGACATCAGCTATCTGCCAGTGAAAGTCCCATCAAAATCGGTCCAGCTGTTTCGGAGAAACAGACAGATAGACAGACAAAAATTTTAAAAAGTGTATTTTTGTTATAAGTACCGTTTATACTTTCATATGCATTTAGTAAAACCCTATAATTTTGACATTACAAACAGACACTTCAATTTTATTTATTTGTATAGATATGACTTTACTGGTCCTTATTGGTTCCTTATGGTTAGATTTCTTGCTGGTTCTTCTTAAGACAGAGGTTTTTTTCCGAAACATTGGTAAAATCATAAATGATCTCATTAAGTATCCTTGTAACCTTATATTTAAAAAAGAACAATTTCTATTCTATTTTATTATATTTTTGTATAATTTACTTCAGATTACTACAAGTGAATGACAAATGAATCGAATAGATCGATCGAATCGAAAAGCGAAAAGTGACAGGTGACAATTGTCCATATTTTGAAATATATCGTTTAAAATAACTATTTATTATAATATTATTTTATATATAATTATACATTTGATGCGAAAAAGGATGCTTCATACAGTGGTGTAAATTTCTATAAGCACAAATTTCACGAAAAAATTTTAGGAGTGAAAAACGGACATTTTCGTGAACACCGCCGGATTTTGATGTTTGCCGAACCAAATCAGAAAGTGGCAGATTGTGTATTATCTCATATAAGGAAAGATTCCACGCCACGCAAGCCTTACAATTCCAACCCTGACATCAATAAATCAGGTGAGCCTAGCAATATGACTACTCGAAAGCATAAACACGACAACGACTTCTCAGAGGCTCTCAATAATTTTACCTCAGAGATACGAAGAACTTTACATGACTGGAAAAAGGAAATTCAAGATGAAATATCAGGAATTAAAAATAATTTAGACTTCGTATTAAAAACCGATCTTGAGAAACTAAATGCATCCTTTGCTGAGATCATGTCGGAACTAAGCAGCGTCCGTCAGGAATATCACGAGATTAAAAAGTCGGTCATATCTCTTGACCTAAAGTACAACGAGACAATGAAGCAAATCACAGTTTTAGAAAACTCTGTACAATTCAATTGCGACCAATATGACCATGTTCAAAAGAAAATTGAATTATTATCTGTTAACAAAAAAGCAATCGAATCACTAGAATCTAAAATGGACTTATTGACTAACGAAAACAGACTATTACAATTGGAAATTAACACAAATAATCAAAGAGATCGCCTTTTGAACTTAGAGATCGTCGGCGTTCCTGAAATCAAGGATGAAGACTTAACCAATTTAATTATATCCATTGCTAAACAGTCTAATGTAACTATTTCCCCTAATGATATATTAGAAGTTAATCGTGTCACACCGAAAATCAAACAACAGGGCCGCCCGAAAAATATAATTGCAAAGCTTAAATCCCGTCTTCTAAAGGATAACATAATCTCTGGCACTCGAAAAAACCGACTGACCACCAAAGACCTTGCCATACATGGCAGCGTTCGTCCCGTATATGTCAATGAGCATCTTACACAGTGCAATAAACTTCTACTAAAGAAATGTAGGGAGACGGCGAAACTTAAGCAGTATCAATATGTGTGGACAAAAAACGGGAGGATCTACGTCAGGAAGAACGACACATCTCCGGCTTTGCATATATCACAGGAAAGAGACGTTTTAAAATTAATTTAATCTTACATTGTATATTGTTTTGTTCTCTTTTCAAGTACGTTATATTGCTTAAATTTATCAATTCCATCGTTGTAAAAGCAATTCATTGGTCTCTCTTATCTCATTTTGTCTATATTATATATCATTGTTTGACCGCACGTAAAGGGAGCTCAATTAATGAAATATTTTTGGTCTTAAGTGTATTAGTCACACGCGCGATAATTGTGCAGCTAAGTTGCATCCATATTCTTCACGAACGTTACTCAACTATATATATATTATGGTTTCTTTTACTATATCCTTTATATTTAATAAAATACCAATTATATTTTTTCTGGCGTCTTGTATATTATGTATTAATTTATTTTACTTTGTCAATCTATGAATTCATCTATTATATTGTTATTATTCATAATAATTACCCGTTATTTATTAAATCTAACAACAATACTTAAAACGTCTATATTGTTACATTCGCGATATTTATATATATATTTAATAACTGCTCTGTATATTTATAAGCTCGCACCCTTTTATGTTGACTCGACTATATTAATCAAATCGTTTAAGGATTCATTCTGTTATATCTTATTGATAAATTTTATACTCTACCACCTTATACAAAAAATCAAGTCACTATTAACTAGCAACTGCCGAAGTGATATATCATTGTTCGTACTACTTAAGTCTAACGTAAACAAATTATTAGTTCTGTTACTCTGTGTAGCTTTAAAGTACTATAAATTTAACACAATTGGGTACATATTTGATTTTGATTAATGGCTGTAAATAATTTGTACTGTTATTATCAGAATGTTCGTGGTCTTAGGACTAAATGTCTTGAATTACGACTAAATATTTTGACGAACGATTACGACATTATAATTATGACAGAATCATGGCTACACAGTGGAATTTTTGATGGTGAATTGTGCGACGATAGGTATGACGTGTTCAGGGCTGACAGAGATTTGCGTAATAGTGGTAAAAGTACTGGTGGTGGAGTATTAATACTGACACGACGTACACTCGGTGCCATGTATCGTGACCTCGGCGAATGCGGTCTTACTGAGCTATTGTGGATCACTATTCCTTCAAGCGCGTGCGCTTCAAATTCCAACTTACATATTTGTGTGGCATATATTGCCCCTGACCCTCATCAAATGCAATCGGATCTCATTTTTATTAAACAAAAAATTAATAGTATTATCGAGCTTTCACCAAATGATAATTTTGTAATATTAGGAGATTTCAACTTGCCGTTCATTTCTTGGAACCCAAACGGATATACAGCTTTGAAAAAAGGGCCTACTGAGGTACAAGAAGCGAGTATCCAGCTGATGGAAACACTAACATTTCACGGGTTAAGACAATTTAATACTTTAAAAAATCATGCTGGTAACACATTAGATCTTGCATTCTCTAATCTACCTCTGAATATCATCCCTGCGGCTGCGCCGCTACTCAGGGAGGACCACGCACATCCTTCTTTTTGCTTCATAGTTTTGGATTTAAACATTACTCCTCTACGGGAAACAGCTGCGCCGAGGCGAAATTTCAGGAGGGCTGATTATGAAAAAATTAATACATATCTTTTAGAACAGGACTGGAGGTCTCTTTTATGTACAGGCACTGTAGACGAAGCTACAAATACCTTTTATAACATACTAGATAGTTGTGTTCGTTTACATGTGCCTTTTAGTTATAACATAGGGAAGCGATCATATCCTAAATGGTACACACCAGCTTTAATAAAAATAATTAAGGAGAAAAACAATGCTCACACACGTTGGAAAAAATTCAGGAATAGATTAGATTACGATGAGTTTTCGTTACTCCGAGCAAGAGAACACCGAACACTCCCGCTACTCAGGGAGGACCACGCACATCCTTCTTTTTGCTTCATAGTTTTGGATTTAAACATTACTCCTCTACGGGAAACAGCTGCGCCGAGGCGAAATTTCAGGAGGGCTGATTATGAAAAAATTAATACATATCTTTTAGAACAGGACTGGAGGTCTCTTTTATGTACAGGCACTGTAGACGAAGCTACAAATACCTTTTATAACATACTAGATAGTTGTGTTCGTTTACATGTGCCTTTTAGTTATAACATAGGGAAGCGATCATATCCTAAATGGTACACACCTGCTTTAATAAAAATAATTAAGGAGAAAAACAATGCTCACACACGTTGGAAAAAATTCAGGAATAGATTAGATTACGATGAGTTTTCGTTACTCCGAGCAAGAGAACACCGTGTTCAGAGAGAATGCTTTAATAAATTTACGTCAAGTTGTGAAAATAGCATCAAAACACATCCTAAAACATTCTGGACTTTCGTCAAAGCCATTCGGGGTGGGTCAGGTTACCCTAAGAAAATGTCTTTGAAAGATATAGAGTACACCGATGGTATGGACATATGCAATGCTTTCAACTCATTCTTCAAGAGTGTATTTGGTATTCCTAGTAATAACTACATATATCCACATACGGAATCGTTGTGTACTGACACCGTTTCTAATGTACAGACAAACGCTGCAATAATTGAAAAAATGTTGAAAACTTTGGACACGAACAAAGGTGCCGGTAGTGATGGGTTACCTTCTTTTTTTTGGTCACGATGCGCTAAATCACTTGCTCTCCCCTTGACTATTATATTTAATCGCTCTCTACGTGAAGGGATATTTCCGCATCAATGGAAGTGTGCACACATAATCCCTGTACACAAGAAGGGATCACGTACAGAAATAAATAATTATAGAGGCATTTCTATTTTGAACACCGCGGCTAAAATCCTTGAACGAGTAGTATATAACGTAATTTACTCCACGCTTTCACGTGCCTTCCCTGAGCAGCAACATGGTTTTTTACAAAGGCGATCCACCACTACGAACCTGGCAAGTTTTTCTTCTTTTGTCCTTGAAAATATGGATCAAGGTGGGCAGGTTGATGTGATCTACACTGATTTTGAAAAAGCTTTCGATCGTGTGGATCACATGATCCTGCTCAACAAATTACAAATATTAGGGATTCACGGTGACTTGCTCCGATGGACTGAATCATATCTCACAAACCGCTCACAAGCAGTCGTGATAGGTGGTTTCCGTTCGAACTACATAAACATACCTACAGGTGTTCCTCAGGGCTCTCACTTAGGTCCACTTTTTTACAATGCCTACCTATATGACATTGGTTCGTGCATTATACACACAAATTACCTCATGTATGCAGATGATAAGAAGATTTTTTGTAAAATTAACACCATACATGACTGCCTATTGATACAAAAAGACCTGGACCGTTTATTTGAATATTACAAAATAAATAATATAACTGTCAATGCAAGCAAGTGCGAATGTATTAGTTTTACACGGAAATCTAAGCCAATTCTAAATAAATATCACTTTGACGGATTAGAAATCAGCCGAAAAGTAAGTGTTAGGGATTTAGGCGTAATTTTTGATCATAAAATGATACTATCCGAACACATTGATTACGTTATCAGTAAAGCCTATAAAAATCTTGGTTTTGTTCTTCGCATCTGTAAACCATTCTCGAATATTAATACAATTAAAATGGTTTATTTTGCATATGTCAGAAGTGTTTTGGAATATGCTAGTTCAATATGGTCTCCACAGTACAATGTCTACAAAAGCCGCCTTGAGCGTATTCAAAAAATATTTGTTAATCACCTTAACTTTCGCTGTCGGAATAAAATCGATACTTACACAGACAGTTGCACTGAGCACAATCTCTTATCTCTGGAACACAGGCGCATTTTGCTTGACATGGCTTTGTTATATGATATAATAAACAGTAATATTGACTGTCCATATCTTGTCTCAAGAATCACCTTTCGTACTCCAAAATTCCGTACCCGCAATACTACATTATTACAGACTCCCTGGCATCATTCAAACTACTGTCGAAACACTGTTCTTTCGCGGCTTGCTCGTACATATAATGAACAATTTGGACACATTGACCTCTTTGCGAAATCTAAACTTACGTTTAAAGATTACATCAAGAAAACTATTACGAAATAGAGCAGTTGAAGTTAAAATCACATACTATCATATATTCTCTCATCTATTTCTTCTATATGTATTTTTGAGGCTACTAATATAAATATAAGTACTTAAGTTATTTTATTTAATATATATTATAATTAATTATTTGTATTACGTTTATATATTTAAACATTTAATATGTATATATACATAAGTAAATAATATATATGTATGTATATATATATCTTATATGTTTATATATATATATATATATATATATATATATATTTATATATATATAAAGGTAACGTAATATATCATTCTACCTGACTATCTCTCCTGATCTGTAAACTTATGACCACCTTCATTACATTGAATTGCTTATAATTTTGCTTATAATTTATCTATTAGATTGTTCTTTTTTCTTTTCTTCTAACAACAATACACCTACCATCAAACAATATAAGGGAAACCTGTTATTGGCCATACTTTAAGTTTGTTACATTAATGTTAATATTTTCTATATACGCTGTTGGTTTTCTAAATAAATAAATAAATAAATAAATAAATAAATATTATGCTTACTACAAAATTTTAATTAACTAAGCTTTAGTAACTTGAAAGATAAAATAATATGGTAATATGAGGAATATCGAATACCTCATCCGAAACATGTAAAATAAACATCGTATTTCCGATCCTTGACTCGTCTCCCCCTCCGAGTACGTCTTGAACCAACTTCCTATAATTAATTACACTCATTATCATTATTGTTCGGAAGGCAGTTTTGCTTCTATAATGAATTGTTCTCCTCCATCATTAATTAGTTTATTATAATAAGCAACGGAACTGCCTTCGGAGATTAATCAAGTTTATCTGATTGTCGTTGCTTTTAAATACTGCCGATTATCGAATGATCTAGTCTAAACGCAAACAGAATATTTGAACTATTGTTAAAGTCTTATATTTCTTGTATTAATTTTAAATATTAACCAAAATAACCTTCATAGTTCAGTTAGAGAGCGTTAGCTTCAAATTGTACAGTACCTCGACAAATCGATTTCGTGCTTGTTCCGGAACATAACAGTAGAGTGATAGAAGTAGGTACATTGCAAAGTTTTTGGGAGGTTTGGATCATAACTAATAGAATCAGGCGTTACTTTGCGGAAATCCATTATACTCGTATAAATCTTATAGAAAAATTTACTTCGCACGTGCGTGCACGGAGGTGCTCTTCATAATAGGTAAGATACATCATTTTATTTTATAACGCGGATATTTGCGAAGTAAATTTTTCTAAAATAAATTTTTCTAAAAGATTTAGGTTTGGGTCACACAAATAAACAGTAAATGACGATAGTATCGGCATCGTAACAACAAAATGATTTGAGGTTTTTGTCCACATTGGTAGAATTTTTCATCGTATCCAAAATAGTTGTATGTTCTGTGTTATGTGGTACGTGTGCTATGTAAACTGTACGCAGATTGGATCGCTTATGATTAGGATTTATGTACTGTGTTCAATTTTGATACTTGGAAATCTTTGTGTGTTCAAGTTTGATACTTGGAAATCTTTGTGTGTCCAAGTTTGATACTTGGAAATCTTTGTGTGTTCAAGTTTGATACTTGGCAATCTATCTTGTTTGAACGGAATTGTTGTTAGCAATTTCTATTTTTCGAATCTATTTAATAACGCCCATAGTAAAATATAATGTGTTTTAAAAGCTAATAAGAACGTTTTGGTTCTGGACATAACGTATGTATCGAAGATTTCTAGTGGGAAGGAAAATTTGGCGAAAAACAAAAACATCTCGGTGGTTTTTAAATTAAATGTGGTACTTTGATTACAGTTATACTGTACGTAGTGGTAAGTCCCACTGTTAGACCTTATTTCTTATCTGGAAGGGATTTTGCAGCGGGAATGAGTTCGATGCGGTGCTTCATTGCATGTGTGCGTACTTTATATGACCTCGAAATATATTTATTTCTTAGACTTAGACATGCAAGTTCTATAACTATTTACAATCGTTGAGCATGTGGTGAATTAGCACTTTAATTGCAATTTAAAATATTATTGGTGTGTACGTAGCAACACTATTATTAACAAAGTATTTTTACTAATATAATAAGTGCAAAAGTGTTTTTTGTTGTTTTGTCTTTCTTTTACGCAACGACGGGGCAACAGATCGATAGGGTTTTTTTTCACAGAGATTTTTTTTTACAGTTCACCTTATGGTAAGTTGTTACAGTGGCCCATAGATATCTACATCGATGCTCAATGAAGAATCAAAATGCAGATCTTAGATGGATTGTTCGTTTCATATAAAAAGAGGGTCTACTGTTCTCTATACTCACCATATGAAATACAGCAGTGTTAAGCTATTATTTACTCTGGTATTCTGGGAGAGCGCGGTCTTTATCGTGCCAACCCATTCATGCTATAACTAGGAGTATAATATAGCTGCAGCGTGGCTCTACCATATTTAAGATGTGAAAACATGTTAATAGCATTAAGTTGATATAATCTTTGTTGTGTCTGTTTGTGACCGTGTAACTTATGAAGGACTTTACCGATTGAAGTCATATTCATACACTAGTTTATCCACACCCCTGTGTCCGATGCGCGAAGGCCATGGCGCTAGGAAAAACGAACACTTGGAAGCACTAACCTTCCTTACCCCAGGCTGATCTGGTCTACGCCTCCGCCTTCGACCAAGATTCGGCTACGGAGAGTAGGGTGACCGGCGCCTCGCAATACCGACACTCTTCTCCCCCGCAGCGCCACCACCGCCGCATTAACGGCACGGTCAGAGTCGCGGAAAATAGGGCGAGTGGCGCATCGCCATTCCAACACTCCTCTACCTCCACGACTCCATATCAGCGTTAGCGGTAGGCGGAGAGGGCACCCCTCTCGATGCAGCCCACCAACACATCCGAAGTGGGCTCGCCAAGCCCATACGGAGTGACCACCTCGAGCAGGCCCTACATCTCGGGCCAGCTTTGTGGGTTCCTCTTAATTCACTGGGTGATCAAGCTACGACTACTAAGCCCCTCCGCCACGAAAAGGCGTATCCGTTTGGGGGGTACCGGTTTGTCAGACCCACACACCGCTGAAGCCGCGAATAAAGCTAGTAACATATATATTAACAATAAATTTTATTTTCTTGCGTTTTCACGAGGAACACAAAAAGAGTTAATGATATTTGTACTTATGGTGGTAAAACAAGTCTTTACAAACAACTTTTTATCGACTATTCCGCGTTTAATGAGTTAACAAATTGGGTGGCCCGTCGATCCTTAAAGACATCGCTAAATATTTGTTGCATGAACAAAAACTGAATTATGAAAAGCCTCTTGCTCTTTTGGTACTTGTGTTGCGTATTTTCCCTTAACATTCGATTGATAAAAAGCATCTTGAAATTCAATCAATTTATTTTATAACCAAGTTTAAAACAAACATGGAACCGATATTGTATGTGATTCGATGTTACCATAATTAGATACGTTTTAGTACTAAACGATAAAACTAAATAGCTTTTATTTTTGACATAAACAATTATAATTTCGTGTTATCATCACCATCATTGTAATATTAATAATCTAAATTTTAGATGATAAATATAAGTAAACGTTTTTAATTTCTCATGAATATGCAATTTTGATACTGTACTAGTAAATTTTAGGTTATTCAACTTTTCTCTCAACTGTGTTAGCTGAGGATGCTTATATATGAGGGTGAACACATTGCATGTTTCTTACAATGCTTGTATCTTGTTCTTAGGTTTTTTTGAATCATCTGTCAGTGACCCTTATAAATAAATAAATAAATAAATTGTAGCTCTTCAGAAGTCCCCTACCGAACATAGTTCTCCACTAAGGAATGCTACAAAGCACCACAGTAACAAAAATATTTTTATTTGTATATTGTGAAAACACGCTCCCGAGGTCGTAAGTCACTGGCACCCATCAACTTTCAGCATACTTTACCAGGTTGTATTTCCATTTAGTAGTAGGCTGCCATCTAAGAACTTTTCTTCCGCATGCTAATTGTCATCTCAGCTTTGTTTAGTTTAGTTATTTCGTCCACCAAATAGTATTTTTTAATCAATGTAAATTTGTATGGTAGCTCTACGTACAGATTTGTACCGCTTCTCTCACTTTACATTGTACATATTTCAGGAAAATAGATTCGTTCTTTAGCGCGTTCTAAGTTCAGGTCTATATGTAGCAGTGGATTTTAACTGCCGATAACGTATTGTACTTTTAGTA
Source organism: Parnassius mnemosyne (assembly GCA_963668995.1). NCBI lineage: Eukaryota > Metazoa > Arthropoda > Insecta > Lepidoptera > Papilionidae > Parnassius > Parnassius mnemosyne. Next base: position 13,779,386 of record CAVLGL010000013.1, on the reverse strand, counting down.
TCAATCTATTTAAACAGGATTTTAAGCATTATTCGGACAGTGGTATCAGTAAGGGCTGCCATTAACGTAACAAGATCAATTTTGTTTCGATTGTGTATTTGGGTTAAGGTGACTTTTGTAAAAGCAGCTTTCCCGTCTCACCGGGTGCGTCTAAAAACGGTAGTCCCATTGGTCATTATTTTCGTTATGACACTAATATAAGCTGTTACACATTTAAACGTTTTGCACTCGGACTCTCCCCTCTGGTCCAAACCGTGATAGATCAGGGGCTTAGCGCTCGCTTTAAATTTCACAGTACGCGAGCAACCCGGGTTCAATTCCCGCCGGCACCAATTAAATAGTTAATTGCAATTTTAAGTGCTGATTTCTCACGTACTCGGTGGTGAAGGAAAACATCGTGAGAAAACCTGCATGTCTGAGAAATGAGAAAAAAATATTTCGAAAACATGTGAAATTCGCCAACACGCATTGGGGCAGCGCGGCTGACATTTCCTTGCCCTGAAACCCTCTCAGAAATGAGAGGAGGCCTGTGCTCAGGAGTGAAACGTATATATATATGTTCTAATTTTAACTTTAACTGGTCAAAAAATTGTGAGAGAGGAGAGGGTTATTCCAGTGAATTTTTAGGATAGTCAATAAACATCGATTCTTACAATCTGCGGTTCATTTCGCCGGTGTTATTGTTGAGTTATAAAATCCTTAAAATACCGAATTGTTTCTTATAAGTACTTCAAATCTGTAAGAAAAAAAATTAAACAATACGAGCGAACGTCTTTGTAATAAAGGCATAAATTTAATGGTTTTGAGAATTAATATTGTAGTTTTGATATTATCTCCGAAATAAGCTTATCTATACAAATAAATAAAATTGAAGTGTCTGTAATGTCAAAATACCAGAATTTTACTAAATGCATATGAAAGTATATACGGTACTTATAACAAAAACACAATTTTTTAAATTTTTTCTGTCTGTCGGTCTGTATGTCTGTCTGTCTGTCTGTTTGTTCCGGCTAATCTCCGAAACGGCTGGACCATTTCGACGGGACTTTCACTGGCAGATAGCTGATGTTATAAGGAGTAACTTAGGCTACTTTTATTCTGAAAAAAGAATTAGGGTTCCGCGCAACATAATTAAAACCCTAAATAACACGCGGGCGAAGTCACGGAGAACAGCTAGTACTTTATATAAATGATGACGACGCTCTGAAAAAGCTGCAGTCTGTGTACATCTTCAGGATCACCTCCGTCGTTACATTCAATTTGACTACAGATCTTTCAAAAGAAAACCGATGGCTTAGCTTTCCATTGACTCCCGTCGAGTTGGGGGTTGATACGTTACACTATTATAAGCACACAAACAAAGTTACAACACGCGGAAACGCGTAATTATTGAGAAAAAAGTTATTGAAAATCAATTATTCTTGCATTTTTTATATCTAATCCTACCATAAAACTGACGCCATTATGTAATGTCATTGTCGTCAGTAGGGATGTCGATACTTTCCGAAAAAGGTCAATTTTTAAATCGATTCAAATGGTAAGCTGATGTATCGATTCACAAAAAATCAATTTCTAAAATATCAATATTTTTTTATGTTTGCATTTATAATGTAAATATAATTCCATTTTATGAAAAACAAGAAAGATACCATAATAAATGATCTCTTATTGAAATTTTATTTTATTTTAACAGTACCAATTAGGGCAGATAACAAATAAAATAGGTTAGGTTAAACTTATGTCAAAGAACCGAATTGATTGACCCCGACTCCACCTGGTACGAGTCTGTCCTACCCCTAGAGTGGTTTTAAAGCGCCGGAGACGTAGCAGTCTCTAAATAGATACAGAAATCCTTTTGAATCAGTCCCCCTATATTTTATGATGAAAGGGATTTTTTTCTCATAAAATGGATTTATATATACATCATAAATGCAAACATGAAAAAATATAGATATTTTAAATACATCAATACATCAGCTTATAATTCGAATCTATTTAAAAAATCGATCTTTTTCGGAAAGAATCCACATCCCTAATGACAATAACAATTAAAAATTGCGTCAGTTTTATTGTAGGATTAGACATAAACAATGCAAGAATAATTGATTGTCAATAACTTATTTCTCAAAAATTACGCGCTTCCGCATGTTGTAACTTTGTGTGTTTTTTTTATAGGATCGGGTGACAAACGAGCACACAGTCCACCTGATGGTAAGTGGTTACTGTGACCCATAGACATCTACATCTATTCTCAATAAAGACTCTAGATGCAGATGCGTTGTCAACCGTGAGGACTAAGATGGAATGCCTCTTTGCCAGTAAAAAGGGTTTCCGGTTCTCTACACTCACCATACGAGACACAGCAGCGTCAAGCTGCTATTTTACGATGATTTTCTGTGAGAGCGTGGTCCTTCCCCGTTCGAGCCGACCCATTCATGCTACAACCACAACATAGCTGCAGCATGGCTCTACCACGTAGTGTGCTTATAATAGTGTAACTTTTCTGTAAAAATACGTATCAACACCCAACTCGACGGGAGTCAATGGAAAATCGTACCAAACTGATTCCTACCAAGGCAAATTCGTGAGGCGATTGCAATTATTAAATAAAATAAAGCATAATTTTAACAGAGAAAATGGCCGAGTGCTAGTATCTTGATCATATTATTTTATTATTTTTCAATTTATCACTTTCATTTAAATTCAAATACAACTACTTAACCTTATAAATTCACTCAACATATATTTTCAAACCATTAAGGCATATAATCGTAGTAATCACAAGAGACATTAACATAAATGTAATTTGAATTACGCTTGCAATGAAAATAATAATTGGGCTAACTACAAAAATATGTTATCAATACACGAACACTTAATAAACATTCATTACAAATTAACCGAGAGCTGTTTGGATCATTTTACGTTAGAACTAAAAGAAAATCAAATTATCACTTAAAACAAGAACTACTGAAAACTAATTACTACAGAATATTTATTAAAATAAGTACAATAAAGCAAAAAAGCAGTAAAAGTTAAAAACATGTACCATTATTTTTCCTATAATGATTTCTCATATTTAGGCGAATACTACATATTTAAATAAAACTAGTTTTTAGGATTTTATCGCGTATATTACTAAAAATTATTAATTTTTTATCTGGAGGTAGCCGTGGTTAACTATGACATTGGGACGTCAAACAGCTCAGAATTTACTAGAATATGTGGGATACTTTTAAGTTTTTTCTCCAAACCTTCATTGTAAAAAAACTGTTATTGTTAAAGAGATCTTTTGATATTTTTTCTAAAACTGAATCCAAACCACTGTCAGATTTCAAGGTACTCTAAGTGCGTAGATTAGGCCAGAAATAATTATTTAAAGCTGAAGATAGTGCGGCTTAACTCAGGGTGTTGAACACCTCGGTATCCCTGTAATCAGGAAGCCGCACAGCAACGGCACTTAAAATTTCTGAAATTTAATAAATGTTACAAATCAACCTACCCTATAAATTCGTCAAGTTTTCTTAAATCCGTAAAATTTAGTTCTTATTTTTTTATTCAACCTCTTTCCACCACTGACATAGAAATGAGAAGAGAAATTTAATTGCATTCGTTAAATTTATCATGAAGTAATGCATCATAAAAATTATAGAAAAATACCTACATTTATTTCCATTACTACTAAAGTAAAGTTTTTTACGAAATTAACGATTATTATTCTGTGCGGTGAGCACAGTATCACACATTTTTTTCTGTACCATATCTAAAATTAATGGATGTACCATGTCTAATGCTACGATGGGAACGGCTGGATTTTTAATACTTGATTAGTGATCATTTGTATAGCAACATTCAAAATAAAACGATCTCTAGGTAATTAACAGATTAAATAAAAAAACAATAATTATCGCATCGCCACGATCTATTATAGTACACTTGTATTTTATGCATGTAATAAACAATTTTTATGGACTAAGTCAATTAACTATTTTGTACGGAAATCATCAAATTATTAAAACTTTCGTCAAATAGCGTAAAAAGAACCTATTAACATCTCGCCACAAAAGTATTCTAGTTCTACTCAATTAAATGAAATGCCTAGAAAATATACTGGATACTAGAAACCTTTTGAACGTGACAGACAAAATACCCAGTAAATACAATTGTTGTACTAACTTATTGCTGTTTTTGTTTTTTAAATAAAACTAGTTTTATGGATTTTATCGCGTATATTAACTTATTTTATATTCCCGACGTTTCAAGCACTTTACAGCACCCATGGTCACGGGGGGAACTGAGTTGTCTAATGTCCCAATTTTATAGTTAACCACGGCTGCGTCTAGATTAAAATTATAAATTTTTGTTCCGATCTACGCAGTATGAGCTTACAGTATCTTGAAGTCTTGCAGTTGTATTCTTAGGTTGGGATTTAATTTTATTAATTATTAACTTTTTAACCGCGGCTTCGCTCTCGTGGTCTTCAATTTAGATTAAACAAATTAAATGCTATTCCGTGCCAAATTTAGCAAAATTCGATCACTTTCAGAGTCACTTCGGTGTCTGTGTGTCTATGTCAGTTTGTCAAAGAATTTTTTTGAATTCCCTAAGACTAAGTGAATAAATAAGATTTTCAGAGGAGTTTTGGCGGGAACTTGACCGTCGGCGGTTTGCTGCTCCTGTATTTTTGTTTAAATAATGGTTTGAAGTGGAATTTGATATGTAAAAGTGATGCGATTTTATGTATTAAATGTCTACGTATGTGAACTATTAGTGGAAACGGTGAAACAAGTGCTCTAATGGTGATGTGATTCTCAAGATAAGGTGTCTGCTTAGGCGCCTTGAGATACCATCGCCAACTGTCTGCTGGCTCAAGTTGCCGTCAAAATCTCCCAAGGACTTCACAATGTGACGCATCAACATATTGTGAAGCAGTGTACTATGAAGGATACATTTGTACTATGAAGGATAATTATACATTGAAAAATGGAAGACATGGCTGACGCACAAACCGTGCAGGCCAAGAAATGGAAGAAAAAAAAAAAGATTTTCAGAATTGCAATAACATCATATGTCTAGAAACATCTACAATTTTTATATTGGACGTGTCTTCCGATGTCTCCATAAGAATGATAAATTGTCTTGGAATCAAAATGTACTGTTATTATTTACTTTTTATATTCATTCATAATTAAATTTAATTAAGTTTTAACAAAATAATGATGATTTCATGGTCTTATATGCGATATTTGATTCATATCATTGTTCCCATTTAAATTGATTGGCACTATAAAATAAATTCTAATATTTTTTCTACGTTCCAGTAAACTTCAAAATTTCATAAATGCAGTTCTATAATGATGAATATTACACATGTAATAAAACAAATTTTAATAAATCACGTTAAATTTTAACTTTTATTTAAGTGAGTTGTACAAAACACATCTTTGGAAGAAACTATTATTACTCTACTAATTTAACAGTGGTAGAGCCACGCGGCATCTTTTGCTGTCGCACGGATGGGCCGGCTCGAACCGGGGTGGTACCACGACCTCACAGAAAACCAGCGTGAAGTAGCGGTTTACCTCTGCGTTTCGCTTGTTGAGTGCAGGTGGCCGGAGGCCCTTTTTACTGGAAATGAGGCATTCCATCTTAGTCCTCACGGGTGACAACGCATCTACATTTTGATTTGTAATAGAGGATAGATGTAGATGTCTATGGGCCGCAGCAACCACTTACCATCAGGTGGACTGTGTGTTCGTTTGTCACTCTTATCCTATGAAAAAAAAAATTCCATAAAAATTTGCGTAAAAGAATGTATCGCTGATGCGTAGCACCGACGCTCCGAGAAGTCTGAAGTATGTGGACATGTTCAGTATCGTCCCAACCATTATATCAGATCTGATACACAACAAATCCTCACAATAGAACACCGATTCCTACCAAGGATAATTCGCGAGGCTATTGAAATTAAAAACATTCTAACTTCAATAGAGAAGATGGCTGGGTGCTACCACCTAATTGGGATCCCATAATTATAAAATTAAATCCAAACCCAAGCGTACTACTGCAGACTTCAAGATAATGTAAGCTCGTCCTGCGTAGATCGGACCAAAGATTATTAGTTTATAGTTGATTGTAGTCTCCGTAAACTATGACATCCGGACGTTAAACAACTTATAAACGGCAGTAGAAAAAGTAGGAGTTGTGGCGGTGAAAGAGAATGCGCCACCTCCTATCGCCCCGTCGTAAAAGGCGATATAGGAAAACAAATAGGAAAAGGGCAGTATCATCTTCCTGACAACAGATCAAAATAATAATAGCTGCGTTTGCCAACCCAGCTACCAAGCCTGGCAACTTGAGCAAATATCCAGCTACTTGACAATTTATGAGGGAGGCCTATGTTCATTTCAGTGGACTTTTAATAGGCTGACGATAATGGGTTCTAGTCATCCGATTTCATTAGTGTGGGCGGGGCTTAAACAAGGTTGCTCACGTTTTGTAAAAATTACAGCGAGCGCCTATGAACCCTGATTTTAAATGTGATTTTACTACGTACAAGTTGTGAGGAATAACCGCTGTGCTCAAGCGTACACTAATAGCAGGTCACGTAACAACATCAGTTAGCATTCGAATGATTTTGCCTTGCGGATATCGTTAATAATATCGACTTCCAAAAGTTTCTCTAATTTTAAATTTAAATTCTTTAACATTTTGATCCTGTTGTAGCGAAGTAAAACGAAGCGTCAATCCACTACACCTGTTCGGGAGCTAGTTAATTTTTAGAAGCGACCCAGACTAGATATACGGCAGACGCTGTTTTAATACGTTCCCTATTACGTGTTATCATCGAAAGTGAATGCTATACTCTATAGCAATTTTATCGTATCGAATCGTGTGATGACGTAGTATAGAATACATCACTGCATTTCGTTCCGTAGTTTCCATAAAAGGCGACCATGGGAAATTCCACAAAGATGTAACGGCTTCTAATAGATGGTGGGATAATAGTTTCGTTTATGCCAATCGTAAAATATCCAGTATGGCAACGAGGTGCAGCGACAATGTTCTTGTTTGAAAAGCGATCAAACGAGTATGCGGCGCAACTGATGATAAGTGTCTCCGTCGGCTATAAGCAACTGCAACAATAGGGAAATATGCAGATGCACTGCCGTTAAAAAAATAAGCGAGTTAGTCCGTAAGTCGTATCGATCCGGAAAAATGGATTCCAGACGTCGTACGAGGTGCGAGATGTCGAAGACTACAAACGTTAATTGTGCTAAGGCGAGCGTGATAGTGAAGACTAATGCAATAGCTGCCACTTATAACAGTCAGGTTGGCAGCAGCAGTCTTTTTCCTGTTTAATTTTTCTTTTTCTGCTCTTACGACACCACGGGATGATAATGACTAGTCTTTTCTTGTTTAACCTTTCTTTCATTGGTATGTTCCATTCAGATTCCAATTATTAAAAGTAATAATGTCGCAGTCTTTTAGAAAAATCTAAAGTCTTTTTTCTTTTTATTACCGTTGTTGGTGTTTGGTATTACATCGTTATATCTTAGCAAATCCAGTAATGTTAATTTTTAATAATTATTTATTAAAGAGTATAGACAGTAATGTCTTGATATACCTACATAGTTACAAAAGAATAAAAATCATACTACAATATTTCTAATTTTTATATTTAACGAAATTGTTATCCATAGTTTATTGTGTTTAAATAATAGACACGTATTACGAACCAGCTAATCAATTATTTACCGATTCTGAAACTTTCGGCCGCTCAACTTAGCCAGATTTAAAATTGTTACATCATTCAAATATTTAGATACACAGCTACAAAGTTCTTTTGTTAAATTTAATTATACTTAAATCATATAATAACATGTTGTTCTGAATTTGAATCAGACGACTTATAATTTTAAACAGCTTTGTTTTTTTATTAATTCATTGACATTGTACACGTTCGGGTATCATTTGATGATATTATTAAATTGAACTAATTTTACGGATTTTATCGCTCGCTTTTACTTTAACTTTTTAATTCCCGACGTTTTGGGTGCTTTACAACACCCATGGTCATTGGGGGGGGGGGGGGGGGGGATGAGGTGTTTGACGTCCCGATGTCATAGTTAGCCCGGCTACTTTCAATTTTTGAATATAATGTAATGGCGGGGTTGATCTTGAATACGTTCACAGTAAAGGTTCATTTAATGTGTAATGTGCGTCTAAATATAAGAATTCGATATTATTATTATTATTATGTATCATATGATTATATTTATTAAAATTATCATCAGCGGTAGATTCATTGCAGTATAGAAATCCCATTCTATATTCAGTGTTAGTCAGTTTTATTAGGTACGACTTCCCTTTTGCGCAGGAGTCCGTCTGGGGAGGTACCACTCTCTTACCTATTTCTGTCTCCAAGCAGCAGTGCTTCCATGCTGTGTTTCATTATTAAGGTTATGAAGAGCCAGTAAAATTAAATAATGTGCGGAATTACAAGTCATCAGAGGTGACACTTGTTTTGTTTGAAGTTAACTTATGTGGTAGAGCCACGCTGCAACTATATTATGGTTGTAGCACGAATGTGATAGCACCGCGCTCTCGCAGTATACCAGCGTAAAATAGCAGCTTAATGCTGCTGTGTTTCGTATGGTGAGTGTAGAGAACCGGAGACCCTTTTTTCTGGAAATGATGCATTCCATCTCAGTCCTCAGCGGTGACAACGCATCTGCATTTTGATTCTTAATTGAAGATAAATATAGATGTCTATGGGCCACATCACCCACTTAACATCAGGTGGACTGTGTGGTCGTTTGTCACGTTGAAGTAGCCACATACCACGATCAGATGGATAATAAAACGTATATATTATTAATTAAAAAAGTATATTAATGATCATAGGTCTTTGCCGAATAGTTACCTTAATCTTCAAGTTGGACTTGCTTTTTATTACCGACTTGCGTAATTACCTCATACATAAATTTCAGAATGCAAATACAGGAAGTTGATGTATGCAGGTGTATGTTCATCAGTGGATTTATGATGATGATGATGAAGTACAGCGTAAAGTGATCCTTACAAAACGAGACGGAGTAAAAACCTCATTAGTTATGCTATTAGTCTGTAGATGCAAGCTAGTTGCCCCGCATTGTCTTTGGTCTACGTTCAGCGGTATGGACGTCTCTAAATTATTTCTAAATTCTTTAAAATTCTGGAATTTCCACATATTTCCTGTAAGCCATCATGGATAACGAAGAGTTCCCTTACCTTGTGGTTTGTACACAATAAAATTAAATTTTGGAAAACGGAAATCGTAAATCTGAATATATATCCCTTATTTGCTATTTTTATGGTAACTTTTACACGAGGTGCGTAAATTTTATTGAGTTACTTGATTTACTCTGAGCGCCAAATTTTATTTATAAAATGAAGCATGAAATATTTTAAATAAATATGACGCTCATATTTTTTTACCCTCTATAAACGCGCACACAGTCCACGTTATCGTAAGAGGGTGCTATGGCCCATAGAAACCTACCTTGATTAAGAATCAAAATGCATTTTGTTTAAACTGGCGTAACAAATGAATTAAATGTTCACCTAATGGTGACTACTGTATTTTATACGTGGTAGAGCCATGCTGCAGCTATATTATACGTGGTAGAGCCATGCTGCAGCTATATTAGTAATATAGTTGTAGCACGAATGGGTCGGCTCGACCGGGGAAGGACCACGCCCTCACAGAAAACTAGCGTAAAATAGCAGCTTAACGCTGCTGTGTTGCGTATGGTGAGTGTAGAGAACCGGAGACCCCTTTTACTGGCAAAGAGGCATTTCATCTTAGTCCTCACGGGTGACAACGCATCTGCATCTTGAGTCTTTATTGAGGATAGATGTAGATGTCTATGGGTCACAATAACCACTTACCATGAGATGGACTGTGTGCTCGTTTGTCACCCTATCATATAAAATAAAAAAATAAAAATAATACTGTAACATAAAAAAAAACATAAACACCCACGCCTGTTACCCAGAGGGGTAGGCAGAGACTGTGGACTTCCATTTGGCACGATCCTGACATACCTCTCTCGCTTCCACCACATCCATATACCTACGCATACACGCTCGTCGGTTAAAGGTACTCTTGATTTGGCCCATTTTCAGTATATCGCCAATTTGGTCGATAAACTTTCGCCTAGGGCGTCCCTTCCCGACTCCGCCGTTCATCTCTGCAACATAAATTTGCTTCGTCACTCTTTCCTCGTTCATTCTTTCTGCATGACCAAAACACCGAAGCATTCCTTTCTTAATCCTGGTCACAACATCATCTTGCAAACCACACTCTTCTCTTATCTGTATCTGTACTGTAGTCCATGGATATTGGATATCTGCAACTAACTTTAAACAAAGAACGTTACAGATGCTTTGTCACCTCTTAGGACTAAAATGGAATGCCTCACTGCCTACAATTATACTGGTTCTATATGTCCTTCACAGCAGTGCAGGTACTGAAATTTGGCGGCAAAAATAGTTAAGAGCGTAGTAACTACTCACATGGACTCCTATTAAGTTTTTATTTAATAGAATAAGGGTAACAAATGAGCACACAGTCAGAAGGTAAGTAGATGCTGTGGCCCATAGACATGTACATTTATCCTCGATTAAGAATGAAAATACAGATGCATTGACACTCCTGAGGCATATGATAGAATGAATCGTTTTCATTAATAAATTAATAGTTTAAAAAACACTAGAAAAACACGCTTTTATAAATGCACGTAATGTTTGTCGTGCATTTATAAAAGCATGTTTTTCTAGAGTTTTTAAAACTATTAATTTATTTTATACTTTTTGGTCTTTGATAACGAAATATTTTTAATATTTATACATTTATTTTAAGTACCTAGGTGAACGTTTCTCACCTTGGCTTGTGTGGGAACTTTTACACTCAATATTTACAGGTGACGCTAGTGACATGATATTATTAACCACCCTCATGGCATTCAGTCCTCGGCACGTTTCTCACCTTGGCTTATGTGGAATCTTTAACAACCTGCTACTCTATTTACACGTCAATATATATCTTATATAGATATATCAATATTATTCTATTTACACTCTCCATCTACAGGTCTATATACATTTTATACAAGCATCTATGTCACCTATGTCAATATTTACACTATTCAATAAATAATAGGTTTGTTTATAACCTTGAAACCTGATCGTGTTCAAAGTCCAATACGTGGCCTTTCTCACAAGTGCAAACACGACTATGATACGATATTCCATCATGGAATGCCAGTGCCTATCTTCCGGCTTCATCATCAGACCTTGAAACCTAATTGTGGTCAAAGTTCATTACAAGATTTTAAAAAAAAATCCAAAACAGCTATGATACGATTTTCCATCGAAGTTCCAGTTCATATCTTCCGGCTCCATCATCAGATCATTTTGACAGTACCATATTAATGTAATGTCATCAGAACTACATACAGCTGCCAATTTTTATTACGCTACGACCTTTGGAAGATGGTTAAATTAGTTACCTTAGATTCCATTACATAGTTAGTTACATAATAAAAGCGTTTTAAAAAGGGTCTCCGGTTCTCTGCACTTATCATCTACATATATATATATATATATATATATATATATATATATATATATATATATATATATATATATATATATATTATTAATATAATAAAGCGGAAGAGTTTTTTTGTTTTTTGTTTGTTTAAACGCGCTAATCTCTGGAACTACCAGTCCGATTTGAAAAATTCTTTTTGTATACTATAGCCAGATTCATGTGGAATAGTATAGGCTATCTAGCATTAAGCTATATTACTCAGCTAGCCTTAAATTGGGATATTTGTTAAGCAAGTCAGAAGAAAAAGCACTCCCGAAATGATTTATCCGCGTACGCTGGTGTTATCGTTAGGAATACGTAAATACAATGTTCTAGAAAAATATAGACCTTTACTCCCTCTAAAAAAAAGTCCGCGATACCATATGTCTGCTATCCATTTTTTTCCTAATATGTTGTTAATTACTTTATTTTTGTTTGTAAAATTAATGTTATTTGTAATATTAAAAAAATGTATTGTAAAAACAAGTTGCAGCAATAAATAAATATGTCCTTTCTTTCTTTCTTACCTTATGCTGGTATTCTGGGGGAGAGTTGTTCTTCCCCAGTCGACCAGATCCATTCAATCCAAAATAATAATGGCTTACCCAGTAACTGAAATAGAACATAATTATTATTTACCAAAAAATTAATGATTTATAAAAAGTTGTTAACTTTTAACATAATAATTTTTAAATTGAGTGAATGCTGACGGGAGAATTGGTTGTGAAAATAATTAGGTCAAATTTTGCAAATAAAATACAAGTGATATTATAATAAAATAAAAGTTTTACTCGTATACGTGGTAGAGCCATGCTGCAGCTATATTAGTAGTATATATAGTTGTAGCACGAATGGGTCGACTCGACCGGGGAAGGACCACGCTCTCACAGAATACCAGCGTAAATGAACAGCTTAACGCTGCTGTATTTCGTATGGTGAGTGTAGAGAACCGCAAACACTTTTTTACTGGAAACGAGGCTTCCATCTTAGTCCTCACGGGTGGCAACGCATCTGCATTTTGATTCGCAAACGCGGATAAATGTAGATTTCTATGGGCCACAGCAACCACTTACCATCAGGTGGCCTGTGTGCTCGCTTGTCACCCTATTCTATAAAAAAGTTAATAAAATAAAGTTCCGACCTATGTATTTTTAGGTTTGGCACAAAGCGCTTCTTACGAACCTTCCTTCCTATGGGATTTTCGAGAAATTGTGCGATTGGATCACCAGTTTTCGTGCAGATCGGAGCATCAAGGTCGTAGTAGATGGTGCATGCTCCGATTACAATTACTGGTGTTCCACAAGGCTGCGTGCTATCGCCAACGTTGTTTTTTCTGCATATCAATGTAATGTTGCCCGGTATCATTCATTGCTATGCGGATGACAGTACTGGTGATGCTTTATACACCGGCCGTGCCAATATTTCTCGTGAAAATGTCGTCGAGTACCGGGACAAACTTGTGTCTGAAGTTGATACTTTGTTGAACAAAGTCTCGGACTGGGGCGACTAAATCTAGTCCAGTTCATTCCCCAGAAGTCACAAGTATACCGCTAAAAAGAACGCCTACGTCGTATCTCCTCAGTTTAAAGGCACTCCCCTTGTTGCCTCAGCCAGTATCGGAATCCTCGATGTCTACATATCGAGCGATGTGCAGTTTCGTGGTCACTTGGACGAGAAGGCCAAATTGGCCTCTAAAAATCTTGGCGTGCTCAGCAGAGCGGGACAGTATTTCATGCCGGCACACCGCTTACAACTTTTCAAGGCCCAGTTTCGCCGCACATGGAATATAATATCTCTGGGCTGATGCTCCCTAGTGCCAGCTCCTTCCATTTGATCGCATCCAGCGCAGAGCTGTTTTAATCGTCGGTCGAACTCTTTCCGATCGGCTTGACTCACTGGCACTGTGAAGAGATGTTGCATCTCTTTGCGTATTTTATCGCATTTACCACGGGGAGTGCTCTGAGGAATTGTTCGCACTAATTCCAGCCGCACAATTTCACCGTCACACATCGTGGCAAAACTCGCGATACTATTCGTACCATCTGGATGACTGGCGGTCCATCACTCTACGATTTAAAAGAAGTTTTCTTCCTCGCACAACTTTCTTGTGAGAGATTCACCAGAGATTTTTCCGGACCGATACTATTTAGGAACCTTCAAGAAAAGAGCGTACTCCTTTTTAAAAGGCCAGCAACGCATCTGCAGTTCCCCTGGTGTTGCAGTTGTTCATGGGCGGCGGTAATCACTTACCATCAGGTGAGCCGTATGCTCGTTTGTATATAAAAATATCCCCTCTCCTATATAAAAAAAATGTATGTTCCACTCTAGACATAGGCCTTCAATCGTTGCGGAGAGGGTTTTAGGGCAAGGAAGTATATAGTTTTCGATTCTTTTTTTGAGAGATGTAGCTTTCCTCCTGTAGTTTTTTTTCTCCGCTGAGCATGTGGTAAATTAGCACTTAAAATAGTAATTACCAAATTCATTGCTGTCAGCGGGTTCAAGCACGGATTGTGATTGTAAAGTTGACTTGCCCCTTGCCAAACACGAGACGTGAGGGGACGTCTCTAAATGAGAATAATTTCGTCAAATTGAATTAATTTTATAATTTCACATATTATAATGGTAAGTAAACGGTACTCTATAAACCTTTAAACTGTTGTGTTGTTACCTAGTAAAAATTTAGAGTGTACCTATGTATGTTACTATACTTTTTTACTTCAAATCAAGGTATGCCGACCAAATACGGAAAATAAAAAGGTGATGCACCGGCAGTGTGTATCGCATTTACACGAATCATTTCGAGTCAATTTCGCTTAACAATATAACTATTAGATCTACACACTTGTAATTTGGATGTACCACTATAATAACAAGAATAATATAATAAAAAAAGACCACTTTAGTATCAAAAATATTTAATGTCATGAATAGGTTTTCTATAATATTTTTGAGGTTATGTTTAAAAAGTATTGTTTTTATCACTTACTGTATCACTGATTCGAGCATTTGTAACTTTAGATTTGGCATCACGATAGATTACATTGTAAGCGTTTACAAAGAATAAAAATCATAAAACTATAAATTATTGGTATTTGATGCCGACATTTTATTCTTATACTCGTATAGTTTAAATTAAAAATAGAAAACAGTAAAGTATAAATTCAAGAAAAATCGTAATATTTACATCAACTAGTTTATATTTTTTTTTAATTTACCGGTGTCCCACTAAAAATATAAATTTGATAATTTAAAATTAAAAATTTTGTACAACCGACTTCAATGATGATGAAATGATTAAGAATAACTCAAAAACTGTTGGTCAAACCTTGATCAAATGTTTATGGGACTACATGTGAAACACCAGCTCTGAAATAAAAAATCATCGAAATCAGTTCACACAGAAGAAAGCTAAGAGATTACACATAAAATAAATAAAAAAAGCATACATTCGAATTGAGAACCGTCTCTTTTTTGAAGACGGTAGAAGCCAAATTCGCTACAAATGACGCTCGGGGTTATCCAGGTGTTACAACGCAGTATTGTTCCTGACTTAAAACTCCAAAGTGGCACATCTTCTGTTTATTCATCGTCATCATCATCATCATGAAAGAAAGACGACGTAGAAATTTGTCAAATGTTATTTTTTAAACCTACTATATCTACTTCCTTTACGAAATGAAGTTCCTCTAATCGAAAAAGAAACGACTCTGCAAGTATCCCATTTTTATTTTTTAAAGTAAATATTACATAATATTTTTATATATTATTCCAATACAGTCAATAAAAGTCCACTGCTGAACATAGGACTCTCCTATTGCGTCATAGGGAGAATTTTGCCATAGTTGCCACACTTGTCGTTCGGGTCGGCAACCGCAGTTTTTTATTATTTTCAGTTGTTATCATTAAGATGCTGTTGCCCATCAGGACGATATAGAGCAATAGACTTTATTACACCGCCAATACGGTTTAATCTTGATATATACAGAATAGAAAACCTCAACAGTCCCATCGGTAATTGAAGTATGTTCTATGATGTACTCAAAATAAGACAATTAATATTTTGGAGTAGAATTCATTAACAAGCAGCACCTGTGTGACGCATGTAGACATAGCTCCTGAGATGTGTCTCCGAAAAACGCAAAAGTTAACAAAGTTTACTGAATATATTTATAATTTCCTATGGGACCGCTTACAATTCTCTCCTAAAAACTCATCCTCATAGCTACATAATATTTTTTATATTCATACTACCAATAGTTAAGTCTATTCTATTAAATTAATTTCTATATACTTGTATTCAAGGAATAGAAAGAAGAAGAATGAAACAGATTTTATTTGACACGTGCAGCACACTCAAGCGGATTACATAAAACACATAACATTTAAGTAGTCATAGAAACAAACAAAAAAAAAACAAAAAAAAATTATACATAGAAATCATGAAACAGGACATTAACTCCTTGTTTATAGATATGGTAAAATTAAACAAAAAAGCAGACAATAATATTGAAAAAATAATAATAATAAAGAACTAGAGAATAAGGAGTAAAGCATAAGGTGTATTATAAAGATAATTCACCCGTTAATGCTGCTCTGCTCCATATATATATATTATAATATATAAATTCTTAATACTGTAAGAGGTTGCATTGAAATTCACTCAGGAACGTAATTAAGTTTAAGTTACAAGCAAATACACAAACCAGCTGCAGTACACCGCTTCAATACATAATTTCAATAAATAATATATACATACTCAAATATACACACATATACATACATACATACACACACATATATATATACCTACATATATATATACACATACACATACACATATGTATGTACGTATATATACATAAATATAAACAAGCACATATAGGATACGTGTAAATGCTTCAATAATTCTCGCCCGACTCTACCTTAAGCAGTAACGATATGTTTTAGTTGTGTAACGCATTACAAAACGCTTATTTTCTACATTTGGTAAAAAAATATTTTTCAGTCCACTGCCTTTTTTTTTAGATAAAACACTTGTGTCGACCTACCGAATGTGCGTAGTGTAATGCCTGCGACAGGAGCACTGCTCTCCCGTAGGAATAGCGTTCATATACCCATTTAAATGGAAGGGTACGCTACACTATTACAGCTGCAGAACGAATGGGACGTTTCGATTGCGGAAGGGCCTCGCTCGCATAGAATACTAGCGTAAAATATCAACATAATTCTATTGTATCTGTGGAGAGTGACGAGAACCAGAGATTATCTTTACTAGTAACGAGTCATTACATCGTAGTCCACAGGGCTGACACCAAATCATTTGAGACTTATGCCCTATTCCTATATTCAAAAAACGTTTCATTCTCTGTAGCGATCCGTTTTATTACATACGACGTGTACCATTACACGTATGTAAGAAAGGTTTATAATCATCGTTATCGTCATCATCATCATTACAGCCCTTCACAAGTCCATTGTTGAACATAGGCCTCCCACGAGGAATGCCACAATGCACGGTCCTAAGAAATCTGCATCCATCTACTTCCTACATGTCTTACTAGGTCGTCACTCCATCTAGTGGGGGACCGCCTTACATCTCGCCTACCGGTGATTTCAATAAACCTTTTAGAAAATTTTGTTTATAGAAAGCAGTTTTCATGCACTGCATTTAGAGCAAACCGGCTCGTGAAAGAAAACTAAAAGATTTTTAAGAGGCCTACTATAATCGAGGTTAGATGTTGGTGTCTCTATGAGGTACAGTTTCTACCCCGCATCAGGTGAACTTTGTGTTCGTTTTTCATGTTTTGTAGACAATTTTTCTTTGTCTCATTCGTAGTGGGGTCTTTTCATCCGTTTACAATGTAGGTGTCATCAAGACAAGAGTAAATAGGCAAAAGCCTAAACAAGATACCTACAATAACTACCATCTGCTTGGGATCCACTGACCTCTATATATACAAGTACGCTGGACTGGCTATACCATACAAAATGCTTATGCCGATTTGAAGCATCCTCATTGTTCGTTCCGGAAACTATAATTAACTTAATATGCCAGTCTGTTGTGTTGTTTAAATTTTTGAACTATTAAACTAAAAAATTAAAGTATTTTATGTGGTTTGATTATGTTTGATTTTAGTTACATAATAATAATTACTTTTAGTAATTATGAGAGTGTAAGCAATATGTAAAACTCGTTACCAAAAGGAAAGTGGGATAACATTCCACAAGTAAGTGAATTTACAGTTAATATTAAACATATAATACAGGTACTTAATTTTTTCTACTAATGTTAATATCGTAATTACCAACATGTTTAGATTTATATTGATGAGTTTTGATAAACAATAAAATTCAATAGGGTTGTCGAGTTCTGTGTCTATAATACTTATCGATGTTCTATTCTATCCATATCTGTTAACAACCAAAGTAGCCGAAAACAGATAATTATCAAATGTTTATTAACAGTTTTCCAATTGAATCTGAACTAAAATATGGCTAAAAAGCACAAAAATGATTATCTTTGTTCTAAACACTTCACAGACGACTGTTTTATTAGTCATGACAAACGCACCACTTTTAAAAAGTGCGGTATACCCACAATATTTTCAGGTAGTTCCGCTACCAGTAAATATAAAAGTATTTGAGTGTTATATCGAATGTTTTTTATTTCTTCTCTCCTTATTTTCCCCAGATTCAAGTGCCATAGCCAAGTGTAGAAAGGTCGGCCGATGACGACTTTGTATTTACAAGACGTAAATTTGTTAAATCTGTTTGAATATGACCAATCTATACTTAATATCTATACTAATATAATAAAGCGGAAGAGTTTTTCGTTTTTTTTTGTTTGTTTAAATGCGCTAATCTCTGGAACTACCAGTTCGATTTGAAAAACTCTTTTTGTATATAATAGCCAGATTCATGAGAAATACTATAGGCTATCTAGCATTATTCTATATCTCTCAGCTAGCCTTAAATATTGATTTTTGTCAAGCAAGTCGGAAGGAAAGGCGCTCTCTAACGGCTTTATCCGCGTGCGCTGGCGTAACGTTTAGTATTACATAAATACAATGTTCTACAAAAATATTAGTCTTTGCCCCACCTAAAAATAAGTCCGTGCTACCATATGCCTATTTCTGATACATAAGCCACAAAAAGGTATTTTGTGACAACAAATTATTGAAAATTAAAAAGTGCTCTATGAGCGTTATTATTAGGCATGGCATATTAATCCTTACGAACGAAAGTTACTTCATCATTGAGACAATTTTATGAAGATAAACTTTGTTCTTTATACCATGTTATTTGGACGCATAGTTTAAGAGATATTGAAAAATTAATATAATAAACACCCTGCTCGGAACGCGAACGATCACATAAACTATAGCCGCCCGATGAGATCCGTAAGTAACCAGCAGTGAACGCCTATATAAGCGAGCTGTCATTTCACGCGGCTTAGTTCAAAAAGTGTCACTCCCATTACTTTATTACGAAACCTGCGGCCACCAAGTCTATGTAACGGAACTAGGTTTCAAGTTAAATTTCTTAGAAATAATATCATAGTTGCTATAGTTTTGACTGGGCCAGCAGTTGGGCAAACGGTACCATTACCCCGAATTGCTATGTTCCTACAGATTTACCATTTAATTTTAAAAGAATACAATTTCCCATAAAAGTATCGTTTGCAGTCACTATAAATAAAGCACAGGGACAGACTTTCAAGCACGTTGGGATAGATTTAAGTGTATGCTATTTTCCCCATGGGCAGTTATATGTTGGCTTATCTAGAACAGGATGCGGTGAAAACCAATATATTTTAACACCAAATGAAAAGGTTACTAAAAATTGTCTATACTGAAGTACTATAAATCAATTAATAAATAAGTAATTCCTTAAATAATACGCGGGTGAAACCGCGGGGCACAGCTATTTTATAATATCAAGGTAATAAGTCTATATTGGGACTGCAAAATTATTAGTGTCCTTAGTGAGTTTGCGTGAGTTTAGGTGAGAAATAGCTCCTCACTGAACGGGTTTCCGCTTTGTCATGGCTCAGGGGGAGAGAGGGGGGTTAATAGCCGTGGCTTGGTAACCCATGGTAAACATAGGGTGAGTCACATGGCTCGTGTTGGATGTGTGTTAGTGGGCTAGAGGAGAGTCCTCTCTCTCTCTATATCGCTGCAGCCGAGGTGGAGTCGCAAGGGAAGAAGATTGTTGGTATGGCGATGTGCCACTCGACGATCCTCCGCGACTTTGGCGGGGCTGTACCACTTGGTGTTACCGAGTGCTCGTTTTTTCCTGGTTCCATGGCCTCCACATATCGGGCTCGCAGAGTCCGTTGTGCAGTTGGAGTAAGAGGCCACGAAGGGCAGTGCGCCTCGTATTCCTGGTGTACCTTATATGAGAAGGAAAAGGGCGAGGAGAAGTCCTCAACTAAGAAGGGGTCCTTGCTGGTGGGGAAGCGGATGTGTTTTAAAGTGGTTAGTTGGCGCTGCCAATGTGTGGCGAAGGTGGAAGGTGAAAGTCCGAGATAATCCGTTCTTGCCCCCCACAATTTGAGGCATTTCCTCATTTTTTACGTCGTAGTGCCATGCTGCAGCTATATTAATAGTATAGTTGTAGCACGAATGGGTCGGCTAGACCGGAGAAGGACCACGCTCTCACAGAATACTAGCGTAAAATAGCAACTTAATTCTGCTGTCTTTCGTGTGGTGAGTGTAGAGAACCGGAGACCAATTTACTGGAAAAGAGGCATTCTATCTTATTCCTCACGACTGACAACACGGCTCACAAAAGAAGATAGATGTAGATGTCTATGGGCCGCGGCAACCACTTACCATCAGGTGGACTGTGTGCTCGTTTGTCACCCTAATTCTATAAAAAAATTATAGAAACTCGGAACACGAATAAGAGCTTAGATAGACCAACGCAGCGTTAATCTTGGTTTTATATGAGGTATAAAGCTTTCGTCTAAGGCATTATAATAATATGATACATAAATAGAAGTCACGATATATTTTGTCATACTGCCTTATCTCTATTATTAGTTCCGTGGACGTTCACTTCTGCTGTCAGCGCTAAAGTGGTGAAAATCAAATCGCGTCATTATGTCACGGTGTATAGCCAGTCCATACACAGAGGTCAGTGTTGATATCCCATAATTAATAGAACTAAAACTAAACCCAAGCATGTCACTGCAAGATTTCAAGACACAGTAAGCTCGTTCTGCGTAGATCGGACCAAAATTAATCATTAAAAAGGTTAAGGTACTCCGGGTTAACTTTGACGTCAATCACCTCAGTCCCTCCCTGACCGTCGGGAATTCATATTAAAGTTATATTTAAAATTTTAATATATGTCAAAGTTAAAATTAAACACAATAAAATCCGTAAAAATAGATTCATTAAAGGTTTTTGGTAAGCTAAGTTTAACATCTACGGCTACATCACGAATTACTATCAGGTAGGATAGTAGTCAAGCTTACAATAGTTAAAAAAATGTTTAACATATACACCATAAAATATTATATTTAAGTAGGAGATAACCATGATATAGTATTATTTGCAGATGACACTTCTTTAATTTTCAAATTAAGTCGACAATTGCTAAAATATGACGAAGTAAATAATGCTATATCTAAATTAGTAAACTGGTTCAATGTTAATAATTTGCATTTAAATGGCACTAAAACGAAATTTATGAAATTTATGACTCCAAATGTCAAACAATTAAATACTAATGTAATTTTAAATGGGGAGAAACTGAGTCTTGTAGATACCACGATTTTTCTTGGAATCACACTAGACGCGAAGCTTCAATGGAGCCCCATATATCAAAACTAGCAAGCAGACTTAGTTCTGCAGCATATGCCGTAAAAAAGATTAGAAGTCTAACTAGTGTTGAAACAGCTAGACTAGTTTACTTTAGCTATTTCCATAGCATAATGTCGTATGGTATTTTGCTATGGGGACACGCAGCTGACACTGAAATTATATTTGTTTTACAGAAGAGGGCCATAAGAGCAACTTATGATTTAAAGCCTAAAGAGTCACTGCGACAAAAATTTAAGGAAATTAATATATTAACTTTGGCCTCTCAATACATTTATGAAAATGTAATGTACGTAGACAAAAATAAAAGTAGTTTTACAAAAATAAGTGATATTCATTCTGTTAATACTAGGAACAGACACAAGCTAGTTACTCCAGTTACTCGACTCCATCGAGTCAGTAATTCATTCTTGGGGCGATGTATACGCTTTTACAACAAAATCCCAGAAAATATACAAAATTTGACCTGCTCAAAGTTCAAAAACTTTATTAAACTAAGTTTGTATAAAAAGGGTTATTATAATATTAATGAATTTATAGATGATAATAACCCCTGGAAATGAGGTGATCGCTACCAAGCTATTTCTAATTTGTTGTGTTGTTAATTTGTGTAATATACATGAGTGTAAGCTTTTATTTTTAAAAAAAAGTCCCGCTGGGTTTCTTGCTGGTTCTTCCCAGGACAGAGGTTTTTTTTCCGAACAAGTGGTAATTATACAAAAGAGTGACTTTCAATAAGTATTATTTATAATCTATATTGAATAAAAAAGTTTCTGTTTCTGTTTCTGTTTCTGATTCCGAAGTACGTTAGAAAGAAACGCAAAAGGTTAAAAAATTCGGTCGGATATGCAATGGTGTGGCGCTGACACGCGCTTCTCATTACCCGTGTGATTGATAACACAAGCCAGCTACCAAGTATTTAAAAAGACTTGTGTCCGTTCGGCTACTATATGATAATATTATTATCTGTTTCTGTTTATGGTAGAGATGAAAATTTAATAGAAGTGTATGCCAGTGCATGGGAGATTAGTGTATATTTTAATATAGAATCACCGCCGAATTTTAATATATAAGTGACCGCACTGAAATTTTACGGTTGTCAGTTGTTACGAGTACAATTGTTGCGACAAAGGTCTTACAGAAAAAGTGCATTACACATATTTTTTACGTGGTAGAGCTATGCTGCAGCTTATATTAATAGTATAGTTGTAGTACGGATGGGTCTATGGTTTCGATGGCTTCATTACAATCATCGTTCATCTCAATGGTCTATATTTATTTTGCTCGTTTGTTAAAAGAAACGAATGCCATTCTTTAAAAAAACACACACATTCTATAAAAAAAAAATTTGATCCACTTAGTGTAATATTCGGAAAAACGTTTTTTTTTTTTATAGAAGAAGAGTAATAAACGAGCACACAGTCCACCTGATGGTAAGTGGATGCTGTGGCCCTGGATGTATTAGATTATGGAAATACTGTTTTAAATTTGGGAAAACTATATTGTTTAAATAGGAATGATAATACATTCATTGAAATTGAATGATATATAACTTTCAAAATTTTTTTTATAGGAGAGGGGAGAGCAAACGAGCATGCGCCTCACCTGATGGTAAGTGACTACCACCGCCCATGAACAACCGCAACACCAGGGGAATTGCAGATGCGTTGACGGACTTTTAAAAAGGAGTAGGCTCTTTTCTTGAAGGTCTCTAAGTCGTATCGGTCCGGAAAAACGATGGTGGTAAACTTTTCCACAAGGAAGTTGTGCGAGGAAGAAAACATCTTCTAAATCGCACAGTGGTGGACCGCCAATCATGCAGATGGTGCGGATGGTATCGAGAGTTCTGCCGCGATGTGCGTTCGTGAAATTTGGCGGCTGGGATTAATCCGAACAATTCCTCAGAGCACTCCCCGTGATAAATGCGAAAGAAAATGCATAGAGATGCAACATCTATTCGCTACGTACGTAAATTAATTGTACTATGCCTATAACATTCGCGGAACTGCAAGCAATACTATGTTGACAAAGTTTTACTGTAATCTGATGAACGGTATGGCAGCGCATAAAATACAAACAAACAAAAATTAAATTTTATGTATTGGATGGAAGTGACAAACGCACTTACAATGGGGTTCCACTTAGTCAACTTTAAATAAAGAAGGTAATTGAGGCACCTTTGGGTACTAACATTATATACCTCTTCAGACTGAGGCACGGCAGTGCATGCACTGATATTTGGTGATAGAACTAGGTAAGAGGGTGACAGTTATTTAGACGGACTCCTACGTAGATGTCCTATCACCTACTTAATAGTATAGCTCTTTTTCGCCTGGAGCCTCGAGTGCGATGTAGTTGTAAAAACCAAGCTAATAACATAAACAGGACCCAAGAAAAGGATGATACGTAATCATTACACAAGTCCACTGCTGAACATAGGCCACCCCTAAAGCATACCACAAAGCACGGTCCAGAGCCATCTGTATCCATCGACTTCCTGCATGTCTTTACCAGATCATCACTCTACACTTCAGCTACTGGTATGGCTGCCACTCGAGAATCTTTCTTCCGACCCGATGTCACTTTAGCTTACTAATCCGTTGCGTTATGTCAGTTACTCTGGTTCTACTGCGTATAGCCACGTTTTTAAGTCTATCACTCAGAGAAATCCCGAGCATAGCCCTCTTCATAGTTCGCTGAGCAACTTTGAGCTTCCTCATCCGACGTATCCGTATGAGGTCTCAGATCAAATGTCATCACTGGCAACAAGCATGCAAGAAAGGACGATACGTAAGTTGCTTTCATTGTTGAATTATCTTATGAATATTGAGAAATTCTGCTGATTAATTGTAAAACCTTCTCAAAGAAACCTCCACTGTAATAAAAGACATCAAAATATAAATTGGGCTTCAGATCATATAGGTACTATTTTTATTACCAAAATAAAAGAAACTAAAATTTAAATCATCATTTAGTCCTGCTACCCGGGGTATAACGCCAAAAACGCTGGCTGCGTTTTTGGCGTTATACCCTCGCTGAATTACTATACTCAGGCCTTTGAGTTGATGTCAAGTCGCGGATATAGTTCCTTTAGGGACTTCACCGCACGTGGACCCCACGGATTTGATAGTCTACAATTGTACTACTGACCTAAATATTATTATATTATTGAGGAAAGTTACATATTTTAAAAAAAAATCCAATATATTTTTAAATTTTAAGTAATGATAAAGTTTCGTACCTTTTTATTTTCAAAATTGAATAAATTTTGAATTTCGACAACGGTTTGTTATTAAAAGAATGTGTAATAAAAGGTTTTAATTTACTTAAAATTCTGAGTAAAGCTACAATATTTACAGCAATCCCGCATTTTACGTAAAATTTTACCTACAATTTTTCGCAGCTCTGTTCCTAAATCTAAGCTTTGGTTTTTCTTTTCAATTTTTTACTTTGCAACAAAAACAAAATCCATCGAAATCGGCCTCGTAGTTTTTGTGCCAACTGGAATATCTATACAGACAGTGGTAACTGTGTCGGAAAAATACAAAAGTTATTGAAGAGTTATTATCGAAATAATGGAAACGTTCCTACGTATTGCAATCTTAGCTCTACCATTTCTCTGTTAATATAAAATCATTTTTTTTGTCAAATTTTCGAATACTAACAATCGGTTAATGGATTTTTTTGTTAACAGAGCTCGAGGTTGAATTGCAAATTTCTTGCACTTTAGTCGTTTATACATGTAAGATTATCGTTAGTATTTTAAATTTCGCGTGTGTCATCTAATCTATGTGAGAGATTTTTTTTAATATAATTTTCACCAAGCAACTTGTAGACGGCCGATTGACTTAAAAATTTGCAAATGAAATTGCTCGTATCAAGGACCGATGACAGTACAATAATTTAATAATTTTATTCTAGTATTCTGATCAGGATCACCAGAATAAAATCAAATATTTATCAGGATCATCACAGCTCACGATCAGTGCGTGTTGTTTAACTTTTTTAAACTATTATTTGAACTACCTAATAACTAGAGTCAATGGAAGGAATTTAATATAAACATTTTTTTTTTATTTCATTTATCATTTACAAGATTTTTTGTTCAAAATAAGGGTGATAAACGAGCACTTAGTCAATCTGATGTTAAGTGGACTCTGTGCCCCATAGATATTTACATACATTTCTTCTCCAATACGAATTAAAATGCAGAGGAATCTTACCCTTTCGGACTAAGATGGAATGCCTCGATGCCACTAAAAAGGGTCTCCGGTTCTCTACACTCACCATATGAAACAGCATGAAGCTGCTATTTTACGCTGGTTCTGTGAAACCGTGATCCTTCCCCGATTAAACCGACCCATTCGTACTACAAACTATAATATAACTGCAGCATAGCTAGGACTGTATCTCCTAAATACAGGTTACGAAGTAACCTAGATAGGAGACATAGAACCTATTTCTAATTGTTGATGGTCCACATAATCTGTCGTATATCTTTGTAACAGGTATTTAAGCTAAATTATAAAAATGTCAATATAGAATTATCATTATAACTATAGCTCTACCACGTCCAAAATTTACAAGATGAATGAAAAATACAATTAAAATATTATCGGTAACCCACAAAGGTTTGTCACTAATGATATCGTCAAAATCGATATTTTCATAAGGATTTAATAAAAATATTTATGTATAATATTACATTATGTTGTAAATAATTTTAAAATCGAACCAAATTATTCGATGACATGGGTAATAACTGCATTCTTAGTAAGTTCATTTCTAAGTGTTAACATAAATTTTGTCTTAATATTTTCTCGTGTAACGTTATTACGTAAATCAGGGGGTTAATTGTTTGTTATTCAAGGAACTAGATAACCGTAAGTAGCTGTATGACCGCTATAAATGTTATTAGTACGGGTGGTATAAAGCTTTACTTTTGTAAACTATATAAATAATTTTCCTTGACTCTTCATTACATAACTAATGTGACCGCATTTAATGTAAACTACTTTTAAATTTCTGATTTTTTTCGAGAATAGAATAACCGTGTAGATATTATAAGGGGCAATTATGAGAAAAGTCGAAAAGCCATGGCTCTCCGATAGACATTGTTAGGCATATATTATCTCGTGTGTGACAGATGATAAAGAATTTTCAAAAGAAGATTCAGAAGAGCAAAATGAGTAGAAAAAGGGGTTATTCGTAAACTTTAGGAACAATCTTAAGCTTGTGATACCAGTTACTCGACTTTATCGATGGGGCAATGTATATTTACGCCTTTACAACAAAGTATCAGAAAACAAACAAGGTCTATCTATTAAAGAAAATAAATACGTTTAAATTTTTTATTAAACACAGACTTTAACAAAACGGACAACCACATGATTTATAATAACCGCTGGGAATGAGGTGATCGCTTCCAAGCTGTTTCTTAAATGACTTTTGTTAGTAATTGTACCACCCATTTTTTATTTTAGAATGTTACTTTCTTTTTTACTTAAGAAAAAGTTCCGTTGGGTAACTGTATTTTTTCGAACGAGTGATAAAAATAAAAAAATATTTTCCATAAGAATTATTTATAATATTTGTTCAATAAAAACTTGTTCTATTCTATTATAACATAAACACTCACGCCTGTCACCCAGAGGGGTAGGCAGAGATTATGGACTTCCATGTGGCACGATCCTGACACACCTCTCTCGCTTCCCCCACATACATATACCTACGCATACACGCTCGTCGGTTAAAGGTACTCTTGATTTGGCCCATTTTTAATATATCGCCAATTTGGTCGATAAACTTTCGCCTAAGGCGACCCTTCCCGACTTCTATTCTATTCTATTCTAATATATTCTATTCTCGATCGAAATTGAGGTCGAACCATAGAATTCTTTCTCAGTATTTTTCTTTTATGAATGTAAGAGTATCATTCGTATTTTGAACAAATGTAGAGTCGAGAGGACGGAATATTTAATACATTCTTTTGTATCTTATTTTGTAGACTAAGAGTGGCAAACAAGTACACAGTCCACCTGATGATCAGTGAATGCATTGAGCCATTGACTCTTACATTAAGCTGCTATTTCAGCGCTACACTGTGTGTTTCGTATGGTGAATGTAGCGAATCAGGAGATTCTTATTACTGGATGACAACGTATCTGTATTTTGATGTCTAATTTAGGATTACATCCCTCTAGTCGCTCTAGAACTTTTCCTCATCGGTTATCGATTTGTTGAGTTATATGGCCGGTCACATGCCACTTTATCTTACTGATCCTTTAGACTATGTTAGGTACTCCGGTTCTACTGCGGATATCATTAATCGGTTAATATTCTCAAACCATAGTCCACCTATTAGCGGGCTTTACATGTCTTGCACTCTGTACGCGAAAGAACAGGGGGAGGAGATAGAAAAAATTAGTTTTAATTTTGATTTAACTCAAAGAAAGATGTATAAATGTCATTGCTGTTTAATGGACCATTCAGATAACAGGTGAAATTATTCCAAACAATTTTTATTTAATTTGTAAGGAATTTTCTTATTTTATTTTTATGAAATGGAAAGAATCAATGCCATGGGTTATAGAAATTGATTTTTTCAACTTGTTGTAGAACCTTAAGACTTTTAACGATTTTTCCATTATTTAATATTGGGACAAAAATGTTAAGCCGTGGTAAGCGGCCTATTTTTAATTTTTAAATTTTACCGATAGTACCGTACCTATTTATCTAAAAGTTAAGGGAGATCATAGACAATAAATATTCAGATATATTTTTTATTATATAATAAGTATAACAAATGGGCATAGTCCACCTAGTGGTAAGTGGATGCTGTAGACTATAGGCACCTATAGACTATAGGCGTCTCTACTCAATTAGGAGAACACGCATTAACGTTATTGGAATTAATGCATCGGTAACTCTGAGAACTCATAAGGAATGTCTCGATACCAGTAAAAAGATACCAGTAAAAAGGAGCTCTATTCTCTGTAATCTCCATACGAAAGGAAGCAACAATATGCTGCTTATTTTAAGCTGGTATGAAGCGTGGCCCTTTCTCAACCGAGCAGACTCCACTTCTCCACGTCCACGTACGTATGTATGTCGAAGCGTCTGAGCATTGCTGTACATTAGAATTTTTTTTGAGAGATGACACTCCCTATTTACAATTCAAGAAATTCATAGATACTATAAGTTTTATTTTAAATGTGTCTCTTAGAAATGTTTGCAAGATGAATATTGTATACATTTTTCAAATGACATTTTGCGTTAATCGATTTGGAGAATTCATTATATGTTCGAGAGTGTGTAAATCTTAGGAATGGAGAATTCAGTTTCAGTTCAGCTTTCAGTTCTTCTTTTAGTTTGACTGCCTCTGTTTAAGCTTCCATCTGTCGCCTCTTACGACACCTATGGGATGACAGTGGATTCTCTTACGTGATCACTAAATGGCGAGTTTTACTATGACATTCGATATCTAAAGGTAGCTTTATAAACTGTGAATTACAGAGAACTTAGTTAAGTTAGGGAGGGTTTGAAATTTGTTCACATTAAATATATTTTTAAATAAAAATTTAAGTAATGGTAACTAAAATTATAAATTTTTGAGTAGAATAACAGTAAATTGTATACGAGTAGGCAATAGACTGTTCTTGGTTTGCTTTTTTGAATTTTAATTAATTGGATTCTTACCAGATTAAAAAAGATAATGTCGATATTATGTGGTTGGTTAAACTATCAAAAGAATCCTTATTATTTTGGAAGTAAGATATTAAAATTTCGCATCTCCAGCATATTTATATTAATCTACTATCCTTAAAAATGTATACCTGATTAAAGGAGAAATGATAATAGAAACTTTGCTCGTATAAATATCTTTTTTATGTCTAATGCATTGATTAATAGCATAGTATGTAAAAAACGCAAATACAAAGAATATAGTGTATAAGAATAAAAAATACTGATGACTGGTAGTCAACTGAATTAATTTCAAAAAATATTAACTCATAGATAGGAGTTATGGCATACTGCATTCAAATACAGTAGGCTAGAATTCAAATGGGCCACTAAGGTGATGCGTCCGAATCGCCAACGCAGCCCGATAATGCATTGTCCAGTTACACGAACACCCCCGAAAATACAGCATGCGAAAAAAGCCATCCTCACCACCTCCCGTTAATGTCCCCCCACCGCGCACTAACTATCTTTTTTTTAATACATAACTTTTTTTCAAGATGCATTTTTACATGTTTCGGCCTAAAACTTTACCCACCCAACAGCGCGAGCCGAGTGAAGTGGTAACGCCTATCATCCGCCGGTCTTCTCTTTCTCGCACGGTAAAAACTCGCGCCGGACGATAGTGGTGCGAGCGAAACGACTGTACCCGAGGCCAGTACTTCGTCTTAAACTAAGATTAAGGCTGTATTTCGATTTTCCGAACGCAGACTCTTGACCGTAACGCATCGCATGTCCGCGTCAGCTTGTGAGGCCTACTTCCGGTAAAGACGTCTTTACGTGCTGTGGGAAATTATTAAATTTTAATAATAAAAAGTCGCCGCGCTTAAAATAAGAGGTGACCGCTATATGTCTCACTCTAGCGTCCAGTGCGAAGGCATTTGCGCTACGACAATTGAGTTGAGTTGAATTGAATTGAGTCGGTTAAACCGTAAAAATGGTACGGGTGGACTAGCCTGCGCGAGAAAGAGACGAACGAAAGGCGGGTTGCCCGAGACCGCTGCCTTCTTCTCCTCGACTTATGCCGAGTCGCGGCTAGTGAACGTCAGCGTTTTGACGTGGACGGCTGTATCGCGTTCGTTCGTACGCTTGTCGGCCATAGAGAAAAAAAACATTTCGCGCGTCTTTTGACAGCTAATTTGAAACTTTTTAGTGCGTTCGGAAATTGGACTGAAATTGAAGTGTGGTTCATACAATTAATGCTGAATAAATTGGAGTCCTAATTTGCAGTGTTAATTATCGGCTTGGAGTGGCCGTTGAGACGCTATAAAGTGATGAATCAGTGAACGCCGGCTAATTAATAGCGCACTGTTGCTACGAAAACAAATCTTAACGCCTCCAACTACCGCAGTATATTGTAAGTATTATTTTTTTTAAATATGTTAATGGATAAATACTTACGTGCGCATACCTTATAAATTATTTTTTATTACACGTAAAACTTTTTAAACACGTGTTATTTTGATTGTGTGAAGAAAGTACTACAGACAATAGCAAGCCGAAACAAATTATTTGTAAAATTTTTAAATTAATAATTTTTAAAAATCCGTTTGTATTTACGAAATGGTGATATTGTTTTTATTTGGTTTAATGTAAGTTTTTCAATATATTTGGAAAAATCGGTTACCCATAGACAAATTCGATATATCCGATATTGATATACAGATGATGATGATGTTGCATAATTTTTTTTGTCGCGATAAAGTGCAAAAGGTGTCTACTGGGCGGGGCGAGCGCGCTTCAAACAGCTGATTGGCTCGAACACGTCATGTGTTCGGTTTTTCGTAGGCATCACATATTTGTTTGAAATTTTTCCGAACATCCACTGCAAGCGTAAACACATTTTTAAAGTAAAATCATTACTTATTTAACAAAATAAAGTATTATAAAGAAATGATTTTACAATACACAATAATTTTTCATTATTTATGACATGAAAATAAAGCTAATGTATTATGCACATGGATAATTTAAAAATCAATAATGTAATAAAAACGTCACATTCATTAAAAAATACATTTTAATGATAATTAAAAAATCCAGTGCACTAAAATATTGACCTAAGGAAATTAAAACTTTCTAATTCGGTTAACTAAGTGTATCACAATTATCTAATTGTAGTATATTAATGTATAGAAAATATCGAAAAATTTAATATTTAGAATAAGGATTTAATTTTATATAGAGCGTACAAATACCTAATCTTGTGTAATTACTTTGAAAAAAAAAACAACTTATTTTATATGATACCAAGTAACTCATTAATAAAACTTAGTATCATATTGTATAATAATAAGTTCATTATCAAGTAACTACTAATAATAATTTTTACGAGGTAGAGCCACGCTGCAGGTATATGTATATGTAAATGGCTGCCTCACGAATGGATCGGCTCTACCGGAGTACGACTGTAGGACCACACCTCACAAATACCAGCGTGAAACAACAGGATAATGCTGTTGTGTTTCGTATACTGAGTGTAGACGATCGAATACCCTTTTTTTTTATGGTAACTAGGCATTCCATCTTAGTCATCAGAGGTGACAACGTGTCTACATTTTGATTCTTAATCGAGGATAGATGTCTATAGTCCATAGGCCACAGCACCCACTTGTCATCAGATAGTCTTTGTGATCGCTTGTCTAAGATTTTTGGCTAAAAACTTGACATAACTAGGCATAAAAACAGTTGCGATTTTTTCATTATTTTAATTAATTATGTGGCCTCTTGTTTACATATCTACTTACTAATTTAAAATTCACGCTGAGCTATATATAAAATCTTAATTATGATAAATATAATGACACAGGCTTTTTTATTTACAACGATAAAAAATTCTATTTGGTAATAAAGCTTACTTTATTTGCAAATTATTAAATTAATATCGACTTAAAGGGTAATTATGAATTATATAATAATGCTACTTTTTTTCAACCCATGATACGTTTTAAAGAAAATCGTACCAATAACAACATAAGATCCACTTTAGCATATATATAGATGCATATAGATAGATCTTGTATCAATATAGTAAATATCATCTTCATCGTCATCAATAACGGGATGTATTGGGGACGATGAAGATATTTACTAAGACTTCATAAGTCGACTACTGACCGTAGGCCAATTTTTTATTATTCAAATTATGCAAATTAATTTATGATATGATATAAATAAATAGTATATTAGACCTACCATGCCTATCTATATATTAATTCTATAACTTTTAACTCAAAATCTTAGCGTTCCTTTGTAGCGTGGGCGTGCTGTGTTGTTACCACACTCTGTTTGTGTCGCCAAACAGCAATACACCTACTTTGTTCCAGCTGTTAGTTCCGTCGTTCCGTTTAAAGGTTATGATAGCCAGAATAATTAATGTTGAATTGTAAGGCTGAGAGGCATTCCGTTTTAACCATCAGGTGGTTGCAGATGTCCAAGGGCTGCTAAAGTCTTTTACCATCATTTGGACCGTAACTTTAACTGTCAATGTCACTTTAAATTTGTACAAAAATATAGTTATGTTTTATGTAATATGTATTATGTTGAATTTATGGAACATAGAATTAAAAAAAATATTTAAACTGTACGCTTTAATCGTGAGCTATGATGATCATCATTGTCATGAAATTATTGTATTGTCATCGGTTCTTAATACGTTAGATATTCTCAGTGAAAAAATCCATTACATTCATACAAACACACATACAGAATTAACTGGCAGAGAATGGCACAAGGCATTAAGTCCGCCCATTATAAGACGTGACGCCTAAGGTGATTAGGTACATTAAAAAAAATCAGGTCAAAAAAGCTAATAGAAGCGGGGTAAAAACAAGGCACAGCTATATTATAATATAGCTTTTATACGTGGTAGAGCCATGCTGCAGCTATATTAGTAGTATAGTTGTAGCACGAATGGGTCGGCTCGATCGGGGAAGGACCACGCTCTCACAGAATACCAGCGTCAAATAGCAGCTTAAGACTGGTGTGTTTCGTATGGTGAGTGTAGAGAAGTGGAGACCCTTTTTACTGGAAACGAGGCATTCCATCTTAGTCCTCACGGGTGGCGACGCATCTGCATTTTGATTCGCAAACGAGGATAAATGTAGATGTCTATGGGCCACAGCAACCATCAGGTGGACTGTGTGCTCGTTTGTCACCCTATACTTAAAAAAAAACCTATTCCCAGGTTTAAACTATCAAAGAAACTCGTTAGAATTTTTAAAATACATCGTGATTTCAAAAGTACAAAATATCATCATTCACCTATTTTATCATTTGACCATATTTTAAAACAAAATGTAACGTCTGTGAGTCACTTGAGTCTTAATTGTAACACTGAATCGTAATTGAAATGATCTGCGATAATCTGTGTCTTACGAAAGCACGTCGTTCGCATTTGCAAATAATATCAAGTAGCGCAATTGGTGTAAGTACATCTTAAATTAACTCGCTCGTTCGTTTTTTCAACATTAAGACGTTTCGAGTGGAAACATCTCGCCATTTTACGACACTGAATACCGTCTGACATCAAATTTTATAACCGTTCGAACAATTACGTCTAATCAGTGCCTTTTCCTCTCCACTCCAGTCTCACTCGCGAGCCACGCGTGTGAGTGGGACAACCACAACCACTCCGCTACGCCCATCAATGTCTAATTGCTTTTATTATTTTAAGGCATCGTAATCATTATGGCCGCAATAAAAATTGTAATTACTTCTCATTAGTTCAATTAAGAATTTTCTAGACACGGTATAGTTGTTCAACATATCAATGTTGATTGCAAAACGGTCCGATCTGGTGATGCATTGTGTTGAGAAAGCGGCGTTTTATTGCTATTACGTTAATAACAAGGGAATTGTCTATAGGTGAAATCCGACGTCGATAATCGATAAACTTTATGAGCGTTAGACACGGCTTATATCAATCAATATTAATGATCACTCCGAAATATGGAACTAATCGATGTATTTTAATTTTTAATATCCATAAGTTAAATGTTTTAGAACATTTGGGAACAGACCGACCGCCGCGGCTGTAGAGAAGCCTTACTAGCTCGCTTATTATACGACTATTTGAATTTAAACATGCGATTTCCTAGACTACACCACGTTCAGTTTTATCGATTATAAAACCGGAACGCCTGTGCAGCTTAAAACCTCTAATTAATTAATGGTTTATTATATTGAAAACTTCGATTCGATTCTATCGATTATTTTGTAACTGAATCTGAGAAAGCATCTATCAAATACAAAAGTTTTCTTGCGTTAAAATCAAATCATAATTAAAACGGTAATGCCCCATTCTTACTATCGACACTATTAAATTTTAATTTTTAACATATTTTGTTACGAATGGTAATTAAATTTCAGTATTAATGTGCTATAAACGAAAACATATTTCGTGACTACTATTTTAATACCATTACCGCTTATTACTGTCAGATATTCTTTGCTTTAACCTATTTTAGCATATAATAAAAATAAAAAATGATAAAACAAATGAAATTAAAATTATATATACTGACCGTAATTAAAATTGTAAAAAAAAAGAATAATTAGAACGATGTATTCGATTTGAAATTACAGGTAAAAACAAATAGTACAAAAAAACGTAGTTTTCGAACGAATGTGTCACGAATGGCGAGGTGTGTTTCAGCGCGCGAGAAAAACTTTGCTAAAAGTTTCACGCACGTGACTAACACGTGGTCTTGAGTGAAAAATCGCGCAGGCCCCGTGCTCCTTGCACGCTGCCGCCCCTCCGTAGCTCGGCTCACGATCGCGACGCCTAAGGACTAACTGTACGCTCTCAGTGAGAAGCGGAAGCGGCGATGACAGCGTCAAAGTTGCTGATTTCTATAGACTAACTAACTATTATCTAAAATTAACGTAAAATATTTTATTTGTTTTTATATATTATTTATTAAATATAAAAAGGCATTAATATGAGATTACAATAAGATAGTAAGCAATTTTAAAATATGTCTTAAAAGATAATTAGATATAACAAAATGTTCGATCTTTTTCTTATACCCTGATAATGCCGTGAGGCGAAACTGCTCGGTTTTTATAGTTAGTAGATTTACAGATTTACATTAATTATTTACAATAAATAACGTGAAACAATTAGAAGTCTATAGCTGGAGTTACACCAGCAAGTTTAAATTAAATATCAGATCTCATTAATATTAATTTAAAAAGGCATATTTTATTTCTTTCATTTTTAATGTACAAAATCTATAAAAATTACTTGTGATGCGCTAAGCGCATCAGCTTCATAATAAATCTGTCGTATGAAAACGTTACCTCGCTTCTAGAAATAAAGCAGGGAGAATTTTAGAAAAAGCAACTTATGTGCCCAACAAAGTGTCATCTTTATAATTTTTTTTAGACATTAATTATTATGATTCGCGTCTCTTGTCAAACGAACCTTGTCCGTATGTAAAATGTTTATAAAATGATTTAGTTTTTGTGCAATCTATACAAATAAATAAATAAAATTGAAGTGTCTCTTTGTAATATCAAAATAACAGCTTTTTACTAAATATATATTTAAAGTATATACGGTACTTAAAACAAAAATATTTTTAAAATGTTGTCTGTCTGTCTGTTTGTTCCGGCAAATCTCCGAAATGTCTTGACCGATTTTGACGTTACTTTCACTGGCAGGCATATCTGATGTTAAGAAGTAACTTAGGCTACTTTTATTTTAGAAAAATAATAAGGGTTCCGCGCAAAAAAATTAAAACCCAAAATTGAACTTGGGCGAAGTCGCGAATTACATAAAAGTAGATTTACAGAGGTACATAAACGGTAACAAGTACTGTAACGTGAAATTAGTGGTTGATATATTTTATACCAGCTGCACCCGTCACTTGGCTACTTGGCTTGCGTACTTTTTAATTCTAGTAGATCCATAATCATTCAAGTTTTAACGTTCTTTGCATGCCGAAAATGAATAAGGTTACATAAATTTGACATCGGGTTGTAGGAATAAAGCCTTAAGTTTAAAGTCACTGATCACTTACGTGCACTGGCCGTAGATAACAGGGTTGCCAGTAGAGCAAATTTACTTATATTGTCGGTTCGCAGAAATTAAACAAAATCAAATCTTAACTTATTATTGATATATACAAAACTGTTGAGGAATAGTTTAAAGCAAATACAAATATATTTATGTCTATTATTTACTTTAAATTATATTGTATAGGAAAACTCTTATTAATTTTATATTATTATTTTTAAGGTTTGTTAATAACTTGATTGTTATTAGCGAACTTGCGAAAAGAATGTAACATAAAAGAGATGTTTTAAGTCTCGCAGAGTTTACCATACATATTCATTGTTTTATTGTATCCAACTATACAAGACAATCTGCTATCCAAACGGGATATTATATGACATAACCTTATACACAATTTGTATCCAATCATTAAATTTGGTCGTCCTGGTAGTTGAATAATGGCAATAGACAACTGAGTTTTTTCTCTTATTAACAAAAGTTTCCAGTCCCCTGATAGTAATCGCTCCATGGATAACTGCAGTCAACTTTAAACAAAAAAAGCTACAGATACGTTATCACCGCCGAGGACTGAGATAAAATACTTCGCATCCCATAATTATAATTGTTCTCTATGCCCTACTAACCAAAATACAACAGTGTGAGTTATTATTAGGCGGTAGAAAGAAGGTGGTACATACATAGACGGGCTTACCGGCAGAAAAGGAGTTTTACCACCTACTTTGTTCTTCATTCAACATATATTATTTATTACGTTAATGAAACATGGGCAAACCATAGAATATTAATTTAAGTTTTTTTTTTAATATTTAAATTATGAAGTAATGAGCAGTTGGACCGTCTAGTGGCGGTGTAAGAATATCTACTACCCAATATCGTCAAGTAGGTGTCGTAAAGCAAAGGAGTGGAATCTTTCCGTCCGAATACAATCTGGGCGTCTTCAAGGCAACAGTGAATAGGCTTTTGTTACGCTAAGACAGTGTGATTTACCATCTAAGGCTGCATCATCACTTACCACCAGGTGGGATCGTGGTCAAGCACTGGCTTATAATAAGAAAAAAAAAAGAAGTGACAGAAGGAAACGAACTAGGGAATGGGTCGTAGTATCTTCCTAATCACAAATAAAATTAAAAAGTTACAATTACCCACTCGCCTGCCAAGTAACTATAAAAATCTCCCACTTATGAGGCAATTTACGGGGGGGGGGGGGCTGTTCCATCCATGCCATGTTCAGCGGTGGACTTTTACTAGGCTGTAACGGTAATAGAAACGAAGCAGTTTCAATTTTTTTTTCTTAACGCCGAAATTTCTTTTCTACGTTTCAATGTGTGAGCGAATGTATAAGGAACCGAAAATGCTTTCGAAATTACAGACGGGTATGCGTCTATTCACTTTACTTACGCCAAAATCTCTAACGTAGGCCATATAATGAGGCATTGAGAAATGGAACAAAACCATTGTATTTTGATACCCAAGTAAATAGAAAAAGGAAACAAGGTAGACAGTTTCAAAGGTGGGAAGACGAAATAGAAGCCACAGCAGGGAAAACATAGACTAGGAAAGTGATGAATAGAACAGCGTGGAAAGAAATGGAGGAGGCCTTTGCCAAAGTTGGGCAAACAGACCAAGTTGTTGGTTTCCTCGACTAACGAGAGTCGTGAATATAAGATTTATGTTATAAAAAAAAATGTGTCTGAATAAAGGTTTATATTATTGTTATTATACGTCTATTCTCTTTACTTACTCCAAAATTTCTAACGTGTGTTTACATGTGTGGGTGAACGAGCATGGCTCGGCGTTTACAAAAAAAAAACATAATTTTCTCTGAAATCATTCAAAGATAACTAACTTGGAACAAACTTGGAAACTAATGTCATCACGGCCACAGTTTCTTATTTTGTATTTGTTATTAAGAAGACGTAGTAGATATTCTTACACCCCCACTATACAGTATAGTTTAACAATGTTTTAGCAATATTTTTTTTAATATTAGTTTTTGTCGCACCTATCGACTAAATTATAAAAATTTTAATATTTTTTGTTCTGTGATAGTGAGGTGAACGGCTCCGGCAGGCAGCAAGCTGTTTTACCCTTACCTGAAGACGTCTTCCCTTCACAGGGACTTCCTGTTTGCCAGTGGCTCCGGTAAGTTGTTATTTTAGTAACGAACGCTATAATGTTTGTTTGACATAAATTAGATAAAACGGAATTTTACAGGATAGTTCCCACTTTTCAGTATTTCAACTGAATATAAATCATTTTACGAGTTCAACTACTGAGATAAAACAGTTAAATAATTTAATCGTAAAATAAATTTTATTTATATGGTATTGATGTACCTTTTATTGGAAGTTGGTTGGAAATATTTTATATCACTAACAATGGGTTAAAGTGCGACTGAAGTGGGTCTTTAGCCAACCTAGCAGCACCCTTATACTTGTCGCTACAATCATTCAGAAGAATTCTTGTTGCTACAGTAACACCAATTACGTGATTATGCAAAAATTACTGTAGTGCGTAATGCATTTATTCTAAAATATTTGATCTTTGTGATACTCTGGAATAAAAGACATACAAAAGCACACAACAATAAGTTTGTTTTAAAAGTAAATTCCGTGAAAAATTGTTTCTTTTTTTTTTGTTTGTCCTGACTGACGTAAACAATATTTATATAACTTTTAGATTTGTGTGTATTTATTATTGATATATTTTGTTTTTTATTACAAATGTATGTATATATTATTAATTTTTACCACTTCCTTCTTTATATATCTGGTTCTTAGACAAATTTTTCATTGGAATGGAATGCCTTTCGGCATTAAATCCGCCGCATTTACCATATTGTATGTATTTAACACTTGAATTAATTGGCGAAAAAACAACGTACTGGTTAGCTTATACATTTTGTTTTAAAAAAAAGTATCGCGTTAATAACTTATGGCAATTTACAAATTATTTAAAAGATCATTTTAGTGGGTTCCAAAATTATTATTTTAATTGAAACGATTAATGTAGATACTCAAAGACAAATTCAGAGGAACCCAAAAAAAAAACGTGTGTATAAAACAAAATTACATGGATATTTGTGACAATTAAGTTTATTAATTTTTAAGTTTATTGGTTTTTGCTTATTATTCGTTAATTTAAAAATGTATTCCATTTCTAAAACTAATTCTCCCCGTAATGCGTTTTTAAGAGCTTTTAAATTAGCTTTATAAATTTATCGCAGTATGAAAAAACGCAATAATTTTTAATAAAATGATCCAATAATTACATGAAAACAAATGAAGGGCGAAAAAAAACCATTCCAAAACTTTATTTTTTCTACCGACTTCAAAAAGGAGCCGGTACTCAATTCGACTGTATGTTTTTTCTTTAATGTGTATTATATATACTTCTTACTGGGTGAACCGATTTCGAGGATTCTTCTTTTATTTGAAAGCTGGTGCTTCCCATGTGATACCATATAAATTTGGTCAAGGTCTGACCAGTAGTTTTTGAGTTAGTCTTAATAATTTATATTGAAGTTGGTTGTACAAAAAGTGTAAGATTTTTCCGTTATGACCCATTCTAACGTAGTGTAGACGGCCTTGGCGGTTATGAGGAAGCGAGATGTCCATTTCCCTCGCACTTTTTTTTTATCTTGCCATGAAAGAAAATTTATTTTATTTGACGCTTCATTTTAATAGACGCTAGTAATTCATTTATTTGTATTTGTTAAATCAATCATATAATACGTTTATCAATAATAATATAATACGAAAGGAACTTCGTTCCAACCTAGTGTTCCACGACACTCACGCATGTTTTTTTTAAAATAGCAATTACTAATGTTTGTGGCCAGTTCGCACGATAATTACAACAGAAGAAATGAGACCTTTTTTGCGGTCC
Organism: Parnassius mnemosyne; assembly: GCA_963668995.1. Lineage (NCBI taxonomy): Eukaryota > Metazoa > Arthropoda > Insecta > Lepidoptera > Papilionidae > Parnassius > Parnassius mnemosyne. Next base: position 13,739,272 of record CAVLGL010000013.1, on the reverse strand, counting down.
TATATGAAATCGATCAATTTTCATTCAAAACAGTTTTATAAGTGTTGCTTACCCTAACATTTGTTGTTTTAAAAAACGTATAAATACCACAGAGTAGTTTTCGTTTAACACATCCGTGATATATTATAATCTTACGCGTGATCCCTCCGTAACGCAACACATAAAAGCACCCATAAAAACTATAAATTTGAATTATATGTGTTTGTTTATTCGTTTTAACGAGTGATTCTTATCGTTGTTAGACGATATTATAACATTTAACTATAATACATGTAACATTTTTACGGCAACATTTATAATAGTATGATATTTAAAAAAAAACAACCAATTATTCAAGGGGTTAGCCGCGATCATTATGGGGATAAGGAGTGCAGGAAGGAAGTCTGTATGTATATTTTTTATATTATGCAATTTTATTATTTTGTGCAACCAGTACTACTATCACTAGTACTCCCATATTGGTGTGGCACTTATTGTGTTCTATGTTTATGAGAGACATAAAAATAAGTATCAAAATTAAAAAAAAATTGTGCAACCGATTTCAATATAAATAAAATGAGAACATCATCATTATACTCGAAGTCTATTAAATATGCATTATTTAGGATAACTCAAAACTACTGGTCAGATCTTGATCAAATTTATATCGGACCAAATGAGAAGCACCACATTTCAAATTAAAAAAATAGAATCATCAAAATCGGTTCACCTAGAAAAAGATCTGAGGTAACACACATATAAAAAAAATCTAAAAAAAGGTTGACCCTGCAGGCCATCCCATTTTTGGTTTTTTGTTTTTTATTTTTAGAGAATCTTTGAAACAGTTCGGCCGATCGACTTGAAAATCTAATCAGTTCGAAGTTAGTACCTAGTAGTAGTAAGTAGTATTTACATACATATACACACACACACACACACACACACACACACACACACACACACACACACACACACACACACACACACACACACACACACACACACACCCGCCCACGCACGCACACACGCCCACTCGCACGCGCAAAAAAGGCATTAAATTTTTTTCATACTATGTGCTAGTACGTAAAACAAAGATGATCCCTTTATAAGCTGCATAAATGATTGAGAATGTTAATCATCATCCCAAATTTACAGCCGTCCTGTTGATCATAGTTACGATTTCTAAATCTGTGCTTCGTAAATATAACAACACTAGCTGTGCCCCGCGGTTTCACCCGCGTCATCACGTGTCCGAGGTGCGCGACATGACCTAGTTCAAGCATTTTATAACGGCTAGGGTTTAAGCATCGTTCGCGCGCCCAGCCAAGTATTGAATTATTTTAATTTTACATTATATCTTAAACTATGCGTCCAAATAACATGGTATAAAGAACAAAGTTTATCTTTATAAAATTTTCTTGATGATGAAGTAACTTTCGTTCGTGAGGATAAATAGGCCATGCCTAATAATAACGCTCATAAATCACTTTTAAATTTTCAATTTTTTTTTTGTCACAAAATACCAAATTATGGCTTATACATAAGAAATAGACATATGGTATTGCGGACTGTTTTAAACGGAGTAAAGGTCTATATTTATCTAGAACATTGTATTTACGTATCCCTAACGATAACACCAGCGTACGCGAATAAATCATTTCGGGAGTGCTTTTTCTTCTGACTTGCTTAACAAATGTCCATATTTAAGGCTAGCTGAGTGATATAGCTTAATACTAGATAGCCTATACTATTCCACATGAATCTGGCTATAATATACAAAAAGAATTTTTCAAATCAGACTGGTAGTTCCAGAAATTAGCGCGTTTAAACAAACAAAAAAACAAAAAAACTCTTCCGCTTTATTATATTATTAGTATAGATTTCAAAATGTTGTTAATATCGTTATAAGAGGCTCACTAAAAGACGCGTAACTCTAGGCTTTTGCTTGTTTTCTTTTCTTTTTTAAATGATGGTTGTATCATTTACACCTATAATTGCTTCTACATTTCACCATTTACAACACAATATATAAGTACAGTATATATGTATTATCTTTAGAATATAATATATTATTTTATATTGATGATACTGACTATTATATACTGAAATAGAGATATACAGGCAACTTTGTAACGCTATTTATAAATATAAATAGGTGATACTTTTGCGGATATATTTACGTGCTTCACATTGAAAGCGTGCAATTAATGTTATAAATAATGTTACATATACACATACAATAATTTTAACTGTTTAAAATATTCTATCCAATTTGGCAATGAATCCATTAAAAGACTAAAGCTTCATCTTGAATCTATCTAAAGTCTAAGAACAATTTGTGGAAACTACTAAGTTTATTCATGTTATATTGTGTCTAGCCAAAACAGTAAACGCCTGTCTACACCAAAACAATGAGATATTTCCATACCAAACTCATAATATCCTAACTTATTTGGCTGCGGAATTACTCTGATGCGCTTCAGAAATTTAAAGTTTTTAATTATTATTAACTGTCGTTATATTAACCCTTAACTGGTAATAACTCATCTCTTCTTTTTTTCTACAAAAAAAAAGCGACTACACGGCTAGAAATGGGCCTCTACCGTTGTAGGGAGAGGTTACTTTAATCGTCAAGGTGATTGACGATCGCGGTACCAGACGTTTCGCACCTTTGATGCTGAGCTGCAGTTGATTCTTTTAAACACAAGGTGACGAATATGCAAAATATTATAATTGTCATCGTTAAATTAGGGACCCGAAATTTTGAACTACAGAAAAGCGAAAACTTAGTACAAGAATGGAACAAAATGGGGGTATCTCTATAAAATTTAAAAATAAATTACAGTTGACTATTCTCTGTTCTGTGCAGTGGGACGGATGTAAGCTGTCACATCACTTTTTCAACAATAAATTAACACTTCTTTAATATTTGATATACTATTTACGACAAATATACAAAAATGCATAATCTCATAATGTTAAAATTCGTGTCATGTTTATTGGTATATTGTGAAATTTTATATTTAATAAAAGTATTAACATATATTTATTTTTTTTTTAATTGTAACATGGCATGCAAAAAAAAAAACATAGAGTTTTTTTGCCGCATCTCTGCGAAGATCTTGTTCTCCGAACCGGTGTATATTTTGAGGTTCATAGGAAATTGGAGGAAATCTAAATAGAATAAAAAGTTTGGACTATAACTTTGATTTATCCAATATATTACGAATATATTTTATGGTCTTCATTACTCTCTATATATTACAATTGACATACAAGTATATATGCCAAAATCACCAGGCTGAAATACTTAAAAGTGTCCAACACGTTGTTCTAAAGTTGGTTCGCACGCCGCCGCCAGGACGAGGCGTCCATCGCGAGCGAGCGCGATTAGATCGACTCCGAGAACTGCCCATAAATTCAACCCTAAAACAACCGTTCTGTTTAGTTTGGAAGCACCATCCCAGTAATTATACAATAATTCATACTTTAATAAATACTAATAAATCGTTCCCTCAGCGCCGTCGCCGCATCGCATTATCGACCATTATTACACGATGTAATTACAGCCAATAAATTACCAAATAATACATCAATCAGATGTGTTATAATTTCGTTATTATATTTTTTTTCTTTCTCTCTCATATTATTATCGAGCGGTCAGCAATTTTATTAAAATTATAATGCGGCCCGCACGGTATAAATTGGGGTTGCTGCGGGCAACTCGGCGCTTTAATTATATACGTAATGTTTAATGATATATTCTTATAATAAGCTACCTGATATTCACGGCGGGCATAAATCAAATATTTCATTAAAATTCGAATCGGCCGCAACCCTTCATTCCGATACTGTTATTAGTCCCGGATAGGATTGCTCGCGGAATCATCTAAAATACGCCGGGCTGCCTACTTTTTACAGGGTAAACCATTTTTGGCGACGTTGATGAATGGGATCAATTTGAAGCGTGCATAATTGCGGTTTTGCCAATTTTAGATTGTTCACCTGAAACCCATTCTTTACATTATCAATGGTCTTTAAAGATAAAGTTTAAACTTTAAAGTTAATCATGATGAAAATAATAAATTTAAATAAAAGGTTTAACAAATATTGCTATGTCTAAGTAATACACCAATTGACAAATGTTTGACATTTTCATGTGAAAAAAGTAAATATGTAGAAATTTCATCAATCTCCTATAACTAATTCAAAATAAAATTTACAGATTGCTGAAGGAAAAATATCTCGATTTTATTTATTTTTCTATTTCTTTATAGTTTTCTGTTTCAAATGTTTCTATTTCAAACGGATATGTCACAAACTAAAAAAAACCAAATAATTAAGATATGATAGCTTCTGTGGTTGATGCACATAATGTATAAAAATTAAAGCCATGCAAGCAATTCACACACTTCAGAAGATATTTTGTGGAAGTTATGTAAATATTATGCCTTTTTGAATGAACTAAGTTATATTAATATAAAATATAATATAATAAAATATATACGATTTCAATGTAACAACTAAATTGTCGTCTAAATAATTAAATCAAAAACTTCATCCACTATTTCTCTACCGATAAGGTAGCAATTTATTTTAGAAATTTATATGTGCTCACTCCTAAGAATAAACAATTTAAAAATATAAGAATCATTAAAATCACAGTTCATAATTGATACAAAATACATACGTGTACAGTCACATTGAGAATTGAAGTCGGCTACAAAATCTTGCTGAGAAGAAACTTCTTACGTGGTAGAGTCCTGCTGCAACTATATTATTTTTTTTTGTATTTTTTATTTAAATACACGTTACACCCACACTAGGATTTTCTCCTGTATCGTGGAGGCAGTTTACAAACACAAATTGCACAAGGACAAACATCCAGACCCGGAACAATTGTTTGTAGGTCATACAAATACAAATACTTGCGGGATTCGAACCCGCGGCTCTCAGCGCAGCAACTCATTGCTAAGCCACTGCGCCATGGAGCCATTATGGTTGTAGCACGAATGGGTCGACTTGGTTGGGGTAGGACCAGCCTCTCACAGAATACCAGCGTAAAATAGCAGCTTAACGCTGCTGTGTTTCGTATGGTGAGTGCAAAGAACCGGAGACCCTTTTTACTGGAAAAGAGGCATTCCATCTTAGTCCTCACGGCTGACAACGCATCTGCATTTTACATATCTATGGGCCACAGTAATCACTTACCATCAGGTGGACTGTGTGCTCGCTTGTCACGCTTATCCTATAAAAAATACGAGTAAAACGAGCTGGCGATGAAAATGATTACGAAGCTGTAATCTTCGTTAATAAATGTATATCTTTGTTAATTAATTGATAGATAAAGTTTTCGCGTTTGCTATAATTAACGAAACTGCAAAACTGATTGTAAAACTCCCCGTTGGAGTTGTGTTGTTCTCCGTTTCAACAGTCTACATTTTTCGCCAAAAACAAACAATCCAAACTTGTATACGCGAGGGAAGGCGTGGACTACTGCTGTTTGCAAAATAAGTTAATTTGTAAAGACTGATGTATTACATACGTGCCATTTAAGAGTCTACTGTTATGAAAAAGTAAGGTTTACGTACGCGTCGAAAAACAAAGGGACCTTTAATGAAACTGACATTTACTTTGAAATATGCAATCTTGGGACTGGGGGACGTCTCTTAGTAACGTTATTCATTTGAGTTGCCATTGTTGCCGCGTTTGGGGAGCGGGTTGGCAGGCCTATGTTCAGCACTTACTTACTTACTTACTTACTTATCTTCACGCACAATCCCTGACGGGGTAGCCAGAGAGAACAGATCGCCAAGTGTCACGATCCTTACAAACCTCTTTCGCTTCTTTCAGATTCATTATCTTCTTCATGCATGCACGTCCAGGTATCCGAGTACTTTTGACCCTACCCTCTTCGAGCAATTTGCTCACATGGTCTTCGAAAGTTAGTCTCGGTCTACCTCGACACCTTTTAATATTAACTTTCGCGCTATATATTTTCTTCACCATTCGGTCTTCACTCATTCGCTCAACGTGCCCAAACCACCGAAGCACGCCCTTATCAATTTTTGTGATAAGGTCATCTTTCAAACCTGCCGTATTGCGAATCTCTTCGTTTCGCTTTCGGTCGGCCATGGTAACGCCGCACATTTTACGAAGAGATCGCATCTCCACTGCATTCAACTTACTTTTATGCTTCTTCTGGCATACCCAGGTTTTGCTGCCATATAACAAAGTCGGTACCAACACTGCGTTATGTATTGCAAGGCGTGCACTCTTCGCTACGCCTTGCCTTTTGACTAACGCAGTCAGGGCACCATTGACTTTGTTCCCGGCAGCGACACGCCTGTCCACATCTAAATCACATCTTCCATCCCGGCTAAAAGCACTCCCCAAGTATACAATTTCATTTACCTGTTCTAGACATTCCTGATTTACCCATATTTCACACTTCGTTCTCTCTTCGTTCCTTTCAAATACCAGAACCTTAGTTTTATTAGCATTCAAACGGAGACCTTTAATTTCACATTCCTCTTTCATACACGTGACTAATGCCTGCAGTTCTGCCTCTGATGGTGCAATAAGCACTGCATCATCAGCATACAGTAGACAATTTACTTTAATGTCACCCAATTTCACACCCAAACAACTATCTTTTAGCTTCTGTAAACAGCTGTCGAGATACAGTATGAACAGCCAGGAAGACATGACACAATCCTGCTTTACGCCCGTTTGGACGTTAAACATGGGTGACAGGTCATGCATACCCGCACACAGGCTTTACAGTCACAGTAAAGAGACTGCACAGCCCTTAGCAATCGACCATCCACACCATACCCCGGCAACAGTTCCCACATTTTCTTCCTTACAACCTTATCAAATGCTTTCTCAAGATCCACAAAAGCACAGAAAATCTTCTGGTTAGCAGCCAGATGCTTCTCCGTGATCATGCGGAGAGAAAACATTTGATCCGTGCATCCTCTTCCAGGTCTAAATACGCAATGTGCCTCCCATAGAAATCTTTCCGATTTCTCTTGCATCCTACGTGTCAAAACCTTCGAGTAAACTTTACTTGCTAAACTGGTCAAGCTGATCGCCCGATAGCACCCGCAGTCAAAATGTGAACCTTTACCTTTATATAAAGGCACAATGACTGCGGATCGCCAATCATCCGGGACATCCCCCGTCCGCCAGCACAAATTGCACAGCAGATGAAAGCTGTCCCAGACGCGAGGCCCACCATACTTGACCATTTCAGCAGTAACTCTGTCTAGTCCCGCAGCCTTACCATATTTCAAACTTCGAATCGCACGTTCAATCTCTTTCATCCTGATGACCTCAGTGTCATCGAGGTCCGGGTCTGGCGTACCAGTCACGGCGTCATCCCCGGATCCCTCACTAAGATCATCACACGCATACATTTCTCTATAAAATTCGCTCCATCGCTGCATGACGTCCGATTTTTCTGAGAGGACGTCATTAGTTCTCGAAAGCACTTTGTTCATTCTTAAGGCCGTCGCACCACTTCGGGTCCTTCCAACCTCTTTCCAGAAGAGTTTGGAGTTCTCCTTGAAGATGTGCGACAACCTTTCGTCCGCTTCCATTCTACACCTTTCACGCACTTCCTCAATCAGTGCTTTCGTGTGAACTTTCTGCAGCCTATATCTTTCTTTCATCTTCTCTCTCATATCCTTATCATTACTAGAGGCCAAGTAGTCTAACCATGCTTTCTTCTTCTTCTTTACAGCTTCTTTCACTTCATCATTCCACCATGCATCTCTTCTTTTACTACTGCCTGTTTTTATTGTTCTACACACTTCTTCCGCTGCACTTAACATTCCATCCCTAAGGTTCTGCCAAGTTCTTTCTACACATTCTTTTCTGCCATCGATGGTGTCAAGCTTTTCGGCTACCCTCGCATGATATTTGTCCCTAGTATCCGCTTCCTGAAGCTTCCAGCTTCGGATGCGACAGACCGACTGTGGTTCTGTTACTGCCGTCCGGTAGCGCCAACCCGCGAACAGACCCCTAAATCTAGTTATCACTAGATAGTGATCCGTTCCCAGGTCAGCACCCCTGAACACTCGCGTATCCATCACCTGTTTTCGCAGTCGGTCATCCACCAGGAACAAATCAATCATACTTCTCTCATTCTTTCGTTCTCTAGTATACATATGGATTTTCTTGTGATTAAACATAGTGTTTGTCACAAGAAGACCCTTTTCCTTGCACACCGCCAGTATAAGCTTGCCAGCATCATTAACCCTTTTATCGCCAAACTTTCCAAGTACCGACTCGTACCCTGATCGAGCGGTACCAACCCATCCATTCAAATCACCACATGCAACAATTCTTTCGTTTCCCCTAGCCAAATCTAGAACTTCTCTTACATTCTCCCAAAACTCCTCCAGCTCAGCCCTGGACGACGAAGCTACCGGCGCATGAACAGCCAAAAGGAATAACTTCGTCAGTCCCAATTTAAAGCGAACCCAGAGAAGTCTTGAGTTCACAACCTTATATTCAGTCATAACATCGACCAACCGAGACCGTTGTTCAGCAGCGGACCACATATAACATCCTGTTTCTTTAACGAACACATCACGTTCTTTGGCACTATTATAAAATAAATTTATTGTATTTATTGAGTTATTGCGTGATAAAAAGTTTTTAATGGAATTATGGCGATAGAACATATAAATTCTATCTAGAACATAGTTTTAATTCAAAATAATTGTCTTCAAATAATTGTATCCTATTTACTTAACACCTTAATCCCTATTTGTTGACAAATAATTACATTGACACATCTTTGGTTTAACGGAAATTCGTGAGATCATGGTACTTCCGCAGATAGGTGACCAATATACGAACGACAACAATCTGATTTTAGCATAATACTACCACGTACAATTTGCTGAGACCTTTTTAGTTATATTATATTTTTACGTTATATTAGACGTTGTTCTGGTATTTCCGATAGATGGCGCGATGAGTTCTATGATTTAATTCCAGACTTTTTAGAGTAAATATGAAATTTATTAATAACTCAACGACATCGTCATCAGAACGATCCAGATTTTGTAATTTTTGTTTTTGCCACTAATCTAACATAATATAGAGCTTACATGTCCATAAATATAGAGTTTACTTTTAACTTAAATCTATCGCCACCTACCAGATAGCCATGAACTATCGTCTCAACCAAACAAACAAAAAATTATTAAATGTGACATTAATCGGTCAAACCAAAATTACATACGTGGTAGAGCCATGCTGCAGCTATATTAGTAGTATTATGTAGCACGAATGGGTCGGCTCGACCGGGGAATGACCACGCTCTCAATACCAGCCTAAAATGGCAGTTTGACACCGTTGTGTTTCGTATGGTGAGTGTAGAGAACCGGAGACCCATTTTACTGGACGCATTTGCATTTTATTGGCAAACGAGGATAGATGCAGATGTCTATGGGTCACAACAACCACTTACCATCAGGTGGACTGTGTGCTCGTTTGTCACCCTATCCTATAAAAAAATGATGTTCATTGTACTGTAGTGTATGTGAAATGGAAAACCCATCGGTACCCCTTTCCCGCCATACAGTATACGAAAAACAGCAGCTTTGATAGACGCACAAAATAATAAAATTCTAATTTTAAGCAAATTTTGAGATTTTAATTTTTTTTATAAAACCATTTACAACCTCTGTAAGAAATTCTCCGGCGTGGTAGAAGTTTAAGCGACGTAAAACATCGCTTATAAACGAACTCCTAAATCCGGAAAATACTCGTATTATTTATGGTAAGCTATGCAAATTCTCGAACAAATTTTTAACTGTATTTTTATAACAATACAATACATTCAAATATTTTATTCAGCTCAAATCAAGTTCGATTAGAATTAGGATTGTGATCCAATTAGCTGAACAACTCGGAAGCATGTACTTATTTAGTGCTGTCATTATACTGTCAATTTAGGGAGCAAATTTTTAACAATCGTAATAAGTACTCACATCCTTCTATTCAAATAGAAATAGTAAATAGGATGCCCGGGGTTTGATTAGAACCCGGTCGGTATGAAAGAGTAACGAGAGCGATTTGAAACAATGTCTTTTTATTTTAAATGCACTCTCTATTCGCAATACTAAAGGATAGTAATAGGTGGTCTGGGATGAAGGGTTTGTTGGTTTGATCGTACAGTATATATAGTGTATTTGAGATACGATTATACATATACGAATTTGAGAATTCATCATTTGATTTCTTATTATAAGTGTCTTAACAGAGCACTGTGGAAAAGCTATAAAGATGTTGGTTATGGCCTTACTACATAATCTATTTAATAAAAAAAGAATCATCAAAATTGGTTCACAATCTGCGAAGATATCGCGTAATATACATACAAAGAAAAAAAAACATAGACTCGAATTGAGAACCTCCTCCTTTTTTAAGTCAGTTAGAAATAATTAGAGTGTCTTTTACACGTTGTAAGGCAACACTGCGCTATAGGTAGCACGAATGGATCGACTTGCAGCACGATTATATGGACTAGATTTGGGAAGATCCACGCTGGTAGAATACCATCGTTAATAGCAACTTAATGCTGCTGTGTTTCGTATAGTGAGTGTAGACAAACGGGGACCATTTTTCTTGAAAACGAGGCGTTGTATCTTAGTCTTTAGGATATAGATTTAGATTTTTAATTGAGGGTAGATGTAAGTGTATGTGGTCCACGACACGTATTGATTATGAGCTATGATGATGATGATCCTATTGAGAAAAATGCTGCTGCTATATTATGGTTGTAGCACGATCAGGTCAACTCGACAGGAGAGGGACCACGCTCTCCTCGATATGGTGATGCTGAGAACCGGATAATTTTTTTATGGATAGTATTCCATCTTAGTCGTCAGGGGTGAAAACGCATCTGCAATTTGAATCTTAATCGAGAGTAAATGTCGATGTCTATGGGCCACACAATCCACTTGTCATCAAGTTGAATTTGTGCTGGTTTGTCACCCTATTCTATATAAAAAAAATTCTGAACCAAAATAAAGGAATTCGTATTTAGACTGGCCGGTGATCAGCAATTGACTATAAAAAAAAAACATAAAAAATATACAGTTACACATATCCATATGCCCTTTGTAGCAAAGCAACCCGCCTATAGAGAGAAACAGTCAGTTTACAAATCCTTGGTTGAACTTCGTTATGTTCGTATTAAGTTGACGAGAGCTAAGTTCAAAATCCGAATCTTTATACTGCTATCTACTGAAATGTCCAAAACATCGTGTGACCAAAATATTATACCAACCATGTGGTAGTTACGAGTAAAATGTTGTAAAATTTTGTACGTGGTAGAGCCATGCTGCAATCTATTATGAATATATTATATTATGGTTGTAGCACGAATGATTGGAAGCGAGACTGGATAGGGCCTTTACTAGCAAAGAATACTAGCATAAACTAACAGCATTATACTGCTGTATTTCATCTAATCCATTTGTCAATTGCGGTTACGGACAACCTTCCTAACGCCCTGCATATTACATGTTCTAGGAACTAGGAACACGCCTCTCCTTTCTGAGGTTGTTAATTTTATTGTATGTTCTTTTATTTGCATAATTTCATATTATACATTACTCGATATGTTAGTCAATTTTGAACCAATTTTATTGGTTTATTTTATTACATCGGTTACACTTTAGGAGTGGTTTTTAGGACGATCCACCAATAAGAGTGGGGGGAAAAAAGGAATGAAATTTATAACTATTCGAGTTACTGATATTCCTTGGTCCTCTCTAAAGGGTCACCAAATTAAACTTTTAACAAAAAATTACCACGGCTGCTTCATTAATATGACTAACGATAATTCTGTTTATGGCTGTCTTTCAATCAAATATGAAAAAGACAAAACGAGTAAGGGATAAGTGAAGTTACTAGTGATAAGTGAAGACCAGCGTCAAGATTTATACTGGCCCTTAAATTTATTTTGGATATCTGAAACCAAAAAGCCGTTGTAGCTCAGAGGCTAATTACACAACATAAATTTCGCAATACACGAGCAGCTTAAGTTCGATCCTGACTGTACCAATTAAATTGTTAATTGCAATTTTAAGTGTTGATTTACAACTTGCTCGGCGGTGAAAGAAACATCGTGAGAAAAATAATAATACCCTGTACAAAATAACCTATAAGGGAACCCTGAGAAGCGCCAGAATCAGTAATTGGGTTTTTTTCTCAAGAAATAATCAGTGAACCGGACGGAAGCCCAAAGTCGGAGTTAGTTGGTGGTGTTTCACCCCAGTGCTTCGGAAAGCACGTAAAGCCGTTAGTCCTGCGCCTGATCTCTTTCAGGTAGTATAGAAGTGCCCATAGGACTGTGAGAGTGAGGGAATAGAGAGTGCACCTGTAATATTTGCACACACCTTCAAGCATTACATAAAAAGGACATTATTCCAAAACGCTATAAAGGAGCGCTATAGACTAATTGCTCCATAAACGTAGTAGAGCCACGCTGCAGTTATATTATGGAATGGACTCAACCGGCGTAGCGCTATGCTCTCACAAAATACCAGCGTAAAATAGCTGCTTAATGCTGCTGTGTTTCGAAAAGTTTGTGTAGAGAACCGAAGATCGTTACTGGAAACGAGGCATTCCATCTTAGTCCTCAGGGATGACAACGCACCTACATTTTGATTGTTAATCGAGGATAACTGTAGATGCCCATGGATCACAGCATCCATTTACCATTGGGTGGACTGTGTGCTCCTTTTTCATCGTTATTCTATAAATAAAATGACAGGAATACTAAGCCACCAGCAGAACATATATAGTATGTTATAGGCTGTAGCACTAACGTTTTGTCCGGAACCAATTAATATTTTTCCTTTCTTACGTTTGCTCAAAGATTTGCACAATAAGACTTTTAGAGTTACGGTACTTGAGCGTATCTGCATAACAAACTCAACACGCCGTCATGTGTGACGTAACTGGCAGTCCCGACTTTAATGTCTCAATTATTGTGTTATTGGATCTTCGCTTTGATAGCGTCCTCATTTAAATATTTCCGCAACTGATGATCTCTTGACGCTGTTATTGTTTAGTTATGTTATAACATCATAACGAAAAATAGCTTCATAATAAAGCTATAGCATTATTTTTGATAAAATCTTTTTCTTCAAACAATCATTAGGATGCTATGAATTTTAGCATTTCTTAATTTAATCTTACGTCATTTTAGAAGAACGTGGGGGCAAAAGAGCGTGCAATGTTGTGATACACTTGCCAATGTATTTGAGCACCCGCCACTCAGGGAACTACAAGAGTGTTTGTCATGTACGCTAAAAGCCTCGCTCCGCTGCACGCTCTACCCTCATATTCTTCACCTAAACCTGGCCTGAATAGGGTGCGTTACGTGGGCAAACAGTTAGGTCGGCCCGACCGAGAAAAGACCACGCTCACAGAATACCAGCGTGAAATAGCACCTAAACGCTATAGTGTTTCGTATGGTAATTGTAGAGAAGCGGAGATCCATTTTACAATGGACTATGTGTTCGTTATTTTAGCATATTCTATTTAAAAAAATATTAATTTACTAAAATTCGGGCTAAGTGACTTAGCAGTACGTCATGTCATCAAAATCTATATCTCCTGAAGATGCCCCGTTGGTTATAGTGCACGTAATTAAGGAATTGGCGGAGCTTTTTATACTATGTAAGCCACACCATTTTATTATACGCACGGATCTTAGCAAATTTTACTGTCGTATCTAATTATATTGAACTCTTCGTCACTACAGTGACTGACACCTTACCCTACGACCTGAGTGAAGTGTTTGGCGGGACGCTTGTCACTCAGTTTCTATACTTACTCCGCCACCATATGACAAGTTACGTGAAATTATTTGTTTTAATTTGTATACTTACATAATTAAATTTCATTTTATGCTTCCTTCAATTTTCACCACACCCAGGTTGACTGTGACACAATTTCTATTGGCAATTCGTTCAATATGCCAATAAGAACTGCGTCCGCCTTTTGTCATATTCTATTTGAAACGGTTTGCATTAAAGAATAAATCTATACAAATTAATCAAAATGGATTGTCTGTTTATAATATCAAAATTACAGCTTTTTACTAAATACATATAAAAGTATATACGGTACTTATAACAAAAATACAATTCTTAAAATTTTTGTCTGTTTGTCTATCTGTTTGTTCCGGCTAATCTTCGAAACGCCTGTACCGGTTTTGACGGGACTTTCATTGGCAGATAGCTGATGTCATAAGGAGTAACTTAGGCTACTTTTATCTTCTATTTATTAGGATTCCGCGCAAAAAAATTGAAACCTTAAATTACACGCGAGTTAAGTCGCGGGGAACAGCTAGTAAATAAATAAATTATGATTAAACTGTATGCGGATACAATTAACTACTTAATCAAGCGGCAATTATTTTTTTCCTTATCTGTGTTCTTGAATAACCACAAGGCCGTTGCTTAATATAATTGAATGTGATTTTTCAAATATTTCTTAATATAATTAAGAAAATATGCGCCATTAGCTTTGTAAGATATCTGTGTCTAATAGATAAATATGTCCGAGGTAATAATAATGCGTTATAATAACCGTAATTTAAATTCATTTTGAGATTGATTTCGACGTTTTTGTCCGTAATATTGTCGGATGAACGGAAAATTAACATAATTAAAATATTAAGATTGATGTCTAATTTAGCTTAAAGTTCAAACATCAATTATATTAAAAAGGAAATATAATTATGTAAGTAATTTAGTAATAATTATGATGAAGGTGACGATCTTTTAATTTTATAGTCCACTAGCTGCGTCCGAGATTTTGTTTGTTTAAATTTGGAATTAATCTAATGATTTCAAATCTGTCATTTCGGGACTATACTTGCTGATAGTTGGAACTTACAAGTTCTTTACAAATGACTAGAATTTATTAAGATCCTGATCCAGATTTGTCATTTATCGTTTTGTATGCAGATCTTTGCAAAGGCATACGTCATCGCCAGTTGTCTTCTTCTTTTGTTGGAAGAATTCGCCAGTTACAACTTTTCTTTTTCTTCTTTCAGAGGCCATTGCAATCACAGCCTTTATGAAAAATGAAAATCCGTATGTGTCGGTTTCGAATGAAGGGCACATTGAGTCTAGGACATGCCGTAAGCATATACAATTTTTTTATATACATTCAGGGAAATTTGCTCATTTATTAAAAATTGAGTTATCAAGGTAGATATTTCAAGATTTATTAAATTTTTTTATAGTATTATAAAATTATATTATTACGATAAATTAATAATTTTAATGTAATACCTGTAAAAATATTTTATTTTTAAACTGGAAAACGGCTCTGTCTTTTTCTGTCACCCTGTTATACATGAAAATAGTAGAATAGAGTAGTAGTACTTTAGATTTAGAATTTAAAGTATTTCATTTGTTTTTACCATAGTAAATTTCATTAATATATTATTTAGTATTCGTTTTGTATACTGAAAATTCAAGGTCAAGTAATAGATCTATACATAATATAAATAAAATTATTGTGTCTGTCTCTAATTTTGAAATAACTGGCTTCTATGAAAACCAGGGGATTATTTGCAGATATAAATAATTAAAATTTTTGTCGGACTGTCCGCGCTAATCTTCGGAATGCCTGAACCGATTGTAATGAAACTCTACAAAACAGATATAGAGGCCTAGATGCTACGAGTAACCTTGATATTTTTTAAATAACGAATAATTAATAAAATAAATGGTCTTTGATTAACTTAAGCCTAAATAACGCCGCATTAATTAATCCCATCCAAGCGAAGACGGGGCGGGTTGCTAGCTACATAATAGGTTCGTAACAGCTTAATCTATTTTGATGGGTTAGTTTTATATTCAATGCACTCACTGAAGTGAAAAGTTTTTTTTTCTAAAAGCGTTTTTACAAGGCCAGTATTATTGTGCCCAATATTTTCTACTATGATCACTACTATAACAATCGTTCACTCTTGAAATTAAAGGAGATGAAATGAAGTAGTCCTTTTTAATGGTCAATATAATTAATAGCCTTTCTTTTTCGACGTAAGAAGTTTCATTTAGTTTTTCAAACGTCATCATCTTTATAATCTACAACCGTTTTAAATTGAGGTTTTTCTGTCCGGAGAAATTACGACGAAGAAACACCGCAAGTATCCTCTTATTTAAATTTTTTTAAAGGCTAGTAATCCAAGATCCCGACTTTATACAACCTTTCCTTACTGAGCCTTCCAATAAAACCAACATTTATGTAGTCCCGTGTTTAAATTGAGACACTTGCACTGAATAGCATGATTTCCTTAACATTCTCACTTTCTCTAAGTAAACTTGAATAAACATAATTGTATATAATCTTACTTAAATATATTACTATGTTTCCAAACGTTTTATACTTACCTGCTCAGAAGGAGAATTATCTGGTTTGATTGTATATACAGAATGTCCCAGGAAACCTGTACCAGCGAAAGTCTGTGGTCTGGGTACACCAATACCTATAGATTGGAACCCATGTATGTTCTGCGATTTTTTGTGGTTTTCGAGATATGAATTTTTTGTTATATTTTAAGTTTTTTTTAACGACGGTTTTAGCTATAACTATTTCTGTGAAGTAATTTTAAGAGATTTTTTTGTTAGTATTATGGCTAGCATTTACAAAATTCTAATTACTAGTAACTCAGATTTAGCTCACATAAATTAAAATTTCTGCTTGAGAGATATTTCTATTTTATTTCAACTTGAAAAAAAATTACTTAACCCTGACTGAATAACTTCCTGATAATTTCAAAAACTTTATGGGTACTTTAGCTCTCAAAATATTACTACGTACTGACGGTCACTAATCAGCTGGTGATCCTCAAGGTACCGCATGAGCTGGCTGGTAATAATGAACTAGAGAACAAGAAGGTGATCGCTATAGGCCTATATTTGGACGGATCAGAGTGGTTACTTTTTTAGGGATTGGGTGCACGAAAGCTGTCTTCCATGATTTTAGGACTACGCCTAGGAAGTAGGAGTACCGGAAAAGACGCGTTAAAACCGGTGCCAACTCGCCATCAGGCCCACTTGTTGAAATCTTGGAGTACTCACACCGCGGCATCGTCGGCGGTGTGAGTACTCCAACGCTATCGCGATGGGCATCGAAGGAGACCTCATATTTTTCCTGAAGAGAGGTCAGCAGAAGGTCCAACAGGGAAGGTACATGATCTTCCACATCTGGAATCTGCGTAGGCGAGGTAATCAGTTGCGTCAGAACATATGTCAAAGCAAAGTCATAAACAGATCTACCCACATGATCGGTTAAACGAGAACCAAGCCATTCAGTGTGGTGGGCGTTAAAATCACCAAGCATCACGATCTCTGCGGATGGGACCTGTTGTAGCACGGAGGCTACAGCCATTTGGACGTACACGCAAACTCCAGCCCGAGGCACAAAGGAGTGTTCTAATTTGTACCCCCGGTAGAAGAGATACGAAGTATCAGCCGGAGAGGACACCTGCGTCTCGGTTAGAAAGAGCGAGGCCGGCTTTGCCGTTTCGAGATGGTAGTGGAGTTGGAGAAATTCACGGTTAGCGTAACAGGGGGCGCCTTTGACTTATTGCTCCGTTTGCCCCGAGCAGGTTTAGTCTCGAGTAGGATTTTGCTCTCCCCCCCCCCCCCCCCCCAGAATCCGAAGCTACCCTACGCTCAGGAAGAGTAGGGTAGCTTAAGCGTGGTTCATCAGCGAGGGATTCTCCGTCACCGGAGATTCTGGTACCCTTCTGGGGTAGTGTATTTTTAACTCTGCTACCATGTTAAGGGGGAGGGGGGGAATTTGGGCCTCAGGCCACCTGCACTCACCAGACGAAATGCAAAAGCAGAGTTTCTACTTCTACATCTAATGGTGGGTTGCCTAATGGTAGTTACTGATGCTTTGTTACTAAGTTTCTATTGTGGATATTGTACGAGTAATATATGCAGAGAAAACTCCGATGCAGCATAAGAAACTACAAAGAGAGTTTTATATGTAAGGACAATTAACCTAGAAGTCCGTCTGGATTTGTAGCAGCCACTTAACTATTTGTGCCCCAAAACGTTCACTCACTACACAAAACTGCCAGTATTTTTTAAATTAATATTACTGCTACTAATAATTAAATATAATAAATAACTAATAATTAATTAATAACATTGCTTTCGATCGTGTGGATCACGTGATCTTGCTCAACAAGTTGCAAACATTAGAATTTCAGTTTCTTGTTCCGGGGAACTGAAACACATAATATCATGAATCGCTTACAGGCGACGTATTAGGTGGTTACTGCTCGAGGCATATGAACATACCTACAGGAGTTCCCCAGGGCTATCATTTAGGTCCACTTTTTTATAATGCCTACTTGTATGATTAAGGTTCGGGCATAGAATACACTGATTATCTTTTTGTAAATTAACACTATACATGACTGCCCATTGACACAAAAGGATTTCGATCATTTACTATAATACTACAGAGTATATAAAATAACTGTTAATGCAGGCAAGTGCGATTGTACTACCTTTATACGGAAAACTTAGCTCATTCTACATAAATATCACTTTGATGGGGTAAAAATCAGCCAAAATCGTGTCAAAAAATGATACTATCCGAACACATTAATTATGTGATCAACCTATGTATAACAGCCTATGAAATTCTTGGGTTTGTTAATGCATTTAAAATGCTTTATTTTGCTTTTGTCAGAAGTGTTTTGTATACGCTAGTTCGATATGGTCTCCACAGTACAATGTTTACAAAAGCCACCTTGAGCGAATTCAAAAAATATTTGTTAATCACCTTATTTTTTCCTTTGTTTTTTTTTTTATAGAATAAAGGTGACAAGCGAGCACACAGTCCACCTGATGGTAAGTGGTTGCTGTGGCTCATAGACATCTACATCTATCCTCGATTACGAATCAAGATGCAGGTGTGTTATGTTGGACTAAGATGGAATGCCTCGTTTCCAGTAAAAAGCGTCTCCGGTTCTCTACACTCACCATACGAAACACAGCAGCATTAAGCTGCTATTTTACGCTGGTATTCTGTGAGAGCGTGGTCCTTCCCCGGTCGAGCCGAACCATTCGTGCTACAACTATACAGCTAATATAGCTCCAGCATGGCTCTACCACGTAAAAAATAACATGTCGTAATAACCTCGATACTTACACGGACAGTTGCACTGGGCACGATCTCTTATCTTTCGGACACAAGCGTGTTGTGTGTATTGGGTTTGTTGTATATTGTGATAAACCTTTCTTTCCTCAAAATATATCGCATCATACAAATTATTACCTAAACTCTGTTATTTCGCGACTCGTTCGTACGTATAATAAGTGATACTTAATTATTTGTTTGTGATCACCTCTATTATATTGAATTGATTATAATTTTCCTATGAGATTATTCTTATTCCAATTTTTTCC
Organism: Parnassius mnemosyne; assembly: GCA_963668995.1. Taxonomy (NCBI): domain Eukaryota; kingdom Metazoa; phylum Arthropoda; class Insecta; order Lepidoptera; family Papilionidae; genus Parnassius; species Parnassius mnemosyne. The sequence continues at coordinate 13,719,809 of CAVLGL010000013.1, read as the reverse complement.
AACAACATTCCACCCTCAAACAATATAAGGGAAACCTGTTATACAAACAAAGAAGTCTATAGATTTATTGTCACGTCTGAGAACTAAAATTAAATGCCTCACAGACTGTAACTGTACTGGCTCTGTATACCCATCAGACCGAAAGTGGAAGTGCGTGCACTGCTGTTTGACGGCAGATAGGTAAGAGGGTAAAACCTACCCAATCTTAAGTCAATAAATTTTCAGTAGCTATCCGGAATGAATAAGTTGTCGATGTTTCTCCCGCATGCCAAAGCCGTTGATCCAGCTACATTGTGTCGGATTGCTTTTCCAACGGACTACAAGAGTAAGGGAATAAAGAATCCTACTATTGGTTATTGGCCGCCGTGACCGCAATTTCGGGCATTATTTATTAAGTTTTTGTATTTACTATACCACTGTGTAGTGGCGTTAATATTTTGTATTGACACCTTCATTTAAACCTTATACCCACAACCCATTAGGACTATGCCGCAGTCGACAAACTAAAAAAGATCTCGACCGGTTTTTTGTTCTTCTTTGTAGTTAATTAGCTGTGCACAAAGATAACGTGAGTTTAATTACGTACGAATCAATAGCTCATTATGTTGACATTAAATATATTATTATCAATGAATTAGAGAGGCCTTAATATCAGGTAACGGTTTTTTGTGGTTATTACAGTTGTATCTTAAATACATTTTTATATTTTTGTTTTAATTTTAGACGGCTCTGTACCTTAACTTAGCATTTGGCAGGACTTAGAGGGCCGCGACTTCAAAACTGAACATGTATTAGTGTCACCTACAGATAATTGTTCCGGGTCTGATGTTTGTCAATGTAAACTATCTGTGATACATGAGAAATATGTATCACGGATAGTTTACATTGAAAAATAAACAAAAATGATTAAAAAAATTAATATGTTTAAATAAACCATTATGATAATTATAATTTTGACAAATTTACAACCTTTTTTAAAATGCGTTTCCCAAAATGCGTCCGTTGTCATACATTCCCTAAATGATTTGCTCAAATATCCATTTACAGTTGTCAAATCACAGAATACGTACAGATCTTGATGCAAATCAAGGTAAAAAATATTTATTAATCTAAATTCCACTTGGGATTCAAACCCAGGACCCAGGAAGTACAGTAACAACAAAGCCATTAAGTTTTCAAAAATTTTGACGATCGTGCCATTATACTTAGGTTTCACTTTAATAATTTCATAATTCAGTGTAAATATATTTTTAAATTACGGATTTTATAAGTATTCCGGCAACATCAAATTGTCCCAAAATTTTATTGACATATGTACATATGGACAGTGTAATGCGCAGTAATTTACCTCCAGAGATTTTGCAAATTATCCAATTGAACAACTTTAAATCGAACACTAAGTGTTGACAGGAGATTGGATATTACGCATTTGCTGGCCTAGCAGGCAATCTACGTAATAATACGTGAACTGTCGTTTTGATTTAGAAATCAATCACCGCATTTTATCCAGAGTATTTTCAGGTCAGAAGAATCCGAACCAGAACAGGCTTCTGGTAGAGCGTAAATATTACATAGCACACATGCATGTGATGCACACCCAAAATACCTACCTATTGTTATATTAATGATTACGTTGTCACATCAGGGGACTAAAAACTGTCGCTCTGTATCGCTCTGCACTATCCTAATTAGCTGTCGCTTGGTGTTACATCCGCTATATATTTACCAATTCTTCCCCTCCCCTTTAAGACTACCGCTGAAGTGGAGCGGAAGTGGGAAGTGGATTGAGACGTTTCGAATAGACGTCAGCAACATCAGTCTTTTATCACAGAACATCCAATAATATTTCATTAACCAGTATTAATATTTATCGAAATATTATGACCGCTTAAGTGAACCTTTATACGGGGAAGAGCCATGCTGCAGCTATATTATTGCTGTAACGCGATTGGTAGAAGTACCACGCTCTCACAAAATATCAGCGTGCAATAGCGGCTTAATGCTGCTGTGCTTCTTGTTGTGAGTGTAGAGAACCGGAGACCATTTTTGCTGGAAACTATGTAGTTAGTCTGACTAGACTGTCTACGGGCCACAGCATCAATTTATCATCAGGTGAACTGTGTGCTCGTTTATCACCCTAAAAATCTAAAACCACATCTCACCCCGAGGGTATCTTAAGAATTGATCATTACAAGTAGCTTCAAAAGTGCATAAAGTCCGCCAATCCGCTTGTTAAATAATAAGTTCAGCCGTTGACATTTGCGGTTGTTGAAAATGAAGACGTACGTAATTGTGGCATTCTTTACATCAAACAACATATGAGCGCATATTTGCCAGAAAAAAGAACGAACGTAAATTCAAAGCTCAAGAGAACGCCAAGTTCTAATTAAAATGATTAAGTTAATGGTCTTAGTCATTAGCGATTTTAATTTCAAATAGTCTATTTTTTCGTCCGTTGAAAATTACAATTCCTCAGCGGCTTTACGATTGGCACCGCGATTTTTAACTTTTATGGCCAATAATATCGCAATACGTTAATTTCGCTATTGTTCGTGTTTTAGGGTTCCGTGTCTTGTAAAACCACATAATTTTAATCAGACGATATTGTGATACTGCGTATATTATTTAAATATAGTCATCCTTGTTACAAAAAATGGTTTATACTTACTCACAAGCTTAAACTACAATACGTTTCATGAAAGATGCGACTTAAAATGCTAAATATGGGGTTTGACAGCAAACGTCAAATTTCGCGAAGACTGTGGCGCCGCATTTTAAGGACTTATTTATACGGGATGGCGATAAAGTTATCACATTAAATTAAAAGACTTATCCTATATAACGTTCTTCGAACATACACAACTAAACAAATATATAACAATTAACGTTCTAGTCGTAATAGCCCTTTTTTTCGTTTTTTTGCCTAGTTACTTATGAACGGGAAAGTGTAGGTAATTAATTACCTATGTCGATGCCGCGTGAGCACTGCGTACCTGCCGCACCGTTGCCGCTTTTACATGTCACTTTTGGTCAGTAAACTAATATTATCAAGGTGATTTATTTCGTGTCAATTTTTTACGCTATTTATTTTGTTTGAAAGATGCATTTTTTATTTTTGTTAGAATGTTCATTTTATTATTTTAATCGACATATATGAACTTGTATATATCGCTGTGTTATTTAATGTTATAACCTAATCGCCACCCGGTATAGAAGGACTATTTTTAAACCATAGGTATTTTAAGTCCGGGAATATTATTAAACAACTTTTTGTAATAAGACGGAGTAACTCTTTTTATTAAGAATATAATTCAACAGAGTTATTACCATTGGAAAATGTATTGTTTACAAAAGACTTGATAGATCTACTAAGTGGCAGACATACTAGGTGTAGGAGGAGGACTCCTTCTTTACCTAGGAGTCTATCGGTTAGGTTAGTTAAGGACTACAGTGCATGCACCGCTGTGTACCAGACTAAAGGGTTGGAGCGTCAGTTTAATTACAAGCTGTCTGGTGTTTCATCATAATTCTTAGAGGTGACAACACATCTGTATCCTTCCTCGTATGAAACTTGGTTGAAGTTGTAGCAGTAGCCATTTACCATCACGTGGATTGTTAGTTCGGTTGTCACTTCAATGTTATAAAAAAATAATAGTTTAATCGCACCATTAATGCTGCAACTAGAACAGTGTTAAAATTTGTCGACATTTTTTAAATTTTATTTTTGCTTATTTTTTTATTTATTTAAACTTTTATGCACAAAAGAAAAATCATACATATGGCGGACTTAATGCCTTAAGACATTCTCTCCAGTCAAAAAAGGTAACGATCTTCGAATAAACCAGAATATACATATATATAGAAGATATTCTATACATATAACATAAAATGTAAATATATTATTACAGACGTACACATACTCGTACATAAATCTACTTAAATACATTAAATATATACATATATATCTGTGCCATAATAAATAAGGATATATATAGTGACAAAATTATATATAATGCAAAATTAAGCGGACCGAGAAAAAATTAAGGATCTTGCTAAACAATAAATATTTTGCAGTTATTTTTCTGGTATCTTCACAATTTTATATTTGACACATTACGGTCAATTGACATACTTTTAAAGAGTTGTCATTATTCTCATATAATGAAACTATTCATTATATGAGAATAATGACATCACAGTTGTAATAGTCATAGTTTACGCGGTAGCACGAATGGGTCGGCTAGACAGGTAAAATACCACGCTCTCACAGAATACCAGCGTGCTTAATGCTGCTGTGTTTCGTATGGTTAGTAAAGAGAACCGGAGACCTATTTTACTGGAAAAGAGGCATTCCATCTTACTCCTCAAGGGTGACTACGCATCTGCATATTGGTCCTTAATCGGGGATAAATGTAGATGTATATGGCCCACAGTATCCACTTACCATCAGATGGACTGTGTGCTTTTTTGTCACGCTTAATTAATAAAAAAATTATCAGCTTATTTGAATATTTTCAACAACCAACCAAAAACAACCAAGTCTTAAGACCCTACCAATTATGGCGAATTCAGGTTATATAATGTAGTTTTTGGTCCACTCCACTACCCCATATTATCATCCCGTGGGTGTAATAAAAGGCGCCAGATAGAAATAAATCAGGAGATGGACAGGAGCATCTTTCGGATAACAACTCGCAATAAACAAAAATCTGTGGTTGTCAACCCGCCTGAAATGCGTGGGACGTATGGCAAATATCCGTATGAAGCAATCTTTTTTTTATAGGATAAGGGTGACAAACGAGCACATAGTCCACCTGATGGTAAGTGGTTGCTGTGGCCCATAAACATCTACATCTGTCCTCGATGACGAATCAAAATGCAGATGTGTTTTCACCCGTGAGGACTAAGATGGAATGCCTCGTTTCCAGTAAAAAAGGTTCTCCGGTTCTCTACACTCACCATACGAAACACAGCAGCGTTAAGCTGCTATTTCACGCTGGTATTCTGTGAGTACGTGGTCCTTCCTCGACCCATTTGTACTATAACTATAGTACTAATAGCTGCTGCATGGCTCTACCACGTTAATTGATCTATGAGGGAGACCTATGTTCGTCAGTGGACTTTTCATAGGATGATGCTCTCAACTACCCAATTATTTAATAAACTAAACGGAATTCTCTCAACATTTATACATAAATACGCAATTAAACAGAATAAGTTGGGATGCTGAATAATTGACTTAATCAACAATAAAATTTCGAATTAAATTTGCAAATAAAAAGGAATGGATTACTACGAAATAACTGAATTAAATCCTTCATTTGGATATCTCTGTCTTGGTCCATCTCAAAGAAACGGCCAAGGAGCTACGAATCTTCAATTTATCTTAAAATAATTTTAAGAAAGAAAAAACTAATTAACTAAGTAACTATATTAATATTTTGTTTTCATTTATTCTGCTTAAGGTTAAACTAACTATTGACATAGACTTTAACGAGTCGTGTTGGGAAGATAGTACATATTTATTCACAGTAATGATAGTATACAGGACTATTTTTCAAAGAGCAGCTAAATTCTAAATTTCAAATATATAAATAATGATACACCGTTATTGCAGTTTTTGAAAATATGAGGAAATAATTCTTCTACATTTATTTGAAATTATCCCAAATTGAATGTGATTTATGGGCAACAACGTTTTTGCCTACTGATCGACCCTTACATAATGTGTGTGCGTCAGTAAAAATAATGCCACACATTTTGAATTTAAAAGATAAATAGGACAAAAAATTTTAAAATTGATTTTGCTTCACCATTTGTCTATATTACTTGTTCGGGAGTTGACTACCGCAGTTTTTTTTTTATTAATGCGAGTTGTTATCCGAAAGACGCTACTGCTCATCTCACCATCTATCTATATTACTTATTATGAACCTTCACTGAAAATTTGACCGGTTATTGCAAAAAAACCCTGTATATTATATTGATGCATTTGTCAATTAAACATGGTAGAGCCATGCTGCAGCTATATTAATAATATAGTTGTAGCACGGATGGGTCGGTTCGACCGGGGAAGGACCACCCTCTCACAGAATACCAGCGTCAAATAGCAGCTTAACGCTGTTGTGTTTCGTATGGTGAGTGTAGAGAACCGGAGACCCTTTTTACTGGAAATGAGGCATTCCATCTTAGTCCTCACGGGTGACAACGCATCTACATTTTGATTTGTAATCGAGGATAGACGTACCTAGATGTCTATGGGCCACAGCAACCACTTACCATCAGGTGGACTGTGTGTTCGTTTTTTACCCTTATCCTATAAAAAAATCCCAAACCAAACCCTTTTACTACCCTTTTCTTGACTTACAGCATTGTTCTCGGTCATGCATCTTTTTCACATGTTTAAAGTAATCCCATATCGCTCATATAACTTAAAAATGTTGTAAAAGAAGCTTCCTTAAGTTAAAATTTCGTATCGAAAATCAACAAAAAAAATTAAAACAAGAAAACTTAAAAAAAAAATTTTAAAATCTTATCAATATTTCAGTGTTTTTTTACATATCTACTTTAGAGTTTTCGTAGCTCCATGTTGCAAAAGGACTCAGACGGACGTCTGAATGGCGTCTCATTATCTTTAATTATATACTGATTCCTTCGAGAAACCCGTTTTAATTATTTCAAGAGGTTAAAATAAACTTTAAAAGTAGAGCGTATGTATGCGTCACAATAAATATTTTAAACACACGTCAAAATATTAAATCGGAAAATGTTGTCTGCATCTAGCAGCACACACGCTTTGGCAATTTTAGTAAGATCTGTTTAACAATGGAAACATCTAAAGATTTTGAAATATGGAAAATGCATCGTCTTTACGTAATAATCGCCACCACCATCATCATCGTTGTAGTCTATCAAAGTCCACTGCTGAACACAAGCCTCCCAATAGATTTTCTCATAGCATTGCACAGTTGCCGCGTTTCGCAGGCGGGTTGGCAAATACAGTTTTTTTTTTTATATTTGAGTTGGAAGATGCTTTTGCCCATCTCCTATTTCAGTACCCCTCTGCCGCCTCTCGCGACATCCACGGCTTGATATTGGGTAGTGAAATCTCTTACGTCACCTACAAGGTCAACATTTATCATTAATGTTTTATAAAGGAAATAGAAATGCTTTTTTATATTACAAATGACACAGGCTGTGTTGTTAACCACTGTAAGTATTAAAAAAAGTTTATTTTGCTTTAATTTTTTTTAAGACAAGATGAGATCGTGTTTATTTTTAATACACCACGGAAATTCCGTATTCGAAATCTTCATTATCAATTCGCTTGAATTTTGCTTATAGTGATTTTTTTTATTCTTGGTTTCTTAATACGTCTGCTAGGGTTTTCTTGTTTGGCTTGTCCCTTAGCGTGGTAATAGAATATAATGAGTTGTTGATAAAAGTATCGATGTAAAACACCCCAAGTATGTTTCATTCAAATCTAAGTTCGTATAATATTTGATTATAGTCAATTATCATGACAAACAGAAAGGAACATTATAATATAATTACAATGACATAAAATTGGGTATTTTTAGACCTTTTCAAATAGTCTCTCTCTTAGGCGGAAAAGGGGAAACGGGGGTAAAAAGTGTAATTATGTTGATTATTTAGGTCGTAATGCGCCGACTATCCCGCGGCCCCCCTTCGGCGTCATTAATCGCCTCCCCACCTTCCCCCCTCTTGCTCCCTTTATTATTTCGTTTCAATTATTTTTGTGATTATCTTTTTATAGCGGGCGCGCATTAAAACTCAAAAAATAACAGGGACATTAAACATAATTAGAATCGAAATAACGAGACGTCTCAACAGTGCCGCTCTTTTCGCCTTTTTACGGTGGAACTTAATCACATTACTTGGCAGTCCTTTACCAGTGTTTGTCTACGCTTTATATTAACATAATATTCTCTATGACTTGTAGACTCATTTATCAAAAAAGATCAGTTAGAATTTATTTGCTCTAAATTAGTTTTTAATTTTGGATATTATTCTATTTTCGTCATATTTTTTTAATTACAAATAAAATCAAAATAAATATAAATCTTCCTAATACTGTATACAGGTGTTCTCAATTGTATACGAAATTTATATATTCATGTAATTAAATTTTTATCTGACTTCCAGAAATAGAACTAAACAGGAGATGGTACTCAGTTTGACTGTATGTTGTTTTTTTTTTTTGATGAATGCTCCACGATATCTTCGCCAGTTGTGATTTTATTGATTCTTCTTTTTAAGCTTTAAGAATTGACTGGGGGAAAGAAGTTTTTAATGTAACGTTTTAGACGATTTTCTAGATGTTACCTGAAGCTTAAGCTATCCCATAGTCTACACAAAATGGTTAAAAATTAAACATTTGAATAAGTACTAAATGTCCTCAAAGAAAAGGAATAAAATGATTTAGGAGGCCTTAATTCTTGGATACTTTATATCTTAGTAGTTCACATAAAAACTACAAAGAACAGTTATTTTGTCCCTTTTTCTCTGTTATATTTGTAGTTTATTTATATAGAACTGTGGTGACGAACTTACGGCCCACCTGTTAACAAGTGCCTGCTGCAGCCCGTGGGTATCTTCAACCAACTCCAAACAAAGCAGGCTACAGATGGTAGATTTAAGTTCAGTTTTGACTTTTTCTTAAAAGTTCTACGAGAAGAGATGTTCTCGCAAATGTTTGAATTACAAGGTGTTTTATTATTATCATTCAATATTGTTTTATGTTAAAATGAGTATTAGGCATGTAATAAGAAGCTCTTCGATGAGCTCTACGATCGACTGGTTCAAAAAATCCTTTCTAGAACGCCGAATGTCAATCATATTAACTGGTGACGGATAACAGCGTTGATAGTACGAGTACAAGGAGTTTTCGACTCTGCAATAACCAATTCGTCTTCCAACTTACTGCGTAGCATTCGACTTGAAATCGTTGTCGATGATGAAACCAAAGAATTTTATATCTAACATCGAAAACTGCTTACGAACAATTGATATTACTGCTAAAGAAACGAGATCGGTCCTATTCATATTTGCTAACATTTTTATGTAATACGAATGATTTATTCTCACTTCAAAGCAAATCTATAGGTTTTGTTTATGTTCTATTGTTTAATTCATAGTTTCTTCTTTATTATTTGTATTTCAAAAACCAGTTATTTCATAATATATAATATACCTTAATATTTAATGTATTATAATATTATAACCTTAATTACATTTTTTTGTTGTCAGGTTATCAACATGCGGATCTGAGTGAGAATTTTTATTTTATACTTTATTTTTAATGAGATTTTTACAATTGCTTTTTTATTTTAATCTGCATTACAAACATCTAATCTGTAGGAAAACAGACGAAAAAATGACCGTTAAAGAAGTTTTTTTTATGATTAATATTACATAAAAGCTTTAGTTTCGTTGTACCTTTATTCATCTTCATGATCTCAGGTAGCTTTAAGATGTTTATGGTTGTCGTTATAGGCACACATATTCACCCATTCAATACCAGACGTTTTTATTTCTATGCTAACAGCAGTATTATAATACATAATTATATTTAATACTAAGTTGACGCGTGACTATTAACAATAGAAGTTGGATTTGCCAACCCTTTCATTCAAATTACTAATGAAACCCTACGCGTTCGTTCGATATATTACCTTATATCAACGGTCATAAAGTTAATATTTAGTGAAGCTCCGATCGTTAATGTATATTATTATTATGAGCTTTTATGGATGAGCAATTTTTATGATTGTACACGTATTGTGTTTAGTACAGATGTTAAGTTATCGTGAAATAAATCGTTAAAAATCTCTTTGATCGTACGCGGGAGCACGAATTCTGTGGAGCGTTCGATTGCCCACCGTCCCCGACTTGCGCATAAAATGTTTAATTATGCTATTGTTCTTAGTTCTTACCAGTACATAGACTATAGAAAGCTCTATTATAAATGTTAAGGTGAAACTTGTAGGCAAGTAGGTACGCTTGCGTACTATACATAAGTACTTTAAGAACTTTGTTCGAGTTGGGTATACTATATTTTCAGGATTAAAATAGGTAATGTAATATTTTTGTTAAAATCTGCAAATTCATTGCGAAAATCATTGAGAAGATAGAAATAATTTAATTGAGAGACTAAGGTCATTGGGACTTTCAAGTGCTAAATATAAAGATAAAGTAATACTTAATAAGATAGTATACTTATTATAAAATGGCAGAGTACAATTTGACATCTGACAATCTACAATAGTGTCTCCCAACAGATAGTTCTTAAAATGAACATGCACAAGGTCATATGTAGCGCTCATGTCACACCTTTAGCCTAAGTTTTTGGAAGTACTACGTTCGGAGTTGTTGGACAAGTATGTTTACCTAAGACAAATTGTCCGACTAGGTAAGTCTAACTTCGAGTAAGAGGCGAGAGGTCAATCGACGGATTTTAGTTGTTACATTGAGCTTGGCAGCGTTCGGGAGATCACAACAAACCACAAACTTGAAAATAATATTGTACAACAAATGTATGTGGCTAGACTAGGACAAGGCGGACAAACGTCACACAGTCCAATTTATGGTCAGTGGAAGCTGTGGCCCATTGACATCTACATTTATCCTCAATTAAAAATCAAAATGCAGATGCGTTCTCGTCCCTGAAGACTGAGATGGAATGTCTCGTTACCAGTAAAAACGGTCTCCGGTTCTCACCATACGAAACACAGCAGCAATTTTACGCTGGTATTCTGCGAGAGCATTTTGGAAAAAATATTGACGAGTTATAACGCTGATAATGATTATTAGTCCAACGCTGGATTTGGGCCACACCCGTTGTAGGATTTGCCTGAATCGTCAGATTGGATAAAGTGATTAACGATCGCAGTACCAGACGCCTCGTACCTCTTACGCTGTCGTCGTCAGTCAGGGTATTTTACATGTGACGTAAACATTTATGGGGTTGGAATATATCTCTAATAAATAAAAGCCCCAAAAAAGTAGAAAAAAATACGTATGCGTTATGGTTATACCAACATCTAAGGGAAGTTGTAAAATCTATCTGGCATATCCTATAGTCGTATCCACAGATAAAATATTATGACTCTTACGCTATCACCAAGGTTCAAATGATGATGATAATGAAGCTATGTATGTATCAATAAAAATATGTTATAAGTATAAGAAAAAAATTACATACATACATAATATAAACTCTTATATCTGTCACCTAAGGGGAAAGGTAGAGACCACGGACTTAAATTTGGCACGATCCTGACACAATTAGTTCGTAGAATGATAATAATATACACATAATGCATATTTACGAAATAAAAAGGTTACATTTTAAATTTAAAGTAGAGTTTTTTCATATTTGACTTAAACGTAAGTAAAATTTATTCATCAAAAAAATTTAATAGTCTTTAAATTATTAAAACAATGTTTACGGGATATTGTTTTAATTTTTGCGCTGCTAATTATCATAAAATTTAAATAATGCAATCCGTGAGCACACAATTTAATTTCGGAACGTAGTGATTTTCGCGCGAAACGCTCGAAAGCAGGCCGTTGAATGATTAAAACGCGCGAATGTAAGTAGCGCCGGAAACAAATGTGCGGTCGCGGCGCAATGGCGGTGCACACGTGGCCGCGGCGCGCTACGCACCGCGAACACACGGAACCTGCGTATCGCATCCATACAACAGACCCCTACTTTTTGCACTCTTTTCACTTCGATTACCCTTTCACGTTAATTGTCATTACGAATTACGAATCTGTACTGATAACTCAATTAAATATTTATTTCCAACTTTGAGTCGATTTACACGATAACGATTAAGGAACGAATGGTATTCAATATTTCATATAAAATTTAATAAATTTATGTCAGCTTTAAAATTTCTCATACTTTCATAACTAAATTATTGCAGTATATGACAAAAAAATCTCAAACAAATGTTTAACAAGAGTAAGTCATAATTTCAAGTTAAGCTTCAAGGGTTTTTACCATGTCAAGACTGTGTATTATAATCGTGTCAAGTCTTATCTAATAAACATATTATAAAATAATTTCATAACATGATTGTAAGTCGTCTGGATCTCGACGGCAAGGCAGGATCAATGGCGTTAGTGGCGGTGGTAGTGGCGTTTTGTACACAGAGCGCGCGTACGGAAAATTGAAAGTGACCGTACGAAAACACGGTGGACAAGCATTGATGTATCTGTCCGTCTATTATTTATATTTAGCTCGTAGCCGGGCCTCGGTGAAAGCGAAACTGATTTTAATTGTTATCCCACTCGACCGTTAATTGACCGATATTTGTAAACGCCCGCGGGTTCATTTTGGTTTTAATCATGCACTAGTTTACTGTTTTCCCGCGCTTTCCGCATAATTTTCGTTCTGAATTGCGAGGCTATTGTTTGGAGTTGTAATGCAGAATGATGCGCTATGTTATTGAGTCTAGGTGTGTACTGTTATTGGTTGAATAAGTATTGTCATATATTATATGTTTATAACATCATCAGCCTATAAACTATGTATTTGTGACAGCACATAGTTCTTTCCAAAACTTCCAAGAGGAGGGCTTATTGGAAAAAATCTGAAACATTCTGTTCTTTTTAACTGATTTTACTGCTCACGCACACATTCGTAAGGGTAGGTAGGTAGGCAAAAAGGTTCTTGCCCATAATTCACATTCAGTTTCGGATAATTTCAAATAAAAGTAGAAGCCTTATTTACTACAAAAACTACAATAACGATATGTCATTATTTATATATTTGAACTTAAGTTTATAATTTGCTACTCTTTCGTGTGACTGAATTCCTCCTAAACGGCTAAAATCATTTTGATGAAATTTTGTGTGTGTGTGATTTAAGTTGATTCAAGAATGGTTTAGATTCATAATTGAACTCGGTAGGTGGCGCTATTGTCGAGATCCAAAAATCACCCGTGCGTAGCCGGAGCGGGTTGCTAGTAATATTACAAAAAGTTCTATGAAGGATTTAAACGAAACAAAACTGGTCATAGCCACTAGAATGCGAAATAAAATATAAATATACTCTATGTTATAATTACGCACATTATTCACATATTATGCTGGGCGTTGACATGAGTCCTTTGAACTATCGTATAGGTAGTTTGAATAAAACTTTATAGCTGGCAACATCACACGGGAGTGGAATCGTAACAGGCGCGAAAACGCGACGGAGAATGTAAAATGCCTCCTAATGTGTGATTTAATGACGTCCGAGACGAATAATGGATTTACCTACTTTATTATGCGTTGTAATTCTTATGTAGATTTATGTCATTTGTGAAATTACCGCGTCGCTGTGTTCACCGTCATCATAGTTCGGTTTTAGTATTGCTGTTAGTATTGTAAAATGCAAATACGTCTATTTGGGTCGGGCGAAGCTCGGTTTGTTGTTTGTTTAAAGTTTTTGTGTATGTTACTTGTAAAATATCTTTTGGATTCTACATGAAGTATTTATTTATACAGAGAGATTTCTTTTTAATTTACAGTAAGGCGCTATAATTATTTCTGGCAAATTCTTTTAGATAGTTTCATTAATGAAATTTAAATATAGTAAGTGTGTAAGTGGATATTGTGGCCCATAGACACCTAATTTAATCTAATCTATCCACGTTTCACTTTTAATTCAGATGAGTTGTCATCCGTGGCTAAGACGAAATGTCTTTAAACATTTTTTTTATATAAAATAAAAATTAATCATAGTCATCATTATGATTAGTCATCATTTTCATAATACACGTTATTCTACAAGTCCGCCCAGCGTGCTAAGTAAATCTTGCAAGTTATCCTTACCAGCTCGCACTTTGCCATGGCAGGCGGGCTGGCAACAGCAATCTTTTACCTTATTATGAGAGAGAGAAAGATGCTACAACAACTGCATGGCAAATGACGACTATGGTGATGAGATGAAGAATTATTTTTTATTTAAACAACTAAACATTGCTTTACTTTAGTCACTTTTATGCGAGGTAAAGCCATGTTTCACTATACTATGGACTGTAGCGTGAATGTGTCGACTGGACCGGGGAAGTATAGTAAGTGTAAAGAGCTGGAAACCCTTTTTACTGATAAAGAGGCATTTCATTTTTATGATCTGGGGTGAAGTGAAAACTGCACTTCATGTTTTGATTCTTAATCGATTGATGTCGATATAGACGTTATAGACGATATAGATGTCTATGAGTAATGAAAAACTAATTTTATGGATTTTATCGCATTTAATTTTAACTTATATTTATTATTAACAGGGCACGCATTCCTGCACGCACACAGTGTAAATGTGTCCAAGTAAAATTCTGTTTTAAATATATGTAATATATAAAAATATAGATATGTAGAGTAAGGATGACAAACGAGTATATAGTCCATTTGATGGACAGTAACGTTGAAGTGAAGAATCAAAATGAAGATGTGTTGTCAACCCTGAAGAAAAAGGTGGCAAGCCACGTTTCCCGTAAAAAGGTCACCTAAGCATCAAGCTGATGTTTTATTCTTTAAAATCAAGTAAACTATGCGCTTGTTTAGATACCCTTGCTTCTATAAAAATTTAAAATATTTGCTTTCGATGTAAATGTATTTTTTTTTATTTAAATATAGCGAGCTCCTGGCTCATTATTTTCGTAAAAAAAATCTGCGGAGACGGCTGGAGGCGCGTGCGTGGAGTGCCCTCGGCCTGCACTTCACATACAAAAGCACTCATCATTGCCCTTCTGCGGCTGTCCCCGCTCCAATCACTTATTATTTCCGAACGCCATTGTTCTAAAATTATATTCACGCGGGAAAGTCAATTGTGCGAACCGCTTTTTTAACAACTGCGTCTATTCGCAAAATTTCTAATATTTAATTGAACTGCTAAAATTTCGTTATAATTACGTTATTGCGTTTATATAGTGAGCGTTAAATATATTTCGTCAAAGGTTTAATTTTGTATGTAACCAAGTCTATTTCTCCTTCTTTCTCTATGTAGAGTAATAATAATATATAAAAATAATAAAAAATGAAAAAATAAAAATTACATTTTTATATAATCGCAAATGTTAAAGTTTATACATTTGCAAATATTGATACCGAAAATGCGTTTATTTATTTGCATTAATAACTTGAGATTTTCAATATCTTGTATACGCATTTTACTTTTATACGTGGTAGAGCCACGCTGCAGCTATGTTAAAGTTGTAGCACAAATACGCCGGCACCAACCCGGGTAAGACCACGCTCTCACAGAATACCAGCGTAAAATGCTTAATGCTGCTGTGTTTCGGATGGTGAATATAGAGATCCGGAGACGCTATTTACTGGAAACGAGGTATTCCATCTTAGTTCTCAGGGGTGACAACACATCTGCATTTTGATTCTTAATCGAGGATAGATGTAGATGTCTATGGGCCACAGCAACCACTTACCATCAGGTTTTTTTTTATACTAGAGCCATGCCGGCACACCGCACGCGACTTTGCAAGGCACAGGTTTGGCCTCTCTCTGGGCTGGGGCTCACCAGTGCCAGCTCCTTCCACTTGACCGCATCCAGCGTAGAACGGTTCAAATCGTCGACGACCGAGTCCTTTCCGATTGGCTCGATTCACTGGCACTGCGAAGAGATGTTGCATCCCTTTGCATTTTCTTTCGCATTTACCACGGGGAGTGGTCTGGGGAATTGTTCGGATTAATTCCAGCCGCTCAATTTCACCATCGCACATCGTGACAAAACTCGCGATACCATCTATACCATCTGGATGATTGGCGGTCCACGCACAACTTCCTTGTATAATCGATTACCATCAGCAATTTTTTGACCGATACGACTTAGGGACCTTCAAGAAAAGAGCCTACTCCTTTTTAAAAAGCCGGCAACGCATCTGCAATTTTCCTGGTGTTGCAGTTGTTCATGGGCGGACGTAGTCACCTACCATCAGGTGAGCTGCATGCTCGTTTGCCCCCTCTCCTATAAAAAAATATGATATTTCGCGAATTATTCTTATTACCTGAAGATGGTATCGAATGATACTCGTATTTTAAAAAATATTTGAATCAACTATTTACATACAAGGAAAATATATAAATGCAATCTAATCTTAAAAAAAATATATATATATATAGTAAAATATGCAATTATTTTTTAATAAAAAATGTAGCATTGGAACACGGAACGGTGATCAGTTCAATATTCTTAGGAGCGTCCTTGTGAGTACCGAGAGCACTTTTAAGGACTGAACCTCCATGTATGTCTTGGGTGTCCTGAGCAATCTATAAAATTATAGTTTGGCTCACACAAACAATAAAGAGTCAAAAGGGTATATATACTATATATATATATAAGGGTCATTATATTAGTCGATTTTAGTATTATGTAGTGTAGTTAGTTTATTTTAAGTTGATTTTACGAAGTGTTCCTAATAATTGTCAAAGCTTGTTTATAATTTTTTTTCTTAATATATTAGTTATAGGTACTTTGTGTTTTTGTCTCTGTCCTCCTGTCAGTTTTGTTTTTTTAGGGCGGCAAAGCTTAAGGTGACCATATTACCCTCACGTACCTTACATCACGTATATAATATGGTTTGTTACGTTTTTCAAGAAAAAACAATTAAAGAATAGAATTAATACATTATTTCTTTTTTGATGCGTATGAATATGCACGATGCGAGTAACTCATGTTTGCGACATCAGCGTATAATCAACCCTATAGAATTAGAAATCAACCTTCGTCGAAAAAAATATAATTATAAAGCGCGCGTAATTCTAATTTCGAATTCAAATTAAAGCCGCTTAATGCGCGGGAGCGACCCTGTGAAAAAAGAGTTGACGAGTGCTCGCGGAGGGTGGTAATTTTTCATTAATTTAAGTTCACCCTGTTTTGTTTGCTTTTAATCGCATTTCTAATTAATCCCGTCGAGAATAACGTGACAACTGTCGACTATGGCGGCCATTTTTTTACGAGGACCAGTATAGCAGATGTCGGCCGATTTCCATTTGTTTCTGAGATTAATGATTCGGTGCGATTGTGAATTTTTCCGGTCGGCTTTTGTTGTTTTAGAAGCAATTTGTCCGCTTACTTTTGTTGAGAGGCATTCGTTAGAGCCTCCACCAATGATATTCGAACTGAACAGAAAAAACGATGTAAAACATAACGGGCTCGATTCCACGCCAAAATTATTTCTTTCAAGTTTCCTATAATGCCCGCTTAGTCGGATCGTTTGACGTGATTTTTCGACTTGCAAATGTTTAAAATGTACGATACATTTACTTTATATCTATTAGTAGCTACGTAAAGTTACTGTACGTAGTTACTAATAGATATAAAGTCTCTTCATGTATGCTCTATATTTTATGTAATAATATCATTTTACCATAATTTACGTATTAATGATTTTTGACAAACGAGCACAGTCCTCCTGATGGTAAATGTATGCTGTGGTCCATAGAAATCTACATTTATCCTCGATTAAAAATCAAAATGCAGATGCGTGGTCACCCCTGAGGACTAAGATAGAATACCTCGTTTCCAGTGAAACGGTTATCCGGTTCTGTAAACTCAATAGGTTTTAATAATGGTTCTAAATAGAGGCATTCCATCTTAGTCCTCACGGGTGACAATGCATCTGCATTTTGATTCGCAAACGAGGATAGATGTAGATGTCTATGGGCCACAGCTCCCGCTTACCATCAGGTGGACTGTGTGCTCGTTTGTCACCCTATCCTATAAAAAAAATAAGATTGATAGGTTGGTAATTTTTTGCCTAGGCATCCGTCGGGTTTGTGACCCTCTGACTATTTCTGCAACCAAGCAGCAATGTATCTACTACGGTTTTCCAATTTTAAGGGTTACAGCCAATATAATTATAGAATGCATTTAGTTTAGTCCTCACAAAAGACAACGCATCTGTGGCCTTCTACTAGTGTCCTTGGGAAGCAATAGCGTCGACTTTTAGCTCGCTTAGAATAGAATGTAATAGAATATATTTTACCAAATATAGACAACAGCTGACTGTGTGGTAGTAACTTTGCAATGCAGTATCCGATTACTTCACAGTGCAGTGGTAAAATTATCAACCAAACGAGAAAATATTGCCGTGTTGTGGCGGTGTAAGAATATTCATTACCCCATATCGTCCCGTGGGTGTCGTGAGACGCGACAGAGGAAAATGTAAACAAGAAATGGGCAGCAGCACTTTCGTGACAACAATTCAAAATATTAAAAGAAACTGTGGTTGCCAACTCGCCTGCCAAGTTTATGGAAAAATATACTAAAACCAATTTAATAAATAATGTTTTGATTATATCTTGAAATAACAGTGGTAATAACAGTGGTAACAGATTTAACAGTGGCAGAGCTACGCGGCAGCTTTTGCTGTCGCGCGGATGGGCCGGCTCGAACCGGGGTGGTACCACGACCTCACAGAAAACCAGCGTGATATATCCTCATGGGTGACAACGCATCTACATTTTGATTTGTAATAGAGGATAGATGTAGATGTCTATGGGCCGCAGCAACCACTTACCATCAGGTGGACTGTGTGCTCGTTTGTCACCCTTATCCTATAACAAAAAAAATGTTGTATGAATCACAGACGGAGAGAGTTTACAGATTTAGGAAAGAAAAAACCATTAAAAGTTTATATAATTATACATTATCCATAGGCGATCAATTAATATTGTGTGAAAGTGATAAAATTACATAGAATAATTAAAATTGTTGACTTTACACTAAGCCGGTGGGTAGCCTGAGGGCAGGCCACCCACACTGTGGCTGTGCACTGGACGAATGCGCCCTGATCCGTTCCCGGCGGTACATTGATTGCGTTAGCCTCGAAGATGCGTTCCCTCCAGGACTTAATTCTGGAATGAATAGCGTAGGAACTGGAAGTTTCTAATTAAGCGCATTACTTAATAGTAAATTAGAACGTTTAAAGATAGTGATAATGATATTGTACTGATTTTCTTTTATTAATAACTACGAGCATATATCGTTTTTAAGCACGTGTAAACATAACTTACTAAAGCGGAATAGACAATTTCCCTTTCTGATAAAAAGAAACGAGTTTCAGTGTTAGATACTCGAAGACTCACAATTTGCGGCGAATGTAGACATCTTATACCAATATCCTCGGTATTGCATAAATATTTTTTTATTATGTCCTACAGACAATCTGGTATTGGCTGATTGTTTGTACCATGGTAACTAACGAACACACAGTCCACCTACATCTATCTTCGATCAAGAGTCAAATACAGATGCGTAAAAAGGTCTCCGGTTTTTAACACTCATCATACGAAAAATAATTATTATTAAACGTTTATTTGTTTTTAAGCTTTGTTGCACACCATGTTCAAAAAGGTGGACTAATGCCGGAAGACATTCTTTTCTAATCTACCTTCAGGCTAAGGTGTAATAAGTGCAAAGTGCAAACAACTACAATAAACAAATTTCTATATTCAAACTATATTATATGGATAAGAACTATAACTATTATTTAAATACATACTACGTTTACTACACTTACTTACGTTTTTATTCTGAGAAAGCGTATAGTCCTTCTGCAAACGAGCCGACTTATTCCTGCTGCAGCTTGCAGCTATAATATACGAGTAGATACAACGTAGCTCTACCTCATAAACGTAATTTCAACTGTGAAACAAATGGACATACGATTGAATAATTAGCTACGTGCTGGACATAGGATTTTTTTATTAAAAAAAAACATGCGTGTCGTGGAACACTCGGTTGGAACGAAGTTCTTTATTATTGAAAAACGTATTATATTATTGATTAACAAATACAAATAAATGTTTTACTAGCGTCTATTAAAATGAAGCGTCATTTAAAATAAAATACACTATGACACAAAGGGTAGTGAGGAAAAAAATCTTACACTTTTTGCTAGCCTAGCTCCCATCCGCCAAACCCGTACCGTCCGATAAGGAACTTCGTTCCAAAAATACATAATATATCTTGTAAACATGGCTGTATACAACAGTAATAAACTTTAAATAAAATGTAACAAAACTATTGCGTGAAAGTTATTTATATTTACTGGCATGTTGGTACTTTTGGGCGACACCCACTAGATAGAATGATGACCTGATGAAACACGCAGGCACATAAAAAAATTAGATTAAAATTAAAAAATTTCCACTCTTAGAGTTGGATATTTTTTCAAATTTAAATAATAAACAACCCTTGGGGACTAATAGCCTATTTATTAAAAAAAAAATCACAATTGGCGATATCTTCGCGTAGATACAAAAAACAAAGCGTCGAATTGAGAACCTTTTCTTTTTTTGAACTCTGCTCAATTACTAATGATGCATTATGATTATTCCCAGCACTCTTACTATCATGGCATTAGATTCAAAACTAGAAGGAAGTTTGTGTTGTGTTACCTAAATTTATTTTAGAACATTAACTCTATGTATTTAGATACACTTTACTAGGTAAAAGCGATCGGTAGCATACTGTCACATAAAAACCTTGATTTATGCGCTATAGTTTCGTGAGAAAATTGCTCCATACAAGGTACAAACACATGCCAGAACTCTCTATCCTCAAGCCAAAGCAAGCCTTGAGTAACCGCCTTACATATAATACGTGACTATAAAGCTAGTGCCTTTATCGTCCGCAGTGCACTATAAGTGTCTGGTGCCTGTAAATTTTCGCAGCGGCGATCTGCGGCCGGTCTTTGTGCTATTAATTTGTAATGTCCCCCCCTTCTGCCAGCCGCCTAGATGCAACGGACGGCTATACGAGGCATACAGACCTCGGATAAGTCTGATGGTTGTTTTGAGTAGATACATTGTACGTATGTATATAATCTACAATATATATTACACTACATTTTTATATAATATAAATTGAAATATTTAAGAGTGTTATTAAATTAACACAATAAATAACAAGTGATAAAACTAAAAAATTTGTGCAACCGACTTCAATATAAATAAAATGAGAACATCATAAATGTATTTGAAAATAATTAAATACGCATTCTTAAGGATAACTCAAAAAATACTGGTCAGATCTTAATCAAATTTATATGAGACCACATGAGAAGCACCAGATTTCAAATAAAAAAGAATCATCGAAATCGGTTTACTTAGAAAAAAGTTGTGAGGTAACACATATAAAAAATACAGTCGAATTAAGAACCTCCTCCTATTTTTAAAGTCAGTTAAAACAAGAAATAAATTTCAGTATTTGAACATTACAACTCTGTAGCCGAATATTGTTTTATTGTTTATTTAATCTCAAACAAATGTCTTAAAGACAATTATATTTTAAAAATAAAACATATTTTTTTCAAAACCCTAATATTCTTCTAAAGATATATAATTGATGATGTCATAAGATACATCGCCAAATAGCCATTCCCTGTGAATCTTTGCCGATCTTCAATGGGGGCCCGCGTTTCCGATAGGATTAAGCCAGACTTACTGCTCGGTCAGAAACACGGCGCGACGCAGTAACCTCCTCCCCCTGCGCCTCAAACCTAACCTCACCCCCCATCGCCAGGCGCATTAGAAGCAATCATATTCGACGGCTGCTACGTTTTGGCATCAGTTCGTGTTGCTTAGGCCGGCCGGGGCTATTTGCAGAACAATGATTGGTGGTGTCTTACTTCGTAAGGTCGATAAGGTTCACTTTTGTTTGTTTCCTATCCGAGTTGATTGGAGTGGTAACGGTGGACAACCGTTCTATTTGCTTTTGTTAAGATCGACTTGCTTATCCCCGTGTCGATTGTAGGACACTTGATTTTAAATGAGTTTGTTACTTTTTCGAATACAAGCTGAATAGATTTTATAATCTATCGATAACTTATTTATTCGATAAAGCCTAATTCCACCAATGTTTGTGTATCATGTAGGTAGTTGTGGAATAGGTTCTCTTCTAATCTATCGTAATAATTAGCATTATTATTTGTTATAATTAAGAAAATTTGTTATTTTTTTACTAAATCTTTCTTTGGATCAACGTATTAAAAAATGAAAGGCGAAATTAAATTTTTTTTTTTTCAATATATTATTATAACCTAATTTTGTATAAAAAGTACGGTAGTTTTTATAG
Organism: Parnassius mnemosyne; assembly: GCA_963668995.1. Taxonomy (NCBI): domain Eukaryota; kingdom Metazoa; phylum Arthropoda; class Insecta; order Lepidoptera; family Papilionidae; genus Parnassius; species Parnassius mnemosyne. The sequence continues at coordinate 13,697,695 of CAVLGL010000013.1, read as the reverse complement.
TGGCAGGCTAAGGAATCCAGTAAACCGTGTCATCCCGTTGATGTCGTAAGAAGTGACAAGGGAATACGGACACAGGAAATGTGCTGCAGCATGTTCCTGATAACAAATAAAAATAATAAGAGGCTGCGGTTGCCAAGCGTGGCAACTAAAGCAAATATCTGGTTATAGATAATTACTATAAAAAGGGTAGCATTTCACTTGATGATAAGTTACAATATTCAAATTAATAATTATTTAGGAGTATACATAATGCAAATTTGCTGTATTTTATACGTGGTAGAGCCATGCTGCAGCTATATTAATAGTTTAGTTGTAGCACGAACGGGTCGACTCGATCGGGGAAGGACCACGCACTCACAGAATACCAGCGTAAAATAGCAGCTTAACGCTGCTGTGTTTCGTATGGTGAGTGTAGAGAACCGGAGAGCCTTTTTACTGGAAAAGTAGCACTCTATCGTAGTCCTCACAGCATCGCATCTACATTTTGATTCGCAATCGAGGATAGATGTAGATGTCTATGGGCCACAGCAACCACTTACCATCAGGTGGACTGTGTGCTTGTTTGTCACCATTATCATAAAAAAAAATATTATTCTATAAAAGTAAAGAATTTCGTGACATATAGTTTTTTAAGTTAACTTTTTTAAACAATTATGTGTATCATCTGATCTTTTAAAAGGAAATGAGACCTATTTTCAGCAGTGGACTTTGATAAGTCGCAAAGGTGATTATGATTAGCCCAAATTAAATTTATATTATTACGTAAGTCTTTCAAGTGAATACAAAATACTTGAAATAAAAAGTTCTCAAACAACAATAAATCATAAAATTACCCGTAAGTGCATACAAAACCATGTTTATATACATTAAGCACTATTATATTTGGGTACGTAACACTACAGAGTTAATTTCCATGAAAATAGTTAAGTATAGAAATAAATATGCATTATTCTGCTCATCCATACGTCTAATACGATTCGTAGAATTTCGGAATCGCCTCGGCGCTCGCTGTTTCTCAATAAACAATAAACATTTTCTGAAATAGTATAGGTTTATTCTAACACCACTACAGTAATACGCGCGGATAATACGAGTATGGTATCAATTTATTTAATGCAAATAAAGGAAGAGATATACTACACTATAATTGTATCGGCAGCATTGTACGTATTGCTTTGTGTTAATATTGTCGAGAAAATTTAAGTGCGGAGATAGGACGTGTGTTAGGTGCTTCCGTCTTTCTTATTTCATATGTTTTGGTTATTTAGAATATTCGCAATCGATGTTAATCTATTCTCTTTGTAATTAAAATTATATTAAAGGATACAACAATAGTGTGTGTTAATAAAGATATAGAACGTGTTTAGCTTCATTAACAATTTCTAAGTAATAGTTTTTCCAAGTAGTGTAACGTAAAGGACAGTTCATTGGAAATAATAAATTTGAAGATTTTGCTGTTATAAAAGGAACTTACTACATAATATTGTGCAGTCCTTTTGGTCTACTTCTAGAATTGTAAGTTGTAGTCATTTTTTAATATAGGTCTCAATTATAATATAGCAAAATATAATATATATTCAAGTGACATTGGGCCGGTCGTATAGCTAAAAGAACCGACATCTGATAGGGAAGAAAAGTTATCGAGTGGCAGCCTCGTACTTGTAAGCGAAATATTAGGCGCTCCTTCTACATCTAGCGACGACCTGGTAAATGATGCAAGAAGTCGATGAATGTAGGTGGCTCAGGGTCCTGCTTTGTAGCATTCTTACCGGAGGCCTTTGTTTAGCAGTGGACTGTTGATGGGCTGTGAGGAAAATGATGATAATGATGTTCATGGTTATATATGTATCATGGTAATAATAAGAATTTTATATTATTATTACTATGATACACAAAAAATAAGAATTTATTAATAATAAGAATTTTTCATAACGCACTTTTGGTAATCAAGCTTACTTATTACGAAATATAGAGCTTTACAGTAGCCTGTCATGTATTTCCTTCAATTTATTTCATTAATAATGTAACTTAAATCAACACATCGCTGTTTTTATTAATTATATATTATAGATACTATTTACAGAGGAACCTTGCTATACATGTGTCTCATTTTGTGATATTTTTACGAAAATAACTACTTAATTATCAGACAATTAATAGAATCAGGCGTTACTTTGCAGAAATCCATTATATTAAATTTAGTAAAAAATACTTTGCCTATGTCTGCTCAGTAAAATAAAATAATGTGTCTTACCTAGTTTGAAGAACTACTCCCAACACAACTTTTTTTTTATAGGACAAGGGTGACAAACGAGCACACAGTCCACCTGATGATGAGTGATTGCTGCGGCCCATAGACATGTACATCTATCCTCTATTACAAATCAAAATGTAGATGCGTTCTCACCCGTGAGGACTAAGATGGAATGCCTCATTTCCAGTAAAAAGGGCCTCCGGCCACCTGCACTCACCAAGCGAAACGCAGAGGTAAACCTCTACTTCACGCTTGTTTTCTGTGAGGTCGTGGCACCACCCCGGTTCGAGCCTGCCCATCAATACGGCAGCAAAAGCTTACAGTAGGAAAGAAACGCCACTGACGAGACACGTGTTTCTTCTCTACACGAGGCATCCTCAGGTGAAGTAGACTCAGTGGTAGCTTACCGCTAAGTAGTGATGATGGGATTAGTGGTGACGGGGATAGTGCACGTAATTGAGTGAGGGCGGGAGGTGCTCTTCAAACTAGGTACGACACATCATCTTATTTTATTGAGCGGATATAGGCGAAGTAATTTTTTACTAACTTTAATACATAATTGTCGACAAATTATGTGTTCAATGTATACACAATACTTACTAACAAATAGCAAACGTTATTGCGAAATCAGGTCACAAAAAAGATATCGAATGAAATAGTAATTTAAGAAAATAACGCAATAAACAGCATTCCGGTTTGTTGAAATGTATATTCAACCGTGACTTGTCGGAGCTTAACTCGACGGATTCCTCCGTAAGACCTTTTGACGCGAGTCGGAACGAGCGCGCCGCGATCCCCTCTCGATAACGCGAGCAACCCCCAGGTAAATAACGCGGGGAGTTTTCCTTCTAAATTCCACCAGACGCAATTCTTGACCTATTTGCTCCAACACGTTGGGGCAGGTCAGGCACCGCCATTTCTTTCCGAGAGCGCTCTACTCTCGTGATACGATAAACGTCGTGTGACGAAGTACGGAGTTAGACTTATTATTTATAATATTAAGGTACTTAATCTTTAAATGTGTAATATTTTTGAGTCTTTTTATTACATAACCTTACTTAATATTAGAAAGAAGAAATGCCTTTTTCGTCCCGAAACACAAATGTGCATTAGAAGATAAAAAACAAATTTTATAAAAGAGTTCAATTATTTCCATATAACAGCTTCTGAAATTGGTACGAAGACATAGTATATACAAGAAATAAAATCCCAACTTCAGAAGATGGTATGTGGAATTTTTTTACAATTTTTACAATTTTTTGAAAGTAGTAAGCGATAGATATCACAATCACAAAGTAACAATTTAAATGTCATCTAAATAGTTACATTAAAATGTTCATTCCCTATTTTTACATTCTTATGGGGCAAAATTTGTTTTCCAAATTTAAAATATAATCTATTTAATAAAAAATTAAATCGATTCGAAACTCACAAATATATCGCGTAGCATACAATTACACAATAGCAGTTGTCGGGCATTATTTTTAATTTTAATTAAGAAATAAAAAAATAATGAAACAATAATAGCAGATAAAAATCTGAAAAACTAAATTTAAATATATACAAAAAAAAAATCGTATAGCTCTACGGCTGGCGGGGTTCAGAATTAAAACGCAGATGCATTGTCAACTTTGAAGAACATCTTGCTTTATAGAAAAATAGAGTTGACCTTTGCTTGATGCAATTTAATATTTTGTGATAAAGTTTACAACTTTTTTACTGTCTACGATCCCATCTGTGTGGGAACTATTATGTAGTTTATTTCTGTCACCAAGCAATACTTCTGTGTTTACTATATTACTTGTTTTGAGGCATTTCATCTTCGTTCTCAGGGATGACATCGCATCTGTGGCTTTGTATGCTTGAAGTTAGTTGTAAGAAACCGATTTAACCACTACGATCAGTTGGTTGGTTAGATCATTACTCAAATATAATAAATAGGAATGATTATTACTTGTCCCCAGACGAGTCGGGATGCGAGGCTGATATGCTGGAGGGCTCGGAGGTGGGACGGCACTCGCCGCCCCGGCCGCAGCAGGAGCCCATTAATCTCAAGAATGAGGTGAGTTGGACATTATATATCGAAAGATGTTTGATATAGATACAATATCGAAAGAAATTAAACGTTCTAATTTTAATATAGGCGATCACTTTCTTTGATGTTACACGGTTTAATAACAGCATTTAACTATCTTTAATATAAGAAAATTTATTTGGGAGCCTTTGAAAGTTTGATTAATAAAATTGGAATGGTATTTTGCTGTTTGTTGGAATTGCCACATATGTTCATCAAATCGTCTGTATATTTTTTATTAAATGTTTCACATAATAGTTAAAAATAATAATGTAACCCCAATAATAGTTTTAGAAACATTTTAATTGCAATCAAATAATTAGATATTACTTACTAATACTAGTATTATTTATTCTGTGGCAATACAGACAAGCTTAACGTCTTAGTTCTTACAGGTGAGAACGCGGCAAAATTAAAATTTCAGTGTTACCATAGGCAAACTAGAATTAACTTAAAGAAAATTAACTCGAGTAAAGAATGTTACAGAACCAGCGTTGTCCATTTTGAGCACATCTGGGTTGATATCATGTGTCCTATGTTTAGTGCTAAACAGTAACTTAGTGCAGTCACTGCTGTCCGTGTTCCGTGGTAAAAGTGAAGTGTTCAACGTTTAAAGTAGAAGGTATACGTGGGCTGACTGTTAGCTCGCTTGTTACCCTAATGGGTATATAACATTATCACTTTTAGTTTCATCATTTCTCCAATTTGTTTGATTAGGTTCTCACACAATTCACACAATGTTTTACATAAAATAAAAAAGAATCGGTATCAGAGATCAGGTTTATATCACCATTGGTGCACTTGTTTGTCTTGAAGTTTTTCTGCTTAGAACTTGGCATACTATCGTCCTCGGCTCTCTGCTGATTTAATATGGCATCAAAATCACAAACTTCGCAATAGCTTGCATCTACATATTGTGAATTATCATATTTTTATTTCCTAAAATGTGTTACAACGTTTGATATATTACTAAAGGTCTTGTAGCCATTGCCACGTTTTTTTTAATACTCCTGCGATTGCCAAATCCGCTTTTTTGCCACCAGAACGGCACTACTTAGGAATGAGATAATAAATATTTGACAGCTTTCATGTCACAGGGAAATAAATTTGCAAGAAAAATGTAGAGCTACGCTGCAGCTATGTTAGTAGTATAGTTGTAGCACGAATGGGTCGGCTCGACCGGGGAAGGACCACGCTCTCACAGAATACCAGCGTCAAATAGCAGCTTAACGCTGCTGTGTTTCGTATAGTCAGAGTAGAGAATCGGATACCCCTTTTACTGTAAAAATGGCATTCCATCTTAGTCCTCACGGGTGACAACGCATCTGCATTTTGATTCTTTATTGAGGATATATGTGGATGTCTATGGGTCACAGCAACCACTTACCATCGGGTGGACTGTGTGCTCGTTTGTCACCCTATCCTATATAAAAAAAAAGAAAATAAAAAGAGATTAATATTTCTTTCTGAAATATTGGCTATGTTTTATATGAATGAGATTAAAAATGGATAAACCAAACGGATATTTCTAAAAGTTGAAGAATTTAAAATAGGTAAAAATACTAGAAACCTTATAATTAAATCATAACTTTTCAATGATGTGGATTGATGATACTGTATGACCATCTGTGTAACAAATAAGTTCAACTTAGTCCTATCGATACAGTTGTTTTCATATAATATGTTTCGTTTCGCTGAATTCGTCATGTACCATTTATTAAAAACTAATTTTATTACTTGTCATAAATTAATATTAAAAAAAAAAGTCAAATAAATTAAAAAAAAGTTATTTTAAAATACTTTATTCCAAGCGTTTATTACGGCACTTAACCTGCCAGCCCTAACTAGAGCAGCTTGGTGTGCTTCAGCCCTCTTGCCTCCATAAGAGGACGTCGGTGTCCTACTGTGGAACTCCCATGTATACAGTTATATGTATAATCTGTGTAGCCTATTGTGTTTAGATATTAATACTATATTAAACTTTTAATAAAAATTAACGATGAAAGGCTTATTTGCAATTATTTACTGAATGCTTTATTGTAATTATTTACTTTGTTGAAATATGACATCACAAAACAGAAAAATATCCTTCAAAGTGTTTGATTATTAATTTAATATTAAATATGAGAAAAAAGTAAATTTTAGTTAAGTTTACTCTTACTTTGCACACAAAATTGACGAAAGTAGATATTCAAAACTAATCGACCAAAGTGTTTATGTGTCGGGGTTTCGTAGAACACCCGCTTGCAGAAAATTAAAACATAACAAAGAGGACAAAGTTAAGCGTGAATAAGCACGCTTTATTCTCAAGTGTTGACCGTCGAGTTAGTCGGGTAAGCAGCGCTAACTAAAAAGACCTAACACAGCTTCCAGCATGCAACTCAAAAGGTCCGCGATTGCGCCGAAAGACCAAACATCCACCGCTTCGTTAGAGGCCCCCGAAAAAAATGCGAAACGATCAGCCGCCGACCAATCGGCGTGGTACCCGCGCAGCCTACTTGCCTCAGAATCTATAGTATCGATTAGTGAGAGCTTTTTTACCCGCACGCACTCACACACCGCCGCGGTGGGGGCATGCCTTTTTAACAATCTTTTTTTTGACCACCCCTCGCCCCCAAAACCGCCATGTCCATTGCGCGCATGCAAAGGCCACCCCCGCGCCCCACCCCTCATATAGCAGCATTGAAAATGGAATTTCCATGAGTGATGGAGTGTCAAACGGGAAGCAAAAAGGAGTAAAAGAACATTATGTTAATTATTGAACGCATGCTCCGTCGTCCGAGTTTAAATTGAATGTCATGTCATACTGTGTCGCGGCGTCCTACGTTTGTCTGTTCTATTCCGTTCCGTGCGTCGAGTTCGTTAATTCTTTTTTCGTACGTGCTTTTTTACTGATTAAACAAGTCTACTCTCGTAACTCCTGTGTTCTACCTACTCGAAAATTGTAACAAATTTTGGGTATTAATATTGAAGTTTTTGTTTAAAATATCAAAAGAGCTTTCAACCTTCTTATTCTTTCGTCTCAATTTTTTTCTTCACTTCAAAAGCTCTTTTCGAAGCGACAATAGCGTAACCGGAACTGGACCGCAAACTCTATGGTCAAGAGTTTTGAATCTGCTATTCGATTACTGACGTAAATGAGTATTGTATATTCCAGTTTAATCCTACACTGCTGACAATAAGGCTCACTTGACGAATAACATAATAATATTTGTGTTAATATGTTATATAAATTAATTAATTTTAAACTCCTTCTTTTTCCTCCGTAAATGTCCGTTGTTGAAAATGGGCCTCTTTCATTGTAGGAAAAATGTGACCCAATAGTCACGCTTGGAAATGACGAGACACCAGATGTCTTGCACCTTTAGCACTGCTTTCCGTGACAAGAATTAGTATTAGTTAGAATTAGCGTAAAAATTATTATAACATATATCTATCGAAAACTATAACTTATTTCTCGCATTCCTCAAAACACCCCTTATAACACCCATGGGAAGTCATTTAGTGACAGATTCCCTCAAAACGTCACCACCATTTGTTTCTGTCGAATATCGATTGCACATTTTTGGTGTCAATTATGACACGCATGTAATTAATAATTTATGATCATTATGAGGCTTATGTTGAGCAGTGGACTTGTAAAGGGCTTGTAATGATAATGCTGATAGAGATTTATTTATATTTTTAAAGCATCAGTAGCTTACTTGTTGAGGGTTAGGATCGAGAAATTAAAAGTAGTGAGTTCGAACTCGTTATTTGACTACTGCTGAGAACCGCCTAACACAAGCATTTTAAGCATACTTGATGTGTTTAAAGGGAATAATAATAATGTTGATAAAGTAGCAGCTCAAAAAACCGACAACCGATGGGGGTGGAGGGCTTTCGAATAGCAGTCTCATACCGGTAAGTAACTGCAGGGCGGCCCCTCGTTAGATGAGAGTGACCTGTTAAGAGATGCAGGAAGTGGATGGATGCAGGTGGCTCGAGACCATGATTTGCGGCATTCTTTGAGGGTGGTTTAGGTTCAGCTGTGGACTAGTCATAGGTTGTAAAAATGATTTTGATAGAATTACTAATATTTTTCTTGAAAATGGAGAATCTATCATCGCATTGCGTCCCGTCTTTGTAAAATAAAAATTAGCTGGCGGAATAACTATGTAGTGATGATGGTGGCAAAATTGCAAAATCCCCATTGAGGCAATCTATGGAGGAGGCCTATGTTCAGCAGTGGACTTTTATAGGCTGTAATGGATGGATGATTAGATGATAATCTACCAGGAGCACATGACCCACTGAGAGGTGAAATTATTAAATTAACAGTAACATTACAACTATGGCAAAATCCTCCCTATGAGGCAATCTATGGGAGAGGCCTGTGTTCACCAGTGGACTTTTATAGGCTGTAATGTATGGTTGGATGAAAGGATGAATAGATAATGTTCGAACCGATAACGGAAAGCAGTCTGAGATGCCCACCGTCTTGTTCTGTGATTATATCAAATGAAGAACTCAGCGAGGTTTGAATTATATTTACTATATTTAAAGATTTCAATGAAACTCAATTAAATGTAAAATTTCATTTCGCTGACTTATACATTTATCATCCTTGGTTTGTTTCTTAAGATGTTATATGATTTATGCCCTCAGCTATAATTACAGTTTGCAATTTAAATAAATTAAAGATGGAATAAAACTCATCGGTTATTGAAGATCGATTTTTCGATGTTTATTTCAAATTTTAAACCGTTAATATAATAGCAGTAATAAAATATAAAACTGCAATATTAATTAACGAACTAGTTTCATGTGTGTGGCCGTAATTCAAAATAACGATATGTGGTTCGAAAAAAAAATTATAGTCGTAGTATTCGTTTAAATCTACTTGATTCCCTTTTACTCCTTTTACGAGAATATGATGGAACAAGGCCGAGTCGGTCCAAAAGTAATTTACGTAAAGTTTTTGCGTAGGACGCGATAGCGTAAAGCGTAAATAAATCCATTGGTGAAATAATCGGAGTGAGATTTTAAATACTGTGTAAAGAAGAGCAGAAATTGATAAAGCCACTTTCCAACTATATCCGTAATAGACTGCAGCTGGATTCTACAGGGAAGGAACAGCCATGCAAAGTATACTAGTAGTGTAATGGCAACATAATGCTGTCGCGTTTCGCAAAGTGCATGACGTGAATCGAAGAACCTTTTTTTTCGTAAAGAGGCATTCGATCTTAGTCTGATTGAAGAAAGACATTGGTGTCTATTGGCCGCAACATCTATTTTTTATTATTTGATAGGGTGACAATCGAGCACACGGTCCACCTGATGGTAAGTAGTTGCTGTGACCCATAGATATCTACATTGATCCTCGTTTGCGAATCAAAATGCAGATGGGTTGTCACCCGTGAGAACTAAGATCGAATGCCTCTCTTCCAGTAAAAAGGGTATCCGGTTCTGTACACTCACCATACGAAACACAGCAGTGTTGAGCTGCTATTTTACGCTGGTATTCTGTGAGAGCGTGGTCCTTCCCCGGTCGAGCCGACCCATACGTGTTACAACTATACTACTAACATAGCTGCAGCATGACTCTACCATGTATTTACAATCAAACGGACTTTGTGCTTTGTGTCTGTTTGTCATTCTTACAAAAAAAGTATTTTCTCTGAAATAATTTTAAAATGCCACACAATTCCATTTCATATTTAATAATAATGTCCTCCAGACAAAATATCTGTCACAGCGTAAAGTTTCAACGGAGTCTAGGCATCTGCGCAGGGTAGGACGAGTGTGAACGCAAGCATAAGTGCACTCTCTATTCCCTCACTCTCGTGATCCGATTGGACGGCAATCCGACACGAGACTGACTCCGGGCTGCTTTTGGGAATTCCTTAACAAAAATAACCAATAACCACATGATCAGTACGTACGACCACTAACGATGCAGTCAAAGTATAGTACATACTGTATAAAATGTTATGATTATTAAGACCCAGAAATGAGAAATCGGTGACACCTCTATATAGGGGTAGGCTATAACTCTACTAAATATTGTTTCATTATATTTACAAGTTTACTAAATGAGGTCAGTTTTTATTTATTTTTTCCAAACAGCGTTCTTTGTTTAGAAATATAAATGTTGTAAAATTCCTGAAATAAAATATCATATTCATTAACAAATCTCTTGCTGAGAAAATTTTGTTCACTAAATTAGCCAGCTTTAACTCTGTGCGTAAGAACGGAAGAGTGTTTGCTACAAAAGAAAAACCACTCGCTTTTCGAACTTCATCGTACTTGTACATCCTTTTCAAGCCTTCTTCTTTCGCTTATTTTACCACAAAGTTCTACATGTTTTCATTGACACTTTCTTTTTCAATAGACAGAATAAAATTAAAAAAAATCTTTTTGCTTTTAAATGCTTGTTTTATATTTAAGAAACTAGTACTTGCTAACGGCAAAGGTGTTTTTTTTTAGAAATTAGATTTTTTTTCATTTAAGTAGGGTATGGTGATGCATAAGTGTGCTTAAATGTTTTTTTCTGTAGCAAAATGCGAGCCTGTAAAAAGAATTTGTAGTCTTTTTGCAAAAGAGTTGAGCGGCGTGTGTGTACCAAGCGTACGTTCAAGTCCGACAACGCAACCAACTATTCAGATAGACGCATTGCTAATGGAAACCCCCGAAAAATATCGTGGCAAAAAAAGTTAAAAAATACCCAAGCACATTTGAATGAAAATTGAGTGGGGGTGCGGCGCTCGGTCCGCCGGCCGATCGGCTATTATTATTATTATTACCGGCATTATATCTGCAATTTTTTTCCCGCGCACACAGCCGCGTGAGCGCCATTTTTATTTTTCTTAGTTTTTTTCCGAAGCCCGTCCCCCCACGCTCGCTACACGTATAGCCGTGGCCGATGCGAGCGAACTATGCGATGTCTACAAGTGGACGAACATTTAAATTGGCTCTCATCAAATATTGACTGCGTGTAGTTTTTTCATTAACCGGTCGGCTTTTTGTAACCCCGATACCGTAGCAGTTCGATTTCTATCGCTCCTCTCTTTTGAACACAAGTGTAATTCACCGTGCTAATTAGTTAAAATTCGAAAATATCATAGTTTCGTCCGTACTTAGAATTTGATATACGAGTACGTAGAATTGGTGGTCTGTAAAGGTTGAAGTTATCGGCAATACATGCATATAATTGCTAACACTAGACTATTGTTCTTCGTGTCCTGCATTTAATTTAACTGAAAAAATCTCGTGTATTTTTAACAAACTAATAAGTACTCAAGGTACGTGAGGGTAATATAGTCACCGTAAGTTTTGCCACCCCAAAAAAAACAAAACTGGCCGGAGGACAGAGACAAAAACATAAAGTTGTGTACTATAACTAATATATTAAGAAAAAAAATGAAAACAAGCTTTGGAAATGATTAGGAACACTTCGTAAAATCAACTTAAAAAAAAACTAACTATACTACACAATACATCATAAAATCGACTAAAATATTTACGAAAATGTCAACGGTAAAAATGGCGTCGATAAAGCAGCGCCCTTTTGACCTTTTATTATTTGATTGACTGATGAAGAGCTATCGTTATCACAGAACCATCTATGCAAACAATGCTGTAGTTTTTGAGTTATAAGAAAGTGATCATATTAACCGTATGACCATATATTACCCTCACGTACTATATTATATCAAAAATGTATAAAATGTTATAATTAAAAATTTTTCGTATTAAAGGTAACTTACAAATTTTGAAAATCTATGAAAATACAATGAACCACATCGAAAGATTTTAAACAATATAAAAATCAATCCATCCATCCATCCATTACAGTTTATCAAAGTTTACTGTTGAATACAGGCCTCCTCTTAGATTGCCTCATAGGTTACGTATATCATGGGCTATAAAATAATGGTGATATGAGGTCACGCAGTCCAACTGATGGTAACTAGATACGGTGGATAGTTATCTACACGTATCCTCGATTAAAAACCAAAATACAGATGTGTTGTCACCCCTAAGGACAATGATTGACTTTGATTGGTTGATGCCTCGTTGCCAGTAAAAATGGTATCTGGTTCGCTAAACTCAAAATACGAAACACAGAAGAATTAACGTTTGACCCTGGTATATTCCTCCAGATGTAGACCCATTTGTATTGTAACCACAATAAAGCTGCAACATGGCTCAACCACATAAAAAAGTAGTTTCAAAGATATGTTTTTCTTTTATACGATAAGGGTGACAAACGAGCACACAGTCCACCTGATGGTAAGTGGTTGCTGCGGCCCATAGACATCTACATCTATCATCTATTACAAATCAAAATGTAGATGCGTTGTCACCCGTGAGGACTAAGATGGAATGCCTCATTTCCAGTAAAAAGGGCCTCCGGCCACCTGCACTCACCAAGTGAAACGCAGAGGTAAACCTCTACTTCACGCTGGTTTTCTGTGAGGTCGTGGTACCACCCCGGTTCGAGCCGGCCCATCCGTGCGACAGCAAAAGCTGCCGCGTGGCTCTACCACTGTCACCATGTCTAATTACACTTTTAATAAAACGAAAAACCGTTTTCAAAAATATTGCTTCAGAAGTCGATGTATATTCCGAATTCATAAGCTATTATGTGGAAAATATTATTTTTATATTTTTAAAATCGGTTTTACTTTAATCACTTTACTGTTTTGAATGGTTCAAGGAATATTATAAGTTCAAGGTTATAACTAGAATGTTATATTCTTCTCTCCTTATTTTCCACCCTTCGAAGATGAAATGTTTCTTTTAATTGATATGGGTTCCCCCTTTCAATTTTTAACCTTTTCAATGAAAAAAAAAAATTTAAATCGATTCAACCGTTTCCGAGAAATCGGTGAACATATCTATAAAAAACTTAGGCGTTAAATATACATATAGCCTCGTTGTTTTGAGTTCGGTTAAAAATAATAAGATGACGATGTGATTATGAGTTGCAAATTTACGTTTATAAGATTTCCGTTGACAAACTTTTTGTGCGTCTGTTTGTTGTAAAAATTACCCGTTTATGTTTGTGCTAGAAACGCGAAGGCAAGAGTTTCATAATGTAATAACGAATTAAAATCTAAAGCAGGGGTGTCACTTCCACTATGGAAGGTATGGAGCACTCCATACCTCAAGTTTTTCAAGGTATGGAATTCCATAGCTGAAATTAGGAAATAAATCGCATATTACTACAAACCCCATATAAATAAATCGCAAGCCCTTAAACCTCAATACCCCACATCTTATAGTTCAATAAATAAGTTGAGTATATACACTGCAAACTCTTAAACCTTAATACCCCACGAGTAATGCGAACAAATTTGAAAATCGCGCCACCATTTTCCATACCTCAGATTTTTACAAAGTGACACGCCTGATCTAAAGTCAGTTATTTAACAAGCTTATGTCTACTATTAACTGTCCACCACTTACTACGTGTGTATGTAAGTGTGTTGTAGCTCCGTCGAAGTAATAAAATCTAGTATACAACTGTCGCGAGTACGTTCACAATATAGTGTTGTTTACTATCATTTGAAAATGCAAAAAAAAATCATAATTAAGCAGGAGGTGGCGTCGGGGTGTATACCATTTTTTATTTTAATTGGCTTGTAAATTTACAAAGTTATAGTGAAAATGTTCTGAGGTAATTTTTGGCAGTGCCGTTTCAAATTTCCACACACTGTTTATGAGTTAACGAGTTAGCGTAAGCATGGGAATATTTTATAGTGTATGGAGTTTTCACGTGGAATTGGATATTCGTTTGTTTTGTTTGCAAATTATTTTTATTCTTGTTTACCTGTACAAAGTTCAGGAATACGTGATGCTTTTGGATTTTTAAATACTCCATTACAAATGACTTTTGTTTTACTGCTCGTCTTAAGTCTGCCGGGAACTTGAGATCTAAGTGTTAAATCTTTTACCACAGAAAACATAACATTACAGGTACTTTTATTATAACTTTATTAATAAGTCAAACGCTTAAAAACTATTTTTATTGTATTTAACATTTTTTCTATAGATAGTCATTTCTTATCGCTAGATTTAAATGAGATTTATTTGTCATGAAAAAGACAAAATTGAAAGTTGTTAAAATAAAATAAACATGATTTTGTAATGTTAAACTTATAATTAATCATAGCTTAATATAACATTTACGGAAAAATATTTAAAAAATGATTTCGTGTAATGTTTACGCGTAATCGAAGTAAAGTTTATTGTAATATTTATTATAAGAACTAAAATGGAATGTTAAATAAAAATATTTAATTGTTAGAAAATAGTATTGATCTAAAATGTTACTACAACATAATAGGTATTATACACTAACGAAGTACTAATGCGGAAACTACCGCACTATAGATTTTACTGAACGTTCCCTTTTTGTGTCATCATTAAGTCGCGCCTAAAAAAGTTGCACTTCAAAAATACACACACCGACAAAAACGTAACATCTAAACGTACAATCAAGTAAGAGTCCCGCGAACACGCTTATTAAAACGGTATCAGATTAATCATTCTCACTGGCACACAAGAAAGGAAATTTTCATTAATTCTTTCCAGTCATTTATCTACAATTTCCTATCAAACGGCACATTCAATCTCGTCGCCCAACGAAATTCGCTCGTCTTTTTTACATTACGTGCGGTCCTTTACAGGTCTGTGGCCCCGGTGCATTTACTATCTGTGGATAACGCGTGATGACGTTGATATGGTTCACTGATTTTAACCAAATGTTAAATGAATGTTTTATTATGCTGATGTGTGACTGTTTTGTAGTACTTAAATATATCGAATAAAACAAATTTGACGGGTTTGCTTTAAGTAACTTATTTTAAAATTTCATTAGATGGTAACTCCGTTTCTATTTAAGCGTCTGTCTATATATACACTATTAGCTATTTCTGCCGCCAAAAAACAGTGCCTTCACTACTGCGTTCCGGTCCGAAGGGAATAGAGCCAGTATATTAACAGTAAGGTATTCCATTTTAGTCCTCAGGGGTGACAACGCTTTTGCATTTTGATTCTTAATCGAGGGTATATGTAGACTTATCTTGGATCATGTGCTCGTTTGCTATCTTTATTCTATAAAAACAACTTATCTGCATTTGATTCTTAATCGAGGATAGATATACTTATGAGCATTCACTTATCATACGATGAACTGTGTGCTCGTTTGTCTGTATAATGTTGATGATATAAATATTATATTTAACGTTTTTTAAATTTATAAGACGAATTCGCCGAACAATGCTTTACAAAGTCACTCCAACACACACCCGAAATCGTTGATACTAGACAAAGATAAAAATCCATATCTTAAAGAACAGAATAACATAAATCGATTGCGATAGAGACGAATATCGCTTGCAAGTGGTTATTGACAACGGCAAACGCCGGCGCCTCCTGAGGCAGGGTTGGGGCAAATAAATCTCCTGGCCCGGCCGCGGCTGTGCTGCCCACGGAGGACGGCCGTGATTGATCAAAGTCGTTTGTCAGGCTCGCGTGGCGGCTGCACGCCCTGTGCAATTAGCACATGATTCTGGAGCTCTAATACACGTATTTAGTTTTGATTAGGAGCAAAGCGTAGAGACACTCGAAGTAATAAAACGTGCTATGATTTTACTCAGGAGAAGAAACATATTAGACACTTTATATCTCGAAAATAAATCGATCACGATTTTGAAATTACGAATATAAAAATACTAAATATTTAATATAATAATACTAATAGCAAATATGGTTATTTTATTTAAAAAAAAAACATATATTATCGCACATTTTAATGAGATAATATTAAAACCATCTAGAACTGCACTGTTGTTGCAAAGTTTACTGTGACAAATCTAGTTGACGCAGTGAACGGATTCAGGATGATCCTTCTTAGTTTAAGAAACGCTTTAGCGCTATATACTAATATTTCTTAAACACGGTGTCAATATATAATAAAGGTATACAAGTGTCACAACTATAAACTGATTAAAAATTATTGTAATGAAAAAGTAATTTTAGTGTGTTGTCTAGATACGTTAGGCAATGAATCATTAAGCCTTCAATGACAACTTGACAATTTTGATCAATAGTTCCTGCATAGAACTACATAGTCCGTTGAGTAAAGACGAACAAGATAATGAACGGGGAATTTTGGTATTGTATAAAAAATTTTAGACTACCTAAGTATTTAAAAAAGGTACATCCACGGTAGGAATTTCTATTATAGGGTGGAACCGTTTAATCTGAATTAATTAGGATTTTACACGGTAAAAGGATATAGAATAATTATTTGTAGGCCGTAGAGATATCTGCCTCGAACGTTGTGCGCAGCCAAATGCTATTCCACTTTGTTATCTAGGCGTCATGTAGGATAAGATGGTGTAAGGAAATTTCGAGCTAAATACCACCTTCTTAGCTACTACAGCAGTGCCTGCAATACTGTATTCCCTTCATTCTACGTGTATAGAGAGCCCGATAATCACAGGCTGCGACGCATTCCATCTTAAACCTCCCTCAGAGGTGACAACGCATCTCTATAATGTGTATTTTAAATTGTTTAAAGTTAGCTACAGGTGTCCATGGGCGGAAGTACCCACTTGTTAGTGCGTTTATCACTTCAGTTGTATAAAAAAATAGCCAACATAAAGATGATAATCGTTGTACCAAGATATAGGCGTCAATGCTAGTGAGAGCTGTGGAACAAAAACGACAGCGAGACGCGACGTGCCTGCTCGTGCGTTTTACGAGCGTAAGAAAATAACTGAGGGCCAATTATTAGCCGATGAATATTCAAATGTGTTTACGACATAAAAGGGGCATCGTATCAGGCAATTTAACAATCTCGGAGATGATGGGTAGGTGAGCCGCATATTATCTCACCTTGTGTATATTTTAGCAAAATTACGGAATATATATAATAAATTCATTATTATTATTACATGCCTTCACAAGTTCACTGCTCAACATAGGCCTACCCAAAGATCGCCACAAAGCACGGTCTCGAGCCATCTGCATCCATTGACTTCCTGTATATCTTACCAGGTCGTCTCTCCATCTAGTGGGGGGACGCCCTACACTTTGCTTGCCGGTACGAGGCTGCCATTCGAGAACCTTTTTTCCCCACCGGTTGTCAGTTCTTCGAGCTATATAGCGGGCCCATTGCCACTTTAGCTTATTAATCCGTTGGGCTATGCCGCTTACGTTTCTCTTGTCTGGTTCTACTGCGGATATTCTCGTTTTTAAGTATACCACGCAGAAAAACCCGGAGCATAGCTCTCTACATAGCCCGGTGAGAGACTTTGAGCTTCCTCATACAGCCAGCAGTGAAGGACCACGTCTCAGATCCACAGGTCATCACTGGCAGCACGCACTGGTTGTACAATCTAGTTTTGAGGTTTTGAGGTATGCCTGACGAGAAGATGTGTCGTATCCCGAACGTTGCCCAGTCGAGTTGAAGTCGTCGATTGACCTCTAGGTCGAAGTTGAACTTACCTAGTCTGACTATTTGTCCCAGGAAAACATACTCAACAACAACTTCGAGCTTAGTGTTCCCAAAAACTACCGGCATAGGTGTGACATGGACGTTACACATGACTTTTGTTTTTCCCATGTACATCTTAAAACCTATCTGTGGCATTCCATTGTAGTCCTCAGGGGTGACAACGCATCTGCATTTTGATTCCTAATCGAGGATGAATATAGATGTCGTTGGGCCACAGTATCCACTTACCATCAGGTGGATTGTTTGCTCGTTTGTCACCCTTATTCTTTAAAAAAAACAGTTGGGAGAAATAGTGAATGCTGTGGTGTGTGGTATGAAAATCACTATTAAAAGAATTACAGAGTGCTAATTGATTTTACTTATAGATAGACACGCGTCTTAACACCCTCTATACGCCCCATTGCAGTTCGTTTAATGCAAATCGGCACTTATGCGAGCGAGCGAGCGCGTCTGTGCGGACACCTAATAATGTGACTGAGGAAAAAATGAGCGAATCGCAATAAACATTTAAAAAGGGAGATGTACCGACATTACGAATGAATTAAAATGCGGAATCACGAACATTACTGCTTGCTCCATTCTTTTTTTTCAATACACTTACACAAGCCCGACCCACGAGAGGTATGGAGTGGCGTTCCATTTTTAATTCAATTTAAATAATGTTCGATTTTGTTTGTCCGCGCCAATCGTGTTGTTTATTAAATACGCCAGTTGTAGAATAAATTATCTGTGGAATTAATAAAAATAATTAGAATTGATATAGTCAACGTAACGTTTTTTTTTAAATAATTGTAACGGTTACTCGACAGCTGCCATGCAAAGTCATCATAAAGTATGATGCATGGTAAATAAAATACGGTAGCAATATTTTCCTTTTTTTTTTGAACAATGACAATTACAGCGAGTCTGCTAGTCATTTATTTGTAACTTTTTAATTCTAATTAATTTTTTCGTTGCAAGGTGAGTGTATTTTGTACCAGTAACATTTACTACGTTAATGAAGCCACTTGTTATTTCCAGAAGTTCTGCTGTAAACTTTAAAATTATCCAACTTAAAGAAAGAAAGTAAATAATTGTTACTGCGAATGGTATCAAAAATAATGATGTATGGATGCCATCACATTTTTTTGTGTCGCATATTTCTATAGGTCAGTTATTATACGATATCAATTATTTTGGATGGTGAAACTATGTGCGCAGAAAAACTACGACTAAAATTTGCTCAATAACAATTTTTCTAATTAGTTATACTGCTTATTTGACTTCTTGTTTAACATGGTAGTAGGGTACTAGTGCAGGAATATTAATACTATAGTATGTGAGGGTAATATGGTCATCCAATTAATATGGTCACTTTCTTATAACTCAAAAACTACATCCTTTTTTGCATAGAAGGTTCTGTGATACGATAGCCCTTCATCGGTCCATCAAATAATAAAGATTCAAAAGGGCGCTGCTTTATTGACGCCATTTTTACAGTTGATATTTTCGTAAATATTTTAGTCGATTTTAGTTATTGTGTAGTGTAGTTAGTTTTTTTTTAAGTTGATTTTTCGAAGTGTTCCTGATTATTGCCAAATCTTTGATTGCTATTTTTTCTTTATATATTTGTTATAGTATACGACATTATGTTTTTTTCTCTGTTTACATATTTCCCTCACGCACCTTGTTATTAAATAATACTAGGTAAACACAATTAAGCTCATCAAGAAAAAAATTGTTAAATTCAAGAGCTGGAAGCCTCTGCCGTTATAGGGACTAATTCTAATACTTGTCTTAACTCTCACAAAAGAATTAAGTATGCCAAATAAATACACAGTCTTCGGTTAAAAATCAAAATGCAGATCTGTCATCACTCCTGGTGAATAACTTTCACGTCATTCATTAATACGAAACACAGCCCCTTTTTGATGTTTATCGCTGTTATTTTGGTAGAACGTCCTTTTCCCGTGACCGACTCATCATTCTATTGCCATAATATGGAGAATAACCATTATTAGCTTTCTCGAAGAACAAATTACAATAACATAATGGAAAAGAATAATTTTTAATTCAATATAGATTAGAATACTACTTATTTCTACTGGTTCGGAAAAAATCTTTTGTTTGATTCAGATTCAGCCGGTTTTTTAATTATTAATTTAAAATATAATATGTTGTACAGTTAAATATGAAAAATTCACAATCATTTCCAGCATGCGTTCTTTTTCCTGTGCGCTCCTCATGTTCATTATTTACGTTCGTTCATGTTCGTTATTTAATCCTCTTCGGTTTCATGAAAATTGTAAACGTAACTCTTGTGTGTCATGTATGTCTTCCCACCAATACGTATAATATACGTTGTAGAGCCATGCTGCAGCTGTATCAATAGTATAGTTGTAGCATGAATGGATCGGCTCGACCGGGGAAGGACCACGCTCTCACAGAATACCAGTTTGACACTGCTGTGTTTCGTATGGTGAGTGTAGAGAACCGAAGATCCTTTTTACTGGAAAAGAGGCATTCCATCTTAGTCCTCACGGGTGATGACGCATCTGCATTTTGATTCGCAACGAGGATAAATATTGATGTCTATGGGCCACACTTACCATCAGTTGGACTGTGTGCTCGTTTGTCACTCTATCCTATAAAAAATAATAATAAATAAAAGTATTTTTCGAAAATGGTGCTTTTTATTACTAACATATTGTGTAGTAAACTTGTTATCCGACAATGGTTTGTTAATGTTCGTTATCTTATCTTTTAAATTAAAGTCTAAAATATATGTTCGTAATATGACTCTTCATTGCCACAATAAATAAAAAAAATTGCAAATTTTGTGTTAAGCAGAACATACAAATTAATTATTTAAAAACATTATACCTTGTTTGTTTATACTTTATTGCCATTTAAACAATTGCTATTTTTTATACTATAAGTGTAGTATTTCATCATCATCATTACAGCCCTTCATAAGTCCACTGCTGAACATAGGCCTCCCCCAAGGAATGTCACAAAGCACAGTCCTGAGCCACCTGCATTAATCGACTTCTTTCATGTATTACACCTTATTACTAAATATTTTAATTTCACTGATATAAAAAATAAACATGGATTATCTATGTTTAAATCCAACTGCTAAACATTTTACATTTAGTTCTAAAATAAGAGTACTCTAAACCGACGCGGATTTTAATCACGAAGGCTTGCTAATATTGAATTTTGAAGTTGAAATTTAAATATTCGTTTCGTTCAGTCACTCGAAATGAACGTTGCGTTAAGTTCACCTGCAATATAATACAAAATAAATGGCGCCAATTTCTATCAGGATTAAAAACAAAGAGGCAATGTTAAGTCGAGTTGAGGCAATGGAGTTCCGGTGGATGAGTGGATATTGAATTGTTGCACCTATCACAGCACTTAACAAAGAAGCTATCATCGCACGAGTAATGTGCAACTTAGATTGACTTGATATAAAAAAAGCTCGTTTGGATTTTAATCATCAATCTGTTGATTAAAACGTTAGCAAATTCAGAGCGGTCTATGTTTTATGTGATTTTTAAAGGAACAATTGATTCCCGTTTCTTTTTAACCGACTCCAAGAAGGAGGAAGTTCTCAATTCGAGTGTATGTTTTTTTGTATGTATTTTACACGATATCTTCGCAGATTATAAACTAATTTTGATGATTCTTTTTCTACCGACTTCAAAAAGGAGACGGTATTCGATTCGACTCGATGTTTTTTTATGTGTGTTACCTCATAACTTTTTTCTGGGTGAACTGATTTCGATGATTTTTTTTTTATTTGAAAGCTGGTGCTTCTCATGTGGTCCCATATAAATTTGATTAAGGTCTGACCAATGGGTTTTTGAGTTATTCTTAATAATTTATATTATAGTCATTGTACAATTTTTTTTAAATTATAGTGAAAAAATATTATAGGTGTACTTTAATGTCTTACAATAATACACTTTATTTGCAATAAACAGTTCTAACCTAGTAATATATTATTCCATTAAAGAAAAATCTGTCCTTAGTTATGCTAACGTAATTATTTTATCTACTAACAAATCAGCTTAGTACGAAGGGTAACCAGTATAATTTTTAACATTAAGGTTATAAAAAGTGCAGCAATCAAAGCAAACATATTTTATGATTTCAAAGTGGATATTTATTATTATGAATAGCCAGTACCAAAAGAATGAATTATTCAATATTAATAATATGATTTAAAATTAAAAATTTTGTACAGCCGACTTCAATATAAGTTATTCAGAATAACTCAAAAACTATTGGCCTGACCTTGATCAAATTCATATGAGGCCACACGAGAAGTATAACTGCTTTCAAATAAAAAAGAATCATCGAAATCAGTTCACCCAGTCAAAAGTTATGAAGTAACACCCATAACAAAAAACATACAGTCGAATTGAGTACAGTCTCCTTTTTTTGAAATCGGCAGAAAAGGCATGTTATTGCACTACTTAACATAAGTTAGACTAGTTCTTCGTAATAAATAAATGCGGCGGTCGAGCCGCCCGTCTGCAAGAGCCCGCACTGCCCATCCACTGAAAATGGAGCGACCGATAAAAAAGGTAACGAATTATAAAAAAGCGGGCGCACACAATCGCGAGCGCGGACGTGTGGGTGGCGGGCGAAATGAAATGAAATAATGAAAAAAATGGGCAAAAAGCAGTACAAACATGCATTGTCCTCACCACCCGCCCCCCTTAATGAGTGGGATTGGGGACCCGCGCCTACCCGCGCGACGCGCCCGAAGTGGCTGATTATCACCTGATTCCATCAGCCCCGGTATCACGTAGCGGCATAATCTCGCATTGCTGCTCTTTCGCATTTCCGTGTCCGATGTAGAGCAAAGGAATGACTAAGGAAATGCTAATGTTCTTGAATTGATTCTAAAGAAAGTTAAATTCGTTTGGTGAACGCATTACCACGATTTATTCTAATTGTTGTATATAAAGTTGAATGTTTAAAATTATATCTTTTTAAAAATGTCTTGAGAATCGTAAATTTAACAATTTTAATACTGCACGCACTTTTGCTTTAAAAATTAATAATTAAAAAAAGGGACATTCAAAGATTTTTAAAGTTAGTTAATTTAATTATCGTATTTTTACAATTACTATTACTTTTAGAGATTATAAAAAGTCCACTTTTAAACATAGAGAGCGTGTCCCGTTAATTGCCTTATAGGGGGAATATTTGCCATAGTTGCAACACTTGACAAGTGCGTTGGCAACCGTAGTTTTTTCTTCTGGTTTCCTTTGTCGCCTCTTACGACACTCACGGAATGATAAAATGTGGTACATGTTCCTTCACCGCCACTAAACGGTTTCTATACTAGGTGGTAATGAAAAAATCTAACACAATTAATTTGATGTTGAGCATATGTTTGGATAGGATATGTATAAGTGTAGAAATATTTTGCGTCAATTTTTACTAAATTTCAGTATAATATCTTCTAATATTGAAATATTTTATTTGTCCGTCGACATTTATTATTAAAATATCAAAACATTCTGTTAGCGATTATCGTTTCATAATCGAAGCGGGCTCGATATATTAGGCATCAAAAGCAGCGCCCGAAATTAATTTGTTTATGCGAAACAAAGGTGGGCACTGGCTGCATGCATCCGTGCCTCGCCCACCTCCCGAAAAAAAGAAAAAATAGGAAAAAAGGGGGGAGGGGTTCCCACACCCCTCCCGCGCGATCGGCATCAGACTTCTTTTTTTAATCGCGTCGCATTCAGCATGGTCGTTTTTGGTAAGCACACACTGCGCGTTGCCTATTTTCCAATTTAGATTGCTTTGTATTACCGTCTGAGCGATGCGCAATAGTTTTTGAGCCTCGTGACACGTGAGCGGCGGAAATTAAATTCTGTGTAAATTAAAAAAAAAACGGGTCGGCTGTACTCGGAGAATAATTTCCGAGAGTTCGCGCGAAATCGTCGGCCTTGGTGAGCGACCCCGTCTTATCAATATTTAATGCCTTATTACCTTATTTCATGCAATGAGGTTGCAATACTGAAATTAATGTACTGTTATGGCGTTACATTCGTAAACATCGTCATATCATAGTCCATGTGCTTTCTAATGAGGATTTCAGAATTTTTTTTTAAATTTACTAAGATTACTCTATTAGTTGCCAGTCTTATTGGGTTTTTTTCTCGTTGATTCAATAGCGCTTATTGCATATTTCACTGCGAAAACAGTAGGTAATATGTATCTGTAATAAGATGTAAGATATTGATTTTTTTTTAAATTAAATAAGCCAGTGCTTGACCACAATCCCACCTGGTGGTAAGTGGTGATGTAGCCCTAGATGGTAAATCGCACTATCTTCGCATTACAAAAGCCTATTCACTTTTGCCTTGAAGATGTCTAAATTGTATTCGAACTGACAGATGCCGAAGACGCCGGCAAATTATTCCACTCTTTTATTTTATTTTTATTTTTCCTCCTTTGCAGTATTTTATTTAGTAATTGGTATTCACTACGTAATTTAATGTTTATTATCATATTAAAGGCTTCCATAAATATAATTTACGTACTCTTATACTACTTATTTTTTATATTATAGTACTCCTTTCTAAAAGACCGGCAACGCACCTGCAATGAGGGTATCCACAACTTCTCCTGTCACCAGGGATGCGCCACTAGAAATTGAGGTATAATATTTGACAGATTTCATAGCGGGGAAGTTAACTTGTTCGTAAAATGTAAAGGTTACTGTTTCTTTCTGCACTATTAGTTATATTTTATACTAGTTTTTCGACGCAACTTCGCCCGCGTGTAATTTAGGGATTTAATGTTTTTGCGCGGAACCCTAATTATTTTTCTAAATTAAAAGTTGTCTAAGTTACTCTTTATAACATTAGGTATCTGTCAGTGAAAGTCCCGCAAAATCGGCCCAGCCATTTCGGAGATTAGCCGGAACAAACAGACAGACAGACAAAATTTTTAAAAGTTTGGTTTTTGTTATAAATATCGTATATATATATATATTATACGTTATAATATACTTTCATTTGCATTTAGTAAAAAGCTGTTATTTTGACATTACAAACAGACACTTTAATTTTATTTATTTGTATAGATTAATCAGATTAAAAATAAATAAACCAAACCACAGATATTCATAAAAGTAGAAAAATTAAAAAAAAAGTTAAAATTATGCAAAAAAATTAAATAGCAACCCAATGGCTATAGACCAATGACGTATTAATTTAATTCTCTAGAAACTGATAAACTTTTACTAAAACCAACTTCAATTGGTAACTGTTCGATAATGGACGAAGGAACCTACCCTTATCAAGGAAGATGGGTCAAATCGTCGTCAGCGAGTTGTTTTTCTAATTAAGAAAGATACGCCTTTCTTTAGTAGTGTGTTTATGATTATTTAAACTGTAATGGAACGTTTGAAATTCGTTTGAATTTTGCAGAATACCTCGTTAGTCTAGTGGCTGTGATAGCAATTGTTGATCATAAGGTCCCGGGTTCGAATTCTGGGAAATTTGGTCTGAAGGATAATAATAATAATTATTATTAGAATTTCGCAATAATAATTGTATTTCTATAAGCTTAGTCTTCCCATTAACATTAGGTACGGCTTAAACTTTAAATAAGTCTTACCTTAGTAAAGCCCTCTACATTTAAATTTTTTTAAGCTCATAAATGACGTAAAGAACAGAATACAACAAACGCGTCTTCGTTTTATATGCTAAGTGAAGACATTGACAACCGAAATCTCTGCTTTTTTTTAAAGAAAAGAGGGCAAACGAGCAAACGGTTCACCTGATGGTAAGTGACTACCGCCGTCCATGAACAACTGCAACACCAGAGGAATTGCAGGTGCGTAGGCGGCCTTTTAGAAAGGACTAAGCTCTTTTCTTGAAGGCTAACTTCTGCTAACGAACACTACAAACGAGACAAAAGCTAGAACAAAAGACAGAAAAACTAGAATTAAAGATATAAGTAAAACGGAGCATGCCTTAAAATACACGCTAAGCTGCTCCCAGGCAAATAACTCAAGTATCAAAATTCCTCGATAATTAGCGAGTTGAAGCAATAAATAACATGCAGACGATTATTAACCGGCGACGGCTAATCACAAGGAGTTTGCGGTTCTACTACCGAAGCTATAGACTTAATACAATAACCACAAGCCTTGTACCGATGTAAATATTTACAATTAAATTTTCTGTTTTTATGTATAGTCAGTTTTGTTTTTACTAGCCACACGCTAAGTAAAAATAAAACTGAATATACATGAAACCAGAAAATTTAATTTTCTATATATATATATATATATATATATATATATATATATATATTTGGACATTAGTTATGATATCATATATATTTATTTAGAAATATGCAATATGTGTTACAATAAAAGAAAGTAAAATCTAAAATTATTAAAAAAAACTGCCCGCAATGTAGTGCTATAAGTTTCCTCGCTGAAGAGCTATTCTCAGCTTTCGGTCGAGAAAAATGCCAGTCCTTATGTCTTCAGCAGTTGCAATGACAGTGCCTTTAGAAACCTAACCGCGCGTGGAACATACGGTACGAGAATCTCTACAGAATGGCACAAATTGTATATTCCAGATACTCGTATTTGCGCCATTAACTCAGTTCTACCGCCTCTAATGCCGCTCCGGCTCTAAACTAGGTACCCTGGAAGGAGGTGAATTACGATGATACCTAATAAGATGAAAATAGACCTTTCAATAGACAAAAATTATAATTAATGACGTTTGCAAAAGTATTTCGGAATAACTATCTTTGGTGAGTTTAGAGCGTAACAGGTTCGACCGTACGCACTGCCCCAAGCAACACCGGGTTTTCTGCACCCTTCTATGTAATTAAAATGCACACTTACTGGTGTAATTAGAGAGCCGCGCACAAAAGAAATAATTCCGAAAGGAAACAGATTATATCACTTGGAGTGTAGCGGCATGGATTCACAGACGATCCACAACGAACAAGCGTTAAATTATCGTATATAATTATTGTTAAAACGTCCAACCGCCATTCGTAATTCATTAATAACGTTTATTTCAGAAATAAAGATTATTATTATTAGTTAGAATTACTGTGCAGTACTAGTTAGGTAGTTAATACTACGAACGCATTCGTTTTTTTCGTGTAGTGGCGGTTAAGAATATCCACTACTCCATATCTTCCCATGGGTCTCGTAAGAGGCGACAGAAGTAACCTGAAACAGGAGATGGGCAGCAGCATCATCCTGATAATAGCAAGATTACAATAATAAACTGCGGTTGCCAACCCGCTCGCCAAGCGTGGCAACTATAGCAAATATCCCTCATGAAATGAAAGTTACGAAGAGACGGCAGCCAGTCCCCGGCGGCCCCGCTATTCCTGACTACGATGGCGACCATGGTAACGGCGGGGCTGGTGGTGCTAAGAATCTCCGGTGGAGGTTTGGTTGCCATCTAAGACGACTCAACCTGGCAACATACAACGCACGCACCCTGAGAACTGCGAAGATTCTGGACCTGGAAGAAGAGATATACAAGTTACGCTGGCATATTATAGGATTATCTGAGGTCCGAAGAGAGGGGGAGGACACAGTAATCTTCGAATCCGGCAACTTGCTCTATCACCGGGAGAGCGACCATCTGTCCCAAGGAGGTGTCGGATTTATCGTCCACAAGTCTCTCGTTAACAACGTTATAAATATTGTGAGTGTGTCGACGAGTATTGCCGAGGTTGCGGTTGAATCGCAATGCGATTTCAATTTTTACTTTTAGGGGGGACCATAAATAAATAAAAACATCTAATTAAATAATTTTCTAATTTAATTTATATTTAACATACTTTAAAATAAGTAAGCAAAAGTCAAAACCTTTCGAGCAATGAACTCAAACTCATCCTTTCTAATTCTTATCATTCGTTACCCTTGTCTTACCTGTACCCATTCTTGTAATTGTAAGTCGACTCGCTCTTCAAACGTTTTTGAAACCTCATGAACTTGTTTAGGATCTATGAAGAAGAACCTTAAACGTTAAAATGTAATTTAAAAGTAATATAGCCTCAATCCCATTCATTACTTTAATCCATTTTCTTAAGATAAACAAGAAGTGAAGAAATCAACAGTGTAATTATAAATTTTAACGCTCAGTACGGTATTTTAAGCCGTGATGGTAAAATGTTAGGGGATAAGTTCGTATTCACGTGATCTCTCATTGTTGGAAGCTGCAGAACGCGGACAGTCGTATCAAATGGCCTTGAGACCGCCTCCCCGGATAGGCGAGTGTACGTTTACCACGATATAAATGCGCCTCATTAATCAAAGTAATTAGATCATTACCCGGATAGAGTTACGCGCCACCCGGGCAGCCACTATTGCTGGAGGTTTTTTTTAAGAAAAAGATACTTTCAGGCAGTTACAGACATCTGTAGCGATTTAGGTACCTATTAAATTCCTTACTATATAGGTTTTAAATTACGAAGTACATTGTATTTAAACATAGAATATTAAAATAAACATTTCTCTGTATTCATAACAGTATACGTCATATATTCTTACATATCGGCACTAAAATATATTAATATTATGTGCACAAAGTAGTATATTTAAGAAATACTTCTATAAAAATCATGGAGCCATGGTAGCTTTAGTGCTAAACGCTTGCCGTGGTAGAGCCATGCTGCAGTTATATTACTTGTATAGTTGTAGCACGAATGGGTCGGCTCGACTGGGGAAGGACCACGCTCTCACACGTAAAATAGCAGCTTAACGTTGCTGTGTTTCGTATGATGAGTGTAGAGAACGGGAGACCCTTTTTACTGGAAACGAGGCATTCCATCTTAGTCCTCACGTAATCCTCACGCATCTGCATTTTGATTCATAATCGAGGATAGATGTAGATGTCTATGGGCCACAGCAACCACTTACCATCAGGTGGACTGTGTGGTAATTTGTTACCCTGATCATATAAAAACAAACTTTACAGAATGCGAATAGACCGGGTTCGATCCTCGATGGTACTAATGAAACCTGTTATCCACAAGGGATTAGACAGAGTCCAAAGAGCAGCGACCCACACGAAACACGTTTAGTCAAAAATAAAATATTTTAAAAGGTGGCCATCCGATCGCCATTTATCGCCTTTAACGTCAAGCTAGGCAATTAACACTATTGGTGCATTATTTTTTGTTACAAGTCCAACATAAACAACCTTGAAGTTCTAGACGAACAAGGGAAATTCTTATTTACTAAGTCCAACATAAACATGGGATCCATGGGAAAAAGGGAAATTTCAAATTACAATTTTTAATGCTGATTTACCACATCTTCTGAGCTGAACCTGCATTTCTGAAGAATGAAATATTTCAAGTGATATGTGAAGTCCGGCATCACACAAAGCAGCGTGACTCACTTATTGCTCCCTCTCAGAAATTAGGAGAGGCTTGCGCTGTATAGGCTAAGCTAGGCTCACTCCAGGTTGTAACACAATAATAAAGACTGTAACTCAAATTAACTTTTAACTTTTATACAAAAACAAATCATAGTTTAATAATTAAAAACAAAGAAGTGAACGCAATAACTTTGGCGTATCTTAAACATTAAGCCCTCGCGACTTGAGGAAAGTGTTGGATGTAAATTTGTACGTTAAATAGAAATCGTGCCGGTTTCACTCTCGATTTGTGATCGTGTTATTATATGCGCACTTTCTTTCGCGACTCCGCCGGAGGAATACTGTCTCAGTACTAAATACTTTTTCAATTGTTTTATTATATATAAAACAATTGAAACGGATTTTATTGTTATTATTCAAAAGTTAAGTAATAAATTTTAAAAAGCATAAAGTAACTTCAAAAACTACAAAGACTATAATATAATTTTAGAATAATATCATTTTTATTCAATATTGATTACATGTAATTCTTATTGAAAGTTTTTTTTTTTAACTTTTACCAATGATTCAGAAAAAGAACCTTTGTCCTGGGAAGAACAAGCAAGAAATCCAGCGGGACTTTTTTTTAACAAAAAATACATCGTAATCAATTGACCTGGTAAACAATTGCAAAGGTTTGATGATTTTCACGTGGATCCTATCATCAGATCTTTACCAAATTTATATTGGGCTATTCCTAAACGCCTTTCCAGCGAAAGAATCGGACAATGTGGTAGAGAATTACCGCTGAACCTACATAAAAAGTCTGATCAATTGAGTATCTCCTCTTTTTTTAAGTCGGTTGTATCCCATTAAGGGGAAAAATATAAAAGTTAAAGTTGAAGTTACAGCCTATTATGCGCCCCACTGCTGGTCATAGACCTCTTCTCATTTCTGAGAGGGTTTTTAGGGCAAGGAAATGTCCGCCGCACTGCCCCAATGCGTGTTGGCGAACTTCGCATGTCTTCGATTTTTTTCTTATTTCTCAGACATGCAGGTTTTCTCACGATTAGAAAATATGTATAAGAAAAAATTTTGACCTTTTTATACAATTAAAAATATATAAAAAATATACAAGAAACCCCGCAAGTCTCCCAAACTCATTATTCGCTTTTTCAAGGTCTATATCTCTGAGCATATCACCTTCTATGAATGTAAGTAACAAACTGGTAACTTTTAGTAGCTTTATTCCACTTTTTCGCCCGCGTAGAACTTAAACAAAAAAAATCCGGCAGTTCTACAATTTGGGCAAGTAATTCAACTATCTGAAAACCACTTTAAAATCTGTTTTTTTAATGTTTATCATTCTGAAAATTATGTGCGATAGAAGAAAATATAAATTAATTTTAATTAAAAAAGGTCTTTAAACGTCATCTAATAACACTCATAGTTTTTTTTTTTTAGAAAATAGTATGTCTTAACGAGTTAGTTACAGCCTTTATATGTCCCATTGCTGGGACACAGGCCTCCTCTCATTTCTGGGAGGGTTTTAGGTCAAGGAAATATCCGCCGCGCTGCCCCAATGCGTGTTGCCGAACTTCACATGTCCTTGAAATATAATTTTTCTCTTATTTCTCAGACATGCAGATTTCCTCACGATGTTTTTTTTTTATTTAGACCGCCGACCACGTGATAAATCATCACTTAAAATTGCAATTAATAATTTCATTGGTGCCAGCGGGGATCGAACCCCGGTTGCTCGCTTAAATTTACAGCGAGCGCTAACCATCTGAGTTACCGCCATAGACGAGTTATATGAGGATAATTTCTGGCAATAAATACGTTTCCAGAATTTACGAAAAGTACTTGGGCGATAAATCTCTTATGCTGTCAGCGCGTAATTAAGAAAGTGCATCACGGATACCGATTAAGTAAGCGTTTTCACTTATGTGATTCATAATCATATTTAAATAATGTTACATGCATTAAAAAGTTTCGCCTTGTATGGCTGAGTATATCGGCGATGATTTCATTGATACCACTATGATTTATTAATTATTAATTTTATGATAATGAGCCTATGAATTAATGATGTACCGATCGTTATTTTATTATTTATCATGTTAAATAATTAATAAAAAATATTGTATAATTTAACATTATTTTATATGTTTATTAAAAAATGAAAAGATGGTGAATGTGTGTCGAAGAGGCGAAAACATTTCTCGGTGTTGTGGCAAATTATAAGAAGAACGATTGGTGAATATCCTAATATTACTCCCAAGACCGGGTTCATATTTGATCTCCTACGCCTAATCAAAATACATCATTTTGATTAGGAGTATCGTATCGAGTATACGTGGTAGAGCCATGCTGCAGCTATATTAGTAGTATAGTTGTAGCACGAATGGGTCGGCTCGACCGGGGACAGGCCAAATCGAGTACATTCTATCTTAAGTACGACAGTACACGCAAAAATTTTGCGAATAAAGTTTTTTGTATAGGAAACTGGCCAGATATGATTTAATTAGAAAATACGATTACTTACAAAGGAAATGTTATGCGAATATACTAACGTTCCAATTCCATATTTCATATTTCGTAATTCCATATTTCATTGAAAAATTGTCCTGCGTCGGAAACATTTTCGCGCGATGCTTTTTAACGATTTCAAATGTCGCCTAGAAACCGAAGGATGAATCGTTTGATAGACTTCAAATGGCACTTATGGATAAAAGCCCTTCTAAGGCAAACGCGTACCAATTTTACAACAAATTTCAACACGGTGGATAACATTTAAGGTATGAAGAAGAAAGCAATCGCCTTTTGACGGCTGTTACAAAAATAAACGTATGAAAATATTTAGCATTGAGATTGAATTGGGAAGGGTTCACGAGATTTTACCTGAACACCTTCGCATGAGAAAGAGGATAGTCTCGGTGTGCTCGCCGTATATCATACCGATGTATTTCATGATGTATTTTGTAGTATATTTGACGCTGACGTCCAAGCTTTTCAAGACCGTGTAGTGGCGTGTAGCTCCTTTGATGGTCGAGGCACCGACCGGAGACATGACTTGTAATATATTTACGTGAATACTTCTTATTCAATGAAACAAATATTATGGAATTTATATCGTTCAAGTTTACTAATTTTGGAATCCCGACGTTTCGAGCAATTCACCACATCCATCAAGGGTATTTAGTATCCTGACATTCAACATCCTGATACATTTAACACTGATATGGTTAATACAAAGTCCAATCTACGTAGATCGATATTAAACGCGTAAAATTAGTTTCGATCAACTTGTCACGTAGGTGTTGTAAGACGCAACTATCAGAAATGCCAGAACGATCACATAGCCTTCAATTGACGGCGACTTAGTGTTTTTTTTTATTAATTACATTATTTGTATACGATATAAGGTAATCTAACAGAATTGAATATTGTTAAAGTTATATTTGTTAGTGATTCAGATAAGTAGCATATCACTACCTATCCCCTTGTCCGAGTATATTCAACAAATAAGAAAGACACAAGCACCTTTGAAATTTCTTATAATTTATACATAGTTGCAATTGTTGCCATTTTGTGAAACTTCATCTTCATTTTTGTGATAAGTATACAGAATAGAATAGAGTCATTTTCATTCAATATAGATTATAGTTCATAATACTTATTGAAAGTCATTTTTTACCTCTACCACTAGTTCGCAAAAAAAAATCTCTGTCATAGGAAGAACCAACAAGAAACCCAGCGGGACTTTTTTTTAATAAGCACAATTTACAATATAATATTTTATACAATTATTCTGAAAACATTTAGAAATGGCATGGCAGTGATCACCTCATTCCCAGGGGTTATTACCAGTCATGTACTCTTTAGTAGTATAATAACCCTTACTAGACAATTTTTGATTAATTAATAATTTAATCCTTTTGATAGAAAAGGTCTGCATATTTTCTGGAACTTTGTTGTAAAAGCGTATACATTGCCCCGTGAAGGATTTACTGACCCTTTGGAGCCGAGTAACTGGTAGAACTAACTTGTGCTTGTTCTTAGCACTTACAGAATGTACATCACTATTTTTAATACAACTATTTTTGTTTTTTTTTTAAACACATGTACTTGTTTGAGTATATGGAATAGAAGTTGAGCTATTGTTAGAAAATTCTGGCACTATTAGTATTAGAGTTGATTCCTCCACCTTCGGGTGGCGTACGTCGAAGCAGCGGCGGAACGTAATAAGTCGCACATAATTTATGTTACACGCAATTAAAGTAAGATTGCTGGCCGGCCCCCGCCAAGTCTCCGCGGTAGTAGTAGTGCGGGAGCCCACATTGTTATTTTGCTTTTAATAAAATCAACGCGATGCAATGTAGGTGCTACTTGAAAAACGCTTTTATGTGTGTTGTTTTGTGTTTAAATATCGATATATATGTACTACGTACTAGATTTCGCATTCCGAATATACACTATGTTCAACTGAACTGTACTGCAATCCGTACAGTGTGTAATTTAGTGTGGTTTCAATATACATACAGTGTGGAGCGGCGCTAATAATACAAGATTCCAAATTAAATTTTAAATTAAAAACTGACCGCGCTGGCGCAACGCGCTTACATCAATTGCGCATGCGCGACTCTACTATCTCCCGCGCATGCACAAAGACATAGAGTAGTGCACATTTTTTGTTTAGAATGACTTCTCTAGTACGTAGTACATATAACTCAATGTGCTTAACGTTATAAAAATCTCGTTTTTATATATATATTGCTATTGCTTATATTGCGTCTATAATGTCAACATTTTATTCATTGTTATCAATTCAAGAGCTTATTATTATCCCACTTTGTTCCGTAAGAGAGTTACTGTGTAGTGGTGGTGTAAGAATATCCACTACCCCATACCATCACGTCGGTGTTTTAAGAGGCGACAGAGGGAAACAAATCAAGAGATGGCCAGCAGCGTCTTCCTAATAACGACTAAATATAAAAATAAACTTCGAATGCTATTACGTTTACCAAGCTTGGCAACTATGACAAATATCCTCTCTGTGAGACAATCTATAAAGGAGGCTTATTTTCAGCACTGGATTCTAATTGGCTATAACGTTGTAGGTAACGATTTCGTAAGAATCAACTACGAGATGTGCCTTTTGAAAGGAAAAATGCGACAATAGCTATTTAACTATATCAAAGGAAAGTTCGAAAATGCTATTTTAAGTTGTAACTGTAACTACCCAGAGGGAGTATTTGGCATACTAGATATATCTTATGGCGATAACTCTGGCGTTCGCTTGTGGACCTTCAGAACTTGGGGCGAGCCTTCCATCCTTTTTTTATAAGAGAAGGGGCAAACGAGCATGCAGCTCACCTGATGGTAAGTGACTACCGCCGCCCATGAACAACTGCAACACCAGCGGATTTGCAGATGCGTTGCCGGAATTTTAAAAAGGAGTAGGCTCTTTTCTTGAAGGCCCCTAAGTCGTATCGGTCCGGAAAAATCCTGATATAGATTTATTATCAATTATCATGATGATTAATACAAGAGGCTGTAATGGATTGGTACTACCAATATATAAGAAACAAAAGTTGTATAATGATAAATAAACAGATTAGTCTTAGTGCTAAAGTATATATAATATTGAACTGCGGCGCTTTTGATTTTCACAGAGTTGTTAATTGCCTGGGTATTTTTAGCATGACATGCTTAGAAGCTTGATCAAAGGAAATATGGAACAGTTGTCGAACATATAAATCAACATAAGTAAAACTTCTAGTGAAAAATCCGGGTTTCCGGCTTGTTTATCTCAATTATAGCAACTTATATGTGGCTAGATTAATTATTATTAACCGCTACTACCACGATCCAAAGTATTATGTTTAAATATTATGACATCCTCTCCTCTTGGATGTTATATTACTTAGAAATAATAATATGAGGAAGCTCAAGGTCGCTCAGCGAGCTATGCAGAGGACTATGTTCGGAGTTTCTCTACGTAAAAGACTTATAAATGAGGATATCCGCAGTAGAACCTGAGTAACTAAAATAATGAGGAAGTAAGGTTGTGGAGTGGCAGCCTCATATCAGTATGCGGAGTGTAGGGCGGCCCACCTCTAGATGCAGGAAGTCGATGGATGCAGATGGCTCCGGACCGTGCGTTGTGGCATTTTTTATGGGAGGCTCATGTTCAGCAGTGGACTTGTGAAAGGCTGTAATGAATGTATGAATGAATAATGACATCCTTTATTATTTGAATTCAACTTAAATTTAATCGATAGTATTATATATCTCATAATTAAATCGCACCAACGTAATATTAAAACATGTGTCAATTTAGGAAACATGATTTCGATATTAGTTGTAATTGGTCATTTTAATAAGCTATTTTGCTTATTACTTACGACTGACAGTTTATAGTTTCATGTAAAAATTAAAGAAACCCTAAGAGCTAAGATCTATACTCTAAAAAGAAACTTGTTTACGCTAGACTTAAAAACCCAAACACCGACAAAAGACTGCAACGTCACAGGTGCGAGACGTCGTGTACTGTAATCGTCATCCAGCAATGGATTTTATGAGCTGATATACTCAGTTCTGATAAATCAATTAATGTAATATATTTTAAGTTACTTCAAAATCATGAACCATCCAAGTTTTAGATCTTAAGAATGTTATTAGTATCTGATCTAAATCTAGATATTGTTTATGGTTTCTAATTAAATATAGGAAAAACACGTCATTTATAACCTGATACAAACTAATTAAAAACCTGTTAACTTGTTATGCAAATAATAATAGAGCAACAAGGGAATGTTAAAAGCTAGTTTATGTATTTAGTCTGAACTTATCAAGCTGTCTCGCTAATAAGTAGCCCAGTTAAAATAAAACAAGCTAATGTCATCTTAAATTACTAATGAATAGGGTTACAAACCATTTGCAGTTGAAAATGATATCCTCACTCCCATACTATAATCGTCGTCCTACAACACGAGCAGTGTTGCCAGCTGGACTTAAAGTTACATTGGCATGACTAAAAAGTAACATTTTTTAACTAAAAGTTACAAAGTGATAATATTGTATGACTTCAAAACCTTAGTGTTTTTTTTTGTGTATAATATTTAATTGAGCACGCGCTTTTTAATGACCGCGTCCAACTCGATGCAAGAAAAATCGTCATCGACGTCCTGCCGTTGTTAACCATGCAGTAGCGATGTAAGAATATGTACTATCCCATATCGTCCCGTAGGTGCCGTAAGATGCGACAGAGGGAGACTGAAATAGGAGATGCTCAGCAACATCTTTCTAATAAAAACTCAAATTTAAGCGTCAAGCGACGCAACCATGGCAAATTTTCCTCCTATAACGCAATATATAATAGGGGAGGTCTTTGTTTAACAGTGGACTTTTATAGGCTGTAATGGATTGAATAAAGGCATCATAATTGAATTAAAAGTAATAATATACATAATTTTTAATCCAGTTCTCTTAATTTATTTTATAGGTATCGGATTTAAAATCAGATGAGTTAATAAAGATTTACGTAAAATGTAAGAAATTTAACTTCTGGCAACATTGAATACAAGGTTTCTTGTCATTAAATGAGATTAAATGTACCTATCCACACCGAGTGTTTCGCAATAACATAAGAACGGTTAATGAAGTCTGTGGCCCACTTTCTGATATTATAATTTGCAATAAATTATTAAACATATTCGTTAGCGTTTATAATTATTTAATACTTAACGTTGTTTCAACCATTAACTTATGATATTTATCAGGGCTAAAGTTAGCTTTGTGCAATTCTATCGCTTTGAAACTAAAAAATACATTAATTTAGAATATTTTAAGGTGATTTGGTAGGACCCAATTTTTTAAACCCTGTAAATCTACTTTCAATAATTGCTCAAAACAAAATCTTTTTATAATAATTTTACATACGGACAAGAGTTGTGTATGGGGCTAATTATATTTTAGGGAATGTTGAGAACATTTTTTTTTTAATTTGGTTTTATCTTATAACAAAAACGATCAGAAGCGCTTGCGCTTGCGGCCGCCACGGCCATCGCATCGGTCAGTCACGCGGAGACATCTTTGAGGTTGGACGTACAACCTACATTGTTTTTTCTAAAATTCTTCCCGCTCTAATATTAATGTTATTAAAGCTTATTAGTAATTTCGGGGAGCGAGGTAACGTTGATACCTACACGCCGTAATACATGATGGCCCTAAGCATTTTTTTATTTGTAAACAACCAAAGTGATTAGAGCGAAATTCTGTATTAAAACAAGTATTATTGATGGACTCCAAACGGCAACAACAATAACAACGTTGTTGTTGTGGTAATAAGTCACTGACCCACTGACATACTCACTAGAAATAAATCTTTTAAATATTCGCTCATGGGTGAAAATAACAAAATAAAATAAATATTTCGTTATTTGTATTAGGATGAGAATTACGGCAGGCTTAGACTTTACTTAGCGTATGCTTAGCTATAGAAAAATGAAAAGTATATTGCTTAGAATTAGCTAGGCAAAGTGAACAAATCGTCTTTAATTATATTAGCCCTAGTCTGTAGTCCGTGTCCATGTCCGTGTATATCTAATGCTGCAGCATCATGCTGCTTTGTATGCTGAATGTGCTATTGCGCTACATGCGTCACCAAACGCTATCCTCTCAGGCTGTTTTTTGCAGTATAGGTGACAAAGGGCAATACACATTACCTGATGCTAAGTGAAAGTAGGCCATAGTTGTAGTGTGGACCATATACAACCTTGATCTTTAATTAAGGAACAAATGTATGTGCACGTTACCACTAAAATAGAATGCCCCATTACCAGTTAAAACGGTTACCGCATTATTGTCACTTACCTTATAAACACATCAGAATTATACTTCTATTTCATTCTGGTATTGTGTGCGTATGTTGTCCTTCTACAGTCGAGCCGACTCATTGGTGCTGTACCCTAATACACTGAAGCAGCTCTAACACGTACCAAAATTTGTTCAACCCTGGGCGGTAATCAGCAAAGACAGTATAATCAACACACGAGTACAACTTACTAAGCATTTAGACAACAACATAGATACGTTTTGCGGCATTACTGGGGCTGCATTTTCTCTGTTGCCAATATTAATATATAAAAATTAATGTTTTTTTGTTCGTATTTTATGAGCTACTTACTGCGTATTGTAACGACAAATTTATTTAAAAGTTATATATATATATATATATATATATATATATATATATATATATATATATATATATATATATATATTATCCGTATTATCATTCCTAATTAAACAATATAACGATTCCAAATTTAAAACGATGTTTGCACAATTATTTCTTCAGCTGTGGCAACGCACCACCCGGTGCAAGCAAGTCTTTGTATATAAAATCCGGTGTGCGCGTGTTCGTAATTCTTCTTGTAATAAATTCGGATGGACCGATTTTGATGATCTTTTTTATGGGGTAGGTACTTATCGAGTCCTCTGGATGGTTCTTGGCTATAGCTGGACCCGGTAGGCAGCAGAAATCACCCTAGAGAGGTCGGGGCGGATCGTTAGTATTTTTATAAAATCTCCAAGCATAATATTTTTTTAGAAATGTATGTAGTGTGTAACGTAACGCGCAGCGTGGCCGAATAGCCGATTCTAATCAATATGCAAAGTGTACCGATCGTGGATCGCGTGCGTCCGCGAAACACTTGCATTTTATTTAATTAACTTCACGTTCCGACTTTCATTATATTTATTGGTCGACTTCTCCGTGTTGGACAGTGAAATTATCTAGAGATAATGAGATTTATTGCATCGCTAAGTATAGAACCGTAACTGCCGACTTCGAAATTAGTTTCCGAGATAACATAGAGAAAGGAAGATGTAGAACGTGCCTACTGTATGTTTTAATCGATTTAATGCGATCCATGTATTTTTCTATTACGTTCTAAATTTCAATTTTGGAATAAATTAAGTTTTTAATTATGTTTAATTATTTAAAAGTATTTCTTTGAATCATTCGTGTAAAAAGTTGGCATGTACTGTAGAAAATATACCAGTAATATATTTTGCAATTAATTTATAATGAATTACCCAAAAATAACTTCTAATAAACGGCGCACATAAACAAATATAATTTTTTTCGCGGCAAACATGGTGGCACCGCCTAATATCATTTTAGTTTTCGAAGGGCCCTTTAGCTGTGAACGTAGTCGCTTAACGAAACCAACAGCGGATAACAAATCCCACATCATTACGAGAGATTCACAAAAGATTAATGATTAACAAGAAAAAGCAAACACGGACAGGCAATAAAAGAAATAACGCGCCCAATAAAGCGCCCAAAGCTTTCTGATTATTCTTTTTACCGCCTCTCCATCTCTTATCAGCGCTTCGTACTTATGAATGCAATTTAATTAATTAATTTCGAGGTGCGTTTATCTTCGCATGATGCACGCGTTTAATAAGGACACGGCTGCCATTTTGGCGATTGCATGAAGAAGTCTGGATGGAATGGGCAACTGTTTCGCCGAATTTAACTGTGCAAGTTTAAATGGCACAATATCCGTAATAATTTTACATTTATTAATTCTGTCAAGAGAAATTAAAATATAAAATTATTTATGTTTCCACTTTATTTAATACTAGCTGTTCGCCGCGACTTCGCCCGCGTGGAATTATTTTTCGCGGAACCCTAAAATAAAAGCAGCCCAAGTTACTCCTTATAACATCAGCTATCTGCCAGTGTGTATAAATATTGACATTAATATTTATATGATATTAACGTCACCCAAATGTTTTGCCTTCCCGGAACCCCTCCACTAACACTTAAACTTTATAGTGTGGTATTAAAGTTCAAATTGACTTTTAAGTATTATTACGAATCTTTTGTATGGGAGTATAGAAAAGTGTTGTTTTTAGACGTTTTTAGGCAATTTTTTAAATTTTTGTCTCCGTAAGAACCATCTTCGTAATTCAAGGAATATTATAAAAAAAAATTAGCGAAATCGGTTCAGCTACTCTCGAGATTTGCACTTAGCAACATATTCAGCGATTCATTTTTATATTACAGATAAGCTTTTGTTCGCGGCTTCGTCCGCGTGAAGGTCGGTAAACGATATCATTTTGATGACATCAATCACAATCAATGGGTTATTCTTATACCTGCATTAGGAGGTAATTTACCACGGTGAGTGCTCTTAAGAATTGGTTGGATTAATTCCAGCCGCCAAATTACAACGCACATCGCGACAAAACTCACGATACTATCCACACTACCTGCATGCTTGGCGGTCTACCACTGTGTGTTTAATTATGAGTTTTCTTCCTCGTATGACCTCTTTGTGGAATCGTTTACCACGATTCGACGATACGACTTAGGAACCTTTAAAAACGTCTTTATATATAAAAATTACGTGTCACATTGTTTGTCCGCGATGAACTCCTAAACTACTGAACTGATTTCGATGAAATTTTGTACACTGTGTGCAGTTTGGTCAAACTTGAGAGATAGGATAGTTTTTATCCCGATATTTTGATCCCGGATTTTTTTTAGGAAAACAAATGGTCGTCGGAAAGGGCAGAACAACGTCTGCCTGGTCAGCTAGTATATATATATAAGAATCCAAGCTATATTATCCTTGACTTGTCTACTCACTCTGTAGGGTTTAGCTATCAAAAACTTCGAAATGCAATTTCTGATTACGTCACAATGGCAAAAATATCAACCGTAGGAAGAGGTAGTCAAAGAAGAAAGACTAAAGGTTAAGTAAAATATTAAACGACTGTAGTTACAACATTAAAATACAATATAAAATAATGTAATGATTTACTATTTTAGCATAACTTTATAATTAATACTAGACGAATGCTGATTATATTCAATTTGTCGTTGGCTACAGCTTACAGTTGTACAGCATCAAAGTGTGTCCATTCCGCTCCTGAAATTGTATTGTGACCGCATACGCTGTTGCAACGAGTTGAAGCCCCAGTTAAGTAACTATAATGGAAAAGTCATTCAGTGTTCTAATTAACTTAACGGTTAGCTCAGTACGAAACAATCACGTATAAGAAATAACAAAAGTCAATATTACCACTCCTAACCTTTTCATGTGAACTCTCCCGGAGAACCAACCAATATTAATCACTCTGTTCAATATTATGCGTTTTTCTAATTAAAACACTATTAAGTTTCTATATTTTTTTTTGTGGCAGTTGCAGGAACCAGACTTTACAAGACATTATTCTAAAGTAAACATTCTCAAATTAGCGTTAGGT
Source organism: Parnassius mnemosyne (assembly GCA_963668995.1). Classification (NCBI taxonomy): domain Eukaryota; kingdom Metazoa; phylum Arthropoda; class Insecta; order Lepidoptera; family Papilionidae; genus Parnassius; species Parnassius mnemosyne. The sequence goes on along the minus strand of CAVLGL010000013.1, from coordinate 13,656,200 downwards.
TTCGTAGCCGCAATTAACACGTCGCAAAATCCTCATCCAGCTCAATATTAACATACTCATTAATTGCTGGCCCCGGGCTTCGGTAGCCGCTGTGTTTCTCCGATGCTTTACGGGTCCGCTCCGCCCAGCCCGCGTTCCACTGCGGACCTTAATGCGTCGCCGCCGCCCGACAAATGACTCGACTGATTGAACTCGTGTAGTAATCTTTACTTGGCCTCTGTATCAGTATCTCGCTAGTTATGATCCGATTGATATCGATAAGCAAATTTATGAGGATTATACAGAGGAGTAAGATAGTCATCGATGCAAAAATTGTGTGTGTTAACACCTTTACTATTATCTATGATAAATATTCATATAGTTCAATTAATTTTTATTGAATAAGAGTGACAAATGAGCATACAGTCTACCTTATGGTAAGTGGATATTGAGGCGCATAATAATCTGCATTCATTGCATCGTGGTCCTTCCCCGGTCGAGTCGATCCATTCATACTGCACCCATAATTGACGGCTCCGTGGCGCAGAGGCTTAGCAATGAGTTGTTGCGCTGGGGGCCGCGGGTTCGAATCCCGCACGGAGCAAGTATTTGTAAGGCCTTACAAATAATTGTTCCGGGTCTGAATGTTTGTCCTCGTGCAATTTATGTTTGTAAACTGGCTCCACGACACAGAAGAAAATCCTAGTGTGGGGGTAACGTTTTTTTTTTAAAGATATAAGATATAAAGACAGATATAATAGAGTAGTAGCAGTTACCACGTAAAATAAATACATCAGAATCATTACTAGGTTCGACTCTTTTCAACATTATATTTTTGAGGTGGTTTTAAGACTATTTACATGCCTTTAATAGCTCATTTCTTGTTTCTAACGATTTTATCGAATGAAAATAGGTAAGGATTAGATAGAGAGTGCACCTGTTTTTACTTTATTCTCTTCTTTAGCACTTAAAAGTCCACAACTAGGCATGTGCCTGTCCATATAGGGAGGATTTACCTTTACCACGGTTGGTAGGCGATTTGGCGATCGCAGTACCAGGTGTCACGCACCTTTGTCGTTGCTTTTTTTTATAGGATTAGAGTGATAAACGAGCACACAGTCCACCTGATGGTAAGTGGATACTGTGGCTCATAGACATCTACATCTATCTTCGATTACGTATCAAAATGCAGATGCGTCGTCAATCGTGAGAACTAAGATGGAATGAATACTCCTTTGTCACCAATATTGTGCGGCGACAGCTCCAACGAAGATTGTAAATTTAATTGCTTCTATGACATTGTTGACAATATAGGAATGGTTGATATTGAATTACTGACTTTTTTTTGAAATTTTCTCATTGCTCTTCTAATTTAACTTTTTGTTTTCATTCCAGGTAAATCGAATGCTTCCCTCTTCCTTAACTGAGTAAGTTGAATAACATTAAAGCGTCAATGTTACACAATAACAATTATAAACGAGTTCTGAATACTAAGTTATGCTAAACACAAGCAAACTATTAACGAATGTCACATTCGCACACAAACACTCCTTCAATCAGGCCAAGTCGCATTACCAAAGCAAATTATGAAACTGGCGGGGTGGGAGGGGGATAATTAAAATCCGTTGATTAATATGTAAATGTAATAAGATTACTCTCTACTGAATAATTTAGCAGAGAGCCGGAGATGAGTTATGTACGTTGGCCTCTTATTATTACTTGTATCGGCCAGTGTAATGTATAAGGGTGACCGGACGCCACAAACTTAGGTTGTGTCAGGACATTTTGTTAGCTTTTATTTTTGAACGGAAGACAGACATATTATAAGCACACATCATCACTGTAACAACCATGCTGAACATAGGCCTCCCCATACGCCACCTGAGAGGTGGGATGTTTGTCAGTGTTACCAACGCTTGGCAGGCCAGTTGGAAACCACAGCTGTTTATTGTTATTTTAAGTTGTTATCAGCTTCTACATCATACCTCTTATTTTATTTTCTTCTGTTTTACTTACGACACCCACGGGTTAATATAGATAGTCTATTCTCTTACGCTGACGTTTACGGTGATTATACAGTACAGATTACATACTTTGACGTATCCGTAGCGCAGTGGCTTAGCAATGAGTTGGTACGCTGGTGACCGCGGGTTCAAATCCCGCACGGAACAAGTATTTGTTTGGCAAACAATTGTTCCGTTGTGTTCTTAAACTGCCTCCACGGTACAGGAGAAAATTCTAGTGTGGGGGTAACGTTTAAAAAAACTATACGGATAAACACGCATGAAGGAAGTTAGATTAAGTACACAATATTTAAAGACAAATAGTGTATAAATTCAAATTAAATTTTAAAACAAAAATTAATGTATCAACATTACTTCTAAAGCACCGACGAAAACAAAGGGATGTTGTAAGTTTGTAGTGTGTGTCTGTATATCTGTGTGTCTGTGTGTCTACCTGTAGCATCATAGCTTCTGAACGGATGACCTGATTTTGATTAAGTTTTTTTTTTTCGTTTGGAAGGTGTCTTAATCGAGAGCATTCTTTAGCTATGTTTCAAGAAAATCTGTTCAGACCTTTAAAGATCATCAAAACTTGTTTTTTTTTTAAGTTATTAGCTATGTATTATTTTTAGTACAGAAAAATCAAGAAATTTGAAGATTTCCTTTTATTCAGAAGTATTGTATTACATATTATATCGTAAGATGAAACGACATTTAATGAACACGGAATGACCCGTTTTTATTTATTATTATTTTAAGATAATTTTATAGTTATTTTACTTTACCGTATCGTCTGAAACCATAATAAGACACAAGGGTTATGGTTCATTTTTTTCGAACAACAATCATTTTTAGCGAGATTTTGAAAAAAAAAGTCGAATCAGATTATGCTTTCCAATACCATAATTATAATATTATCGTAAAGGGTATGACCACACGATGAGACTGTGGGAAATGCCAAAGAGACCTTGTGGTTTCCGACGGATAACGATTTCACCATCTTATATCGCGGGATATCTGGTGCCGAAATCGTAAATCCGGCTGCCATTATGGCAATTAAAATATATATTATATAATTATGGCAAATCCTGCCTATAAAGAGAGAGACATATGTCCAGTCGTGGTTTGTTTAGGGCTGATAATAAAGATTTTTATTATACCAATACAGATTAAATACAAAACATTTAATTTTTATACGATTAAATTCATCAAATTTCTCTGTTATCATTTACAACGCATGCTGTACACTAATATACAGTAATGTCCGTCATTTAAAACAATTTGGCTACCCTGATACAGCGTGTGGGGACGTCTGACTTGATCTATGCCGGCGTGGTCGCGCTAGCGTACGTCGTGGCAAGTTCGCTCTTACGACCACTGCATTGCTGCTGTCCTATTGATATTACCTATTGAATAAAATTTGTAATACAACAGAATCATGTACATATAATATAGCTTATACTTAAAAATAATATAGGCATGTTAAGGTATTGTGCCGCTTAGTTTTAATTTGTTTTTATTCATCCACGTCTTGCGGATTCGAATATGTCAACATTTAACAGTCTACTATTTTCTCGAAATGCTTTTGAATTTTAAAAGAAGACTAAAAACTTACTGATATAAATATTTCTATTATTCTAGTTAACTTTCTTAAAAAGTTTAAGTATTAGGGTGTTTTACAACAGTAGTCAAGTTCCAGAATTTCCTAAAATTATTTCTACCGTCCGAACTCTAAAATACTGTTTAGTAATTTCATTATTTATTTAATTAATAATTTTGTTTAAACTTAAAAATTTAAACTTAAAATCTATTCTGTGATCCAAAGATCACAGAATAAATTTTAAGTTTAAATTATATAATAGTACAAATCTGATATGTGTATAGTTATAAATGCATGAATTACCCAAGTATTTTTACAAAAAAAAAAGTTTAAGTCTTCTTTCTAAGTTTAAGGGACTCAATAAAATTTAAATTAAAAAAAACATAAGCTTTTTAATGAAAATGATCATTCAAAAAGGACATAAAATAGACAAAAGGTTCTTTTTTCAATAACAACTAATAAATGACGCTTTGTAATTTTCTAGAATAATAATTTCGTACATATAAACGAATACAATTAGTAATATTTAGGGTTAAAACTTAGGAGTATGCCTTTAAGTGTTATTATTTATTTTATACTAAAGATACTGGCGTCAAAGACTATTAATTCACGTACGGATTAAAGCCGAGCTCGACTTGATCAAAATTGATGTTACATTCGGCCAGTGCTACATTTTCCTTCCAAATTTCTACCGCCAAAACGGCCATGTTGTTTCCGCCATCTTTATTAAGAACGCATGGCCTCCCGCCTCCTGGTGTTGGTCAACAGCCAGCAAGGCGTTAAAGGCATCAGCTACAGTCTCTACCAGTTCAGATAAAACACCCCCGGCTCCCCCGCATGTAGATATTTGCAACTAGACAGGGGTTACTTTGAGAGGATTCACGGTTCAGATTACGCTGGGCGGAGGTGTTTGGCTCACTTGTCTAATGGCTTTGATTAAACTGCCAGTTTATTTGACGGTACGATGCGTGCGTGCGGCCATGAATGAATTTATGCTTAGGCGACGGCGGAGCATGGAATTATGATCGAAGGTACGTCACATTGTTTCGGCTTGGATCGTTTTTCACAACATTACATTCATCCCTTTTGTATTGTAATAGCACAAATTGTCCTTAAAGGATAACGAATTATGTATACCCTTTAATTATTACTCTAACAAATACATTTGAAAAAGTGCTACAAGGAAACATCATATTAAAAGTTATTTAAATTGAGTTTAAATGATTGTTTTTTGAATAATGTTACTTTAGTATGTTTTATTCTTAAATAAAAACGTATAATTATATACGGACAAACCAAAATAATTCCAATTTATTATTTAAAAAAAAACAATAAATATCAATCAATAACCATATTCTAAAAAGTTACTTAAATATATATATAAATTGTTGAAACCCTGGCCGCAGATATCTATTATAATAATTTAGATCAGGACAACAAAAAAATTATAGAATCAACAATATTTATAGTCTCACGTTTTTACGTGGTAGAGCCACGCTGCAGCTATATTATGGATGTAGCACGAACGGGTCGGCTCGACCGGGGAAGGAAAATACCAGCGTAAAATAGCAGCTTAATGCTGCTGTGTTTTGTATAATGAGTGTAGAGAACCGGAGACCCTGGACCTTTTCCTGGCAACGAGGCATTCCATCTTAGTCCTCAGGGGTGGCATCGCATCTGCATTTTGATTCTTAATCGAGGATAAATGTAGATGCCTGTGGGCCACAGCATCCACTTACCAGTCCACCTGACTGTGTGTTTGTGTGTGTGTGTGTGTGTGTGTGTGTTTGTGTTTGTCACCCTAATTCTATAAAAAAGACTATAATTAAATATAATTTTTAAAAATAACATATCATTATAATATTATAGGTTAGAGTTAAAATGTAAAGTCTTAGACTGCATTTTATCACAACATTAATTCAACGTTCAGCCTATCAAAATTCCTCTGCTAAGCATAATCCTCTCCCATAGATACCTACACCGTAATATAATCACAATAAATTTGATGTACCACGGTGCAATGAAAAATATAATATGCACAAATGCTTGTGTGCTTTCCAGATAGTCGGGATTCGGCTGGATTCTTTCAAATTTCATACGATTTTAAAACTGCTGACATAATACAAAAATCCTGACAAACAAGATGTTAAGTTCTGTGCGTGTTTCTGTGTTTATAAATAAAATGCTGTACGGAGGTTGGACAGGCACCACACATTTTTAAATTTTTTCGTAATATACCTCGAGGATCCAAAGTGATAGAGTCAGTGAAAACAAATGTATAAAACATGTAGCGCCGAAATAATTTAATTTACTGAAATGACTATAATAAGAAACAACTCGATTTCAATTAACAAGTTTTAGATTTGCATCTCAAAATTTCCCCCACATTTGGCTTTCCAATCTAGCAACCCAGGGTGACTCAGGGGCCGGGCTCTCTCCTTAAATTTCATAGTAAGCGAGCAACGTGAATTCCGCCCGATTTACGCTGACGGCGCTAAAAGAACAACTTTCCTCTCAATTTATAAATACTTAATTTAAATACAATAAATATAAAAAAGTTGCATTTGTAAGAAATAAATCTGTCTTTCCTTGTCGACAGCTTTCTACTTCATAACACTTTTATAATCGGGTATAGTCATTGCAGTGGGGCGATTAGAATCGTTTTACATCAACAATTTTATTTTTAATGGCATTTTCCCTGAAGGCTTACTTAATTTGTTTCACTTGCCTAAAGCATTTTATGTGTTTGAAAAATGCGTTTTAATGATCTTAAATCAAGTATTATTTACTGACTAATTTACTTTTTTCACTAATTATTTATTAACATCAAAAATTGTAGAGTATAAAAAGGATTTTTAAAGTGGCAGTTTTAATGATTAAGACAGGGTAAATGCGAAAGCAATATTTATAATATACGTTTCACTCTATTATTTCAATCGTTTCAGTGAAAATCTGCATTATAAATTTGTATAATGCAATCGTGTACTAGTTTTTATATGTATATTAACATTAGTGAGTATATGAACACAAAAAATCCTCTATTTCTATGTAATCATACTTACACAGCTTCAACTTCGTAATGTGAACTATCTACGAGTATGAACAAGTTTAAAATGAAAGAAAGAAAAGTATTGCCGGTAATGTGGCAATTATCTACAATGTTTTCAGTTAATCATAAAGTTAATAAAGCACAAGAAATTTGGCACACGTTTTCTTCCATTTTCTCTCTCTTTCACGAGGTTCTTTAACTTTTTCTTATCGAAACCGATCATAAAGTTAAATATAAAATGTACGAAAAGTCATTCATTCTGTTATATGGAGCAACAAGCAATTGTACAGACTCATTAAATTAGTAGTTCTATGATCAAATATTAGGGACGTAAGAAACTTTCATAATTTTTATTACTCTGTGACAAAATAAGAAAACGTAACATATCGGTTTATACTAAATCTATGGAATGTATGAAATCACCCCGGTATCAGTCTGTCTTCGTCTTTGACGTAAGTGTAGCATACCGTTCGCCGTGTTGTAGCAAAGTAAGCGAAACCACTACCCCATTTCGTCCCGTGGATATCGTAAGAGGCGAGAGAGGTAATCCGATACAGGAGATGGGGAACAACATATTCCTGATAACTACTAAAAATAATGCGGTTGCGATTGCCACCCACCGCCCACCTGCCAAGCGTGGCAGCTATGGCAAATATTCCTCGTAGGAGCCGATCTATGGGGAGACCTATATAGGCTGTAATGATGATACAAATACAGGTTAGTAATTCGTACTACCGATTTTAGAAGTTAGTTTTAAAGGGTAATAAAGACCCGTGGCACGAAATAAATTTGAACGCACTTGAACGATGTCTTATTATGCTATGGTTATAATTACAAGGATCAGTCGGATTAACATTTTAATACATTTTCAACAGACATCAAGAAAAAAGGAGGTTTTCAATTTGTTGGAATATTTTTAGGCATATGGCAAAAAACGGAACCCTAAATGCTGCTCAATGTTCAAAAACTTTATTAAACTAAGTTTGTATAAAAAGGGTTATTATAATATTAAGGAATTTATGGATGATAATAACCCCTGGGAATGAGGTGATCGCTACCAAGCTATTTCTAATTTGTTTAGTGTTGTTAATTGTGAAACATACATGATTGTAAGCTGTTTTTTTTTTAAAGTCCCACTGGGTTTCTTGCTGGTTCGTCCCAAGACAGAGGTTTTTTTCGAACCAGTGCTAATTAAACAAAAGAGTGACTTTCAATAAGTATTATTTATAATCCATATTGAATAAAAAAGTTTCTGTTTCTGTTTCCTTTATTAACGCCTTGCTTTTATTTATAACAACTACATAAGTTTACTTGAAATATATGGAATATAGTTTGAAATAGTATCTATCTATCACTGAACGTACCTTCCCCATTATAGACAGTTTTCGGTATCCAGTTTATACTGTATATCTCGTACGAATTGAGAGTTTAACTTGAAATCGGAATAATCTAGCGCTCTACGCAATAATATTCCCTTTCCTAAACAATAGGTTCCCGAGTCTTGCTTCTGGCCTCTCAATAATTAGGATAGTGCATCTCCGAGCCGAATCAGAATAAAGCCTACCCTTTGTACGAGCGTGACGGAAGACTGCGAGTGTGTGCGTTGCTTTATACGTGCATCTTGATTCCTTGTGTATTTATGTTGTATTTCGCTAGGGTTGCCGACATTATCTCCGTTAAGAACTCTTTTAAAACGATCCTTCTTGTGTAAGTTAAGGACTTTATACGCTACACTTTTATGCTTACCATGACAGGTGATGAATTTGATATCAATGAATTCGATTTCGATGTTTATTCCATTTCGGCTTTCATACTTTAATTTCATTCTGATTTTATTATATTTAAAAATTATTAATAAAATTTATATATGTTTAAAAAAAGTCATCCTATTTTTACCGGACTTCCCCAAAAAGAGGGTAATGTTTTTCGAGACTTTGAACAGAATAGAATCATTTTTATTCAATATAGATTACAATACATAACACTTATTGAAAGTAATTTTTTCCTTTTACCATTGGTTCGGAAAAAAACCTCTCTCCTGGGATGAACCAGCAAGACTCAGCGGGAATTTTTTTATGTATGTATGTCTATTTCTTTGGTCATTTTCTGTCTATTTGAACATACACGGGAATTTTATACAAAAAAAGGAAGGGGAAGGTTGATTTAACGCAGTTAGGTTTTTAAATTAGTGTTTTCAAATTTTAATAAAAAAAAATAAAAAAATATTTCACAACCTTAATTTTGAGCATCACACCGCGTGTTCTTATTTTCATTTTAAAATTAAATAGCCTTATATTATGCCTTTATGGATTTAGCGTAGTCTTAATTAAAAAGAAATCGAAATATCTGATCAGAGGTTTCAAGCATTTTTTTTAGCTTCAAAAGTAAATTAATAGGCACAGTTGAAATATTTAAATTTCTATACGTATGATGTAGGTCGGGACCGCATGCCGTAAACTAATATTCGCTCGGACACTACTTGGAGTTATTGGACAATGTAAATGAACGGTATCTCCTATAATGCCTGCCTTATTTCCCCCTCAGCCAGGCCAGTGCCCGAAGCGACCCCGCCCGGGGTGGCGTCCCCACCCAGCCGATGTCTCATCAGTAAGGATTGAACCCTTTAATGTATTCACCGTAACTTCGGGATGAGTCTTGTATTAGTGTTATAATGAGACGTGGCCCTTAGGAATTATGGCTATACTTGCGGATCTCAGTGCCCGGAATTACCCCTAACCTAGTTTCAATGTCTATGTATCGGAGGTTGCCGGAGTAACGTTCAGTATTACGATTGTAATAACTTTAAGTACAAAAAGTGATAGCCGTATATTAAACAATTTTAAACATTTATTTTAATCTTTGTTGTAATTAAAACGATAGTAATTAATCATTATCTACAATATATTATTATAATATAATATAATATATTATAATATATATTATTATAAATAAAATTGAAGTGTTTGTTTGTAATATCGAAATAGCTGTCTTACATTGAAATGAAGGGGTTATTTGCAAGTCATTAAGACATGAATAACAATTTTTGAAATTTTTGTCTGTCTGTCTATATGTTTGTCCGGGCTTATCTTTGTAATTGCCGAACCGATTGTTATGAAACTTAAAGAACAGATATAAATAATGCCAGCAGTGATGTAGGCTATATTATATCCAAAAAAATAATTATTTTTGAGAAATCGAAAAATTTATAAAATAAATGGGTTTTGATAATTATCTTAAACCAAAATAACGCCACATTAATAGATCCTACTCAAGAGAAGCCGGAGTGGGTTCGTAGTATTGTATAAAACTGTGTATGTTCAATATTATTGTTAGGAAATATATATGCGCTTAATTTTCCTAACATCTAGATAATAATAAAATGTGATTTTATATTAGAAAAATAATTTGATCCCGTAAGCAAAGCGTTTCATTAAAATGTTATGTACCCCGTCCGCTGCTTGAGTCGCCAACAGATCGATAATGTTACCAATTAGTCGGTACCAATTTTCCAATAAAACTTCAAACTGTTTTCCATTCCATTATCTCTCACCGCCCTTTATTACTGGCAAAGTTAAGCTACGACTCCTCTTTCTACTCCGCTCCTAAATTATTACAATAATAATATTATGATATTAATAATTGTATTGATAAGGAGACTCTCATAATAAGGGTAAACCGTCCCCTTTCTGCCAGCCATCTTCAATAGGAGAATTTATGTAACTAATGAAATAAGCGAAGTGCCGCACCCCGCGGCCCCCTCAACCCGCTGCCACCCTCCCTTCATTATCGGAAAGTTTGAAATATAATTTGAAATTATGCTCAATGTTATATTGAAGATAAGAGAAACACAAATTCCTTTAATTGGACTTGTTAAAGTGACTCAAATTAACTTAACACGGAGTTGATGGTATTACTTTTGAAGTTGGGAATTATGACGGACTGTCCGTAGGTTTGTGCGGAGTTCATGGGGTGATTAGTGGTCGAAAGAACAGTTATCGTTTGCTCCGGGCCGCCACTCTTATTTAATGGTCTGGCGTTTATGGTAGCTTATAGCATTGTTTTACGAACTCCTAACGAAGTAGAATGTGCTAACTTATCGACTTATACTACCTACTCCGGTTTTAAATTATTGCTTATTTTGATAACTCCATTCGCGTTTCCACTGACCAGACTTGAGTCGTGTTTGCTAGGATGTAGATGGAGTAGCGGAACAAAATATTAAGAATTTTACATGTAGCTGCTAATAGGTATACCATCGTTAGGTGTACCTTGTGTTCAAATTCAAAATATGACAATCCGTTTTGTTCATAAACGTCAGGGTTATCCGGCTTAAACTGAATAAATTATTTTTATTAAATACAACTATTATAAACTTTTAATATGAAATTTTTTACTTGACCGGTAAATAAAATATGGACGACAATCATCCACATTTATTTACTGGTTTTACAATAAAGAAAAACATTTAATTGCAAAATATAACATGCTCTATACACAACAATCACTAGTTTATTTAAATTTTACTTAAATAATATATTTTCCACGTGGTAGAGCCACGCTGCAGCTAAAATAAAGCGTAAAATAGCAGCTTTATGCTGCTGTTTCGTACGGGGTGACAACGTATCTGCATTTTGATTCTTACTCCAGGATAAATCTAGATGTTTTTGGACCATAGCTTCCACTTACCATCAAGTGGACTATCTGCTAATTTGATACCCTTATTCTATAAAAAATATAATAACATGTTAAAAATATACTTATAAAGTTACTTTTATAGTCTGTATAATTATAGATAAAGACACATAATGTGAAACGAAGACGAAGACTTTTTCTTCTTGGCTCTAGAGGGGCGCCACTAGAAAGTGAGGTATAATATTTGACAGATTTCATCGCGGGGAAGTTAATTTGTTCGGAAAATGTAAAGGTTATTGTTTCTTTCTGTACTATTAGCTATATTTTATATTAATAAAATTAAAAATAAATAAGCCAAACCACAGATATTCATACAAGTAGAATTTTTTTTTTTAAAAGTTAAAAATGTGCAAAAAAATAAAGAGCAAACCTGAGAAACTGATAAACTTTATTAAAAACCAACTTCTCAATTAAATGACATTGTGTAACAAAAAACTTTACCTCAGTGTCAACTAGCTACATCTGGAGAGCAGAAAATTATTAGCCCTCAAAACGAGTAGTATGTGAAATCCGCAAGGCTCTGAAGCGTCAGATCGTCTATTGATTTAGCCATTGCGGCCGCAGAGCTCGGCCTCGCATCTAGGCTCTCGCAACTTGAGACTATCACAATTAGGCCTCAGCCTGCATGTAATTGTGTTTAAAATTGGCTCTTAGACGACTCAACTAGCTTAAATTTTATAACATTACAAAATCAGGGGGATTGTGGTCAAGCACTGGCTTATAATAAGTAATAAAAAAAAACTTTTACACATTATAAACATACACTCAATCTACCTTATGGTGAATTAATGCTGACCCAACCACAAACTTATATTCTACTATCATATATAAATTAAAATACACTTGTTTCAGTAACGACTTTTAAGGACTTCCATCACTCGTAACACGAAACATAGCAATGTTATGATGCTATTTTAGGGTATTCTGTGAGAGCGTGATCCCCGGTCAAGCCGACGCATTCATACAGCATGATTGAAATGATGGTAGTACGTCGACGTTCGTGGGCGAAAAGGAGCACCATCACGTACTTGGCTTGTATTTAATTTAAGGCTATTTAAAAAACCAAAGCAAAACTTTAAATTAAATTTACACTGCTAAAGCCCCTGATAAGGTTTACCTAATATTGTTTTAAAAAATAAGCATAAAATTCTTGTAGGTGTCAATTATAAATATAAAAATATTATGAATCATATGAATATTTTTTCTTCTAAAAAATATAATGTTCTCTAGATCGAGAATTGAGACTAGCCATCCGCGCAGGGCTGGCTTATAGGATATAGCAAAGGCTGTGCAGCACAGGTGCTCTTTATCACCTCACGAACGTCGACAGCTCAGCGTAAGAGCGCCACGGGGCTGAAACACCGCCAAATGCCTGACTTCGGGCTGCTAGTAAAAAATTCTTGACCGATAAATCCAATACCCTAATTTACACGTGGTAGAGCCATGCTGCAGCTATATTATGGTTGTAGCACGAATGGATCGGCTCGACCGGGGATGGACCACGCACTCACAGAAAACCAGCGTAAAATAGCAGCTTAACGCTGCTGTGTTTCGTATGGTGAGTGTAGAGAACCGGAGACCCTTTTTACTGGCAAAGAGGCATTCCATCTTAGTCCTCACTGGTGATACCGCATCTGCATTTTAATTCGCAAACGAGGATAAATGTAGCTGTCTATGGGCCACAGCAACCACTTATCATCAGGTGGACTGTGTGCTCGTTTGTTACCCTATTTTACGCTGGTATTCTGTGAGAGCGTGGTCCTTCCCCGGTCGAGCCGACCCATTCGTGCTACAACTATACTATAGCTATAATATAGCTGCAGCATGGCTCTACCACGTATAAAGGACAGAAGTGACAATCTGGTAAGACCTACATATCTTACCAGGTGACTCTATACTCAGCAGTGAAATTGGAAAAGGCTGGTGAATAGTGATGAATGACAAAATTAAAACTGAATTTTTAAATTTAAATTAAACTATTTGAAGATCAAACACATAGATTAAGCCTTAAGAAAATAATAGATTTCAATCGACGTCATCTCAACTGAAATAAACTACGGTAGCTTCAATTAGATACAGATCGAGATCTAATTATTCGGATTGGACTCGTAGCTGGCGCAGCACTATTCTGATTGTCGACAAGCGATTTCGGAAATTACTAAGGCGTCGACGCTCGCTCCTCACCCCCCCCCCCCCCCCCCCTCTCCAGCTCCTTGCCTTTCGGTTAGACGGTCAATCACTGCACGGTTACCCCATAAATTTTAATAGGGACACAATTCACTTTGTCATGTTTTGCCTTATTAAATTGCGTTCGTGTTTCTTGGTAAACTATTGGCGGCTTTACCCTACACATTCATTTTACACTAACCATCCGACCCGGCTTCGCACGCATGATTTCTGGATCTTAACAACTACCGCCACCTACCGGTTCTAAATTTGAATCTAAACTAACTAGGCACCCATTCAAACACACAAAAAATCATCGAAATCGATTGAGCCGTTTTTGAGTTTTAGCGGGATTGACAGCAATTGGTTTTTATACTACAGACTTAACGCTAACAATAATTGACCGTGATTTGTTTCCCTCTGTCGCCTCTTACCACACCCACGGGACGACCTGGGGAAGTGGATATTCTTACACCACCACTACACGGTCAATTATTAACGTTAAATCTTAATAAATCTGTCATATTATACAACAGTATACAAGATGAAATTATATAATGGATTCACGCATCGTGACCCTCCAACAAAATTTAAAAGACCCATGAAATCCAAAGAAAAAGTAAAACTTCCCTTTAAAACATTAAAAGGTAAAATAAAAATAAATCTCTTTTTCTTCTTCAGGGCAGTAGGAAGGATTTGCCTTTATCGTCACGCTTGGTCAGCGATGCAGAGTACCAGACATAGCGCCTTTAAAGCCGCGTCTCCACCAAAGTTTTGTTGTCAACACAACATTTGGCAACAAAATATGTTTCCATTTTCAGCGGCAACATCAAAGGAATACGCTTGATGCCAACATTTGTTCTCTCGGTGGAGACGCTTGGTGACAGAAACATTTGTTGGCAACACGTGTTGGCAACAAAACTTTGGTGGAGACGCGGCTTAATGCTGCTGCCCTTCGCCGATGTGTGTAAATAAGATGGTACAGCGCCATCTACCGAAAGTCATAACATTTTTCTGGCATTACTAATAGTCGCCTTAACGACACCCACGACACGAAACAGCGTGATGGACCCTCTTAAGCCAACACAGCGATTATCTTAAATAAAACTAGTGAATTTACGACAGAAACCTTTTATTAAACTTCTTTATAGTTTTATTATTTTAAAATGACTTTAGTAATATAGCAGAGAAACTGGTTCATAGTTATATAAAGCAAAAATCCTCAACTCTCATTACCATAACAATTTAATTAATCATACCCCACCCGTCGTCACAGGCTATACAATAACTAACTTCATACTATTGTTCTTCGTCTAAAGAACTGCTCACATCTCTGTCTGGGTGACGTCACTTGTGTGTCGAAAATTCAACCTTCTTGCTCTACTCATAAGGAAACAAGTAAGCGCTATAAAAACATTGTTGTAATTATCGCGATCTACGATTGCTGCTTTTGTGTGAATTGCGTCATATTATAATTGGTGTTCAGTGGTGGGGGAAAGATTCCATCACAATATTATTTCCGTACTACGATCGTCAATCTGTCTGCCAACTATGATGAAAAAGACAAATTCTCCTTACAACGTAAGAATCCCATGTCCAGTTCTGGACTTTTACGGATAGAAGGAAAAAAAGATTATTGTCATTTTAAAAAGGGATAGGTACGGAAAAAAGCCTCATACCCTCTTACAGTAGCGGAACCCACAAAGCACGGCTATAAGCCACGTCCATCCATCGATGTTTATTTCATCTGGTCATAACTGTCTAGTAACAGTAAAAGTGTAACTTACAGACAAATATCACCGAGAAACGACGTCTATTTAGAAGGGGTTGCCCCATATTGCCACTGGAGAACCTTTCTACGCCACTGGTATATTTTGTCAGTTCTTTGGGCTATATGGCCACTGCCACTTTAATTTGGCCTATGTTTACTCTTGTTCTGGTGCAAATATCCACGTTACTGATACCGAACTAATTCTCTTAGAATTGTATATTTGATTATAGTGTCCTACAGAATTGATGCGTTGATACTGCAATTAAGTCCACTTGCTAATTGCGGTACCTACCATGAGTGATACGATATTTTTTCAACTTGAGAGGAGACTAATGATGTTTGATGATCTTTATTTTTACTTATAAACTAGTTTATGACCTAAAATGCCACCTAATGATAAGAGGCAATGTGGCACTAGATGGTAAACTGCACTAAATATTTTTTGTTTTTCCCGGCGAATGTTTATGTCTCTAAATTTCACCAGTCAATTGTCATGTAGAAGCTGTTATGATATATTTGAAATATTTTATACGTAGCGACATTCCTATCTAGAATAGAGCGTAAATTTTGGATTATTGTTAAAAATTAAAAATTTTAATTGGCTATAATCTGTTGTATAAAATTGTTATGTTAGCTTAGTTTAAAAAAGTTCGTAACTATATTTTAATAAATTTTTTTATGAAAGTAACGTCATACTGAATTAACTGATGTTGGCTATAAACCTTTGAGTAACGCGGGCACTGCGCGCGACCCGGAGATTGCTGGCTCACCCTGCGTAGTTCAGACTAAAAATGTATGTTAAAAAGTTGAAGATAGCCCAAGTTAACTATGACATTAGGACGTTGAACACCTCTATCGCCCACCGAGTACTCGAAAGCATACAAATCTTCGTTAAATAGAATCCCAGCAGGTGGTAGTACCCAGCCTCCCGTTCTATTGAAATTATGATTTTTTTTTTAATTTCAATAGCCTCACGTATTATCCTTGGCAGGAATCGATGTTCTTTCGCGAGAATTTGTGATTTATCAAATCTAATTTAATTGCGGGGGCCGTCTAGGATATGATCACAAACTGCAGACTTCATGGAACGTTGGTGTTTCACGTCAGCTATGTGTTCTTTCATGCGGATTTTGATAGATCTGTAGTTAATAAAATTAAAACTAAGCCCAAGAATACCACTGCAAGACTTCAAGACTACTGTGTCTTGATTATGCTAGTGAGAAATTATGCGTAGATCGGATCAAAATGAATTATTAAAAAGGCTGAAGTTACTCTGGGTTACGTCAATCACCTCAGTCCCCCGTGACTATGGGTGCTGTAAAGCACCCGAAACGTCGGGAATTAATAAAAATAAGCTAATTAAACGCGATAGAATCCGTAAAAGTAGTTTTATTCAATGTGTAGAGTTCGCATAAATATAGGAAATCATTATGTAAATCTTCGTTAATTAAAAATAAGTTAAAATTAAACGCAATAAAATCCATAAAATTTATTTTAAATTTATATTTATTTTTTAAATAAATAATATGTTTTAGAGTACATTTAAAAATAGTTACTAATAATAGATTATTTTTTCCGATGGAAAACGTTAAAGAAACTCAGGAAGATTCCTGTTTTTAGTAATCAAGTACCTATTATAAAGGATTGGTATTTTAAATGTTCTACATTAAAAATAAATAAGTATATTGTCATAAGGGGAATGGCAAATTAAAAATTTAGACATCTTGCAAATGCAAAGGAAAGGCAATTATTAATAATAGTAGAGCAAGTAGTGGAGTGGATAACTGGTTTTTTTTTTCTATGTCTACACTAATATTTTCTCCTGTATAATGTTTGCGATTTACATCCAGAAGCGGAGCAATTATTTGTAAGCTATACAAACAATTGTTCCGTACGGGAGTCGAACCTCGTCCCGCAGCGCTGAAGCCAATTGCTTAGCAACTGCAGTACAAAGCCTTCAAAGAAATAACTTGTTACAGCTAACAAAATAAACTGTGTGTAATGAACCCGTTTGGGAAGGTAATAGTCTATATACTTATAAAAGATAAGAGTCTAGAAGATAATAGTCTATATATATAGTCTAGATAATACCTATGTCTACTTCTAAGCAGATAAGAGAGGCTCCTGTATAATTACATGTCGTAAGACATTCCATCTTAGTCCTAAGAAAAGGCAACGTATTTGCAGCCTTCTTGTTTGCAATCAGTTGTAAGTTTCTGTGGGCAACGGTAGCGTTGACTTTGACAATCTGATGTTATAAAAAAAAACTCCCATTGTAGCCGAGAACACTAAAATGCGAAAAGTGAATTAAAAGACGAACCATGTTGATCAGATAATCGCGGCGTGTTAACCGGACCGTTTCCTCGCGTCTCGCACATCTCCCTAAAGACCGTTCCCCCCAACGCCTCCCCACCCCTTACTGTACATCACCTCATTTGAATTTCTAACTAGGAAACCTCCATGCAATTATTGGATTAATGTAAATTACGCAGTCTACAGCTCCACGGTGCACTATCAGGGACAGGGTTTAATTAGAATCCGGTTAAGTCCAATAACAGTGAGGTACCAACGAATAAATAAGTGTGCGAAAGAATATAATTTTCGATGGACCACGAAACGATTGCACTTACCCCTATTTATACATTTTTTATATAAAGGCTGACAACTGAACACACAATCCACCTGATGTAGATGCTGTGGCCCACAAACATCTGCATTTATCCTCGATTAAGAATCACAATGCAGATTCTTTGTTAGCCCTGAGAAGTAAAATGGAATGCCCCGTTCCCAGTGAAAAGAGTTGCCGGTTCTCTACAGTCACCATACGAAACAGAGCAGCATTAAGCTCCTATTTTACGTTGTTATTCTTTGAGAGTGTGGTCCTTAACCGGTCTAGTCGACCCATTCGTGCTACAACTATAATATAGCTGCAACGTGACTCTACCACGTTTGATTACATAGACATTTACGATACATTTAGAATGAGTTAATCTAGACTTTCTCACCAACATAATTTTTAAGAGTGGGCTAAGAGAAACTGATGACAATTAACCAAATATAATAACTATTATCAAGCAAAAAGTTTATTATTTGTATTTTACTAGTAAGTTTAAAACATGCTTCAAAGATTGTCCTATCACAACGTTTTTTACTTACGTTTTCCGGCTATCCATTTTATTAATGAAAGATAAACGCATCTGTGATATTACAGTCTAGGCTGACGTGAAACTTGTTTCCAAAAACTTTTTACATAAGATAGTGGCTTAAATACCATCACAGCACTATTTTCATCGTTTACAATATAAGTGCGCAGTGTCGTTCACATGCGCAGACATTTATCTCAATTTTCGTATTAAAATCCACTTTCACATTCCACCAGAAGCAGCAATCTATTACCGGTTAATTTCCCGCCAAAAATATTTATGACGACCTTTGGTATATCATAAACAAGTCGTAAAATTAAAAATGTTGTACAATCAACTTTAAATAAAGGATAACTCAAAAACTAATGGTCAGACCTTGATCAAATTACATGGGAAACACCAGCTTTCAAATAAAAGAAGAATCATCGAAATTGGTTTAACGAGAAAAAAGTTATGAGGTAACAAACATAAAAAAGAACATTCAGTCGAATTGAATACCTCTTCCTTTTTGAAGTCGGTAGATAAAATGAAAACATCATCAATTGTAGATCTTGATCAAATTTATATGGGACCACATGAGAACCACCAGCTTTCAAATAAAAAAAAAGTGATAAAAATCGGTTCACCTAAAAAAAGTTCTGAGGTAACACACATAAAAATTACAGTCGAATTGAGTACATCCTCTTTTTTGGGAGTCGGTTGAAAATAACTTTCAATAGTCACATAATTTTTAAAATAATGTTTTGAACAATAATAAATTTTATAGTTGCAATGCATATTTAATGAATATTACGATGTTGCAACAAAATATTAATTATGAAAGCTTAATTCATATCACTAGTTATGTTTAAATGATTGCTAACTAAATTAAATAAAAAAATATAATCCACATATTCTAGGATTTTGAAATATTAATTGAAATTATATCGACGTTTCAGATAAACTAAATTAAAGATAATAAAAAACAAATGCCAATTGCCCGACCGGTCTTTTTCTTATTATGCTAATAACTTGTCACTTTTAATTAAAAATGTGTTCTAAAAGAATAAAAAATCGGGATAACATGTATAAGCTGATTAAGCCTAAAGAACGCGTATTTGTATCTCACAAAGTCCGGTTTAATGCATTATGCAGTTATCGTGCCAGAAGATATCGAGTTTTATAAGATGTAAATATTTATTTTGTTTTAGCAGTCTTAAAATAGCATATTCAACCAGTACAGTATTATACACCCGAAAAGACTGACTCTTGTATGGTCATAGAGAAGATAACAAGTGTCAATGACCCTTAAACAATATACCCACAAGAGGCTGACTCTACAAACCCCTAAACAAAGTTGTGGCGCGCGGCGACGAGAAACAAAACCTCGGAATAGCCCGCCGTGACCTCGAAAACGCACGTAGGTGAAAGCCCTCGGGGTTCACGTAGGGGAACAAAAAAATCTGTGGGCCCCCCCAAGGAGCGGGGGCGCGCCCGCCCATGAATGAGCGAAGGAGGCACGCGTCCTTGGAGCAAAAAAGTCACGTGACCCAGCTCAACAGGTGGCGCCGTAAGCGTCCTTACCGCTTTTGGCGCAGAGGAAAAAAACAACACGTGTTCCATATTCGAATTCTTTGCTTTGCGCTTAAATATCATTTATTCGTTAGAGTTTTTTTTGAGTTTACGAATGTGTTTTTGATTGAGTAGCTTAGAGAGCCCAAGTGAATTAGTCTTAATAATAAAATAAATTTACGTAGAGATATTTTATCTAGTATAGATAGATTCATACATTACAAAGTTTCTTAAAATTAAAAAAAATATCCCATAATATTTCTTAGCATAAACAGGTAAAATTAATACAAACAGAGTTTTTTTCTTTGAGTTTTTAAGTTTTTTTTTTCGTAGGAGAGCACAGGTTAATATTACGGGATATTTTTTTAATTGTTAAGAAACTTTGTAATGTAGAACCCAAACAATCAATCGGCAAATTGCAATAAGTTGCAAAATGTGACCCATTGAAAACATTGCAGAAAATAAACATACGTGTGTTCAATTGTCTACAAAGTGTTCACTAAGCAAAGTCCACATAAAACATCAATAGCATTGAAAAGTCCCGTACGTCCGACAAGTTTGCTCTCAACCGAGCACCTTGCTCCGCGAGCGTCCTTTATGAATGGCGCTCTCCCTCAGCCCCGCTTAACACAAATGTCACGACGCCCCGACGAGCCGGAAAACTCTCTTTTCTCCCTGAACTAACTATCTAGACTCTTACACAAAAATAAACCTTAAACGCCAAACAATAAAGTTCAAGCTGTTGAAACTGATCCTAGAAAATTCAAGGAATTTCCTGCTCAACCGCGACAGTCAATTTTAAAGCGTACACAAACGGTTTAGAGAAGTTTTTTGATTGGTTTAACGCTTAAACCGAGGCACGAAATCTTCCAGTCTCCTGCGGCAAATTGTTTCCTCGCGCGGCGTGTTTGTATTTTATTATACATTTTTATTTCTCGATAACATTAGCTTAACCGACTTTTCATTGCCTCCGCTAGGGCTGCCGGCAGCCTGTTAGCTGGTTTTAATGCGAGTAAACGCGCTTTATGAGCATTTTGTTTACCGCACTTAGTGCAACGCCCGCGTTGGCTCATTGATCGCGGTTGTTATTGTTCCATTGCCTTATTGAAGTGGATACTTTTTAACAAACCATAATTTTAATGGCTATATTAATTAGGATTTTATGTTGAGTTTTGCTTTACGTTACCTTTAAGAGCACATATCTATGCATAAAAATGTGTTGTATTGGAATGTTATTTGTGTATTTACAATTTTATTGCGTTTGCGGTTGCGGTCGTCTATTGAAATAAAACTAACCTAGGTTGCATAATGCATTACAGCCTGTCAAAATTCCACTGCTGAACATGGGTCTCGGCCATCAGTTGCTTTATACGGAGGATATTTACCATAGTTGCCGCGTTTGGCAGGCGGGTTTGGTTTTTTTTTATAGAATTAGGATGACAAACGAGCACACAGTCCTGCTGATGGTAAGTGGTTGCTGTGGCCCATAGACATCTACATCTATGTTTGTTTGCGAATTAAAATGCATATGCGTTGTCAGCCGTGAGAACTAAGATAGAATGCCTCGTTTCCAGTAAAATAGGTCTCCGGTTCTCTACACTCACCATACGAAACACGGCAGCATTAAGCTGCTATTTTACGCTGGTATTCTGTGAGAGCGTGGTCCATCCCCGGTTGGGGCGACCCATTCGTGCTACAACTATACTATTAATATAGCTGCAGCATGGCTCTACCACGTACAAAATGGTAACCGCAGTTTTTATTTATTATAAGAAAGACGCTGCTGTTCATCTCCTGGTTTGTTTCCCTCTATCGCCTCTTTGATACCCACGGGACGATATAGGGATATTCTTACACCGCCATGGCGATATACAATTTTGATGACATAATATTTAATTTGGGATAGTTTGTTGAGTTATGTCTACGCGGTTCCTATATTATGATGTTTTCTGTCTTCAATTCACACAAAGGAAGTTAAAAATGTTAAAGTTATAGTATCTAAATGTTATGGATTTGCACAAAGTTACACTTGATTCTATCATTTAGCGAACGAAATTGTTGGCACAACATTTACCTTTTTCATTTTCTTTTTGTTTTCCTACATTTAATTTATCCTTATAAAATTACAACTGTTGTCAATGACGGCATTCACGACTTTTTCCGCCAACAAAATATTTTTTCTAAATGTACCTTATGGGTACCGAAATAGTCTGGTAAATTAATATTTTCCACAAAAGAAATTCATATTACAAATATTGGTACTATTACCGCCATAAAATTTCGTAGTATCGTTCTAGAGTGTTTTTGCAAAACCCTAACGAAGCGAACACATAGACAAAATGTGAAGCATCAATGCGGAACAACCCTAAGAAAAGGATCAACGACAAAAACATTGGGCGCGAACAAATATGTGCTCTGCCGACCCGGGCCAGTTACACCACCGCCGACCCAACCAGATCTCGATAAGATTAAATCCAGGTTAAGGAATGTTATGTTTGACAATTTTTTATTTATATTAAACTTCAATATAAAATAATTCAATCGTATGTTATATTCGTAAGAAATGTATTGAAGTTGAACTTTACGAATGCTCTATCAAAAGCTTTACTAAAAATATTTTTTGGTTTATTTGGTTAAGTTAGTTTGTGGTACAATTTCGAAAGACTAGCACCATTGCTTACTTGCTATTATCAACGTGTACTAGACGGCAGTGCCCAAATCCTATAGTCAGTAGTTTTTTACGTGGTAGAGCCATGCTGCAGCTATATTAATAGTATAGTTGTAGCACGAATGGGTCGGCTCGACCGGGGAAGGACCACGCTCTCACAGAATACCAGCGTAAAATAGCAGTTTAATACTGCTGTGTTTCGTATGGTGAGTGTAGAGAACCGGAGACCCCTTTTACTGGAGGCATTCTACCTTAGTCCTCACGGCTGACAACGCATCTGCAGTTTAATTGGCTAAAGAAGATAGATGCAGATGTCTATGGGCCACAGTAACCACTTACCATCAGGTGGACTGTGTGCTCGTTTGTCACCCTTTCCTATAAAAAAAAAGTTAAACTTCCATCATTACATTACAGTACTTCACAAGTCCACTACTGAATATAGACCCGACTTAATATTACATAATATTATATTTAGCTGCCATGTTATTTAAATTTCAAACGACTTCAAAAAAAAGGAGAAGGTTCTCAATTCGACTGTATTATTTTATGTGTGTTACCTCAGAACTTTTTTCTAGGTGAACCAATTTTGATGATTCTTTTTTGCTTGAAAGCTGATGCTTTTCATGTGATCCCAAATAAATTTAATCAAGATCTGACCAGTATTTTTTGAATTACCCTTAATAATGCGTATTTAAACGATTTCGACGACGTTAATGATGTTCTCATTTTATTTATGTCACAGTCGGTTATGTACAAAATTGTAATTTTACCACTTGTTGTGTTGTCGTATGAGCTGAAACAAATGTGAATAAGTACAATTGTTATTACAAGTCATCTTCTTGACAAAAGCCTCCCCAAAGACTGCCACAAAACACAGTATAAAATTACCCATAAAATTAAATATTTTCGTTGGAGTGTCCTAATTAAGTATGAGGCTAAACCAATGTTAATTCCACTGGCTCTCCGCTTCGGACCCTCAACGGAATCCTTTTGCATTTCCCTCTCAGCACTTTTCAACTGAGTTTTTTTATTTACTTTCGGCGCGAACGTTAGACGCCTCGGGCGCCACTTGGAGCGCCATGTTCTTTATTTGGAGGGCGAGTTCTCATACTTGATGTTTTTTACGATTTTCTCATTCTCGTGTTTCAGGTAACGACGAGCGGTACACGATATTGCTAATGAGCCAATTATATCTTTTGAATTTATAAATCAATCTTTTACATAGAACTTCAATAGTTCAGCGCATTAACTTGAAATTATATCAAATGTAACTTGCGTCACTAATAATTAAAACTTAATAATTTATCTTTACGTAAATAAATACGCAAATGAAAGCCGTCTCCAAGGCGAGCACTGTTTAACGCAAAAGGTTATCTCGAATTGATATTAAGCCTTGCATGTCTCTAGTCCAGTTCCTCATCCAAAATCGATAGCGAGCCCCCCGGGGGCCCCCCCTGTTGTTATAGAGGAGGTCGGCCGCTCCTAATTCGTACCCCCACACGTATGCCGATCTTTGTCGTCTGGAACTACAGACTGTCAGGTGTTAAGCAAGAAAGCACGGATAAGGCATTTTAAATGCACCAGCATACATTTCTAAACACGATTCTTTTTTTATCTATTCAAAGTTATTAACAAGTTTGCCAGTGCTAAAATTTATAGAACGAAAATAAGTCTATTTGCGTCGAAATTGTATTTGAATTTCGAATGTTTTGTAGTTAAAAGTTTTTCTTTTATAATTAAGGATTTATATCAATTTGTTTTGAAAAAATAGTGGATAGATTTAAACGTATTTTATCTTTAGAAAAATATTTTATAAATTTCTCGTTATATTTGACGACGTATTTAGAGTCAGGGTTTGATACCTATAAGCCTTAGGTTTAGAGTTTTCAAGCCATATGGACGGTCCACGGTTACTGATACGCTTCAGGTTTACGTTCGCGAATGGCTTTGTAGTGGTAAGCGTATTATTGGGCGACCCTCCATATAGTTAGAGTGACGATCTGATGAAACACGCAGGTATCCTATGGTTTATTTATTTTTATTCTTATTAATCTATACAAATAAATAAAATTAAAGTGTCTGTTTGTAATGTCAAAATAACAGCTTTTTACTAAATGCAAATGAAAGTATATTATACGATACTTATAACAAAAACAAAACTTAAAAATTTTGTCTGTCTGTTTGTTTGTTCCGGCTAATCTCCGAAATGGCTGGACCGATTTTGACGAGACTTTCACTGGCAGATAGCTGATGTCATAAGGAGGAACGTAGTCTACTTTTATTATAGAAAAATAATTAAGGTGTCTCGCAAAAAAAAAAGCCTAAATTGCACGCGGGTGAAGTCGCGGGGAGCAGCTAGTATTTAATAAAAAATTACCATTCATTATTTTCAATAATTTATCCATATCTAGAAGATACAGACGATGCCTTGCCTGCGATAGGATTATTAAGTCCGCTCATGGCAGCCCTTATTTAAATTCCACTGCAATAAAAATTAAACAAATAAATATAATAAAATAAAGAAAACAAACATTACTACTACATTTATTAGAAGAAATGAAAAAGCAACGCGATATTATGTGCATATTAAATATACGCTAGTGTTGGTGGGAGAACATCGTCAGTCGTGTACAATAGCGCCGTCTTTACAATATTAGCAGCGGCGCAAAGCCGAGGCCGCTCCCGCTCGGGTCGGCTAGCATTCGAAACTACGACCTCAAAAACTTATTACAATCCACCCTACCCATCTCATTATCTCTAGCCATAGTTCAGAATCGATACTAACACGCACACAGGCGCACGCACAAAACTATCACAACACCACCCACACGAGCGCATCTAAAAGTCTACGCTTACTCGTAACCAGCGCGTCAACTTAAAACTTAATTATAATTAATTAATTCCAATTGCTCGCCATTCCTTTCACTCCAATCACATCTTAGGTATGTTTGTCTCTGTCCAACATAGAGGGTAGGAACGCAGTATTGTGTTTTCGGAGACCTTTTATCGCGGAGGCATTTCACGAAGTGGAGAGTTCGTCGGTTCGATTCCTTTCGAATTTTATTAGCACTTCAGTTTTAATTGGAGCTCTATTGATTACGGTTTTTTGCATATTTCGGTACGAGTTAATATTATAATTTAAGCATTGGGATTGATATGGTTATAATAATATATTAGTAAAGTTTATTCGTAGATAAAAAGATATATATATATATATGTATATATATATATATATATATATATATATATATATTATATATATGTATGTATCATTGAACACTGTATGATCAGTGATAACCGTAAGTTAACTGTAAATGTAAATTGCCTCAAAAATAAGTACCTAATACGGGAAATGCGGATTGCAGTGAAAACATGTTTTATTTGCGTTCGCTGTTATTTAGGTCGTCCCTAAGTTTATTAGAAATGAGATTCTTCCTACGTTTAATTTATCCCTATAAAAATACAACGGTTCTCAATGACGGCATCTACGACTTATTCAGCCACCAGGGTGGCGCCGCTTAGAAATGCGGTGAAATATTTGACAGTTTTCATAGCGGTAAAGATAATTTGTTCGTAAAATATAAGGGTTAATGTTTCTTTATATAATACTAGCAATCCACACCGGCTTCGCACGGGTGATTTCTGGAACTCGACCACAGCGCCACCTATCGGGTCCAATTGTAAATCTAAACCGTCCAGGGTCCCACTCAAACGCACACAAAATACTCGTATTTCATCAAAATCGTTTGAGACTAACGGACTGCAATTGATTTTTATATAGAAAGGATTAGTTACATTTTATATTGATTTTCTATACGTGGTAGAGCCATGCTGCAGCTATATTAGTAGTATAGTTGTAGCACGAATGGGTCGGCTCGACAGGGGACCACGCTCTCACAGAATACCAGCGTAAAATAGCAGCTTAACAGTGCTGTGTTTCGTATGGTGAGTGTAGAGAACCGGAGACCCTTTTTATTAGAAAAGAGGCATTTCATCTTAGTCCTCACGGGTGACAACGCATCTGCGTTATGACTCGCAAACGAGGATAGATGTAGATGTCTATGGGCCACAGCAACTACTTACCATCAGGTGGACTGTGTGCTCGTTTGTCACCCTATCCTATAAATAAATAAAATATTAATTATATTAGAAATGGTTAAACGAAACAACGAATATTTCTAAAAGAAGAAGCAGTAAAAAAAAAGAGTTAAAAATGTGCAAAACCTTAAAGAGCAAACCACTGAGGCACTGCTTTATTAGTAAATAATTTACATACTCTAGAAACCGAAAAAGTTTTTTTAAATGCAATTTCTCAATTATATTGTGTGTAAAAAATAAGTTCACCTCACTCCCAACTAGCGACATCTGGTGACCGTAAAATTATTAGCTCTCGTTGTTCGAGCTATTTATTATCACAATATAACTACTACTAATTATTATATAAACAAAGAATTGCTTCTACCAACCTGCTATATTTTAATTTCTACATCAAATGCAAATTTAAAATCAAAGCAAAATGGCCCTTAGCCGAACGGATAATTTAATTGTAAGCATCGCTAGATCGAACGGTGACAAGTATCAATGAGGATGCGACTGTAGGCACCCCCCTTCACCGCGCTGCTCCCCGCAAATTTCACCCCCTCAAGAAGGGGTTACAAACACCCCTCATTACCATATTTCATTTACTCAACGAAATTATGCTAATTACTTATATTGCTTTGTGTAAAAAGGAAATTTATAAGGATTAAACTTACACTCCCCAGCCACCCCGCTCGGTCCAAACCAGACGTAACTAGTTAGAGCAAGTTCACCAAATGAATTATTTAGGAGATGAGCCTTGTAAAAATCAAGCCTTCCGAGGGCTCCCGCGATCCGCGGACCGCTCGATTATAATCGTACTCAATTAAAATTCAAATTGGGGAATTTTTAATTTTGTTATTGATGAGCCTCTGCCGCGGTCCGATTGAATCAGCAGTTGTTAAAAAGTTTGAGAGAACTTCGAGCGGCGATTTCTGAACGCAAATCGCTTATTTATAATTACGGAGCTCTTAACTGAAATCACTCGATTATTGCTGAAGATATCCCTGCTGATGTTTAAGTTGTTTTAATTTATTACATAGGCTCTTTGTTATAAGAATAAAAAACATGCGTGAGTGTCACTCGGTGAACACTCGGTTGGAACGAAGTTCCTTTCGTAGTATATTATTATTGATAAACGTATTATGTTATTGATTAACATATACAAATAAATGAATTACTAGCGTGTAAAAAAATGAAGCGTCATTTAAAATAAAATAATATTTCTTTCATGGCAATATAAGAAAAAGTGTGAGGGAGATGGATATTATTCCATCTCGCTTCCTTATATTTATTCAACACAACAATATAAGCTTACAGTACTAGACCAAATCACTTATGTATAGCCGCCAAGCCAGTCTACACTACGTCAGAAGGGGTCGTGACGGAAGAATCTTATACTTTTTCTCGCCTAGCCCCCATCCGCCAAATTCGTACCGTCCGAAAAAGAACTTCGAAAAAAAAACTCGACAGCAGTTTTAGAGTTAACAATTATTTGTTGTGAGGTGGCGGTGAAAGAGAAATTAATCAACGCCTTTCACCCGCTAGTGTTGTAAGAAGCAACTATGGAAAATGCCAGAAAAATTGTATGGCGGCAAAAGTACAGACCAGAGCAGTGGGCGATAACACCCTCAAAGGTGCGAGACTTTCGGTACTCCGATCGCCAATCTCAGTGAATCCTCCTCCAAACGTGACGATTAAACCAATTTCGACAGATGTCTGTGGACTGTTATGGTATTATCATCATCATCATTACAGCCCTTCTCAAGTCCACTGCTGAACATAGGCCTCCCCCAAAGAATGCCACAACGCACGGTCCTGAGCCACCTGCATACATTTACTTCCTGCAAAGAAACAAATATATTGACTAGATATCTAAAAAAAAAGTCTTTCATGTCGTATAACTGACATTTCAAACCACCTCAACAACAACCTTTAAGGTCGTTGATGAGGTTGGTGGTGGTTAATTGGTCATGCCATATTATGATGATCTTACGTTTGTAATAGACGCTGCGCAAATAACAACAGCATTGGAATTATTCCTTGAAATTATATCTTCTATATCAGATAGAAAAACAAAAATATATTATTAAAGATGTTGCAAAGTATTATTTGAAATCGATGTGGAAAACATAGCTAAAGATACCTCTTGCGTACATAATGTCAACACATAGAGAAAATGAAAGAACAATAGATCCAATTCTCGCTGTGTAACAAAAATTAAATCTCGTAAAATTAATTATGTGTCAGTCGATGGGTATTATTATCTCGGCACACGAAATATAGCGCTCGAATTGAATTATAGTAATGAAATACCCCGTTGCTTTGGGCAAAGAGAGTGCCCCCGGCCGCTAGTTTCGCAACTTATCCCGGCTAAGGCGAGTCCTTATTTAAATGTAAATTAGGTTCATTTCACGAAATTAATGTCGTGGAGTCCCTCCCCCGTTGTAAGGTGACCATCTCGCACGCCGTTTTTGGTCCGAATGAATTATTTGCGATTTGTTTTAAATGAGTATACATATTTTGAAAGATTTAATGATTTACGGGCGTTCAGTAACAGTGTGTATTTGGTTTTTTCTTTGCCCATGATTGATTTCAATTGATTGAGACAGTGTTTTGTTTTTTTAATACACATATTAACTTATAATTTAATTATTGCAGTTAACATCACAAATAATTGATGGACGTGAAAAGTAGGTTTCTATCTATCGGCACTCATAAGAATTTTCTGCCATTTCCGTTAGTTGCCTTTTACGACTCCCATGGGTCAACATTGAGTCATCAGCTCAGACGCCGCCGCCACAGCGTAATAAATGTAATATTTAAATGTATTCTAATAAACAGTTAATATCATTTGACTAATATAAAAGGTAAACATTAATTTTACAGTCATGGAAGCATTCAACGCTCGGAGTAATTCGGAGCTTGTTCTATAGATGCAGAGTCGTTCGGAAGCTTCGATATCGTGATTTAGACTTCCGTTGTTTGTTGGTATATTGACGCTATTGTAGCTCGACGACAGCGTCCCCACAGCTGCACTTTATACAATATACACACTTAACTACTAGAACCATAATAGAAGAATTATATAAAGAATAAATGTTTGTTCTTTTTACGTCGTGGCCTTAGTCTTTTTATGAAGGCGTAATCAGTTTAAGCAGTTTAAGTTTAAGCATCGTACTTTCTTATTTTACGTCACTTTTTTATTTTTCTTTAGGGTTTTTAAGAGCTGAGACACATTGTTAACACTACCGCTCTGTGGAATTTAGATGTGGACGGATTTTTCGCCATAAGTGGATTGTCAAAACCCCCGTCTATTAGTCAGAAGGATGCACTGCACACGAGCTTGACGTTTAGAGACATAGTTCACATGTTCCCTCTTAAAATACAATAAAATTAAATTACGAAAATTTTCCTCATTATCCCGCTTAAATGTGTGTCACCCACGAGGACGAAGTAATGGCTGCTCTATGATTATATGGACAGACGAGTCATTACTCCTGTATAAGTGTTGTTGCGAATTGCTAATGTTGCTCCGAGAGTTTTACACTCTGAAATTAATTGTTACCTTATGAAGGCTTATAGTGTGACTACAATGGCGCTAAGTCCGCACATTATACTGCAAATAGGAGATGTTAGTTATTTCAAATTTAGTTTTTAAACTCAGCTTCCGTTATTTTTACCGTCTACCTTATAATTTTTTTTGTCTGTTATGTACAAATGTGTGTCCATTTCTATGTCCAATTAACTCCTATTCTATAGTTGTCTAATGACAAATGATGTCTAGTTGACAAATGATACCTTAATCGATTTTTCATAATTCCGCGGACGATACCGACGCGGGCAACATACTTATTTTCCTCATCATAAATAAACATGGCTGGCTTGAACTGTTAAAAACTTGCGACACAAAAAAAACTCAGCAACCTATACCTGTAACGTGCCTAAATGGTTCGTATAATGATTGCATCATAATTATGAAAGGTATCAATAAGTACATTTGAAATATATAATTTGTGTATGAAACATATGAATAAATTTTTAGTACAACATTTACAAAAATCGGACTTAATATATATATCTATTAAAAGATAAATCACTGCAGTCTAATTATTTGTTTTTCTTTTAATAATAATATACTTGTTAAAGACAATGTATTTATGCTACTGTTATTTTAGTTTACTGCAAACAGACGGCGTCTCTTTCCTTAGGCGTGCGGATTGACTAAATAGAAGTGCAAATAATCGTGGCCTTGGTTAGATATTAGAAAAACCGCGTCAAATATGTGTACAGACTTAAAACATCAGATTGGTGGCGCTAACGAACTTACGTTCATGACGACCTGGTACTGCCACAACCATGTGAATACGACAAATCGATTTACGTCATGTTATTTTTGGAAAACATTTATTATAAGTCCCAGTGAACTCCATTCAACACGCTTTAAATGCATAGTTTTCGATTTTCTCATCTTAATTTTTTATTAAGTTGGTACTATTTTATGCCAGTAAGTATAGAAGAATCCAACCGAGTCTCCCTATTTTCTCATCTTTATTCTTTTTTTAAGTTCAGTCAGTACGTTTTGGAAACGCGTATTGTTGGAGAGCAACTTGTTGCTGAACGCATTGCCGTGAATGAATTTGTGAAATTTTGCGTACGTGGCGGCGCGGCGGGCTGGCCGGCGCGGTAATGCGGTGTCAATGTTTGTTTAATTCGATGCGTTCGACTCTCGCCGATTATCGCTGATTGACAATACCGTGATACGGAAACACGTGCTGCTCGACTGCTAAATGTCCTTTAGTTTGCTTGGTATGTTTTGGACGGTGTTAAAATATGATACCGGAACAACAAAGGAGAATTTGTAAGGATCTCTTGGCTTTTAATAGATTGTAGTATGGTGTTAATATAATATGCCAGATATGCAAATACCTCGTGAAGGCGTCCAATAATGGAATCCTCGTGGTCGAATAAATAAGAGTAGCGTACTCTAGCGGCTCAAGAGTATCTCTACACCACGTATCATCCCGTGAGTATCGTAACTCGTGCCTATGGAAATCGCCTAAAAGATCTCATGGCTTCTGGGATCGGCGATCTGCCTGCCTAGCGTTACGATTATGCCTAATACTTCCTGTAACGGTAAAATGTGGTATTTTGAGACTTTTTCATTTTAAAAGAATTGAAGAGAGAGAAAAAACATATAGTATGTTTCAAATTATTGTTTTATTTTTAAAGTTATATCTTTGCTGCTTTGAGCTCTTGTTTACAGCATCCCGCTAGTAGGCAGCCTTTATGAAGATATATTCCTTTCGTTTTGTCACAAAATAATTCCATTCCAACCCTTAATACGGTACGATATAATATTATACATATATATATATATATACTTAGGGTTGGCAACCCTAAATGTGGCCCATGTCCGGGAGTTTTTACTTGCTCATACAAAACTTTAAGTCATTGGTTAGTGGAGGTACCTACTCATTTTATGATTATAACTCTTACCTACCTAGGTTCAGTTTCAAGATACGACTGTACTGACTTTACAATTGCTTTTAATTTGGACCTGATTGTTAATAAAATATATGGTTATTGAAATATAATATAAATATAACCTTATATAATATGAATAGCTATTGTATGTTCACTTATGTAAATGGCAATAACTAAGCTGATGACTACCGTACACTATGGTTAGTTTTAACACTCTTTAATAGTATCTTATTATTTAAATGTATAGTGTCAACTGACATTTATCGCATTTTGGTATATCCCCTGGAATCATTAATTTATTCATTATAGGCTATCAAAGTTCACTGCTAAACGTAGACCTCCACATAGATTGTCTCATAAGCGGGATTTTTGCCATTGTTGCCACGGAACAGTTACATACCTCCTGGTTTGTTTCGCTATGTCGTATCTTATGACACTCATGAGACGACATGAATATTCTTACATCGTCACTACATGGTATAACTGCATAGGTTTCTTTTAAACTTATATGTGTAAGTATCAAACCTCCGTATGCTATAATGTGCATGCCACATTAAAATTGCTGACATCGAATCATTTCGAATCCCGGTGAAATTCTATTTGATTCAAAATTTTCTATTATACAATACAATACACATATTGATCATCACTTCTTCTGTTCGCTGGCCATGATGCGAGGTTTGCATTATATAATCTAATGTATTCGATTTTGATTGCAGCAAAACAACACAGTGCCACGTTTGTTTCGATAAATCCCGCAACGAACGGAAAATATAATCATTAATCGAAAAATTATGAGCGCGATCGCGGCGAGCGGGCGCGATACGAGCAGAAAGCAAAAGGGTTAGCCCACCCCTACTTTGTGGGCACGTAATTACGCACACATACGCCGAAACACCATTAACACAGCGATAGAACAAGGCAACTACTTAGCATTTTCAAATTAAATACACTAATCACTTGTATAAACGCACCGTGTACAGATAGGCCGGTGGGATCGATATTGTCTATGTGTGGGTGGTGATTATAATGAAGGGTAGAAGGGTGAAATTAAGTGGCTCTATTCGTGCACCCCTCGCCGATACTTGCTGTGTGTTGATGCCTTTCACTTCATAGGTTAGGACCGATCATTTCGCTAACTTTTCGGTTTGTAAGTCGCCAATGATAAGGAACTCGAAAAAACGTTCACACACATGGTATTGTAGTAATACTAATATATTATTTCGTATAATAATATTATGAATTATGTAATTTTATTTAATTATATTATTCCATCAACATATTTGATTATAAATTGTTTATAAATAATTAAAGTTAGCTCGCACACGATGCAAGCCGTGGTAACCTATAATTAAGACAACATTTACTTTTTAATCCTAAAACAGAAATATCGCAACGTATTAAAATAATGTATCTCTTGTTTGTTATCTTAAATAGAATAAAATACCTAAGAAACATGTTTATACAGAAATATTTTATGCAAATGGATCCTATTTCTGAAGATGGGACGGTGCAGGCACCATGTGGCAAATACCGAAAATGTATTTATGTCTTAATTGAAATTATTGTTTCAATAAGTATTCCCTTAAAGTTATGCTATTGTTGGTTTTTATACAATTTCTACGGGGACTAAATAACTTAGCTCGGGCGCGTTGTATCTTTTTGTGTTGAACAATTATGGTACGCAAGTATGCGGTCCCTCGCATAATTTAATATTAAACACCTCATATTTCTTTGAAGACCTTTACATTCGTATTTGCCCAATGAGTAATGTCATACTATAATCATCATACCTTTACCCGTAAGTTAGTGTAAATTTACTGTTTAAGCACCATAATACTACCATTTAATGTGCACTCGTAAGTACAAATTAAGTTTATTATTAACTCTTTATTACATTATCTTCAAAGTTAATTTATGGATATTGATTTTACACAAAAGGATGATCAATATCTCTAAAAGGTTTTATGTATTTTTAATAATTCTTTGTAAGACCTTATTTGTAGTATACCTACTTCATTTAAAGTTATTAGTTTTATTGAATAGTACAAGAAATATTACTTTCATTAAATTTAACGTCTTGAGAACAAATTAAAATTTATTTTCAACCTTATCATAAGTTACGTTTGATATAAATAACGGATAAAAATTTATGAAAACAAAAAGTCTGTACGTCAGTGCGCGCAAGCAAGTGAAAAGTAAGTGTACGGTTTCGGCATCACTTGAAATGTAGGTACGTGTGGCGCTCCATCTTTCTTTATTGGTCTGAGGTTCGCGTAGTGTATATTTTCTATGTCTGAGGTCTATAGATAAAACCAAATACAAAAAATACTTAGCAAATAACACCATTTGATTGGCTTTTACTAATTATACTTATTTTAAAATTTAAATAAATTTTATATAAATTTAGGTTTTCACTACCCTTTGGCCAAATATAAAAATAGTTATACGTGGTAGAGCCAAGCTGCAGCTATATTTATAGTATAGTTGCAGCACGAATGGGTCGGCTCGACCGGGGAAGGACCACGCTCTGACAGAATACCAGCGTAAAATAGCAGCTTAATATTGCTGTGTTTCGTATGGTGAGTGTAGAGAACCGGAGACCCTTTTTACTGGAAAAGAGGCATTTCATCTTAGTCTTCAAGGCTGACAACGCATCTGCATTCTGATTCGCAAACGAAGATAGATGTAGATGTCTATGGGCCTCAGCAACCACTTACCATCGGGTGGTCTGTGTGCTCGTTTGTCATCCTATTTCTATAAAGAAAAAAACAAAACAAAAAGTTAACTGACGGATTTAGCATTTTATCAAATTTATATTGCTGCTAATGGATATGTAATATGCATTTATGTTAATTATTAACAGATAAGATATAAGATACGATCAAATGACTAGTGACATTTGGAAAAATAATTATAAGTACGATTCTTAGAAGATATAGAATGCTTAATGTAACCATATATCGAAATCCACAGACGTTTTATTCAATTTAGTAAACGTCGATAGCATACCATATCATTCTATCTTTCCTATCTCTACGTAATTGCATACCTGTATATTTATATAACACACAGCGGTATGGCAATACTCGTATAAAAAAGAGCTCACGTTGGTTCGCGTCGATCGATTAATTAGCGTTATTACATACTGTGCTGCGATCCATCTGTCGTAATTAGCCCACGATCCCTTCCCGGCAAAAAATAATGACGCACCCTAAAACACTTCCAACTTTTTTTTTTCACTTTTAATCCAATTTGCCGAGGATTATGTTGGTAATTATATTTTTCCAATTGCCGCTCGTGGCTGTGGAAATTCGTTCGCTTGATTGCGAACCGAAAAATCCGTACTCCGTTGATTAGGCTTTTTAAAGGCGATTGTGTGAGTGTTGTTAATGTGTGGTACGGTGTATGCCGGTTGTGCATGTGTGCGCAGAAAATGCTTTCATCGAATGGTGATGAGGTGAAAATGCATTTTCATGTGAATGCATTTTCAAATACAGTTTTTGTTTGAACACCGATTGAACGATCTCGGTCAAGATCAAATATTTATTTTTAGTTTCTTGTAAAAATTCGAGTAATTTTATGGTCATTATTTAATAGGTTTTTTTTTATAGAATAGGGGTGACAAACGAGCACACAGTCCACGTGATCGTAAGTGGTTGCTGTGGCCCATAGACATCTACATCTATCCTCGTTTGCGAATTACAATGCAGATGCGTCGTCACCCGTGAGGACTAAAATGGAATACCCCTTTTCCAGTAAAAAGGGTCTCCGGTTCTCTACACTCACCATACGGAACACAGCAGCGTCAAGCTGCCATTTTACGCTGGTATTCTGTGAGAGCGTGGTCCTTCACCGGTCGAGGCGACCCATTCGTGCTACAACTATACTACTAATATAGCTGCAGCATGGCTCTACCACGTAACATTTCTATATTTCTACACAGTATTTTAAATTTAGTTCATAGGATGCCTTTTTTTAGGTAATAGAACTCCTTTTATACCTGGGAGTCCGTCTAGATAGGTCCAGTGCTGGCACTGCTGTGTTTCGGTCTGCAGGGTGTGGAGAGCCTGTGTAATTGCAGGCTGTGAGCCACTCCATCTTAGTCATCAGAGATGACACTGCATCTGTGGCCTTCTTTGCTTGAAGTTGGCCACAGATGTCCATGGACTGCAGTAGGCACTTATCATCGAGCGGACTGAATGTTCGTTTCTCATTTCAGTTTTATAAAAAGAACATGTAATTGAAAATTACAATATTCATAATGTTCTCTTGGTTAACGTTCCGATTTTTAGACGCAATAGTAAGACAACAACAATGAACTATATCTAGTACACGGAACAGCCAAGACACGAGACAGGGTTAAGATAACATAACTTTACTGTTAATACTAAAAATTACTACGTACTGGCGGCAAGAACTTTGAGGCTATTTTTCGAATACCTTCATGAATTGCAAAAAAGAAGCCAGTCTGTAATAGTATTAAATATAAAACCTACTTAATTTATACAAAAAAAGTGGAAAAACAAAACTACATCATTGTTTTATGAAAACCTTTCTAGCAAAATATTTTTAACGTTAACTAAGTAATTTGCATGTAAATTAGAACTAATATTATAATATTTGAGCACTTTGCTTAAAGTAAACTATAAATTAAGAATATCATAGATATTTGTCTTATTATCGCTTTTGTATATTAATCAGTACACACGTAAGCTTTATGACTCTACCTTAATTTTTTAAATGATATGACAATAGACCAAATTAAGGGAATGTTACGAAAACAACATTATAGTTGTCACATAAAACAGCTTTACAACTAACTAAAAGAGATTTTGCGAAATTCGATACGTTCTTAATACCCCATACGTTCAAGATATAACCCAATCAAATATAAGAGCCTGTATGTAAAGCTTGGACGGCGGTCGGAGGCTAATCTCGCACGGTCGGTTAGCCGTCGTTAATAGCGAGTTTTTGTCATTAACACCGCTACTAGAAGGAGCGGGCGACGGGATTCAACCTCCGAATTGGGACTTGTTTACATTGTTACACGTCAAAGTTTAACGTACCCTTACCAAATCAGCCTCATCCCCAGCAGTAATTTAACTTATAGAAAAGGCAATCATTGGTTATCACCATCCGTTAACTCGCAAGTCTTATGTATTTATGTGTCATCATCATCACCATCACAACCTATCAGAAGTCAACTGGTGAACATAAGCCTCCTCCATTGATTGTGTCATATCAATTGAAATAATTTCATATTAACTTATTTAAATATATGCACCACAACTAAGACGTTCAAAATTTTTGCATCTATAATAAATTATTGGAAAGAAGTAAAATATTACGAAGACTTGTGAAGTGAGCCAAAACACATTAGGGCATTCTTTCTCCTAAAATCCTTTCACTAATAATAGAAATCCTGTGCCCAGCTGTGAGACGTATATAAGTTGTATTAAAACGATATAAAGGATGTAAGGCGACGGCTCCGTAGCGCAGTGGCTTAGCAATCAGTTGTTGCGCTGGGGGCCGCGGGTTCGAATCCCGCACGGAACAAGTATTTGTATGGCCTACAAATAATTGTTCCGGGTCTGCATGTTTGTCCTTGTGCAATTTATGTTTGTAAACTGCCTCTATGACACAGGAGAAAATCCTAGTGTGGGGGTAACGTTTTTAAAAGAAAAGAAAAGAAAAAAGGCGGGACGAAAAATATTCCTACATGTCATTTCTTTCTTTACCAGCACTGTTTTGAAAAAAGCAGTCTGATTTAGAGTGAGCATACTTCTAGTTTTTTTTTTAAATTTCGCAATGGAAAAGCTTTATTGGCGTTATAATATAATAACTAAAGTATATACAATGCATCAATTAATGTATTTTATTTTTTTCTTCTTATTTTGTAAGATTACCGATGATCGATACATTATTAAATACCTAAAAAATCTTTGCGGTAGGCTTATTTCTAAATGTACAATCAGTTAAAGGTAATCACAGCCTGCTCATATATTGTACTACATACTTAATATATAACTTTAAATATCTGCTATATTATCTTACTATTTGAATTATGTTGAGTTAATATTATTAATCCGCAGTAGAACTAGAGTAACCGACATAGCCCAACGGATTAGTAAGCTGAAGTGCCGACAACCGATGGGGAAGAAAGGTTTTCGAGTGGCAGCCTCGTACCGGTAGGTGAAGTGTAGGGCGACCCTCCACGAGATGGAGTGACGACCTGGTAAGGCATGCAGGAAGTCGATGGATGCAGGTGGCTCAGGACCGTGCTTTGTGGCATTCCTTGGGGGAGGCCTATGTTCAGCAGTGGACTAATGAAAGGCTGTAATGATGATGATGAATATTATTAAAAAATATAAGTTTTACCATAATCAAATGAATTTACATATTGTACAAACGTGCAAAGAGATAAATGTCACTGTGCGCGTTGTAAGACAACTTCATTCGAAGTGCAACAGTATTTGAATTATGTTGAGTTAATCGGTAGGTCGGACGTCAGTAGTTGTGTCATATTGTGATAGCATACAACTCCAAACAGATTTTATTGTGTTGTTACGTTCGCGTCACGTCACGTTCTATTTGTTTATCAATATTATAAAAATGATGATTTATTGATAATTGAAGATGAAGACATTTAAATTTATTTTATGGAATAAATGGAACATATTATAGCTGTAAAAATCGCATATTGGTGTGAAACAAAATAAAGTACTTTACTTTGTTTTATTTTCAATTTTATATGTCATGAAAAATGTTGTAAATACAGAATACAAATCAAACAAGTGTTTTTTCTACAACTTTCCCCATACACTACTTATATCATTTTTTGGATAAAGCCATACTCCGATGTAGACACGTTCGCGTTGCTACTCGAGGCATATGCGATTGTTGCTCTACAATTGGAGCAACTGATTTTGTCAAAAAACAACCAATCAATGAAATGTCGTGTCGTACAAAGCAATGGAGACAGGAAGTAGCACGCGTCCAGTAGAGCGATCTCGCCCGCATACTTAGACTAATTTCGGATCATTAAGCATTCAACTAAATTAGGGCTCATAATGTGCATGTATATTATGGTATTTTTTGTTCTAAGATGGAGTAGAATATCTTAAATATACAATTTTTCTCCAAAATTATACTATGTCATCGGTATTAGAATGAATTTCACGTTTCGCAGCATACTGTATATTTATCAGAAAACAAGGAATGTCGGGAAGAAACAACGATTTTGGGACAAACTATTATCTCTTTTTAAAATCGTGTGTATGTCGGAGATTTAATATGGCTTACATGTATAACAAAATGTGTGTAAAAACAACAGCTCATCATTCCTTTTGATTATCTTAACACAGATCCACTGCGGAACATTCGCTTTCTCAATATGACGTATGCTAAAAGTTCATAAGCCGTAATAATTTTCCGAGATTATTATCACGTGACGAAACCCCATCATTATTGATTATAGTATTAACATGTTAACTTGTTTATTTAATACTTAAACCGACTGTTACGCCTTCGTCATCGTCGGACTACATTTTCTGTTCGTGTAGCTGATATGTCTTGATTATGCCGTAATACGCAACCGGTCAGCACGAACAAAAATAAAATAACGGACTATATTGAAACTACTATTAAATATGAATGTTTCCTGTCATAACATGAGACATTAAAAAGTCAAAGTTACGGAATATGACATCTCACAGCTGGACACAGGCCTACCCTAATTTCAGAAAGGGGCTATGTAGTTACCACGGCTTTACCAAGAGCAATACGATATTATATTTATATGTCATATAATACAATATGTGATACCGCCATATATGGAATACCGGCCCTTTTCTAGTGACTGTTTACTATAAATAAACATTGTGCATATTATAATAGCCCTTTCTGCTACAAATTATTCCTTTGGCAAGTTATGATTACTTAAAGTGCGATCGGCTGGTAACAACAACAAATCCTCTCCATTAGAAGAGCGTAGAAGGACCACTATGGTCGCGTAGAAGGACCACTATGGTCCTTCTACGCTCTCACAGAATACCAGCGTAAAATAGCAGCTTAATGCTGCTGTGTTTCGTATGGTGTGGGTAGGGAACCGGAGACAATTTGTACTGGAAACAAGGCATTCCATCTTAGTCCTCAGGGGTTACAATGCATCTGCATTTTGAATCACAATCGTGGATAAAAATTTCTATGGGCCACAGCATTCACTTACCATCAGGTGGGCTGTGTGCTATCTTGTCACCCTTATTCTATAAAAAAAGGGGTGAATTGTTGACGCGTTACCATTCTCATACTCGTATATGTAAATATCGAATAAATAATAAATGTTTGTCAAGATCACGCGATAAGCTTATTTCATAAATTTTCATAGCAATATTGATGTATTTTAGTTTCCAAAACAAAACCACATCAGTTTCGACAACTTTAATAAAAAAAAGCGCAACAATTCGTTGCATTTGCCGGTCCAATTGTATGCAAACGGCATTCATTAAATGCTTATCATTATGTTTCTGCCGATCGAACTACGCGGCGTCGACATTGAAAAATAGCCTTACCGAGTTTATTTTTCCGTTTTCCCCGTTCAAAAAGCAAATAACTTACTTTCACACACTTAGGCGTTAATGCATCTTCGTGCGGCACACATGCGCACTCCCACAAAAGTACGCGCGTACGGTGCCACACTTGTGTGTGTGCGCCCTAATTGCTTTTGTCATTAATAGACGCGAATATTTCTTAGTCGGTGTATTGTACAATTAGTAATAATGATGTATAATTAGAACCGCGTTGTAATGTTTGTAATGTATCGTTGTAGTTTATCAATGTGTGCGTCACGTATACAGCGTGTTACAAATAATTATATTGTTTTGTTCTGTTCTATTGTTTTGACTGTGCTATTATCCAGTCTGTATTTGAACTGTAGCAAAAGTAGAAATATTTTTTTTAATTTTTTATATGGAATCACTTTAAATAATACAATTTAGGTATTAAACAAAAGATATTAATCAAAAATGTCTACAACCTAAGTCTTCATCATTATCATAACTTATACCATTATTGCACGTATAAGTATATGAGCTGCTCATATGCTGAAATAAGCTGCTCCTTGGAATACAGACCATGATATAAGCAGCTCGCTTTGGGAGGATTTACAATAATTGCCATACCATGAAATCTCAATACCATTTCTTCACGCTCACGGACGCTACGTGACATACCAAATTTCTAAAAACTTTTTAGAAATTTGGTATTATTTTTACAAATATCATGTAACTCTTTCTGCCTCTGCCTCTATCCATTAATTATGAATCTATTAAATATTAGAGATATAAGGTGAAATATTAATAAAAATTTAAACTTTGCAACAAATATTGACCTAACCCTACCAATAAAACCCGTAGCACATAATATATGATTAACACAATTCTAAAGAGAGCACAAGAGGAGCCTACATAAAGGCAGTCGCACACCGCGCAGAACAATGCGGCCGCGCGATGAAATATGCAACGACTCGACGTGATCATAATCGAGACGTAATTAGCTGGTAATGCATGCGGCGCGACGGCGCTCAAGTCGATATAGCGGCATTATTGCTTGTAGCTGCCGATGGATAGCTATATTGGTCCTTACAAACCGGTATTGGAATTTATAATGAGTAAATTTACGAATAATATTAACAGCAGAACAAGTATCATGTATTTTTCCAATAATTTAAGTCACTTTATTTCCATAAATATATTTAGTTATAATGTGAATACACGACGACAAACGAGGCGGCACATTCGTGCTGCTGTCATAATGCGGCACAACGTAGCACTACCACGTACCACGAGAGTTGCTTCTTGTGTTGACATTATTGTGTGACCCTTCTGATGATACCTAATGATGTCAATTGTAAACTGTCACAGTAAAAAAAAAACATTAATAGTCTTAAATACAAGAGAAAATAGACTTTTTAATGTTAAGTACTTCAGCTACATAACCACCATTAGGTGGGATGGTAGTCAGGCACTAGCTTATAACTTTAATAAATTAAAACCAAATCAGTACAAGAATTATTTTTTTATAGAATATGGGTGACAAGCGGGCACACAGCCCACCTGATGGTAATTGGGTGCTGTGTACCGTAGACATCTACATCTATCCTTGCGTTGTCAACCCTGAGAATTAAGATGGAATGCTTCGTATACAGTAAGGATCTACGGCTATACTCACCACACAAAACACAGCAGCACCGAGCTGCTATTTAACGCTGGTATTCTGTGAGAGAGTAGTCTTTCCTTCTTCTCGGGTCGAGCAGACCCATTCGTGCTACAGCTTGGCTCTACCACATATACATTTATATTCGCCTTAATCATCACCCTTGGCAGGCGGAATGACGTTCGTAGCACCAGACGTCTCCTATCTTTGACCTGCTGCCCGACGCCGGTCTGTTCTAGTTATTATACGTCTGATGTAAACGAAATGATATAGCTCCATCTATCTAAAGACATTTTTTTTGAAAGCGTAAGCTGTTGGCCCTGCGGCCTTTACAGCTTTTATTATATAGCTATTGAGTGCAACGATTCTGCCGGCTGCAGTACCTAGACACCCCGGCCCCTGCTTTCCGAGTGAGGCCCCTCTTGCAGAAGGAGGTACAAACCTCGGCTTGAACCACTATCGTAATGTGGGAGACCCGAATAGAGTCTGTGACCCGTTAGCCGGAGAACGCGGTGTGCCCTAGTGTTCTGTATCGGAAGACATAAGATTTTTTTGATATTTGAACAGCCTCGACGGCAATTACGGGTCGAAACGGGGTAATAGATTTTCTTGAACCACTACTACACAGCGGTGAGTGATGATGTGTCTGTGAAGTGTGGCGTTCATACAATTACCGTCAGGTGAAATGTGTAACTCTGACTCATTTGTCAGCGTTATTTCTATAAAAGCTTTTAGAAAATTTTACTTCGCAAATATCCGCGTTATAAAATAAAATGATGTGTCTTACCTAGTATGAAGAGCACCTCCCTCCCTCCCTCAATTGCGTGCACTATCCCCGTCACCACTAATCCCAGCACCGCTACTCCCAACACCACTACACTAGGCAAGACACACCACTGACGATAATACGACACGTGTTTCGCCTCTACACGAGGCATCCTCAGGTGATATAGACTCTACGGTGGCTAACCGCTATCTTAGGGAGCGAGGTGCTCTTCATACTAGGTAAGACACATCATTTTATTTTATAACGCGGATATTTGCGTAGTAAATTAGAAGAAGTAAATTTTTCTAAAAGCTTTTATATAATGGATTTCAGCAAAGTAACGCCTGATTCTATTAATTATAACGTTATTTCTATTAAAATAACTCTTTCAGAAATAAGAGAAGACCTGTGCTCAGCAGTGGGACGTATGTGGGCTGAAACTTTACATTTTATAAGTATTAAAAAAATAAATGCTAGAATATTTAGTTAGTAGGTTAACGCATCGATTTAATTCTGTATAAGAAAGAAACAAAACAAATCGTTGGCATTGATACAGTGGTCGTAAGGCAATTATTCACAACAAAATAATTATGGCCACGTAATTACCGACTACCCGCATACTAATGACACGTCTCATTAGCGCATGCTCATATGTAACTCTTAAAAATCATTCTTTACTTGCGACACATTTTGTTAGTGTTGAATCATTAATGATAATTATAACTTTTTTATAGTTTAAGGTGACTAATAAACACACAGTCTACAGGCATCTACATCAATCCTCGATTGAGAATCAATATGTAGATGCGATGACATCGTATACTATAAGAGCTCATACAATAAGAGCGCCAATTCTAGTTTTCTTTTTCTTAAATGCTACTTATAATTTTCCTAGTCGACCGCGGCGACAACGAACGAGCATACAGTCCACCTGTTAGTAAGTGGATGTTGTGGCCCATACACACCCACATCCCATATCAGAGATCAGATTGCCTAAAAGAAGATATTTATCATAGTAGCAGCTTGGCTAACGGGATGGCAAACGCAATTTTTTATTATTTCGACTTATAATCAGGAAGATACCATTGTTTTTTTTTTTATTGTATAAGGGTGACAAACGAGCACATATCTATCCACGTTTGCGAATTAAAATGCAGATGCGTTGTCACCCGTGAGGATTAAGATGGAATGCTTCGTTTCCAGTAAAAAGGGTCTCCGGTGCTCTACACTCACCATACGAAAAAGCAGCGTTAAGCTACTATTTTACGCTGGTATTCTGTGAGAGCGTGGTCCTTTCCCGGTTGAGCCGACCCATTCGTGCTACAACTATACTATTAATATAG
This sequence comes from Parnassius mnemosyne, assembly GCA_963668995.1. NCBI lineage: Eukaryota > Metazoa > Arthropoda > Insecta > Lepidoptera > Papilionidae > Parnassius > Parnassius mnemosyne. The sequence continues at coordinate 13,611,690 of CAVLGL010000013.1, read as the reverse complement.
CTGCATCATGGCTCTACCACGGAAAACGTAACGCGTTTTATTTCCATCTGTCGCATCTTCAATATCCATGGGTTGATCTGAGGTAATTAATTCTCTTGCGATGTCACTACACGGCGACTAATATGCATATTATATTACAAACTTTTTATATTACGTTATTAACGTTTACATTGAAATTCGTTTTTGAATTAATTCGTCAAAACATATAATTAAGTATTAAACATAATGTGGATGTAATAAATAATTTTCTAATCGACCTACGAATTAGAAATCCGTTTGTAATTTATCGGCGACCTTCGACCATGTTAATAATTCATAGAACAGTCCCGAGTTAGTGGTATTCACACTGAGGCTTGTATTATCTGTAATATGTGTTGTGGTAGAGCCATGCTGCTATATTAGTAGTATAGTTGTGGCATGGGTCAGCTCGACCGGGAAAGGACCACGCTCTCACAAAATACCATCGTAAATTAACAGCTTAACACTGCTGTGCTTCGTATGGTGAGTGTAGAGAACCGGAGATCCATTTTACTGGAAAAGAGGCATTCCATCTTAGTCCTCACGGATGACAACGCATCTACATTTTGATTCTTTATTGAGGATAAATGACTAGGTTGTAATGAATGAATAAATGGTAGAAGAAATCTAAAGCTGTATTGCAGTTCTATGTGGCTGTAGTCAAGCCGGTTTTATTAGGACCGGGCTGTCACAGTTTACCAGCGTAAGATTGCAAAATAATCCTGCTGTGTTTCGTATGGTAAGTGACGGGGTCCGGAGACCTTTCTAACTAGTAAGGAGGTATCCATCTTATTCCTTAAGGGTGACAATCTATATGCTTTTTGCTTCTTAATTGAGAATAGATGTAGAAGTACTCCACTTAGAAGTACATACAAGGAACGAGTGGGTACCATCAGGTGGACTGTCTGCTCGTTTCTTACCTTTCTTGTTTATATAATAAAATAAAACTTTTGAAATAAATATTTGTTACTTATGGCAATTTAATAATAATAGCTTTTTTGTTTTATCTACACATATTAATAAAATTGTCTGCTTGTTATATCGAAATAAGAACCTTTTATTGAGCTAAGGGAGTTATTGCATGCCATTAAGACATGAGTAATTTAAAAAACATCTGTGTGTCAGTCTGTCCGTCAGGCCTGATCTTCGGAATTGATGAATCGATTATAATGAAACTTCATGAACAGATAGATAGAAATACTAGAAGTGATCGAGGTTATATTTCAACCGAAACATTTAAAGAATGTTTTAAATCAAAAAAGCCATAAAACGACCTGTCTTCGATGATTACATAAAATCTAAATAAGGCCACATTATTAGATCCCACCCAGGTAAATCTGGGGCGGGTCGATAGTTAAAGAATAAGTCAACATTACTATCTTGATGGCGCCTGTCTGAAAGTAAAACTTCGTATGTTTAACACGCATTTTAATTATATGTACTTATTAACAATTAAAGGCAATGCACGAATCTGGGTCAAGTGGTTGAAAGGAATAAATCAAGAGTGCCAGCTATGATCTCACATGCACGCTTCGCGCCAAATGGATCCCAACCAAAACTTTTAACCCACCGCATTATAGGCAATAATCGCTTGAGCGTCGTCTCGACGTACACTGGATTGAATAAAGGCCATCGCAGTCATTACATTAGTTTAAGATCATTAAATTGCCACAATGTAAGTATTCGTGATTGATAATATTGCCGGTTAAACCGGTAATAATGAGGTACACGATCACTTGTTGTATGGACTTCAACCACTGAGAATGATTTAAATTCTTTAGCTAATAATCTCATTATATTTATAATCGTGCTCCTTTTCACAGTCTTTTCCGCCTAGAACTGCATCTGGGTAGGTACCATCCTCCTGCTACTGCTGCCAAACAGCACTGCGTGTGCTGTATTCTATTCTGAATGATAATATGCTGCAACTATATTAGTAGTATAGTTGTAGCGTGAATAGGTCGGCTCAACCAGTAACCCCACGCTCTCACAAAATACCATCGTAAATTAACAGCTTAACACTGCTGTGTTTCGTATGGTGAGTCTAGAGAACCGGAGACCCTTTTTACTGGAACCGAGGCATTCCATCTTAGTCCCCACGGGTGAGAACGCATCTGCATTTTGATTGGTAATTGAAGTTAGATGTAGATGTCTATGGGCCACAGTAACCAATTACCATCGGATGGACACTGTATGCCCGTATTTCGCCCTTATCCCATAAAAATTAAGCGGCATTCCATTTCGAAGGTAACAATAGGTACAGCTGTAGCCTTCTTGGTTTAAAGGACGAGATTATAGTGCCCGAGTGTGTGCTTGCTTTCATAGTCAAATAGTACGACAATCCGACACGACTGGAGAGAGATAAATCGCAAGCCGCTTTACGTGCTTTTCGGTGCACGTGGTGGAAATACCTCCAACTTTCTAAATCCGTACTGCTACTAAGAATTAAAAAAACTTAATAACTGATTTTTACCCGACTTGAGATTCAAACCTTGTGTGCTAAATACTTTACGGCCATCCACCGTATTCAAAGAAAGAAGTCACGAAAACCGCAGATTTACCTTAGATCTACCTAAGGGCAATCAATACCTTTTTTTTTTTTTTTTTTTTTTTTACGGGGGGAAATCCTCATGGACTACCTCCGCCTGGGGAAAGGCGGAGGGGCGTGCCGGACTCTTACCGGCTAAAACCACCCCGGTGTCTACTCACACGTGCGCGTGGGGCCGCGGGAATCCAAATTCTTCCGCAGCCCCACACTAGTGCTGGCCCGGTCCGTCCAGGCCTCGTCTCCTGCACGGGGTAGTGAGGTGTTAAACTACCCCGTGTATCGCCTCAGGGGCGCGCACCGACACCCGCGCGCGCCTCCGCCTCGGGTCCATCGAGTAGGGGTGGCGGGGGCTTCCCCAAGTCCCTCGCCCCTGGACCCATTTATGGGGGCCGGAAAAGGGCGTTGTCCGCCCTTCTCCTGCGCCCGGTGCGCCTTCTGCGGCCAGGGAAGGGAGTCGAGATCTCCCTTTCCCGTTCCGCAGTTTCCTTCTGCGACATCACGTCCTCGCAGAAGGACACCACTGCATCCCACGACTCTGCGCTACCGACCATCTTCTGCACTAAGGCCGGCAGCGACAGATCGCCTCCTACTTTATTTGTGAGGACACGGCGCTGCTCCTCCCAAGCTACACACTCGGCGAGCGTGTGTTGCGCCGTGTCCTCCCCGCAATAGACGCAGTGGTGACACCGAGCGTCCGGCTCCCTGTCTATGCGGCGCAGGTACTTGCCGAAGCAGCCATGCCCCGACAGCACCTGCGTCACCCTAAACGACAGGGAGCCGTGCCTTCTCCCGAGCCAGTCGTCGAGTACTGGCCGGATCGCCTCGACGGTAGCGAGGCCGGCGGTAGGGCGCAGAAAGGGCAATCAATACCTATCTCAACCATCGGTCCAAGTACAATTGTCCAGTAATGAAAGGTTCTCAATTCAAATTTCACGATGAATATAGTTCGTTCGTTCGTTACACCTTGCATTAGGAGATCACATGAACGAAATTTAAATAATTTGCATCATACTATACGGCCATCCATCGTATTCGAAGAAAGAAGTCACGAAAACCTCAGATTTACCTTAGATCTTAACCATCGGTCCAAGTACATTAGTCCTGTAATGAAAGGTTCTCAATTCAGATGTCACGATGAATATAGTTCGTTCGTAACCGTCGGTACACCTTGCATTAGGAAATTACCACCGACCACACAAATCGACAAGGTTGAAATGACCTCTATATAAGCATATTATATTGATAAACAAAAATTTATTTACAAGAGAATATGTATGTATTTGTTCTTAGTTTTAATTTATTTTTAAACTGCACCTCTTCCCCGCGTTGATTGAAAACCGTTTGTTCATATTACACATAACCATCGATGCAAGACTACAACCAATGGAGCTTGTGATTGGGCGAAATGTACGACCAGTTTCAGTGGTGCTCTTCTATTGGTTGCATTCTCACCAAAAAAATTTTCGCCAACATTTATATTGAAAAATTATATAAATACGATTACACGAGTGAGATAGATGTTGAACATTTTCCCCCATTGTACGATTAATGGTCAATTTAAAATGAAACTGCGCAAAACATTACACAAAGAGCATAGTGGTTATATGCACAGTTACAATCAAAAGTATACCGCATGCTTAGTACATATACAACGTGTAACAAAAACACTGTGGTTCCCTTTAAGTGCGCTATCAGAGTCAATTTTCAAACGTAAACTAATAACCTTTTTTCAAAAAATGAACATTAAAAAACTTAATCTTAATTTTAAAAAAATATTTGCAAATTGTATGTAGTTTTTTATTACCTCTAACTGACACGAGCATCGGTGAAGGGGGGGGTCTTTCACAATCCTCTTATTCTCCGGATAATGCAGCGGTAATAAAACCACATACAATTCGCAAATTTTTTTTGTGGTAAATTATATAATTTGCGCTGCGTGTTGATCCCGAATTCTTAATCAATCTCCTAAAGTTGAAATCTTTTAAACAATGTAAAAAAAATTGCAGTGGCTTGTAAATTAAAATTAAAATATTGAAATTATCAAGCACGTCAAATTTTCAAGGTGGCAAGCCTGAGGATGATCAAATTTTAAATATCTTTTATCTTTTCACAAGGAAACAGCGTCTTTTTTACGTATTTTTTTTTCAATTTCTTTATAATTCCATTTCCAAATGATTAATGAATATGAAAAGCAGGATATCATAGCGATCATTTGACGTTGTATTGTTGTAATTTGTCAACAAAAATCAATGTTGAATTTATTATCTAATCAATTTATTTATCGATGCTCGTGTAGATTGAATTACACCAATAACAAACAAACTCGAGCCATATCTGTCTAATCAGAAAAATATACCTAACGAAATATTAAGATTTTAAATCACCTTTTTTTTTCAAAGTTATTTTCCATGCGGCAAGACCTTAAAAATCTAACCTTCCAATACGTAGACGAGATACTAATGAGAGCTTCTAGACTGACTGACCACGACGACATTATCCGGTTTACAATAAGAGACTATTCCTATGCAATCATAATCAATCATAGTAATATCATTACAGAGCAAATATGTATATGTACTTTTTTCAATGTGATAGCTACGTAGTAAAATATCACTGACATTCTCCAAACGAATTTAAATCGTGCATTAACAATCCGACTCTGATTTATTTGCGAAGGTTCTGTTGGCATATACAGCCACAACTTATGAATATGCATGTGCAACTTATTGTAAACTATTTATACTAAACAGTGTTCCTGGAACTATTATTGCGGATTGTATTGTGTTTATTTCAATTAATTTTGAAATCTTAAGGTGTCTAAAGCTTTGTAGCACGCATAAATCACGAGGGACCGGAAATAATTGTGCTGCTATAATCATAGTTAATCGATGTTGCTCTCAGTTCTACATAATTAATTTTTGATTCAATTTGAGCAGAATGACCTTACAATATTTTAAGGTGTTGCATTGTTGTATGAGAGTTTGGATTTTCAAGTAGATGGATGCAATGGCTCACGGCCGTGCTTTTTGGCATTCTTTGAGGGATGTCTATGTTCAGCAGTGGACTTGTAATGAGCTGTAATGGTGATGATGACAATGAAGAAACAGATAGTAGTGCCTACCCATGTTGTCTGTCTCTTTTATTATTATTATTTTGATTTTAGTCTCACGAATCGGGATTTCACCTTGAACATTGCCCGCTGCATAGCACTCAAAAAGTATGTGCGTCGGTAAGTCTTCTCGCTTAATAGAAATGTTAGCAATAGATTGAGATATATAGTATTAAATAAGATTCCACATATTATAAGGAGGATCTCTATTGAGTTTTGTTATTGAATTCAACACCGTTTGAAAGTTATTTGTTTCAAAAATAAATAAAATTTTTATGAAAAAAATAAAAACGCTCATGAGGCGTACAGTTTTGGATTTTCCAAACTTTTATTTAAATTGTCTTTTTATAAAATTTTGTTTTTAGTTTTTGTTTGTGTTTAACTCGCCGTAGTGCAGCACAAATTGAGCGAGCCTGTATTCTCATAAGATTCATAAAGCCCCCGTTGTATTGATTCACCGCCTGCTCTGTACTAAATTTTGTTTCTTATTCAATCACAGGCTCTAAGGCAAATTCCAAAATCCACAAGGCCGTGAGACCTTATCCGAAGGCAAATTCTGAAAATTCAAACTCGGATTTCGCGTGGCTGAGATGCTACAGGCTTAAAATTACGACGTGGCATACACGTTGTGTGTCTGAGATATTCTTGGTAGGCTCCCAACCAACCAATTTGGGAAGGTAATAAATTTGAACTACATTCTGTTATAACTAACAAACATTTTAACTTGACTCTTTATTTTTATTTTTTGCTATTCTTTAAGGATTATAATATTAATGTTAGATCATGGACGTATAAAGTCCATGTGTTAAATTCATTTTATTCTAAACTAGCGAACCACTTTGACTTCGTGTGGGTAGTCGTTATTTAAACTGAAGACAATCATTTGTTATATCAATATTTTATTTGGCGTTGTTCTCTATCTGTGCGTGAAGTTTCATCACAATTGGTCAGTCATTCTGAAGATAGGTCCGGACAGACTGACAAATAAAAAGACAAATTAAAAGACAGACGTACAGTCAAAATCTTTAAAAATAGTAAATCATGTGTTAATGGTATACTGTCATGGTTGGTCAGGATGTATGTGCATTGCTACTATGCACGAAACCAGAGTTCGATCCCTGATAACCCACAACCCAACAAAATAAGCTTGCGATAGAATCGTAAAAAATACAGTAATAAAAAAGTCTTCTTACACGGACTCGAGCAATGCGGTAGACTATTAGGCCGGTATTCAGAGACAGCACTGTGAAGTTTGACTTTAAACTCGAGATTGTGTCTAAATACCACCTTTATGCTTTTTCAGTCCGTTAACAGTCTACAGCTGCATGGACTTTTTCTATATTAGGACTTACAATGACCGATTATCGTAGTCGATTATAACAGATACCTCACAACATTCCAATGCTAGAAGTTGATTTCTTTTTATTGATTTCGAGTTGATTTTCCGTAATCATCATTCTGCGTAGAGCCAAGATGCAGCTATATTTATAATATGGCACGAATGGGTCGGCTCAACCGGGAAAGGACGACACTCTCACAGAATACCAGCGTAAAATATAAGCTTAATGCTGCTATGTTTCGTATGGTGAGTGTAGAAAACCGGAGACCCTTTTTACTGGAAAAGAGGCATTCCATCGTTGTCCTCAAGGCTGACAACGCATCTGCATTTTGATTCGCAAACGAGGATAGATGTGTGAACTGTGTGCTCGTTAGTCACCCTATTTCTATAAAAAAAACAGTCCTTCCTAAGTCCATTGGTGAACATAGCGCTTCTCCAATAAAAGCACAAAACACGGTCCTAAGCCACCTGCACCCATCGACGTAAAGCATATCTTACAAGGTCGTCACTCATCTTGTCATGTACGCATACTCAAATATGTATGTATTGCATTTCTAACCAGTAAATCTAGTGCAAGGAATAATGATGCTTGGCGCTCCGCCACGATGCCATTAAACTGAACAACTTCTTTGTGGAATCGGATACCCTGTTAATTTTCAATCTTCAAAAAATAATCTACTCTTTTTTAAAAGGCATTTGTTCATGGGCGGTACTAGATGGTAGGATCCCTTTTCTATTTAGGATTCTGTCCTGGTAGGTACCATCTTTTATACATGGTAGAGCCATGCTGCAGCTATATTAGTAGCATAGTTGTGGCACGAATGGGTCGGCTCGACCGGGGAAGGACCACACACTCACAGAATTCCAGCGTAAAATAGCAGCTTAACACAGCTGTGTTTCGTATGGTGAGCGTAGAGAACCGGAGACCCTTTTTACTGGAAAAGAGGCATTCTATCTTACTCCTCACGGGTGACAAAACATCTGCATTTTGAGTACTTTTTGAGGATAGATGTAGATGTCTATGGGTCACAGCAACCACTTACTATCAGGTGGACTGTGTGCTCGTTTGTCATCCTATCCTATAAAAAAAATATTCTTACCTATTTCTGATGCCAAATAGTAGTGCATGCACTGCTGTTCCGTTCTGAAGGATACATAGAGTCAGTAAAGTTACAGATATTACATGTTGGTCCTTAAAAGTGGCAGCACATCCATCGCCTTCTTTATTTCATGTTGATTGCGGGTATCCATGGACCATAAGTATGGCCTGTGAATTCGTTTGTCGCTTCGGTTTTATAAAAAAGAAATACTCATGAAAAATGCGAATGAAACTAACTTTATGGATTTCATCGCGTTATTTTGAAATGAACGTTTCTTATTTGCCTCCTCTCCTAAGAAAAAATAATAAAACTAAGTATAAATAATATTTTGGAGGCGAGTAATCATTCATATGTATCACGAAAATTGTTAATCGATACTTTCTCTGCTTTTGTAGTCATGATTGTTGATAATTATAACTTAAAAGATATTAATACAACGTGTTTAATACAACTCGAACAAATTCGTAATTGGTGAAATCAAATTAACAACATGTTAACAATCAATTTCAACTAGCCATTAAGGAGAAAACGAATCGGTCGGCAATAAAGAGGACGATAAAATTACAAAAGAAATCTATAAAATAATTAAAATTTCTAATCGGACCAATTAGTGGGTGAATTTATGGTTTCGCTTATTAAAGAGTTACCGAGCGCGTACCGCACCATGCACTCCCTTCCCAATTTATTAAACATAATTTTATAGAAATTCTAGGAAATAATGAATAATGATCCTAAACTCGTTGACGAGTCGAGCTCAGACAGCAATGGAAAAAGCTATTCATTACCATGATATCAAATAAAAATAAACATCGTGTTAGGAATTGCTCCCAAAATTAGTTTAATTTAAATAAAATAATAGAACTCGTGAACATATGCAACACAGTGAAGACAAGATTAAATTTAATTGCATTAAATTAGATGAAATATTCAAACCAACAGCAATACTATGATCACAATGTGACACAAGACAACGTCTCATCTACGAGTATATAACCTTTTTTACATTTACCAAAAGAATCACCACAACGAGTAGATTTCGATTCGATTCGAGTTCTGTCCTCAATTCTTCGTATTTTCTTTTATTTTCTACCCTCATTCCTAACAATTGTGTTTTTCTAGTGGATAAGGTCAAAAATAAAGGAATCCACCGGGGGAACAGATTTGTAAGACTAAATTTGGAACCAGAGTCGCCAATTAAGCCTAACAAAATTTGGAAACATAAGTTGCAATAGGCAGTTGGGCAAATGGGCAAAATCAGTCCATATGGATTAGCACTTCAGGTAAAGCTGTTAAAAATAAAAAATATACTGACTTAAACCTGAGAAAACTCATACAACAGTTCATATCATTTGCAGTGCATTAAAGGTTAGTGGCCTAAATGAACTATTCAAGTATGTATAGCATACGCCAGACATTTTTGTTTTATATATTATGTTTTATATATATATATATTTATGGGTTTGCAAATCTATATCGGGCAAGAAGGAATTCCTTGAATATTATAAAAGATTAATAACAATAAATTAATTTTATTTTAAATCAGAACTTAAAAGTCCGCTGCTAGGCTTAGGCGTTCCACATTGTAGGGAGAATTCGGCTTATGGTCTTATCACTGAGTCCACAAGATGTTTCTGGCATTTCCCCTAATCATTTCTTACCAAATGGATTCTATTTTGTCATCACCCCAAGGTTTATTAACATATATGAATAATAATAGTCTTATACATTTCGAAAAAAAACCTATTCTATCGCGTTTAATTAACTTATTTTTATTAATTCCCGACGTTTCGGGTGCTTTACAGCATCCATGGTCACGGGGGACTGAGGTGATTGACATCCCGTGATATGCTTGGGTTTAGTTTTAATTTTATTAATTACAGGATCCCAAGCAGGTGGTAGTACCCAGCTTCCCTCTCTATTTAAATTAGGGTGTTTTTTAATTTCAATAGCCTCACTTATCATCCTTAGCAGGAATCGTTGTTCTTTCGCGAGAATTTGTGGTTTATCAAATCTAATGTAATGGCGGGGGCCGTCTAGGTGCAGACTTCCCGGAACATTGGTGTTTCACGTCAGTTATGTGTTCTTAAACTAATACATTTCATTACGGATGAAGTGTTACATACTATTACAGTTATGAAAGTCTTTTCATTAATGTTAGGACTCTTATTCTACCCAGGGGTTCATCTGGGCCGTCTAGGATATGATCACAAACTGCATACTTTCCGCAACGTTGGTGTTTCACGTCAGCTATGTGTTCTTAAACTAATACATTTCATTACGGATGAAGTGTTACTAATACAACTATGAAAGTCTTTTCATTAGCGTGTGTTAACGTGTGTTATTATTAACTCATGGGTTCGTCTGGGTAAAATAAGACCTACCTATCTCTGCCGCCAAGTAGCAATACGTACACTTCTGTGTTCTGGTCTCATGGGTATAGAGTGTCAGTTTAATTGACTGAGACGACAATGCATCTGAAGCCTTCTTCGTGTTTCTTCTTTCGTGTGATGTTGGTTCTACATGTCTGCAGCTGCCACTTACCATGAGGTAAACTGTGATTTCATTTATCACTTTAATTTTATTAAAAAAGGCAAGTTGAAATTCAATTAAGACGTTTTAAAGCACACCGACCGACCATTAAATTTAATGTTAATAATAACACATACACGGGTAGTATACACACGTGTGAGTGCGCGTGTGTGAGTGTGTGCGCTTGAATAAGTGTGAGTGTTTTAAATAAGTTAATAAGCTCTTTCCTGTAAATACAGACAATTAATTTGTGAAGGGTAAATAATATGCGGCCGAAATTAAGTTAAACGTTTGTAGGGACCATAAATTAGTTTTTTGCGAATCTAATGTCTTTTGACCTTTCGTTTCTTGTTCGTTTTACAATTAAGTGACAATTATGTTATTACACGCAATGTGGGAAGTAAGTGGTGAACAATAAACTATCAAAAGCACCAGCATCACCTGTCTATCTATTCGTAGTTAATAGTTGTAATTGCCCGATAATTTTCACATTCTGGCACAACTATTTCAGATTCTGCGAATAATTGTATGCTTTACACCACTTTATGCCGAGAATTAAATCGGCCGTTCATATAACCACAGGCTATGAGTCATTACATTTTAGTCCTCAGATTTGACAATGTAATTCGGCCGCCGTCTTCAAGTTGTTAGCAGTTAGCATTGGTAGCAGGCATTACCTTAAAGTTACTTTCCATCTTCAATTTGAACATACTTTGAGAATGAGCCATTTTTATAATGACGTAAATGTTACGGCTAAAATCCAAAGTGCGGATACTAGGCTTCAACTACCTGCAGCCGATTGCAGTTAGTTTAATTTACCTACATATACTATACATGCTGTTACATTTGCCAAAAATACGTCAGCACGTATAGAGTAACAGGGACAGTAGGTTAAAGTGGCCACTCCAAAGCCGCGAACAATCTTGTTTTTAAATTATACAGAGTTATTTTGCAATAACCGGCCAAGTTTACAGAGAAGGTTCAGATTATTCTAATACAGGCAAATGGCGAAGAAAAATAAATTAAATAAAATCTCAACCGTGTAAGGGTCGATCGGTATCCAAAAACGTTGTTGCCCATAAATCACATTCAATTTGGGATAATTTCAAATAAAAGTAGAAGCCTTATTTACTCGTATTTTCAAAAACTGCAATAACAGTATATCATTATTTATATATTTGAACTTAAGTTTATAAGGCTACTCTTTGAAAAATACACCTTAGTTTAACCAACCAGAATCGGCTGCAAGTAGTTGTAACCGGCTAAACCTAGATGTAGCCACACTTCGGCTTTTAGCCGCGTAACATACATAAATAATCGTCAAAAATAAAGTTAAAATCACTTTGAAACACAGTTAAATCGCATACAATATTGTATTCCGTACTACTAACATTATGTACTCGTAGGTGGAAGGCAACACGTGCTACCGCCCGGAGCGACAACATTGCTATTCCATACCTGAATTACACTGGCTATTGATACCTATGATTAAAAAATAAATCACGTTCGATACAGTATTTTTTACTGTACCACAAAATATTAAAGATTTAATCATGATTTTTATAATATATTTCATAAACTTCATCGTAATATCTAGTATGATAAAGTTTTATTTATACCTGTCGAACTGATGGTAAATAAATGATGTGGTCATAGACAATATTCTCGATTATAGAACAAGGAAATAGGCTTGGATACTTTATACTACTATGGGGACTACCTATTATAAAAAAAATCTTCGATAAGTTTTTGATTAGTTCCATTAAGGAACTATCCGAATTCAATAAAAGAAGCAGATTAACAATTACAGTATATGTTATTTTTATTTACTCGATATAAAGCGATATCTTCCTCAATTGTTAACCGATTATGGTGGTTGTTTTTTTATCATATAGGTTATATTTCAGTAGCCGTATAAATTTGAAGAAAAAGTTTACCCCTATAGTTTGTAAAATAGGGAATGAAGTTTTTAATCTAAGACATCGTGATTAGAAGAATCGAAGCTGCGATGTCATATTTTGAAATATTTTTTCTTTTTAGGTCTTTGAAGTCAGCTTTTACTTTTTTATTAAAGGTTATTTTTTACACTTTTGAGTAGACTAAGATACATCCCAAACACAACGTCGTCATAATTGTTATATTAAAAAAAGGATAAGGGTGACCAACAAGCACACAGTCCACCTGATGGTAAGTGGTTGCTGCGGCCCATATACATCTACATCTATCTTCGATTACAAATCAAAATGCAGATGCGTCGTCATCCGTTAGGACTAAGATGAAATGCCTCGTTTCCAGTAAAAAGGGTCTCCGATTCTCTACTCTCACCATACGAAACACAGCAGCGTTAAGCTGCTATTTTACGCTGGTATTCCTTGAGAGCGTGGTCCTTACCCGGTCGAGCCGATCTATTCGTGCTACAACTATACTACTACTATAGCTGCAACATGACTCTACCACGTATAAAAGAGAGGAGATTTACAATTCGATATGTTTTATTTGTGTTATAGGTGTGGTATTCTTCTCCATTTCACCCTAGATGGGAACCTCTGAAGTATGTTCTACTTGTTAAAAAATAATCATCATTACCTGTTCACAATCAGCGAAGATATCGTTTAACGTATAATATAAATAAAACATATAGTCGAATTTTAAATCTCCGCTCTTTTTCAAGTCTGCTAAAATGGGTATTTGTCAACACAATAATTAAATCTGAATGTAATGAAGCAAAACAATAAAAACTAATTAGTTCTCACTACTAGTCTTAGTCTTCAGCACTAGTCGTCGCCTGTTTCTACCATTTGAACATGGAGGGCTCTTCCAATATAAAGCTTAACGAACAATTAAAGATAATAAGTTCTTTAAGTAATTTTACTCTTCAATTGGTTCGTTTAATAAATTACCTAGCTTTATAGTTTTATCTACACTTACTATATTAACTGTTAAGCAAAGAATGTTAGCTCCACTATTAGTGTTTGTATACTAATCAAGTAAAATACAAGTTAAGTAATATTTTTGCGGTTTGACGATGGTACTTTCAATTGACTATAAGTAAACGCAGAAACTACATAAATTTTTATAACTTAATCAGCTAATAATTCTCAGATATGGTTCCTTTCCATCTCGCTTCGTGCTTCCATCAGTGTTATGCTGAGTATTTATTGTTCAAATACATAAAAATTTCTTCGACAACTTAATAAAATTTTACAACCGTCATTGCACAAAACCAGGTGTACCAATTCCCTTATGTCATTACCTCATGACCATCTTTAGTCTTCCCCATTAAATTTTTTACCTTGTTCTAGCTTAACACTTTATGATTATATATTTCATGACATTTTATATTAGATGGCATTCTCAGCAAACACAAATCGACAAATAATAAGTAAAATTGTTTTGAAAGTAATTTTTAATTAATATCTGAACAATACTCAAACTATCTGATCATTACATGTCTGACGAGTTACCGAAGCTTTAATAATAAATGTTTAATTAAAAAATAAACAAGTCATGCCTTTTATTACTTTTAAATTCGGCCTCTCACTATCTCGACCACTATCTAGTTGAGAAATAGGTCAACTGTAAAACTTAATCGACGAACGCTAATGCAGTAAACAGCCAGTCAGTATTTTAAAACGAAAAGCCGACGCGAACTGGCGTCTATCAGTTAGTTGGAACGGGAAATCAGTCAATAATGCACTAATTTCCCCTTCTTAATGGCCCAGTCCGGCCCTCTACTCAGACACTATTACGGCACTGCAAGTTGTCAATATAATCACCCAACAACGTAGATACAGCGACATTTATATTAACTTCTGTTTCTATAAAATTGACTTGGTACGGAGGAGATTCATTTAAAGTCAATTTGGATGGGGGAAATTTAAAAGAACTGTTTGGAACTACTAAACGCATAAATCATTGATGAATTGCACTTTTAGCAGAATTTCCCGACAAGCGATTTCTTTATAGAAGAGGAACAAAGCGACCATGTCGCTCACCTGATGATAGACGAGGTTCATTTCCAGCTTTTAAGATAGAAGTAAATATCGTTTCGGAGAAACTGCTGGATTAATAGGCTGTAAGACAATTCCTAGAAAATTGTAGTATTTTCATGTTAACCAACAAGAAAAACATCCGCCATCAGTCGGTGGCTGGAATTAATCCAAACTTAAACAAAAATATCGAAGCACGACTTGTAGTAGATCCGACTGAAAATATAAAAAGTCTCTTCACAAGACCAGTTTATCACGCTGATTTCATTTCGCTAAAAGAAATTTATAGTAAGACAGGAGTGAATAATTTTTTTTTTTTACCTTAAGACAGTGCAATAATTCAGGTCTATCTATCATCACCGCTTACCACTAGGTGAGATAGTAATCAAAAATTGGTTACACGTAAATGAAAATCATAAATAACAAACGAGTATTGCTAATCGCCCCCTTAATACTCCAAATAATGCAACTTAATCTATAGAAATGATGAATTGTAGTATATGAAGTCGTAGCAAATAATGCGCCATGATATAAATGGCTGTTGACTTTTGATCGAAATGACTACCGTAAAAAGTAAATATGCAGAGAAAATAAGCTTTTAACAAAGTAATGTTGATTATATTACATTTAAGTAAAAATTTCATTTAATTTTTGGATATTTATCTGCCACAACACCGTGTAATTGAAACTTATTTGAAAATATTATATCATTTATTACTTCTTCATTAAATGGATGTAAATAATGTAATGTTTAAATAATACGAGTACATTTATTACACAACGAAATGAAATTTAATGTATGACATTCTACAAAATGTTTATTTGTCTGTAAACACACGTATCGATGTATGTTCGCCCTTAACGATATTTTTAACGTAAGTGGAAGCAATTATTTTGCGATTAGAACTATACATTTGCGTTACTATTTGGATTATTAAAACAAATTATTCGGGGTTTGTTCGTTTACTAGGGGAATAATTAATAGGTTACGCGTAATGTGTCCAAGAAGTTGGCCACCGTATTTAGCTCCGCATAAATATATTGGTTCTTAATTTTTAGGAACACATTTTGGATTGCTTGGGTACTATTTTCCATAATACATAATGTTGGCAATCTGACTACTTCTTTTTATATATTTATATTTGTTAATAAAATTAAAACAGTAATAGTTTTATGTTTATCGTAACTGTATAGAACATCTGTACTAATTACTGTAATTAATCTAATACCTATATAAGAATATTTTATTTAATATACAAAATAAAAGCTTTTAGAAAAATTTACTTCGCAAATATCCGCGTTTTAAAATAAAATGATGTGTCTTACCTAGTATAAAGAGCACCTCCCGCCCTCCCTCAATTGCGCGCACTATCCCCGTCACCACTAATCCCAGCACCGCTACTGCCAACACCACTACACTAAGCAAGACACACCACTGACGATAATACGACACGTGTTTCGCCTCTACACGAGGCATCCTCAGGTGATATAGGCTCTACGGTGGTTAACCGCTAAGTGAGTCTTGTCTAGTGTAGCGGTGCTGGGATTAGTGGTGACGGGGATAGTGCACGCAATTGAGGGAGGGCGGGAGGTGCTCTTCATACTAGGTAAGACACATCATTTTATTTTATAACGCGGATATTTGCGAAGTAAATTTTTCTAAAAGCTTTTATATAATGGATCTCCGCAAAGTAACGCCTGATTCTATTAATTATAATATACAAAATACTTTTATATTCCTTATTCTGAGAAATCTGTTAGTTTTGGTTTTGATTGTGGTATCACATTTTTAATAATACCTGTCTACTTTAATTAAAACACTTTTGTTTAGATATTTAGTTATATATAAATAGTGATAATCACGTGTTGAAGCAAAACCAAATGATGTTTATTGATGTTAAGTCCGCATACCACACGATACAGTGCGAAATACGAGTAACTTCTGTATCCAGAAGTTAATTGCTACACGTTACCTACGACAAAACATGCAATGTTACACCAAAAAAAAAACTTAATGAATTTACAAAAGTAACTAACTTAATTACGCTTGTTGATATAAATACACGAACTGTAATGGCTACTACGAAATAAAGCCGTAAACAAACATAATGACGAAGAAACTACCCCACAGGGCCCGATTCTGGAAAAAAAACTTGGAATACGTAATTAGCTTTCATTATCATTTTATCAGGAGACCGCCGCTGAAACTACGAAAGCTATTACCTGCCATTACCGCGCATTAAGTTTTTTTGATTAGCCATAATTAGGCCGCAATGGCGGTCGGCTACCAAAACATAGAATTTATTCCAGCCACCTAATTGTCTCATAGGTGTGACAGCCATTATTTTAATTGCAAACGTTGGCTTTAATTGCGGCTTACGTTTCTTTCTATATGACTCTAATGACGCCCCGTGATGTATTATGTAATAGCGCCCTTATTTGCTATTGCGGACAACCTTCCGCACGACTTGCCACGTCTATCGATATCGCAAACAGCGATTTGTTGTTTATTTCCATTCAATAGACGCCAGAATTGAGCGTACCTTTTGGGTGGCAACGATTGTGTCGCGCTTTCCGTAACTAAATGCCGGGTAAGAAGTTATAAAGGAATAGTAAAATATTTGAACGCAAAAGTACTTGACATGGAAATCTGGTGTTTATTGTGTCATTTTAATTACATATGTGTTGAAGTGTGTAGCAATTATAATAGCATATATAACAGGACAATAACATATGATATTTCCGAAGAATTGTTTTTCATTTTTTTTTAATTTCATGTTAGTAACTTTTATTTACCACAGACACAAAATGAGGGAAGTTACATAGTCTAAATTAATTACATGCCTTTCATACTATTGTAAAATATTGTATGGTTATCGCTAAAAAAACGAGAAGTCGTTTTTCCCGCCAATTAAATTATATTTTTTTATCTCGATTATTATAAAGTATTTTAAAAATCCATTCGATTAAGAATTTCATTGAGTATTTCATGCGCATATCTTTTCAAGTATCAAATTGTGTCCAAAATACGATATTTTGACCAACCTGACCTTGATATTAATTTAAGATAATATTTTTATACCTATCCGTAAAATAATAAGTAAAATATTATATACAAATAAGTTAAACAATTTATTATCCGTGTGTAATAATCCGTTACCCCATTTCGTCCCGTGGGTGTCGTGAGAGGTGAGTTTGGAAAATAAAAACCAGAAAATCTTATAGCTTTGGATAGATAACGGGTTCGCTTACGGCAGACGTGAAATATCCAGACCGGCGATGGGTAGCAACTTCAGTTTCGATTCTCAATCTGCCTCCTGATGATTATGGCAAATTTTCTCTACAACGGAACAGGCCCACGTCCAGTTGCAAACTTTTACGGCTTGATGTAGATGATAAAGATAAGTAGTAAATAATTACTTCAGTTAAATTCAAATAAAATGTTAGCCTTCTCAAGTGCTGAGAAAAATACCCAACCCGACGACAGCGGCAACGTCAAAGGTGCGAGATATCGGTACTAGAGCGGTCGACTGTCACTTGCCGACTTGCCGTAGCCATGGACTCTTAGGGCTTATGAAGTGGAAAATTATAAATCAAGGCAGTTTATATTTCCGTACCCCTAGATACACTTTTATTCTAATATCGTGCAAATATCACTAGATTATTAAATTAAATTAATTACGCTTCTGTTTCTATTCGTAAATAGTTTTTTGTTGTTGTTGTATCTTCACTTATATCGATGCCGAAACACGAAAGTCGCCTTAGATTATTTATTGAGAATATACCAAATTTTGTGATGATCACTACGTCAAGTAGCGTAACGTAACAAATTAGCCGGGTGGGTGGTAAAAAAGAGGGGTGCAATGCATCCGTAACTACTTACCATACCTACACGAGCCTACTATTTTTCATTGCTTTTTCGTTTCTTTTTTTCCCAGCCATTTTCCATGGTCCCGCCGGGCGACCCGTCCCGCGGCCCGAGCGGCTTTCTTTTTTTTAAATCAGTAAATTGCATATTTGAAAAACTACTGCAGGCTTCGAGGTATGTCGATTGAACGGATGGGAGTGCGGAGGGGGAGTGAGGTCATGTACTTGCTTTATCCCTGCCGATATTTACATTTAACTTGCACTCGCGATATTTTATTCTAGGAATCTCCCTTCGACTGCTATTATATAGGGTTGAGGTTGTAATGCGCCATAATTTAACTATACTTTGGCGCCAACTCATGAATACGTAATAAGTGTACTGTTTAACATATAAACTAGTTGCCGACTGTTTCAAAGGAGCCTAATTACGTGATCAAAGAATATTTTACATTATTTAAATGCCATCGCTTAATTAATGAACGTATTAAGTATATATAGTAGGGTTAACATGAATTATCTTTTTTTTTATAGAATAAGGGGTGACAAAGGAGCACATAGTCCACCTGATGTTAAGTGGTTGCTGTGGCCCATAGACATCTACATCTATCCTCGATTACGAATCAAAATGCAGATGCGTTGCCACCCGTGAAGACTAGGATGGAATGCCTCTTTTCCAGTAAAAAGGGTCTCCGGTACACTCACCATACGAAACACAGGAGCACTAAGCTGCTATTTTACGCTGGTATTCTGTGAGAGCGTGGTCCTTCCCCGGTCGAGCCGACCCATTCGTGCTGCAGTTATATTACTAATTTAGCTGCAGCATGGCTCT
This sequence comes from Parnassius mnemosyne, assembly GCA_963668995.1. Lineage (NCBI taxonomy): Eukaryota > Metazoa > Arthropoda > Insecta > Lepidoptera > Papilionidae > Parnassius > Parnassius mnemosyne. Next base: position 13,592,362 of record CAVLGL010000013.1, on the reverse strand, counting down.
ACCACGTGTCTGTTATAGTTTTACTTTCAAATATACGTGGTAGAGCCATCTTTACTCATAAATGTAGATGTCTATGTGCCACAGTATCCACTTACCATCAGGTGGACAGTGTACTCGTTTGTCACCCTTATTCTATAAAAAAAAAATATTTATTAACATTTCAAGAACTAAAATAGCTATTTAAATAATAATTTAATTTGCTTGGAACAAGCATAATAAGAAACGTCTTCATGTATGTTTTACTTAACTTTTTCTTCTCGCGTTCTGCGTACAAAATTGCATCTGGATATGTTTAGCAAAATGACTGCATTCTGATTGTTAAACGAGGATATGATGTAGATAAGTATGGGACACCTATGGCATTCACAACAAGGTGGACTGTGTGCTTGTTTGTCATCCTTATTCTATTAGATTATTAGTACTTTGCCTAAGCTAAATTAACAACGAGCAAACAAACATACAGTAGGGGTAAGGATGTGCAGTGTCCCATAGACATATACATCGATATCTTAGTCCTCAGGGGTGACAGCGTACCTATAGTTTGATATTTGATCGAGGAGATTACGAATCAAAATACAGATAAAAAAGGTTTTAGGTTCTCATTAGTCATCAATAGAAATACCGAAAACATTTTTTCTACTATTATTGTTAGAACTATATGCGAGTGTTATGCTTCCGTGTTGTAACTGACATACTCATGCTATTCTTGCTAATAAATACTTTATATTATATATTTATTATTGCTTACCTTAATACAAATCTAAAGCCGGTTAAAAACTTTCCAAAATAAAAAATAAAAGGTTCGTTCAAACGTTATCTTGCAATAAACGTAATAGTATTTATTTATATGAACTATATTACACGAATACACTTGGGTAGAAAATTGAGTTTGAAAAAAATCATTCAATATTCAACTAATGAAAAAAAAACTAATATCGAAGCCTGCATAGAAAAAATTATCTACTTGATCCTCTTAATAAAGTTATACAATAATTCAATTTGTTTTTCTAAAATTGAAATGTCGATCTCAAGCGTTAATGACCGCACAACTGAATGGTATAAAGTGCCCACCCGCTAAACTAGAGGGTTATGGTGAATGACAAGAGCCTGTTTTGCACTCTGTACGCTCAAAAGATTAATTTATATAAAAAATTTAGTTAAATTTGTAGATTTTATTTACAAAATCATTGATTTTCCCCGCTCATTTGCGTGTAGGGGAATATTTTATTGGAAATTAGATTGAATGTAAAATTCATTGATACATCCCGCATTATCACGTATTCTGAGTGTCTAGCGTATCGTTTCCCTCTGTCGCCTCTTACGAGATCTACGGGACGATGTAAGGTAGTGGTTATTCTTACACCGCTACTTAACGGTCAACTACTATAGTATAATTATGAAAATTTGTTTTTACTGAATACTGAGAAAAGAGTGACAAAGCAAATTTATGTTGCAGAAGTGAACGGCAGGGTCGGGAAGGGACGCCCTAGACGAAGGTTTATCGACCAAATCGGCGATACATTAAAAATGGGCCAGATTAGGAGTACCCTTAATCGACGAGCTTGTATGCGTAGATATATGGATGTAAAGGAGGCGAGACAGGTGTGTCAGGATCGCGCCAAATGGAAGTCCGTAGTCTCTGCCTACCCCTCTGGGTGACAGGCGTGAGTGTTTGTGTGTGAATACTGCTTTTTCTTGTTCATCAGCACACTAAAGTTCCCTACTGGATACGGGCTTACGGCGAGATAGGGAGGATTTGTTTTAAGTGCCGACTTGGCTTTAATATCGCAGTACCAGACCTCTCGCACGTTGGAAGCTGCTGCTCGTCGCTAGTCGTGGTCTGGGTATATCACGTCTTGCGTAAAGGACACCGCCATTTAGCGGAAGTTATAAAGTTTCTCTGGCATCTCCTATCATCATCTCTTATGAAACCAATGGGACAGATTAAAGTGATTGATTTCGCCACTACAATGTATACAATGTTGATATAAAAATTCAAAATGACAACAAAAAATATATTTATTATAATAAACTATCATGGAAGTAGTGTTAATTTCAGGCAACAATTTTTTTAAATGTAAAAATAACTTCTAACAGTTTAGTTTCGCACTTTCGAACAAAAGACTCGATAAAATGCAGACTAAACTGAGATAAAATATATTTTATGTTTCTACTTTTATTTTAAAACAAGCCCAAATAAAAAATAAGTGTTTGTATGCCTTTTTAGTTTATTGTGTTCAGTATTTCTTTTTAATTCTTTCATTAGTTCGTTAATGGCTTACCGCGTTTATCGTATTAAGTAAGGTTAACATTTGTATTCATTTATACTTTTATTCCAGAAATTTACATTATTAAAAACGCTTGCTCTATAATATAAATGATTCTCCTTTTATTAAATAATATATTTTGCTATGACAAAGCAAAGTAAAAAAAAATCATGCATTTGCTAAGAGTTGAATGATTTAAGTGCCTTTTACACTTACCAAGTCTACAAATGTTTAATAGTTTAAGATGGTAAAATCGAAAACATATTTAATAGTTAAGCCCAAAGGGATAAAATTTAAGCACTTTTCGCGTAAAAATCTTAGTGTTATTAAATTAATTATTTGTATTTTAAAGTGTCTTTAATTGCGTCCATAATTAATTTATCTCGTTAAATCCTTGAAAGCTGTCCAAGAAAATTCACCCATTGCTGTATGACAACGTTGAGAGTTAAAAGAATGTAACTATAAGAATAAGAATACGCTGTGTAACATAATTTTTACAATGCATTATTATCATTATCATTATAATTATTATTACACAGCTAACTTCTAGCTATATCAGTATTTTCTGCTGAACATGCACCCTGCATCCATCGACTCCTTGTATTTTTACCAGGTCGTGTCTAGTGGGGAATCGAATAAAACCAGTTGGCAGTACGAGGCTGCCACTCGAGAATTTTTCTTCCGTGTAATTTTTACAATTACTTGCATCTGTTTAATATTTTAAATCAAGATATTTAATTTTTGTTAACATTTTAGCCACATATGGACATAACGTTTTTATAGAAATAAGAGTGACAAACTAGCACACTGTTTCCATGACGGTAAGGGTATGCTATGACTCATACGCATCTATCCTATATTAAGACGATTAAAAATCGAAATGCAGATGCGTAGTCACCTAAGACTAAGATGGAATATCACGTCTCCAGTAAAAGAGTCTCCGTTTCTCTTCACTCACCGTACGAAAGATAGCAGTGTTAAGTTGTTTATTTTACGCTGGTATTATGTGAGAGCGTGGTCCTATCCCTGTCGAGCCAACCCATTCGTGCTACAACCATAATATAGCTGCAGCGTGGTTCTAACACTTACCACGCATCCAGGCTTCAATCCAAATCACAAAAATGAAGAATGGATCTATTTAGAGCCGTCAATATTCACCACTCAATTAATAAATGCTATCAACTTCTCTATCTAACAAAGTCAAATATTATAAACCCAACTTTGAAATCACCAAAAAATAATGTAATGAATATTCGAAAAATGACAATATATGAAATGAAAATATACTCCTACCTGCTCCTACCTATTTATTATTTTTCTCTTACATTAGTCGTTGTATCCAATCGTTAGTCTACTTACTGCTAGTAGCTGCTGCTACCACACTACAGTGCATTTCATACCCTGATCATGTATTCCAGGACAATTTTTCGTTTTAAAAATTAAGGACATAAAAGTCTAGTCTATTTTTTTTTTTTTATAGAATTGGGGGCAAACGAGCTTGCGGCTCACCTGATGGTAAGTGACTACCGCCGCCCATGAACAACCGCAACACCAGGGGAATTGCAGATGCGTTGCCGGCCTTTTAGAAAGGTGTAAGCTCTTTTCTTGAAGGTTCCTAAGTCGTATCGGTTCGGAAAATTCGCTGGTGGTAATTGATTCCACAAAGAAGTTGTTCGAGGGAGAAAACTAAAAAAAGTCTATTCTCATTCAATAACATTTGGGTGTATATACGCCATAACCGAATGTACACGAGACATAAACACTAGCGTACTCATCACCGATGTAATAATCTCGTTACAGAACGATAAATGAAAGGTAATTGAAAGGAAATTACGCAATAAATGGGAAGTTATTATTGAATTTAATGTTAAATTAATCGTGAACTCCCTCCTAACCATCTGTCGTGTGTCGAACGACTACAGCATCGCCCCCCGCGGACGTTTTATATTGAGATGTGCTCTTGAGGTAACAATGAATTTCATTATTATGTTATTTGTAATATATGGCAAGTGCTTTTGTTAACGACTTTCGATCGAAATCTACTTTGCTCGATAACGGCTTGGTTTTGGAAAGGACCCACCTGTCATGTAAGTAGAAGAAACACAAAATTGTAATACATATTGAATACATACATACATTATCCCTCACACCTGTCACACAGGGGATTGGGCAGAGACTATGAACTTTCATTAGTTACGATCCTGACATATCTCTTTCGCTTCTTTACAGGATACTGTTTCTAAAATGTATCTATATAATAAAATAGAGCAATAGACAATCATTCCAATCCGTTGTTATGAACTAGGTTTAAAAAATTGAAGTACAGATAATGTGATCAATCGATATGAATCTTAGACATTTCTACCTAGGTAAACACATTCCTACCACACAATTACGTATTACTTTCACGACGCTACGGTACACACACTGAGGTATTTCGGTATAATGGATTAGATCTCGTTAATTTAAGACTTTTAGGCATTTTATCTTATCATCGCGACAACGTATCTGCGACCTTCATTAATTAACATACATATATCATTGGTAGCATGTGTTCATGTGCTGAACGTTGAACATACCAGGCTTATTTGTTACTTTGTTAATATTTCGAAATCGAATAATAGTATTCGATAAATAATAATAGAATTCTCTATTATTAAAAAAGAAAAACTTAAACTATTGAGACCAAAAATAAAAATAATTTTATGAAAAGTTAAAGTATATATCACTGGTGGTAAAGAACAACATAGTGACGAAATCTGCACGTCAGAGAAATAAAAAAAAATTGAATACCGAAAACGTGAATGTCATCAGCACGCATTAAGGCAGTGCGAAGAATATTTTCTTGCTCTAAAACCGTCTCATAGGAGATTGTGCCTAGCAGTATTACGTATACAGACTTAGCTTATTTTAACTTTTATTGTTATAAAAAAAGGTAATATTTAATATGGAGTTTAAACAATAAAAAAGTTTTAAATAATCTTTTTAATTGTGCGTATTCGTACATATTATTATTGCGTTATCATTAGATGTTAGTATAGTTGTATGAGTTATTTTTAACAAAACCAGTTGCAGTAGTAGGTAGGCGTTATGCGAGGAATGTTCAAACAAAGTATTAGTTTAGAAATTTATAATGTTTTATCCGGCTCATCGGTATACGCGCCTATTGTATTGAATATTTTTTTTTATTTCTTAATTGGTTTTTAGTTTTTAAATAATATGTAAAAAGTTAAAAGTTATGTAAATAGCCTATGAACGTCAAGCTGCTACAAAGTCTGAAAAAACTCACTCATTTGTGAGTTATTCCGTAAGTTTTTGTTCTGACTTATCTATCGACAAGCACTCCGACTTTTTTTTATTGGATAATCTACATCTACATTTATTCTCGATTACGAATCAAAATGCAGATGCGTTGTCACCCGTGAGGACTAAGATGGAATGCCTCGTTTCCAGCAATAAGGGTCTCCGGTTCTCTACACTCACCATACGAAACACAGCAGCATTAAGCTGCTATTTTACGCTGGTATTCTGTGAGAGCGTGGTCCTTCCCCGGTCGAGCCAACCCATTCGTGTTACAACTATACCAGAAATGTAGCTGCAGTATGGCTCTACCACGTATAAACTTACTTACTTGACTTAAGCCTAGTATGGCTGTTTATTTACACGGGTAAAAAACTTGTAATGATGATTTATTACAAGCTTTGTACCTGTGTAAATAAACAAGAAATACAATAAGTAACTTAATCTTGCCCCAAGTAATTCTAAGAAAAAAATTAGGTGTGTATTTCATAAAATAAATTTACTCAGGTAAATCTCGCGACAAGCTTTTATATCATATACCTAAATTATATAATGTAATAAATAATTGACTGGTTTCATTTAGTTTAACGTTTTTTTTCTTTTAGAGCATTTATATAAAAGTTTGTTTTTAATTTTTTTATTTTGTAAAAAGTTGCTTTAGTTTTGTCTGTTTGTACAGTACAATCGTTTTCTTTCTCTTATACACAGTTCCTAACATGCCTATGATATTATCTTAGATTTACATCGGGCACGTGTGGGACAAGACCTCTGGTGCATTTGTGTTAATTAGCACATTTTGTACGCTATATTATCAAACGACTTCAAAAAGGAGGAGGTTTACAATTCGTCGGAATCTTTTTTTTTAATGTATTTTCATCAATTACTCGAAGACGCCTGAACCGATTTGGAAAATTCTTGTTTTTTAATCAACAATAAGTTATATTTGTATTGAAGTCGGTTGTAGGTACTAAATTTTTAATTTTACCACCTGTTAATTTTACATCTCCTGGGGTCCGCAGCCCTGTGTCAGATGAAGCTGTAAAAGTCAAATGGGCTAACAGCACTTAGATCAGATCACTTTCAAGAAAAGAGCCTACTCCTTTTTAAAAGGCCGGCAACACATCTGCTATTCCCCTGGTGTTGCGGTTGTTCATGGACGGCGGTAGTCACTTACCATCAGGCGATCCGCATGCTCGTCTCCTATAAAAAAAGAAAAAAAAGATCACAGAATAAAGATAAAGATCCGCTTGTCAAGCCTGACAATGGGGTGAGGGAATGTTTTCCTTACAAAGAAAGGCTCATACCCAGCAGTGGACTTTGTACTAGCTAATAATAAGAAGAAGATAAACCCAAAAAAATTATTTGTCACCCCTCACATGTCCGTCCATTCAATTAATTTTTCTCGGCCGCTTCGCGGCTGTGTACTTGTATATTGTACACGTATCGAGTCGCCGCGACACTCGAGCGCGCGTCTGCATAATACATCGCTGTACACCGTTACTGTACGTCGCACTTTAATTATATATCTGCTACAATTTCGCCTTTTTTCGAGTATTTTTCACAATTCCGCACCCCACACACCCCGCCCGGCCGGCCCTCCGAACGGCCGCAGTAAAAAGTTTGTGCGTGTGTGTATCGAGCAACGCCACATGGCTCCGATCATTTCGGTCAGTGCGGACACGCTACTATGCATCTTCCGTATTTTCTTTACGCTCAGACAATTAACACAGGTGCATCAAGACGGCGGATTCGCCGTATAAAACTACACTTAGACATTTTAATGCAATTAACTCCTGCAGAATAGAACGATGAGGGGCCGATAAGCCCGCTCAACTTTTCCTGTAACAGGCTGTTATTTCACGATTTAAAATCGGTTCTCAACCCGTTAATGACGCGAGTACAAGTGCAGATCGGCGGCTCCGTTCGGCCGCGGACCAATCTATTTAATAACCCCCGCCGGTGACACCCCGCCCGGCGGCCATCGCCAATTTTAACCCCCCACGAACCCCCCTAGCACCCGCCCTGAAAAAAATCCGTAGCGTTTTAAAATTAATGAGTAAAAATCTACACACACATCCGCGTGGACAACGCCACGCGTGTGTGAGCTCTCGCCTGATAATGCCCACTTTACTGGCCGAATAATGAGGTGTTATCGAGTCAGCGGAGGCCGGTGTAGTCGAGGCTGTCCCGCGCAGCTTAGACGGAATCCGTGATCGCCAAGCCCTTTCCATTAGGAACAACTATCCAAGGAAAAAATGGAGTACAAATTGAAATTCGCCGGTTCGAGCGCGCTAATTCCGAGCGGAACGGCGCCGCGCGAAGCGAACGCAGTTAGATAACATTTGTAGAGGCGAGGGGAGAGCGGGTGTCACCCCTACGCAACGCCGTTTTTATTTTGGCCGGCCTTTGCCCCCATACCCCCTTCGTTCGTCCAACTTCATCTGAATAATTACTGATTTTTTCGTGTACCGCTGATTATTTCGAATGTTATTTGCCGGTGATAATTTTTCTACTCGTTCGTTATTCATTGTGCCCGCGCCCGCGCCCGCCTCTCTCTGGTATAACCTTTATTCAACAGAGATGTTCAGTAGCTTCAATACATACATTTAACTTAAACAGACATTTCTTTCAGCACTATTTAGTTTTTTCTTTAACAATTAAACAATATAAAGTAAATATTTTATGCCACAAATAGTTTCATAAGCACTAATTAGTAATGTAATATGTAATAGTTTTTATTTTATTAGAATTCAATTATACAATAGATATGTAAAATGAGAGCAATTTTTTTTATGATAACTGTACTGTCTGTACAAATTCAACGTTCATCGCTTTGACTACGATACACAAGAACCGCAAAAATAAAAACACAGGTGAATCGAAAATTGACTTTTAAATTGTTAGTTTTATTTCGTTTTAATTTGTTAACATATTTTTAACATACAGATTGATTTAGTTGTTTTTAACGATAATACTTAGATTTTCAGTAATTTAAACAAAACATCTTTTTAATAGTTACTTTCAAAAGCATTTAATTCGTATGACTCATTATTTTAAATATTAAGTTATTTCAAAATATGTTTGTTAATTAACAGAATCAGGTGTTACTTTGTGGAAATCCATTATATTAAATTTGGTAAAAAATACTTTGCGTACATCCGCTCGATAAAATAAAATGATGTGTCTTACCTAGTTTGAAGAGCACCTCCCGCCTTTCCTCGATTGCGTGCACTATCACCGTCACCATTAATCCCAGCACCACTACTCTAGGAAAGACACACTACTGACGACAATACAATATGACACAATTGTTAATAATATGTTTGTTAACAATTGTGTTAAAGTCATGGCCGAATGTCCTTTAATTAAAGTTTAATATTAAAAAAGAAAAATTTCAAGGTTAAATTCTTTTACTCACAGACTGTACTCTACGAGTATGTCTGAATCAACGTGTCAAATATGTCTCTAAACCAGATCGCTAAAACCAAATTGAAGGTAAATTTTGAGATGTTATAATACTAGAAACCACAATCTTGGAATTTTTTTTTAATTTTTCATTAGATGTTCGTAACGATATGACGTATAGGTAATTAAAATGCTAATAGACAAATCTAATTATTATGCTCATTCGACAAGTGACAAGTGGGCCGATGGCGATCGCTTTGGCAAGGATTTCGGTAGGTCCGCCCGCCACCGCCCCGCGGGGGTCGCATTTTTTCCAGACCCACCACCGAAGGGGTTGATTTTTTAAACTGATGACGCGCTTTCATTCCGCGCTGTGCAACTTGCCGCGCGGCTGTATGTGTGTCGCTCGTTGTTGTTGATAAATAAATAAAAAAAAAAAGAAATAAAAAAAATATGTGGACGCTTTGTCGATAGTGCCTATTTCCTCTTTGCGCGGTCGTATCTCCAGTCTATAGTTCCGTTTCAAACCGGGTTCGAAAACAACTTTTGACAAACAATACAACTTTTGACGCGCGTACAAGAAACTCCTATTAGAATTTGAAACAAAAGTTTAGTGTTTTTGTATCAACAGTGTCAATTATTAATATTCGTTCTTATTCATTTAAAAAATTTAAACAAATTTTACATTAAAAATAATTTTGTCGCTTATTACCTATCATTAAAATTACCTGTATTTTTATCTACAAACGGAGCGGTGGCGGATAAAATATCGGACGTTTTTCTCGGTTGGACTGAATTCGGCCAAACTTTTGCGAAGTTCAACGAAGTTCCGACTTCGGGACGTGCTTTGGAACATTTGGAGAATTTTTAGAGAGATGACAAATTCGTAAAGATCGCCCAAATTATTTGAAATAAAGTGAAAATTTCAGGAGCCGTGAAGAGAATGACATTGTCCTTTGTAAGTATTTTTATATTACAATTTTTTATAGTTTGGTCTAATATTTTACTTATTATAGAAAAATTTAATTTCGTTTTAGTATTTAATATACCTAATAAAAACATTACATACATGTAATTTTGAAGTTTAAGTAACATTATTTTACATTTGTAACGTATGATTAATTATTATACAACATAGTAACTTAAATATTGTATTTTAAAAATAGTCCCAACTTACATTTTTTAGGATTTTAATAACTCTTCAAAACTTTTTTTGTTTATTTTTTTATTTTTATACTTTTATTATAAACTTTTTTTATTTTCAGTCACGTGGTTTATTTTATTATTTTTGTAATGATGAAAATGATTCATATTTAAAACATCAACAACACAACGTTGAGTAACAACTTATTAACAATAATTTTACATAAAATATAATAGATGTAATTTTAGTGTAGATTATCATATCATAATATAATTTCCTTGAAGTAATTTAATAAACTGTATTTAATAGCCGTAATAATTACATGCGAACCGGACTGACCTTCAAGCCATAATATTATGTATATAATGTCATTGCATCAGATAAAAAAAATATATTATTAAGATGATTAATTTATTTAAAAATGACATCAACAGTGCAACTATCTCTACTTTAATTAGCTGGCTGTATGTAATCTAATTTATTCATAGAAAATTTAAAAAAAAAACTACAACCAATCTACGATTAAGTACATATAAAACAAAAGCGTAAAGAAGTTTAGATTGTGACACTAAAACACTTATATGTGAAACATAGATTTACTATAAACTTGATGATGAATTCGGATTCAAAATTATATAATTGAGAATTTAGAAACAACAACTTGAAATTTATAATGCCAGCGTGACATAGCAAAATAGTCGCTGCTGTGTTGCATATTGTTAGTAAGATGCTTGAATCCTCGAAGATCCTTTTCACTTGTATCGATGCTTTGCATTTCATCTTTGCAGGTACTGATAAGCGATAATACATCTGCATTTTGTTTGCACTCGTTTGTCACCATTATTCTCATATTTTATGAAAATCGGGAGCTCCAGAGGCCTACGTACACTATCACAAGGCTAACAACAACCAACAAAACTTCATCGTGTAATAGAATAACTATACTTATTTATCTTACATTGATTACTTATTTATCTTACTTATTTGTAGGATTTTATGTATGCACTTTGTAGTGCCTCCATAAGAGAATAACCATATCATCCCGTAGGAGTCGTTAGAGGCGACAGGGGAAAGTAACTCAGTAGATATGCCAGCATCACAAAACAAAAAATGCGGTCGCCAACCCACCTTAGGTGGCAACTATGGCAAATATTCTCCCTATAAAACAATCTCTCTAACAAGCAGTTTCTCCTGTATCGTGGAGGCGTTTACATCCATAAGTTGCACACGTGCCAACATCAATTATTTATAATCCATACAAACACTTGTATGGCTTATCAATATTTGATAACAATGATAAATAAATCCTTCCACTTGAAAAAACCTTTAGCATCCATACTCTTCTCAGATGGGATTTGAACAATGACTTCTGCGGTCAAATATGCTAATCATTAGTCATTACTCATTATGAATCGCGGCCGTCGTGTCTACTAGAATAACAGTCTACTAAAATATTATTCTCGTAGTCTACAATAGCCACGGTCTAAGCTGAGTAAGGTTGAAAACTGTACTGAACATAATGAAAAAAAAAATAACATAGAATAATTTTTATTCATTAAAGATAACAAGAATGGATCACTGAAAGTCATTTTATTTTTATAACTGTTTTGGAAAAAAGCCTCCGTCCTGAGAGGAACCAGCAGAAATCTAGCGGGTTTTTACAGGGATGGTAGACATGATAAGAATATAGAACGACGAGTGAATGCAGGTAATGGAGTGAATGGGGCTCTACACCCTATTGTGAGAAGTCAGAATGTGTCCAAAAAGCCACGTATGGCAATTCACAATGCTGTGTCAGTCACTACTTTAATGTATGGTAGTGAAAGTTGGGTGTGGCAGAAGAAGCACGAGAGTAGAAATGCGGTCATTAAGGAGCATGTTAGGGATGAATCTGAATGACAGAGTGAGAAATTGTATGATAAGAGAAGAGTGAGGTTTGCAAGATGATGTTGTGACCAGGATTAAGAAAGCAATGCTTCGGTGGTTTGGTCATGTAGAAAGAATGAATGAGGAAATAGTGACAACGCAAATTTATTTTGCAGAGGTGAACGGCAGAGTCGGGAAGGGACGCCCTAGGTGAAAGTTTATTGCCCAAATTGGCGATATATTGAAAATGGGCCACCTTTAACCGACGAGCGTGTATGCATAGGTTGTGGAGGAAGCGAGAGAGGTGTGTCAGGATCGTGCCAAATGGAAGTCCATAGTCTCTGCCTACCCCTCTGGGTGACAGGCGTGAGTGTTGTTTATATACAATACTTACATATATATTACGTGGTAGAGTGCTACAACTATACCAGTAATATGCTGCAGCTATATTACATGCTGCAGCTATATTACTGGTATAGTTGTAGCACCAATTTGTCGACTCGACTAGAAAAGGACCACGTTCTCACAAAATACCAACGTAAAATAGCAGCTTAACACGGCTGCGTAGTATGGTGAGTGTAGAGAACCGGAGACTTCTATTTACTGCAAATAAGGCATTCCATTATATACCTCAGGGGTGACAACGCATCTGCATTTTAATTCTTTAACGAGTATAATTGTAGATGGCTTTGAGCCTCAGCAGCCACTTACTATCAGGTAGACTGTGTGCTCGTTTGTCACTCTTATTCTAAAAAAAATTGTCTTACTGTCTGTTATTGTACTGGCCTTCCAACTGGAATACGATAGAGGATGGACAGCTGCTTTACGACATGAATAGCTACTGGATGTTATGAATTCACAATAATGTAATAAGGCATTAAGTCCGCTCTTTATATCCCTTATTATAAAGTGTATAATTAAATAAATTAATTTAAAAGAAAAGGCCGATGGTCTCCTAGGTAGAAAAGGAACTCTTTAATTTAGTTGTTAGCGGTAGCTTTTTAAATGACCGGCAATGCATCTGCAATTACCCTGGTTCCCCTGGTGTTGCAATTGTTCATGGGCGGCAGTAGTCACTTACGATCAGGTGAGCCACATGCTCGTTTGCCCCCAATTCTATAAAAAAGCTAGTATTAGTTATGTTGGGATGAACATGTCCTTTCGACAAAAATACATTTTCCTTTATAGGGTCTACGGGAAGATATTTCAGCAAATTATGGAATAAGTAGAACCTATGTACAAACTCTAAACTATATCACTGTTTCTGTATCTTTTTGCGTGTACACAAATACATCAAAAAATCCCTAAATAAACTTAATTTAAAAAAAAGTAAAAACCTACTTCAATTAGCTAAAAAAATATAGTCATTGAAATCGGTTGACGTGGTAAAGAATTATTCACCCACGTTTTGTGCAGACGCCTTTGATATTTTTCTAATGGATCCCATCATCAGATGATCAAATTTATATGGGTCATCCGCTGAGATAAACCCTTTATAAAAAGGAATCATTGAAATCGGACAACGTGGTAAAGATATATCGATGAACATACGTAAAAAAATCCGACAAATTAAGTACCTCGTCGTTTATTGTAGTCGGTTAAAAATTAAAAGAAAATCTAGCTATAACAGTTATTAACAAAATTAAAAGTATTGAGTTAAAAGATATAATGATCATTAAAATACGTATTGGTTTCGATTTCACAGTCGATGCTGAATATTTTCATCTCCTTTGGCGCATACCTTATTTCACGCATATTAAATATAACACATATTATAAAATGTGTTATACTATATTAATTTCTATAGGAAGAAACTGTATTTAATGAGTTTTTTCATAGGATAAGGGTAACAAACGAGCACACAGTCCACCTGATGGTAAGAGGTTGCTGTGGCCCATAGACATCCACGTCTATCCTCGATTATGAATCAAAATGTAGATGCGTTGTCACCCGTGAGGACTAAGATGGAATGCCTCGTTTCTAGTGTAAAGGGTCTCCGGTTCTCTACACTCACCATACGAAACACTGCAGCGTTAAGGTGCTATTTTACGCTGGTATTCTGTGAAAGCGTGGACGTTCCCCGGTCGAGCTGACCCACTCGTGCTACAACTATACCAGTAATACAGCTGTAGCATGGCTCTACGACGTATAAAATACACATTGAATATATTGGTTTTTGTTTAGGTCTTCCTTGGTTTTAAGATTATCTTGCTAATTAATGAATAATATCTCAATGTCATTAATAGTCATTCCTAATATTTTTTATATTTATGTAGCGTTGAGTGTAAACCTTAAACCAAGTTTGAATGATCAATATATTATGTTCTATCTATCTATAATAATTATCATAGTTCCATTTTCTATCTATCTAGTCGCCGCCTTACAAGAAAACGCAAATTAAAACTGTCATGTAAAATAAACTAAATATGAAAATAAACTATGTACTTATTTAAAATCACACTATAATAATACTGACAAACTGATATTCAGTTTCGTATTACGTTCTAATTTCAAGTGTATTATCTATCATGTATAATCAATATCTAACTAAAAAAAAAATTAAAAAAAAACCGGCCAAGTGCGAGTCGGACTCGCGCACCGAGGGTTCCGGACAAATCCGTAGAAATATAAGTTTAAAATTATTAAAAATATTTTTATTATATGTTGTAACTAAAAAATTATGTTTTTCGCAATTTTTCCGTTATCTGTGCTATAATACGTTGCTTCGTACTAAATTTTAAGATTCTAAATTCACGGGAAGTACCCTGTAAGTTTTGATTCTCTTGCGAATGTCGAAAATTAGCGGCATAAATGGCTGTATCTTTTGATTGCGTTGGCTTAGAAGTTTGATTTTTTCACAGATCCAAGGGACAGTAAACTTGAGTATATGAATGAAGATGAGATATGAATTTCAGCTTGATACCTCCACGCGTTCCTGAGAAAAAGGGTCTTGACATACAGACAGACAGACAGACAGACGGACAATAAAGTGATCCTATAAGGGTTCCATTTTTTCCTTTTGAGGTACGGAACCCTAAAAACTTACAGTCTACCTGATGGTAAGTGGCTACTGCAGACCATGAACCTACGAACTTTAAGCAACGATGGCTAGAGATGTGTTGTCACCTCTGCGGACTAAAAAGGATCGCGTTACAGTGTAATTAATTATACTGACTCTATACCCTACAGACTATAACACAACAGTGCATGCACTACTAGTTGACGGCAGAAATAGTTAAAAGGGACCTACCCAAACGGACTGTTATGCAGAAGGAGTGCTGTCACCTACTAAACGTACGCCGTAACGCAGCTCTGTTACGTTCACAGCTTAAAAGAAAGTGTTAACCGTGGTTATCTGTTTGTCAGCAGGCGGAATCGGACCGCGAGAGCGGCGCGAGCTCGCCGGAGGGCGGCGGGCGGCAGCTAGCCGAGGCACGTTCCCCATCGCCACCGCGTGCCCGCACGCCGCACCATCAGCCGCACTTGAATGGCTCCAGTGAGTTCGTACAACCCGTTCTATTTCACTCCTTGGTGTTGTGATGCTCGTGGTGTAGTGGCTCGAACATGTTTGTCATATTTATATTCACGGCATCTGCCGATATAAAAGAAGAGGCGAAAGCATGGATATCGATTTATGAGAATAAGGTCCTCTCCAAATTTTGACTTCTTTCGCCCTTTCTGGACCGATTTTTTAATCAGATAAAAGTTATTCATGTAATAAAATATAACATAAACAAATATAAAATTACCGTTGCATGCAGATGTTTCACTTTTATATTTAGTGAGATTATTATTGATGTGATGAATAAATTTTATTAGTTGATTGAAAAGTCAGGCCATAATAAACAATACAATATTTATAACTTTACTAATTTTTCACAAACTTGTAATATAAAGTATACTTTTTTATATGTCACCATCTTTAATCTTCATATCCATATTTATAAAATTAATAAAATTTGTGTTATTGTTTTTATATGTTTTAAAGTACTTACCTAACCTAAAAATATTTTTGATCCAAGTTTTAATTCAGTATCAGTAACCTCTGTAAAATTATTTTTCATAACGGTCAAAAAGGGCTGTGTTCGGAAAATCGCTGTTATGTAATAAAAGTTATCTAATAAATGTTTTATTTTACTTCTATTTCTGTGCATGAAGACGCTACTACGCCACGAGTGTGCTTATTTCTCCCAACTATTTGATTTTATTATCATTGTTAAATGACGTTTAGTAATTGTAAATAAAATTCAAATATTATTTAGTAATACAAAACTATATCATTTACTTACCGAGTCATCATATACATAAGATTGAAAAATAGAAACTATTATTAGCAATTCTTTCACAGTGGCGTCGATGTTCCAAAATCTGCAAAACCTGGCAAACATGCAGCAGAACATGCCGCCGATGTCGCAACAGCAAATGTCGCAGCAGATGTCGCAACAAATGTCGCAGCTGGCAGCCAACCTGCAGGGGCTCACCTCCATGCCCTCGAACCCGGTTATCAACTCACCTCTTAACCTCAGCGTTAGTGCTCCAGGTAAGGTACCTTACGATATAACGTTTAAGACAAATTTGAAGAAAGTAACATAGCATCATCATCATAGCCTATATAAGTAATAAAACAATAATAATTCCATACAAATTACCAATGTTAAAATGCCTACACTACTTTTTTTAATTAAGGTAACAAGTGACAAAGAAGCACACAGCCCACCTGATAGTAAAGCTAATACTGTAGCCCATAAACACCTTCATCTGTTCTCGATGAAGAATCAAAATACAGATGCGATGTCACAGTCAACTAAGATGAAATGCATTGTTATCAGAACAAAAGGGTCGCCAGTTTTTAGCACTTACCACTATATGTAAAACAGCAGTACTATGCTGCTATTTTACACTGGTATTTTGATCTTTTTTACCGTTCGAATAATACAGTTTTTGTAATATAAACATCTCATTTGTATGTAATAAGGCTGCTAAACTAAGCTAAAAATTTGCAAGTGATAATTGTATTCAATTCAATATACAGTAACGTACATAAAAGAAAGTGTTATTATCTATCGACACTTATGATCATCTTACAATTACCCTCCCACACATACAGGTGTTAAGAAACAATCTATATATTAATATAATCTTTGCACCCTTTCAAATCATATTGCGCGCATGGGGGTGTGAGATTTGGCAAAATTAAACTTTATATAGGAGTACAGAAAGCTAAAATTTATTTAAGTAATTTGTGTTACAAACATATTAAATTAAACTCACATTGTTTACGTTCATACTGTCAATGTCAAACACGTAATAGTCTGTGGTCAAACAATCGCACAAAGTACAGAAAAAAAATCATGTAATCACTACTTTTCAGAGTAGTGATTGTCGTCAAATAATTTAAATTTTTGCCAACAAATAATTACTGACAGATTGACCTAATTGAGCTGTGAATTTTGTGTAATTTTAAATGATCCTTTTTAATTGTCTGTGAAGTGTAAGTATATCAAGGCAAAAAAGGCTTTTTTTATTTTATATATTACATATCTGTATTTTATATATTGATGTATAGTTGTAAGTAAAATACAGCTTGTTTTATATACAAAACTTAAAAACTTAATGAATTAAGGTCAAATTTCAATCAGTGGGCGATTCCTAGTATATATTAATCTCCGTTAATAAACAGTCATAATCAGTAATTTTGTACTCAGTTGTAGGACTCCTTTTCTATATGGTTGTCCATCTAGATAGATACCACCTTCTTACGTATTTCTGCCGCCAGCAGTAGTGCGTGCGCTGCTGTGTTCCGGTTTGGAGGATATAGACATCCATTAAAGGCATTCCAACTTCTTTCTCAAATGTGACAACGAATCTGTATCATTTTTCTGGTTTGAAGTTGGTCCATGGACTGCAATAGTCACTTACAATCAGGTGGACTCATATATTGTTGGTCACTTCAGTTTTATGAAAAACTAGACCCATCTTAATCTATACCTGATTCCAATCAATATATATTCAGCAATGGATTCTGATAGGGTGTGATGATGATGATGAAAACTGATAGTTAAAATAATAATTAGCAAATGTAGAATCTCTCACCTCTATGAGACTAAATGAACAATCGATATATAACAGTAATTTATTACAAGAAAATATTGCATTCAACTAGAATAGTAGTACCTAGTACATTCAACTCCCATAGGCTGTTGTTACGCTAAGACAGTGCGACTTACCTAGATGGTAAGTCGGGCTTCATCACCTCTTACCACCAAGTGATTGTGGTCAAGCACCGGGTTATAATAAGTTAAAAAATTACACGTGACCCAGTGTAACATCAATGTTGTTGGTAGCACTGCGCTCGAAGTTGTCGACGATGTGTATGTTTACCTAGCACAAATTATGCGACTCGGTAAGTCAAACTTAGACCGAAACGTCAATCGTTGGATCCAACTCGGCTGGAAAGCGTTCGGGAAATTGCGACACAGCTTCTAGACCTGTATACCCCAAAAGATAAAAAATACGAGTGCACAATAGGCGTGTTTTCAGTGATGAAATATGGATCTGAGACGTGATCCTTCACTGCAGGCCGTCGCCACGATCAAGGTCGCTCAGCGAACAATGGAGAAAATTATGCTCGGAATTTTTTTTAATCATAGACTTCGTAATTGACTATTTGCATGAAATGTTGTATTTAGGTAATGTTTTACGCTCCAAGTTAATCTAAGTAGGTGTTATCCCTCAGAAAATTACATATTTTTAACGTCGAGCAAAGTTCATGTGCCAGTGGCGATCGAAATCAAAATGCAAATGAGATACGAAATTTTAAAGCAAGTCTTTTTTTTCTAAGCCAACCACGTTTGTGGTGTAAAACTGTAATATATTTTAAGAAGTTTATTTAATTAATTTAATTAGCAAAAAAATAATGTAGTATTGGGTTTTTTCATAAATCTTTTAACGATGTCAATAAAATAACGTTTACACCGTATTCCATTTAACCGTTCTGTAGCTACAGCAGACATTACAAAACAATGTGAAAGTCTCCACTAAAGCCAACTAACGTGACTAAAGGTTCACAATTAATAAAATATAAATACAGGTAATGGAATAAGTTCACTTGAAAATGCATTTAATACAAAATGAACTCAAAATATAACTGATTAAATATAGTTTCGCTTTGCACGTTTTGCTCTATTTGTCTTTAAGTGGCATTTATTTGTGAACCCGAAAGCACACAATCTATTTTAGCAAACACAGTTGAGGCATCTCGCACCGTCCACTTCGCTATCCAGTTTTTCACCACATTACCATTTCAAACAGGCATTTATTCGCCGGCTACGAGGGTAGGCCACTAATTAGGCCGAATTAGACAGATTGGGATAATCAGCGGGACACGATTTGTGCATTAAAACTCTTGACTCGGGTATCACGTGACTCGTAATTAGGCGATTACCGAATCCAATCGATTTAATGAAAGTGAGATAGCGGCCCCACTAGCCCGCCCATTAAAGTTATGCCGTGATGGAAAAAAAAACCTATTTAAATAATGAGTATAATTATATATTTTTCACGAACGCACGAATGTTTCGACTGTTGCGGTATCATTAAGAGTTTTATTGTCTTAATAGAGCTAATTATATATTTTTTTCGGCACTTAATTGATGCGCTGTAGGAAAGAGCATTTATTACAAAATGTGAAATGTCATGGTTTAAATGAATGCGTTATGTTAATGCCGAGTTTAACGGGCTTGTAAGTTGCGCTGATAATGTTTTAGATTTTTGTGGGGCCGTTTTGTTCGCGGGGAATTAGTCTTGCTCGGTTGCTGATGGATTTTTGTGTAATTCTCTATCGTTGCTTTATAATAGACCGGCGTCTTTTGTAATTAACTATATCATTTTATTGTTTTTAATAATTCGACTAGAAAGTTAATTTTAACGTTTCTCAATTGTTTCGTCAGTACTATGCAAGTGCAGCCATGACCGATCAGTTAGGAATTAAATGAACTTTTTGGATGTTAAAAATATGATCATGCACTTCAACGATTAGTGACGCTGTCGTAATCTTACACGTATCAAAACATACATATACTACGTAGTTTTACAGTTTTAACAGTACCCACGTTATCATTGAAATGTATTTTAGGTTGCAATAAGACTTAAGTGTGATATTGAAATTTCTACAATCAGTTTCACCAAATCATTTCGTAAATTAATAGCAAATACTTAAGAAAGATTGTCTGCCGATTGAAGAAAGATTGAACAAGATTAGTCCCGGAAAAATTAAAAATGGCGTTTTTTTTTAATGGTGAGCGCCCAGTCCCCCTGATGTTAAGTATTTGCCGTGGCCCATAGACATTCATCCTCAATAAGGAGTAAAAATTAGATGTGTTGTCACCTCTGAGGACTAAGATGGTATGCGTCGTTACAAGAAAAAGGTTGTCAGCGATCGTGTCCACCGCGACCGATCAAGGTGATTCAGTCTTTCCTAGCTGTTGTGCGTGGTAGGCACGCTTTGTTCGTTCGGTATACTACATCCCAGATTTTTACCGCTGGTAACTTACGCTTCTGTAAATTGGAAGGTGTAGGAGATGGAAAGCATTTTTGATTCATCCGCTAATAATTGAAAGACAATTCGCAGGAGTATTTTATATACATACCGACAGCTTGCGCCAGCGCGAAGAAAAGTTATTAAGACGTTCTCGTCTTAAATCTTCTTTATCCATGTTTCTTTTTCGTATTGCCGGCACTTCAGCGCGTAACTATCTCGAGCCGATATTTAGCAGTAGTGAACTAATCACATTTTAACAGCCGAGATGAGGGGGATCGGATATATGTAGCGGCCGTGCGGTGGACAACCGTCCTTAGTTTTATTTAACGTTACTTCGGTAAAATTATCTCGTTCTCAGTGATGACTCGATTACGGCGGCAGTGAACAACAAGTGTCCAGAGATATACGTTTTTATCTAATCGATCACGAACAATTGGTAACGTTACATCAGAGCAGCGTCGCGCTGTGGACGAGCTGAGATGCGTTTTCGCCGAGATGGCAGCATAAAAGAGTCTACTAACCCATATCTTCCCGTGGATGTCATTAGAGGCGATAGCGGAAAATGAATCAAGACATGAAAATAATAAAAGTATTAAAAAAATGCGGTCGCCAACCCGTCTGCTGGGCGTCGCAACTATGGCAAAACCATCAGGCAAATCTATGGGAAAGGCCTGTGTTCAGTAGTGGACTTTTATAGGCTGTAATGGAATGATAAAATATAATTTTTATAACACGGAGAATGAACACCTGTAATCAGATTTAAACAAAGATGTTCATAGATATGTTACTTCGATGAAAAGCTTTACAGCCTGTAATCATACTGGTGGTCTTTGCCTCCAAATTAGAACAAGAATGAGCATAAATGCAAAAATGCAAAAAAAGGAAAAATGAGCAAGAAGCTGGTATCACCTGAAGCGAAGAAACGGACCGGTAAAACGTTCTTCGTACTGTATGACCTTCTGTGATATATCCTACATTACTTTAAAATAACTTATGTAAAATTTACACGAATTTTAGAAGTATTAGACTAAACCCTCCGCGTAGAAATATTAATGTGATGAATTAATATTTTTCTAATTTGTTTGTTTTATTATAAATGATTTTCATAAACATAATAGTGGTTTTTTAAGTTAAATTCTAATTAAAAATATATTGTTCGTAGGCATGGGATCACCGAACCCTGTAGGCAACAGTAACATGCTGCCTCCAGCAATGCCTTCCCCGATGCCGCAGCTCATTCTCGCTTCGGGACAGCTGGTCCAGGGCATCCAAGGTGCACAACTCCTTATACCCACATCCCAAGGTAAATGTTGCTTCAAGAATACAATGTTATATAATAAATATCTAGAAACTTTAACACTAATTCAAAATTTCTTTACATCTTAATTCATTGTAAAATTCAATAAGGTATTATAAGATTATTAATAGACTATATTTTATTTAAGAACAATTTATACTTGTCATCAGGTATCGCGACGCAAACCATCCTTACGATACCGGTAAACCATGTGAACTCGAATGATCAAATGGTAAATCTGGCTTTGAACAATGGCCAGGTCGTGTCCACATCGCTCGCCAACCTCCAAGCGATGGCGCAACCTCACCAGCTCCTCAATTCCAATCCGCAACAGACGGCGAACATTCGACCAAACATGTTAAACCCAACATTGCAGAATGCGCTACTGAATCCGGGTTTGCCAAACTTCTTGACAAACGGTGCGACCAATGCGCAGGAGTTGCTCCAAGCGTTACAACAGCCGCAAGGCAATCACAACCTTCTGCAGACGGTGCAACAGAACAATTTACCGCAACAGATGCAAGGACGTCGCTCGTCGTCGCCACGCCCGGACAGACATTACAAAGAAAGGGAGAACTTTGACAGATTTGGCGGAGGTCCCAGAGATAGAAATGAAAGGGATAATTCTGGCGCTGCTGCTCTAAACAGTATTAACAGGTTAGTGAATTTTTGTAATCATATTTTGAGGCCAATAGTAGTACATCCTTATTCGTTTAAATATTTTTTTTTTATAAAAAATGCTAGTAATGTTATTAAACATTACTAATATTCCCTTTAACCACATCTGGTAAGCTTAAAATGCTTGTGCTAGAAGTGGTTCACGACAGTAGTCGAATGGCGGATTTGAACCCACGACCTTTCGAGTTCGCGGTCCGCACCCTGCCATTAGGCTACTAACGCTAATATCTAACGCGTATTCTTAAAAAAAATTAAATAAATAAACCTAGGATTGAAAATTCTTTACAATTCTTTATTCTTCTATTAAATAGTAGCAGTAGGCTTGTTAAAAAGTTTCCAGAAGCCAACATATGACTTTATCACAACAAATTGTTAATCCTGCGGTCGTGAATTATTGTCAGCTATTATTATAAAGGTGTAGAAGTCGTTCACTTATCAGACTATCAACCTTATTACTTTGAAAATTAGGCTCTAATGGAGCGCAAGTATGTTCGCCAGCGAGCGTGGGTGCAATGACAAATGTTGGTTGTAATTACGTGACAATGAGTGTAATTACTCGACCGACGCCAACTACACACGGATCTTGTAGTGTATGTGAATGTGTGCTCGCACGCATATGTGTGCGTCTGCATGTGTGTTCGTTACTAATGAACGGCTGTTGTCAGCCGCCAAGTAGGGTAAGCTTTCAAATCGGATTTCATAGTGTCAATTTATTTATATTAATCGGGACGGGACACCGAAAACGTGTCCACATTAAATATATAGCCTTTTCGGTTAAGAGACGATGACGTTTTTACTAGGTGGTAGGTGACCATCTGTGTCTAGGAGACAGTCTGGGTAGGTGCAACCCTCTTACATAACTTGGACGCTAAATTGCAGTGCTTGCGCTGTTGCGTTACGGCCTGTAGAGTATAGAGAGGCATTATAATTACAGGCTGTGACGCATTCTATCGCATATTAGTCCTCAGTTAACGCATCGGTAGCCTTCTATTTTTTTATTAATTTAAACTTTTATGCACAAAAGAAAAATCTAACATATTGTAGCAGACTTAATGCCTTAAGGCATTCTCTCCCAGTCAATATCAATATATATATATATAGTTGGCCAGGCAGACGTGCGTGTTCTGCCCTTTCCGACGACCCTTCCCATAAAAAATCGTTACATTAGCAATTTAAAAATATTGAAGGTCACTTATCATGATAAAAAGTATCCCATCTCTCAAGTTGGACCAAACTGAACACAGTGTGCAAAATCTCATTGAAATCAGTTCAATAGTTTAGGAGTTCATCGCGGACAAACAATGTGACACGTATATAAAGATATACGTATGTATATATGTATATATTTTACGTTTCAAGTAGACTGTAAGTTTGTTTGTAACTTCAGATTTATGAAAAGAAAAGACCAATACTTTCTTGTCCCTGTTGTCAGAAGAAGCTATTAAACGTGCACAATACATTGGCGTCGCCGTTAAAATATTTTATTCGTGGTAAAACCACGCTGTAACTTTATTACATGTGCAATTAGTTGACTCGACCAGGGAAGTATTACACTAGCACAGAATAAAAGCGTAAAACAGTGGCATACAACCGCCGTGTTTCACAGTGTTAGTGGCAGAAATTGGAGGTCATTTTAATAATATTTAGGCTTTGCAACGTAGAGCTGGGGGCTGACAATGCATCTGTATTTTCTGCCGACTTCCAAAAAGGAGACGGTACCCAGTAAAAAGTTATGAGGGAACACACATACTGTATGTTTTTTATGTGTGTTCTCTCATAACTTTTTACTGGGTGAACCGATTTCGATGATTCTTTTTTTATTTGAAAGCTGGTACTTCTGCTGTGGTTCTATTTATAATTGTATCGAGGTCAGGCCAATAGTTTTTGAGTTATTCTTAATAACTTATATTGAAGTCGGTTGTACAAAATTTTAAATTATACGATTACAACTATGATGTTTACTCGTGTTGCGAGTTTAATAATCTAGACAGTATTTATTATCTACCAGTTATTATTAATTGTTAATAACAATACTTAATTGAGGATAGATTAACATTATGAGCCAGTCCACTTACCATCACAACTCTATGCTCGTTGTCACTTTTAATTGCAGTAAAAAATTATTAATCTTCGCCTTGCAATAAAAAAAAAAAGTTGATAATTTGAAGAATGCGAAGAATCAGGAAAGTCATGGCAAGAAAATTAGTATTTCTTTTAACTAGGAGTAGATAAAATAAATAAGGCTTTAAATAAGAACCTATATGGAATTTCTTTAAAAATAAATTCCAAATTAAAAATATCCATTGTAAAACGCCGTTTCATAAATTCACTGCTGTTTTAAAGTAAGCCTACTCTAATAGGAGAAGTAACGCCTGTTTGTCCGTCTTTCTATCTTTGTTAATTCGTATAGAACTAAATTAAAATATCATCAATTAAAGTATATCGCAAATAAATTTATCACAAACCACCTAACCAAGTAGATATCCCTATAAAATAACCTTGAACATAAACAGACCTCCTCTTAGATTGCCTCATAAGATATTTGCCATAGTTATTACAGCTTTTTTATTTTCTATTTGATATTAGGAAGACCAAACGTGATAGAGCCGTGCTGCAGCTATATTAATTGTATAATTGT
This sequence comes from Parnassius mnemosyne, assembly GCA_963668995.1. Taxonomy (NCBI): domain Eukaryota; kingdom Metazoa; phylum Arthropoda; class Insecta; order Lepidoptera; family Papilionidae; genus Parnassius; species Parnassius mnemosyne. The sequence goes on along the minus strand of CAVLGL010000013.1, from coordinate 13,567,228 downwards.
AGCACGAATAGGTCGGCTCGATCGGGGAAGGACCGCGCTCTCACAGAATACCAGCGTAAAATAGCAACTTAATGCTGCTATGTTTTCGTATGGTGAGTGTAGAGAACCAGAGACCCTTATTAATGGAAAAGAGGCATTCCATCTTAGTCCTCACGTCTGACAACGCATCTGCATTTTGATTCGCAAACGAGGATGTAGATGTCTATGGGCCACAGCAGTCACTTACCATCGGGTGAACTGTGTGCTCGCTTGTCACCCTTATCCTATAAAAAAATACGCTGGTAATCTCCTAGTTTGTTTACCTTTGTCGTATTTTACGTTACCCACGATATATGGGGTAGTGGATATTCATATACTGCCACTACACTGTCGGCCTCTACAAGTAGATATATTTATTAAACATCATTTAAAAAGAACATGTTCAACTTCAGCTTGTACATCTTAAATGCTCACACGGTCCAATGTAAAATATCATTACATCGTTGATATGTTAAGTATGGTTGAGTAGCACAAACCAGTTACCTTATTACGGAAGCGATGGAAAAAGTCGCGAGGGTTTGAATCCACCGTTCAACCACTATTGTGAACAGCTCCTAGCACAAACATTTTAAGTGTAATTGGCGTGGTGATGAATATTATTCTGTTCTAAAAAAAAGTGATAAATTTATGGCCGACAGTTACTATTTATCTATAACTGTTTGCTACATTGTTACCAAGTACGCAATTATATAAATGTGTACTTTTTAATAGGGTTGACGTTTGTGAAAAAAGTTACTTAAGTGGCAGCGTTTTACCGGTAAACACAGTGTAAAGCAACTAGATGGAGTGACAACCTGATGAACAGAGGGATGTATGTAGGAAATCGTAGATTTTTACATGGATATTTGTAATGTGCTCCCGACCAAAGTTCGGACATGTCGACCTGTTTCAACGGAGAGTAGTCATCGGCGCAGGACAGGATTGGACAGGAGCACAAGTGCACTTTCTATTCCCTGACTCATGGTCCGATGGAACGGTCATCCGCAGTATATAATTGAAAGGTATAAGATATCTTTCAAATTAGGAGCTTATTCCTAATATTTTAATCATCATTTTTCATAATATTTAGATATTTGAAATGTAGAATTTTATAGAATGTTGTTCATATTTCTGACAATATCAGAACTTTGAGAATTTAATTTCTTGATTAGTATAGACTGCAAATAATGCTCTAATCGTTATTTGAAATCCTTAAAGGTGTTAATCATTTACACACTCTTTGAACTTAATGCAGGAATTTAGTTTTATATTTTAAAATAAAAATAGCGTTAATCGCACTGTAGATGAATACGTTATAAACAAATGCCTGAAGCAACACATCTATTTTAAACTAAACTTTTATCTGTAATCAGTAACATACTTTGATGTAAATTATTGTATAAAATAATTTATAAAACATCTAGAATACAAAGAACTAATTAAAATTGAATGACTAATGTGCTGCATGCAAAAACAATATTACCATTTCAATTCATTTCGAATAGAAAGAGTCGATGCTATCGCACGGGGTAACGTCCCTTTGCTCATTAACTGTAATTATTATATTTCGTTCTGGCAATTCCTAATTTAAAAAGTTATTAATCAAACCTCTTTTTGTGTCTTTTTTTACATGTAACATTGATTACGAATGAAAATATTAATTTAAAAATTAAAAAAAATATATAAAATGATCCAAATTAATCTTTTTAAATTTTGAACGCAAAACCGTCCGTATAAAGTTTACATTAACAATTTACTTCATTATGTTTACATTCTTATTTGGCTAGTTATTTAATAGTTTCTATACTCAAAGCATTTGTTTATTTCATACGTAAACTGGTAGTGTATGCATTCGAATTAAAAACAACTTACTATTTGTATGGATAAATTGCGTTGGAAAGATGCGATTAGTTATTTGTCATCGCACCGTGTGCTAGTGAGATATAAAAGTTAAACGACATGCCGTTCGAAAACGCGCTTGATACTTTGTCAAAATACACCGTTTATCAAAATTTACACGTAGGTACTTTTTTTCTTTGGTAATGGACTCGTACGGTTTGCGCTAGGGATAGGAAAAATAATCTTATTATTATAGAATAAGAATGACAAACGGGCACATAGCCGACCTGTGGTGTGTCTTGCCTAGTGTAGTGGTGTTGGGGGTAGCGGTGCTGGGATTAGTGGTGACGGGGATAGTGCCCGCAATTGAGGGAGGGCGGGAGTTGCTCTTCATACTAGGTAAGACACATCATTTTATTTTATAACGCGGATATTTGCGAAGTAAATTTTTCTAAAAGCTTTTAAAAATATATACATTTTTTCTAAAATATTTTTTAGTTAAACAAATGCGACAGCCTGTGAAGATTCCACTGCTTAAATGGGCCGGTTCACATATTCAGAAGAGGTTACCATAATCACTACGGTTGACAGGCGATTTGATGTTTGCACTGGGTACAAGATTTTTGGCATTACTGACAAAACGTTAAATGCTACAAAATATCAATTGCCTTTATTGGCATTTTCTATCTGCAATGATTACATCGCCATCTATTTTAGACCACAGATCTTCTTGGAGTATCCAATAGTCGGATTTAATAACAAGATGAGACGAATTTTCTTGCGCCGTCTACACACGGCTAATATTCCAGTAAGACAGACGCATTGTCTACGACGATTATTACACCTAGCCTACCAACGATCCTCCATATATAACCCTAGATGGGTTATATAACCAATGACCATCACACTGTATCCACGCATTTATATGAAAGATATTATTGCTTAAGTCGTAAGATGTAAGGTATTGTAGGCTATGCAGATGACAGTAGTCACAGAGAGATTCATATCCGGTGCAAAAGACGGACCAGTTATACGTATAAAAATGCTTTAGTCTTGTCCCCCAATGGGGTGAAGACAATCTGGTCACTTTCAACGTCGCCAAAACGCGGGCTTGTCTGTTCTCCGCAGGACAGAGTCCGTTTGATGGGGCTCCTACTTTCCGAGGTACAACTATACAGTTACTGATCATCTCGAGCTTCTTGGCGTACAGTTGAGTGCTAACCTCAACTTTGGCGCTGCAATCGAGACGAAAGCACAAACCGTGGCAAAAAAACTGGGTATTTTAAACAAGGTCAAGCGATACTTCACGCCCGGACAACTAACTTTATACAAAGCTGAAGTCCGATCATGCATGGAGTATTGTAGTCACCTTTGAGTTGGCTCAGTAAATTATCAACTTGCCGTACTCAACTCAGTGCAACGCAGAGCCATGACGAGTATCGGCGACAAAAAACTGAAAACTAAACTTCACAGCTTAGCTCACCGCCGCCACTTACTTGTTTGTCGGTCTTCTACAGATTGTACTTCGGAGAGTGTGCCCGTGAGCTTCATAAGCTTATACCGCCATCTCGATTCTCCTATCGGAGTACCAGACGTACTGTAGGTTACCATCCGCACTTGGTTGATATTTCGAATATTCGTACTAAGCGCTATTATAATTCATCTTTCATAATGCACACAGCCAAGGAGGGGAATGTCTTTCCGGCGTCTGTTTTCCGAGTGCATATAACCTTAACCTCTTCAAGGTGCATGTTAACAGGCTTCTCCTGGGTAAACGCGCTCCATCGTAAACCTCATCTTTTTTTTAAAAAAAAGGGTGACAAACGAGCACACAGTCCACCTGATGGTAAGTGGTTGCTGTAACCCATAGACATCTACATCTATCCTCAATAAAGAATCAAAATGCAGATGCGTTGTCACCCGTGAGGACTAAGATGGAATGCCTCTTTTTCAGTAAAAGGGGTCTCCGGTTCTCTACACTCACTATACGAAACACAGCGGTGTTGAGCTGCTATTTTACGCTGGTATTCTGTGAGAGCGTGGTCCTTCCCCGATCGAGCCGACCCATTCGTGCTACAACTATACTACTAATATAGCTGCAACATGGTTCTACCACGTTAAACCTCTTCACCCTCGGGCCAGATGGAGGTCAAGAGTGAGCACATTTTTTATTAAACAAAAAGTGCCGCCACAAAACCAGGTGTTGGTGTAGTCTGTTCACTATGATAGTGTCGGTATACCCGGAAGCGCACCTATTATTTTGCGTTTATTTTGTTATTTTACTGTGTTTCTTAAATAAATGTTTTTCTATTCTAAGAATAAAATAGACACACACGTTAGGTAGCAAAGAACCTTTCACTGTGGCGCTTTGTTTTAAAATGCCAAATTCTCCTGCGTACGTATGCCGCATGCGATTTTCTATCACCATATTGTCGCGATGTCGCGACGGCGCCTTTGACAAAATGCGACACGTGCCAAGACGCCAAACGAATAGACTATATACACTTATGGCACTATGAAATATACCGTACTCGAAGGTTGGCACATCAGTGGCATTGCATGGGTAGCTGCCGTCCGGGGCTGTTAGATCCAAAAATTATCCCCTCCCCCACATTTTTAAGGAATCTAAAAAAATACAATTTTAAAATAATGATCCCGTCCGTCGCAGTACCTAATTATTTTAGTACAAATGAAGGAGGCTTTCGTGCGGAGAGGCTGCCCTGTGTCATATTGTGATATTAATCTAGTTTAGTGTTATCATGTAATTGCTTCAATCACGTTTACACTAATGTGTGATTATGACCAGGACATATTACGTTATGGTCCGCTGTTTTATTGCTGATAATAATTAATTGCACAAGGAAGCAAGTTAACATCAGTTCTCACTCTACTACTATTTTTTAAAATAATCTCTTATTTACCTATTATATTTTATTCGAAAGTATTCAGTAACAGGTATTTTTTCGAGAGTTTCATCCCTAAAATACGGTCCTCTAAAATCCTATCCGAGGTGGATTGCTACGCCACTGGCCAAAAAATTATCATGTTCTACTCTTTATCGGCCCGTAAAATTCCACTGCTGTAGGTACATGGATCTATTCCGTTGTTGAGAGATATTACTATCATTGTCATTCACACTAGTTCATATAGTTGACTTAAAAATAACTCACACAGCAATCTACCCCTTGTAAAAAAAAAACATCTGCTAACGTAAGAACATTTATTTATATTGTTTCTTTGAAATCATTTACCTAATGTAAATTTTTATGTAAATAGCTCTACAAATTTTAATATCCTACAGAAAAAATGCAATAACGAAACGTAGGTAGAACACACTTAGAAGAATTAGTTGCAGGCGTCGAAGTTTTATGCGTTTGGTTCGTAGTAAATGTTTATTAATAGCCTGTAACGAGGCAGATAATTTCATAGAAGTAGTCTAAATACAGTGAATTTCTTGTAAACAATATTGATACACGCACAATGAAGCAATAATGGGATGTTAAAGAGAAACATTGCACTGCCTTTAATTTAAGGCGTTTCGAAAATGCAATTGTTACATTGTGACCTTTGTACAAAGCAACGTATTTATAGGGACACAAGAAAATACTCAGTAGTGCTTATACTTATTACAATTTTAATCGATGTTGACGTTCAGTGTCATTATAACGCACTTCTGGTAGATTTTGATCATTATGAATTCATTTTGGGGCCATGGCCACGTTTCTTATATTGTCTCTTTTTTCTAACATTACCTACAATAAAGTTTTAAAAAAAGAAAACTTAGACATAACAGCCATGAAATTATTCACATTATTAAGACCTTCGGAAGCGACTGAATTAAAACTGAATTATGAAATTCTATTATATCCATACATACATGCATACATACAAGGCAAGCTTAATAACAAAAATATGTTACAAAATTAAAACTAGAAACTGCTCACTTAATAACATATTAGCAATAAGTAAAAAACTGATTAAAATCAAGAAGTTAAAGCCTATTTATGTCCCAATGTTGGGCACAGACGTTCTCTCATTTTGAGAGGATTTTAGGGCAAGGAAGTGTCCATCGCGCTGCCCCAATGCGTGTTGGTGAGCTTCACGTGTCGTCGAAATATTTTTTTCTTGTTTCTAATACATGCAGGTTTTCTCACGATGTTTTTCTACATCGCCGAGCACGTGACAAATCAGCACTTAAAATTGCAATTATCAATTTCGTTGGTGCCGGCGGGAGTCGAACCCGTGAAATTTACAGCGAGCGCTTAACCCCTGAGCTACTACCAATAATTTAAATATTGCATGTTTCTTAATCATTTAAGTAATAAAACATTACTATTTCATTAAATTGGTGACTGGAGAAATACCCTTAAAGTTTGCCGTCACAGCCTATCTAAAGTCCACTCTGATTATAGGCTTTTTTATATGAGAGGGGGCAAACAAACATGCGGCTCACCTGATGGTAAGTGATTACCGCCGCCCATGAACAATTGCAACACGAGGAGAATCGCAGATGCGTTGCCGGCCTTCCCCAATTTGCTTATAAGGGGGGATATTTGACATAGTTGCCACACTGAGCAGACTCTTTTTTTATTTCAAGTTGTTATTAGGAAGACACTGCTGCTCGTCTTCTGGTTTGCTTCCCTCTATCGCCCCTTAGGACACTCATGGGACGTAATGAAGTGGTGGATATTCATGTGTGTAATACCACCATCAATCGGAGGCGTTGCAATCTTGGAGGCCATCTGGTTGTCACCTCTTATTACACTCAAGGTACCTATCCAATGAGATTTTTTACGTGGTAGAGCCATCCTGCAGCTATATTAGTATAGTTGTAGCATGAATGGGTCGACTCGACCGGGGAAGGACCACGCTCTCACAGAATACAAGCGTAAAGTAGCAGCTTAATACTGCTGTGTTTCGTATGGTGAGTGTAGATAACCGGAGACCCTATTTACTGGAAAAGAGGCATTCCATCTTAGTCCTCACGGTTGACAACGCATCTGTATTTTGATTCGCAAACGAGGATAGATGTAGATGTCTATGGGTCGCAGCAACCACTTACCATCAGGTGTACTGTGTGCTCGTTTGTCACCCTATACTATATAAAAAAAGAGAAAATGGATTCTTTTAAACCGCCACCATTAATAATTAGGTATTTACTATAATAGAGGTAAAATTTGCAAGTTTTAATTTATAACCAAAACAAGTGGTAAAAAAAAATGTACAACATACTTCAATATAAATAAAATGAGAACATCATCAATGTAGTCGAAGTCAATTAAATACGCATTATTGAGGATAACTCTGGAACTACTGGTCAGATCTTGATCAAATTTGAGCACCAGCTTTTAAATAAAAAAAAAATCAAAATAAAAAAAAAAACATTAAAAGTACAGTCGTATTGAGGACCTCCTCCATTTTTTGAAGTTTTCTTTTAATTCCCGTGCAACAATATCATTTGATAGATGCGACGTTGATTTTAGCAATTTATTTGCATTAGCGACACACACTTGTCTGTAATTTTGTTCTGCATGTTTAATAGATATACTGCTATAAAAGTTATACTTACCAAAAACCAGTGTTGCAAAAAATAAAAAAATAACCAAATTAACAACTTAATTATAAAACGAAAAAAATAATAAGTAGCCACCTCCATATCATTACCAATTAAAATTTTCGAGAATGCAAACATTCTTTGAACTTCGTGCATTTATAAATCTTAAAACGGATGAATCGTGTGTTCTACGTCCCAATATTATGTTCTTGCAATAATTTATATGTTTTTTTATCTACGTATCGCTACACGAACATAATAAGGAAAACCAAGGCGCCCATTCTACTATTATCTACCTTAATGAGGTATTTTATGCTAATTGCACACAGGATGTAAAGTAACTCGGTGCCGTTGATATAATTACATAAATAATGCGGCATTCACGCACCTTATAAACAATTTTCTGGTGTTGGCCGTGCGGAAAAAGTCAAAAGACAAAAATCGTAAGCGACAATTGTGCGATGTCTCACGTAGCAGATTTTATTACGTAACAAACAGAGCACGTGACTTTTAATGGACAAAATTCTTTAACATAATACATATTGCGATGAGACAAAGTATTATTAAACATAATGCCCGCCCTTCACAGATCATACTTACTAACTTCTAGGGTTCGTTGGACAACATTCAATGTGTACAGGAGTCGTTCGTTCGCTTTGGAGGATTCGGCCGAGTTTACCCGCCGATCGGCGGTAAAGGTGGTAAATCGGCACCTTTTCAAAGTAGTGTAACCATTTGGTCAATCCGCACAAACCGTCCCTTCATACGTCATACTGTATATATTACTATATTGTACTGGTTGTATCATAAACAAACAAAAAAAATTACATTTGTATGACTAAAAATTCATTTGTTCCACTTTTATGTTCAACACGGTTATAATTTATTTGTTGAATAACTTATCATACTTTGGAAAAATCAGCAAATCAATAATTTACTTTAACTTGATATTTGATTAGCTTTTTCAGGGGCCTTTGCTTGCGTGAATTTATTTTTGTTGGCGTATCTTATTCTATTTTATAAGAGTCTACGGATACGAAAATTTTTATTATTAAATTTATTCATACCTTTTAACGATTAGGCGACAAACATCTAAACGTCAAATCTTCCACATTTACATTTTAATATAAACATAGGTACACAACTAACGTTAAAGCTGGGCTCTAATAATTACATCTGCACAACAATCAATGCTGCATACGAAATAACAATCCAATGATAGTATTAAATGCAATCGACGCTGTAATTGGAAGTGTCGTGACATAAAACAAATTACTTTCAAAGTTTAGAGGCGATCGAAGATTAGCCGGGGGCAAGCCGCAGGCCCGAACATAATCTTAATGCGTGTTAATTCAGATTAGGTTAAAAGAATTTATAAAAAGCTATTACTAGAAGTATTGTTGTCAAACAAGATAAAGATTGATTGTTATAGTGATTTCTATTATTACGTAAGACGTAATGAAAATCCTTTTCAATGCGTTTCATGTTAAGATTGTGCTTAAAAGTTTATTCAAAGAAATTTTGACGTTTTGCTAACTCAGTGATTAAGCGTTTTGCCGTGGTAGTGTGAGGTTGTGAGTTCGGGTCCCGCACGGAGGGAATATTTACTTGGCCTACAAATTCCAAGACTGGATGTTGTTCCGTGCAATCTAAAAATGTAAAATGTCTCCACGGTACGTTTAAAAAATAAAAAAATAATACTGAAAATCGCGGCACTCTTACTATAGGGCGGTATTAGCATAATTCCGCATAGCATAGCATAGTATAGTTGTAGCACGAATGGGTTGGCTCGACCGGGAAAGGACCACGCTCTTACAGACTACCAGCGTAAAATAGCAGCTTGATACTGCTGTGTTTCGTGTGGTGAGTGTAGAGAACCGGAGACCCATATTACTGGAAAAGAGGCATTCCATCTTAGTCCTCACGGGTGATGACGCATCTGCATTGTGATTCTTTATTGATCACTAATAAAAGTGATCGATGTTTATTGAGTATAAATGTAGATGTCTATGAGTCATCAGGATAGGGTGACAAACGAGAACACAGTTTACCATCAGGTGGACTGTGTTCTCGTTTGTCACCCTATCCTATAAAAAAAAAGATTCTCAAAAAACTGTCACAAATTATTAATATAATCCGAAAATTATATCGCGTTCGAGTGTATTCGCGTAGAACAGAAAGTAAAACAATCCTAACCTATAATTAGATACGCTCGAGGCATTAAGTGTTCCAACGTGGAATTACCTCAGCGCTTGTGACGAGCTTAAACCGCCAAGTAATGGTGATAAATATATCCTGCGTCGGGGTATCGCGTTTCAATACATTAGCGCTTAGTGCGATATTTGTACACAGTGCACTAAGTTGACTGCCTCGTTGGTCAAGTGCTGGTAAGAATCACTGGTGTTCATGTGATCCTGGATTCGGTCGGGCCAAAAAGTTCTTAGTAACAAGTAACAACCCGAAGACAAGAAGTTGCCTGATCTCTCAACGGTCGTGTCAAGTTATCGTCGCATCGAGCTATGAGAGCGAGGGTAGAGACTATATACATATACAGACAGTGCACCTGTGCTTGCGCACATACTCGAGCACTATAATCCTATCCTACGCAGATGGCTTATCGCCATGACCGAAATTCGGTCTAGAGGACATTATATGTAGAACAGCATGTATATGTACTTCTACAGGACACAGGTTTCTGGGAGGTCATTTATATACCTATATAGAAGTCAATTATTTCATGGAACTGGACACATGGTACTTTTATAACAATTATTGTTAAAGTTTAATTTACGTTCCGCAAGTGAACGGGTAATAACTAGTATAATCAAAAGTAATAAATATGTCCAACGCTTACATGAATGGTATGGAAAAGCACTAAAAAGTTCTATCATATCTAGTTCAGACTTAAATATACTAGAACTTCAAATCGAATTCTAGTTCAGATTTAAATATATTTTATCAAAATTAATTTTATTAAATTATATAATATATTTTATTTAAATTATATATTTTTATTTAAATATATTTAAATGTATATACATCCGCTCTAGCAAATGAGCCGTTGTGTGTATTTATTTATGTTTACTTATAGTGCACTTAATGGTGACATCTATCCTCGATTAAGATTCAAAATTGTCAACCCAGAGGAATAAGATAAAATGCCTCCTTACCAGTAAAAATGATCTTCGGCTCTCTACACTCACCATATAAAACAGGGCAGCATCAAGTTGCTATTTCACGCTGGTATTCTGTGAGAGGGTGGTCCTTTCCCGGTCAAGCACAGCTGCAGCGTGGTTCTACCATGTCTAATGTAGTAGCGCAAAGGCTGGTAAGAAGCACTTCAAGAGTAACCTACTATGTTACAGAAAATATAAAATATAGTAATGACGCATAGGAATACAGCGTAGGTACCTCTTACCACGAAGTCAAGTCGTTTGCGACTGTAGTGTAATGAAAAAATAGACATATTTGACGCTGGTATAAACAGTGTAAAATAGCACCTTAATTCTGCTGTGTTTCGTATGGTGAGTGTAGAGAACCGGAGACAATTTGTACTGGGAACGAATCATTCCATCTCTGTCCTCAGGGGTGACAACGCATCTGCATTTTTATTTTTAAATGAGGATAAAGAAGTGTAGATGTATATGGGCCACATCATCCACTTACCACCAGGTGGACTTTGTGCTCGTTGGTCACCCTTATTCTATAAGATAAAAAATAAAACAATTAATAATGTGTGTTTAAAATCGACTAGGAGATAAGTTGAATTAGATGTTCACCTACCAGTAGTAACGTGATGTAGTGAGCCGTGGTAGCTCAGATGGTTACCGCTCGCTGTAAGTTTCACAGTACGCGAGCAACCCGGGTTCGATCCCCGCCGTCACCAATGAGATTATTAATTGCAATATTAAGTGCTGATTTGCCACGTGCATGTCTGAGAAATTAGAAAAAAACCGGCAAAGTGCGAGTCGGACTCACGCACCGAGGGTTCCGAACAAATCTGTAGGTATATAAATTTAAAATTATTAAAAATATTTTTATTATATGATGTAACTAAAAATTTATTCTTTTCGCAATTTTTCCTTTATCTGTGCTATAAAACGTTGCTTCGTACCAAATTTCAAGGTTCTGAGTTCACGGGAAGTACCCTGTAGCTTTTGATTCCCTTGCGAATGTCGAAAATTTACGGCATAAACGGCTGTATCTTTTGATTGCGTTGGCTTAGAAGTTTGATTTTTTCACAGCTCTAAGGGACAGTAGACTTGAGTATTTGATATGAATTTCAGCTTGATACCTCCACGCGTTCCTGACAAAAAGGGTCTTGACAGACAGACAGACAGACGGACAACAAAGTTATCCTATAAGTGTTCCGTTTTTTCCTTTTGAGCTACGGAACCCTAAAAATATTTCGAAAACATGTGAAGTTTGCCAACACGCATCGGAGCAGCGCGACGGACATTTCCTTGCCCTAAAACCCTCTCAGAAATGAGAGGAGGCCTGTGTCCCAGCGTTGGGACGTATATAGGCTGTAACTTTAACTTTAATATTGTCTTGGTAAAATAAATTAAAGCACTAAACTTAAATTGCACAGATAGTAACTTCTAGTTTTCTCGATAATCAAAATAGGCAAAGGATTAGCAAAGATAATAATATAATAATAATTTTAATATTATAATAATCGTTCTTAGTAAGGCTTGAATCAGTCCAAGGAGATTCTAGTTACTAGAATATAGGTACCTTATATTATGTTGATGTACGCGAAACCTTGTCTAGACCGTCCTATTGAATTGAATGTTTGTTATATCACGTACAGCAATAATAATGCTATGGTATATTGAACCAATTATTAACTGTACCGAACTTGAAAAATACGGCAAACACATGCGGAAAACGACCTTGTTTTTGACCCAGTAAAGAGTAATTTGACGTCCTTGAGGTTGAAAGTGTTATGTACAAGCGCGTAGATATTGTAATCAATACTTTTAAATTTTTAAATATTTCCATAAAATATTTTCCAAATTTAAAAATTTGTGAACAGACGTAATTGTTCTGCAAATTAAACGATTAAAAAATTAAGTCATACAAAAATTACATTACATATTTAAATAGAGCCTGGTAGCGCACAGACTAGCTTTTCTGCGACGCGAAATTAAAGTTCGATTTCCGTAAGGGACAAGTATTTGTATGCCCTATAAACAATTCTTCCGGTTCCGACTTGCAGACGTGTAAAATTTTCAATAGTCCCCTTTGATATACTTTTTTTATTTTTTTATTTATTCAAACTTTTTTACTTTTTTAAACAAGTTAAGAAGGGCGGTCTGAATGCCTGACGGCATTATCTACAAGTCATCTCTTAGTGTGATGAGATATTGGAACAGGTCATACGTGCGTATTCTTGATCTAATATAATATACACATGTTAATATTTTACACATTGCATAAACACATTTGTGTAATGTGTAAAATATATATGTACATAAATATATAAACAAACAGTTAACACAATAAAATATACAATGAAAGTGCAAGTAATAAAAGATTATTTTTAACTATAAACTGTGTGGTAGTCATTGTCAAGTTGTGGTTTAACAGTTATAAGTACAAATACAAAAGACGGATTTGCCTTTATTCGGTTAAATAAATTCGTAATATTCTCTATCAACTCCCAGGGAGAGAACACCATAAGGCATCAAAAACTACCTACCATACTACCTTAAAACACCTTTTTACTAAGGTGTTTTACAGTAAAGAATAAATAAATAAATACACAAACTTCTAATTTTCCTGAGTAATATGATCGAGGTGCCGTGTGTCACACCTTTCCAGTTAATACACATTTCAGCAGAATATTCAGGCTCGTTTCCTAGAAATGGTTCACGGTCTATACTACATACATACCGTTATTATCCTTGTTCTGTGAAATATTTATCATACGTATGTTAATGTGAAATGTCTGGTAATGCCTTTGACATTTTATTTCAGACCTAAATTTTGCTAGCAGAGATTAAATCTGCCTTTTATTTCTATACTATAAAAGGTTCAATTCCTTATGATAAGTAAGGGTCAGTAGAGAATAAAAAATATTTTGGTTCTGTTTTTGTTCGCTTTAACTAAAATTAATAACAAACCTAAACATAACATTTTCAATTTCGACTGTACCCAACGCCCATTATACTGAATTTATGTGTGTGCGCGTAAGTACTTCAAAGACATTAAGTTAATGCGACCTCATAATTACTGGTTGGAAGCATTAATTCTCGCATCCATAATTAAGTTTAATACCTCATTTCTGTTGGCCTACAATCTAGATAAATATTGTGTGTCATTCTAGGTCTATTAAAGTTACATTAAATGTTAAATCATTGTGAAACCGGCATAAGCAAAAAGTTTTGACAAAACAACTTTTCCATTTAACTGTACACACAAGGACAAACATTGAAACTGACTTATAGAATTCGTTATAGAGTAGATAGGAAATATTTTATTCAATTATTTATTCAGACGTTTAATAGCAATAAATATAGAAACTTTATTTTATTTATAATCTATCTTTGAGATTATTTATAATAATATCTATTGAACTTGAACGGTTTTTATTGACTGTAACTACTAGTAGTACATAATACACAACATCCTGTGAAAAACCAGCAAGAGAACCATGTCTTTGGTAAGTTATTCACAAATTTACATTTAAATATAATTACTAAGAAAATATCGTGTTAGCCCAGGCTCAGGGACTAGTTATTTACTATTTACTTCACGACATAATTGAAATATATATGTAACAAGGTAAATATAAAAAGCTAAGGACCGAAATCGACTCTAAATTATATTAAAATTATTTTCCCAGAGAAAATAATTATAAATAGTAATTATTGTAAAGGTAACACCTTACTTCTGCGCCTTGGCAAAATTATTTTGTTCTCTGTATTATCACAGAATAAATAATAGTACATGGTATTACAGAGTGTGGATAGCGGAATAATTTTTCTATGTGCAATAAGTCTGTATATTGTTAATCAATTAATGCGGATGTGATGTGGTATGGAATGACAATTTTTTTCATATCGCAATTTAATTGGTAGCACACTTCTGATGAGATATTATAATTAATTAATAAATCATATAGAATCATACAGAATTTCGCATCGTATTGAATTTTTGGGTTAGGATTTAATTTAATTAATCGTGGGACCAAAGCAACCTATGGTCACGGGACTGAGATGTTTAACGTTCCGATGTCATAATTAGCCCGGCTGCCTTCAGTTTTTGAATATTAATTTTTAGTTCGATCTACGCAGAATGAGCTTACTGTAAAGCACCCGAAACGTCGAGAATTAAAATAAGAAAATTAAACGCGATAACATCTGTAAACATAGTTTTATTCAGTGTGTAGTGTTCGCGTAAATATAAGAAATCATTAAAATTCACAAAATTTAAAAAAGTAAAGCTAATATTATAGTAATGACTTACTCTTTGCAGGTAATTATTAACGGCTTGGTGTCTGCGTAAAATAAAATGTGTGTGTAATTGTTAACATAACATACATTATCTTTACAAATTAAAAATAATTAATTGACAGTGTTGAAAATTTATATATAATTACGCATTTCACAATAATTATAAAACATGTAATTATTTTCCAGACGGTAATAAACATTTGATTCTATACGAAGCTCCATAAATAAGATCGAACCACATAATCATCACATATCAAAATCACGATGCTACTCATTAATATCGTCGATAATTATATGCAATATAAAAACTTGTTGCGAAACTGCAGCCTGTCAAAATGATTTCTTGAAGCGCTTTTATGAGGTTGGTTTAACTTTATTAAAAAAGCAATTATTGACCTCTATAAAAGCAGCCCTTCTTTTTAATCATACCTCGAAGGCTTGTGACTGGATTCTTCCAAAGCAATACACGCAGTAAAACAATTGTATTTTACGCGTGTACAAATTAAAGGTCATACGAATGACAAGAAAATAAGGTTGTAATTAAATTTGCTACTGAAGCATTATTATTTTTTGAAATAATTATCTCGAAAAGGCGTAGTTTCGACGTCGAGTACTCTACGTGTTGATAAATTGAAGGAACAATTAATGTTTTATGCGTGAGTGTGCGTGGGACTCAAGTGTTTACACTTGCTATGTATCTGTATGCGTTGTGTTTTATTCTAGCCGAGTGCGCATGTGACAGTTTGTACACTCGCTAAACAAGCTTGCACACGCGTTATATCTCTGATAATTAATTGAATTTCATTTAGACAGGCATAACCTTCGCTTGTAACGTTTTTTTTTTCAATAAATTTCTATTAAATATTTATTTCAAGTATTATCTAATGCAAAAACGTAAATAATATTATATTACCGCTAGGGATGGGCAAGTGAAAAAAATATATCGATTTATCGTCATGTTTAGCATGATTTAGTTGCTTTTGATGAACTCTGCATTTTTATCATTTGAAAATATGCAAAATGACGATAATTTTTTAGATGAGTGGCAAAATTTTATTACCGGACGTTTTTTACGACTTGCTGCACAAATTTCAAGAAGCTAACTCATTGATTCCTTCTTTTCTTACGCATTTTAAAAACTTTGCAATCTTGCTTTTGTTTTGATTCGATTTGATGAAGATTTTTGGTTTTCTTTTAATAAATTCTGTGCGAGGAGCATACAAGGAGTATTTAGTACCATTAAATATGATTACAGAGATGCGTTATAAAAGATATCGACGATGATACGAATTCGATACTCTAAAATAAATATCGAATATTGATATATCGCGATTAATATATCAACCATATATATCGATGATTTTGTGAGAAAAATCTATATTTTGATATATCGATATTTACCCAAGCATAATTACCGCTGTGTTAAATAAGTAATTTTCGTGGTCATTATGTTTGCGCCATTTTATGCAGGCTTTAGCGACAATACTACATCTACACACGCCTGCACAAGATGTGGACCTCCCTACCAATATATTTGGTGTGGACGCTCTTGCCGCTCCCAGGTCGATCTTTATAGTACAAAAAGAAGTGTCGCCACAAATTATTAAAATAGCATGCAATATACGTGAAGGTCCATTGATCATGCCGATGATGTAGGTATTGAATAATTCATCACTATCTCATCGCACTTAGAGGGGACTTGGGCACTTGACAGAATAAGTAAATACTAACCTAACTTAGGGAAATGCTGTGAAGGTTGTATGGGCTTCGGTAGATTGTGGTATATCTTTAATTTATATTAAATTTAAAAATTTGATATTTTTACATCGTCAATTTGGATGCCAAGCGTGACGACAACGGTAAATAGTCGGAATTTACTATGGGAGAGATCCGAGATGTTTGTTTTCCTTTTACTATAGGTATTTTCGAAAAGTATGCACAGAAACTGTTCAATTTATCGCTAGACTACCACCGCAATAGGCATATTACGAAAAAATCGCATCCTGTTACCGTGAGCGGGGTGTAAGGAAGCGTCGATGTGTGCGCCGGGTCGCAACGGATGAGGCCCTAATTAGCCTGCAATTACCTCTAATGCAGCGGCGCACTTAATGATGCGCGCACCTCATTTGTGCTCGTACGTCGCACACTTGCCGCCGGCACGACTTGTCGACTTGCTGCACTATTGTTGTCCCGACACGAGCAGCTCCAGTACGCCCCGTTTGCGACTGCCGTGTCACTACATTTTATACCTAATTCATTATTTTTATGAATATGTCACTTATTTTTAAAAACAACTGTGTTGTATTTTAAAGCGTACTTAAGCTACACGTGATTTAAGTTGTACTTAAACCACTATTTTTATATATACATAGAGTTAAACGTAACATATATCAGGATTTGTCCTGACACGTCAGGTTTTTTCGGCTCTTTTCAGGATTGCGGTCGAATTTTATAAATTTTCAGGCTAAAATATAGTAATTATATTCTCTTGGTGTCAGGCTTTTTCTCTCTATATATGTATAAAAATCAATCGCCGCCCGTTAGTCTCGCTAACACTCAAAAACGGCTCGACCGATTTTGATGATTTTTTATGTGTATTTGAATAGGTCCTAGATGGTTTAGAAACAGAAACAGAAACTTTTTTATTCAATATAGATTAAAAGTAATACCACTCTTTTGCTTAATTACCACTGGTTCGGAATAAAACCTCTGTCCTAGGATGAACCAGCAAGAAACCCAGTGGGACTTTTTTTTTAAATATCAGCTTACAATCATGTATGTAACACAATTAACCACACAAAACAAATTAGTAATAGCTTGGTAGCGATACCCTCATTCCCAGGGGTTATTATCGTCCATAAATGCCTTAATACTATAATAACCCTTTTATACAAACTTTTTTTTTAATAAAGTTTTTGAACTTTGAGCAGGTCAAATTTTGTAAGCGTATACATCGCCCCAAGAATGAATTACTGACTCGGTGGAGTCGAGTAACTAGTACTACTAGTTTGTGTCTGTTCCTAGTATTTACAGAATGAATATCACTTATTAATGAATAACTACCTTTATTTTTGTGTACGTACATTATATTTTCATAAATGTAAGGAGAAGCCAAAATTAATATATTAATTTCCTTAAATTTTTGTCGGAGCGACTCGAAGACGTCATGTCATCATATAAATAATGTTTAATTTTATAGAATAAGCATGACAAACGAGCACACAGTACACCTGATGGTAAGTGGTGCTGTGGCTCATAGACATCTACATTTATCCTGGAATCAAAATGCAGATGCGTTGTCACCCCTGAGGACTAAGATGAAGTGCCTCATTTCCATTAAAAGGGGTCTCCGGTTCTCTACACTCACTATACGAAACAGCAACATTAAGATGCTGTTTTACGCTGGTATTCTGTGAGAGCGTGGTCCTCCCCGGGTCGAGCTGACCCATTCGTGCTACAACCATAATATAGCTGCAGCATGGCTCTACCACGTAAAGAATGTACATTAATATCATAAATTTAATATCATGTTTCTAATTCCAAGAATTTAGAAGTATCTACAAATACACTAAGCTTATGACATCATCTTTGCGTACACAACCACAAGCGTACCATTGTTGTAGCTGTATCGTAATGATATCGGTGTGCAGGCTCGCTGCGTCTAACGGCGAAATCACAATCACGACGTCGCACGCGAGCGGCGTGCCGAGCAGCGCGACGAGCGGCTCGGGCAGCGGATCAGCTCCCAACGCATCGCCACACGCGCCGGTCAAGATGTCGCCAGGCTCAGTGAAATCGCCCTCGCAGGATGACTCGGATTTACTTGCCGATTCGCCAAGTAAGTGCAATTTTGTCACATTTCAAAGGTTTTACCATCTATTCATTACAGCCTATAAAAGCCCGCTGCTGAACATAAGCGTCCTTCATAGATCAGAAAGGATTTTGTGAGTTGGTAACCGCATATATATAATTTATATTTTTATAATTTTGAGTTGCTGTGCGGAAGAAATTCCAGATACTGTTTTTTTATATAGAAATAGAGTGACAAAGGAGCACACAGTTCACCTAATGGTAAATGGAAGTTGTGGCTCAGAGACATCTACATCTATCCTCAATTAAGAGCCAAAATGCAGTTGCGTTGTCACTCCTAAGAACTAAGATGGAATACCTCGTTTCCAGTAAAAAGGGTCCCCGGTTATCTACACTCAGCATTTGAAACACAGCAGCATTAAGCTGTTATTTCACACCGATATTCAGTGAGAATTCCTGTTTCGGTTTCCCTCTGTCACCTTTCACGACACCCACAGAATGTAGTGGGGTAGTGAATATTCTTACACCGTTAATACACGGTTTTTAAATGTGTTACAATGTTTTAAATGTTCTTAAATCTAGAAACATAAGAGATATAAGAGAAAAAGAGTGCTATTTTATGGGTGTCCTAATTTTTTAACAAGATATATTATTTAGTTTTTATACTACAGACGCAATCACGCAGCATACTGAAATACTAGATGAGGTGTTTTAGGTGTGGCAAAAATAAACATCCACGCATATTACTAAATAAGTATCGTTAGAACTGTTGTTGCTATATTTAAATCACTAAATAATATTAAGAAATTAAAAGCATCACGAACAAAGCTATTTGCAGTGCTATTTTCAACTCTTAACTCAATTGTACTTATCCATAAAAGTTGTTCGCTCTAAGCACAGAGACGATCCATTAGCTCTTGTGAAGTCTAACAATGTCCTACAGTTATTTAACGTAATACTATAAAGAGTTGTAGAGACCTCTCGGACGCTGTTTGGAAGTTGCGAGTGCGTTCGCTAACTGTATCCATAAAGTTGATTAGCGTAAAGTAGGCTTGCGGTGTTCGACTTAGGTGAGCAGCCCCTGCATCGATCTTTAAAAGTTAATTGTGAACTTTGTTCCATTTGTAAATCGGAATAAGCGGGACAATTGTAATTATAGAAATGTATACATTTTTAACAGTGATTTAGTATTTTATCTAAGAATAACTTTTTCTTTTTTTGATTTAAAGAAATTATAAATATTTTATCTTATTTCAACTAAATTCGTCTGCAATAAAGTGATTCTAATTTATCCGAGATAATTAATAGCGTAACTATTAGGATTTAAATTAACAGTCGAGGAATTAGCAGATATTCTTTATTTTCTCTTCCGTTGTCTCAGAGTTGTCGCAAACAATAGTTATCTTATATGAGATCAGTTATCAGTGGAGCTCTCAGGAAGTGGTAAACATGTAATCAGGGTACATGTTTAGAGGCCTTTTAAAAGTGGTACGTATATAAATATATGTACCACTTTAAAAAAGGCCTCTTACATCCATCCAAATAAGAATCTCCAATTCATCATCATCATCATTACAGCCCTTCACAAGTCCACTGCTGAACGTATGCTTCCCCCAAGGAATGCCACAAAGCACGGTCCTGAGCCACCTGCATCCATTGACTTCATGCATGTCTTACCAGTTCTTCACTCCATCTAGTGGGGGGACGCCCCACACTTCGTCCGCCGGTACGAGGCAGCCACTCGAGAACCTTTTTTCCCTATCGGTTGTTGGTTCTTCAAGCTATATGGCCGGCCCATTGCCACTTCAGCTTACTAATCCGTTGGGCTTTATAATAATCTTCACTTATAGTCTTTTAAATACATACTACTAAAATAAAAATAAAATCAATCTAGGAATGCATTTTCTTGACGGCTGTGTAACCTGGGCGGATTAGCACCGATAATATATATAATGGTTTATAAATGCAGTACTGATCAAATATTTCGGAACAGAAGTAATCAATCTTCTACACTCTAGAATCTAGACCCTTGAAATTTAAATAACGATCAACAATAAAACATACAGACTGGGTTTTATCTCCTTTAGCTCGGTGGTTCGTGGATTTAAATACTGACACAACAAGTGTTTGTATGACCCACAAAAAATATTCCGGGTCTCGACTGGATCTTTGTCCAAGAGCAATTTATTTATGTAAAGTGTATCCACGATAAGAAACAGAAAGGCATACTTAATGTATTATCTATGTCTTCGTTTTGCTACTAGGAGTTATTTGTTTTTTGTATCTCGTAAATAGTTTTTTATTTTCATTGCATTTTCATGCAGTTCATTTTATTTTTCTAATGCAATCGCAGCAGTTTTATTTATATTTTTATTTTATTTTCAGAAACAATATTTATAGACTTATTTAATCCTAAAGCAAACTCATATAAAGTTAAAAAGTCTGGAAACTGGTCACGTAAAAAGGCTGGGCTTTCTTTATTTAGAATTTAATCTATAGACTACGGTTACCGGTAAAGACACTTTCAAGGACAAGAATAGCTCGTAAAATAGCAGTATAATGATGCTGTGTTTCGTAAAGAGAAAAAGAGTACCGGAGACTTTATACTGACTACGAGGCATTCCATCTTAGTCCTCAGGTGTGATTTGGCATATGCATCTATCATTTTGTTCGAGGAGAGATGCAGATGTCATATCACAAATAGACATCTACGTCTATCCTCTTATTCGAGGATATAAATTTAGATGTCTATGAGCTATAACATCAACTTAGCATCTGTATGTTCGTTTATTATATTTTATATAAAACGATTGTTATAACATAATATAGAACTTTTAGTGGGACTAAATGACCTAAATTTGTACAAGCTTTGTGCCTATTGAAAAACAACCAGGAAGTAATTAATTTTAACCAGTATTCAAGATCTCATTCAGGCACTCGCGTGCACCATACATTAAATAAAACTAATTATACAGATTATATAACATTTAATTTTAACCATTTTGGATTCCCAAGATTTCCAGTTTTATCAATTAGCTAAATTATGGACTATCGATTCGTTTTTTTTTAAATATTAAACAAGGCAAAGGAAGATGACGTATTTCTTCCAAATAATACAACTTATAACATGTAGATAATAAAGTAGCTTCATTTCACTAAACCATACCTCGAAGAACTTAAAATTAGAACGTCTGACAGACATACAGAGGGAAGTCTTGTCGGAAAGCGTTCACGACACAAATTGTAACGATTAGTTCACGCTCTACGCCGTCGTCATATCAAATGCACTACTATGCACACGACTCAGCACTTGTTTATAGAAGCGAACACCCGCGACCTACTCAGTTAATTGTTTGATAATGAGCGCATCGATTCCGCGCTATTTCCGGCCCGCAAGCGAAATGACATGATGTAAGTAGCTCGCGACAAGCGATCCCGAACTGTTTGCGTGTGACGAAATATTAAGGGCTGTCAAAACTTTTCAAATCTTCTTGATATTAAGGTTTTAATGCACTGATCAATAAAATGTTTCTTAATATCTGGTTTTACTACGTTCACATTTAATTTACTGGATTTCAATTATATGAAGGATACTAATGTTTCGTATGGTGTATAACTGGAACCCCTTTTTACTAGCAACCAACGAATCGTGTGTCCGAGGAAGCAACAAAAGCCTCTTCTCTCTTCTCTTCTCTTCTCAAAAATCTATGGATCAATAAAACAATGCAAGGCTGCAATGTCAATGGGCCGGCCATAAAGCTTGAAGAACGGACAGCGGTTACGGAAGAAAGGTTCTCGAGAAATAGACTTGGTATCCGTTGATATATTCTCGAGAAGCACACTGCCCGATGACCCCCAACTAAACGAGAATGTCGATTTGAGTTATTTTTTACCCTTTTGAGTGGACTAAGGAATATAACAAGCACAATGTCGTCTAAGTAGTTACATTCAAAACTTCGTACCCTACTTGCTGAGGAGTGAATTTATCTCCAAATGTATATGGAAGCATCACTAGAATAAAACATATGTAATAAAATTATTAAAAAAATTGTGCGTGCCAGCTCCGACGCGTGACTGGAGTTTACTCCTGAAAAACGATTGTCATATAATATTTACAATATGCAAACTAAGTAAATGAACACACATATTTATTAATATTGATTTGATCAAATAAATATATAAATTATATTATTTAAAACTATATGATATTATTTATTTCGCGTGAGATGCGCAGAGGCAAACCATAACGACTTCAATTTTTGTTAACGCTTGATTTTAGTAGCCATCCATTTTTCGTACCGTGTGCTTTATATGAAACGATCCTCAAGGAGTAAACTCAAATAAACTCTAAAAAGAATCATCAATATCTTTTCATAATTAACAAAGGTATCGCATACATACAAAAAATATACAATCGAAATCGAATTCAAAACCTTCCTCCGACTTTTTTGACGACGCCTAAAAATTTATTAAATTAAGCGAGATAAAATCTAAGATGTTTTTAAAAGTAATAAAATCCGTAAAAGTAGTTTATTCAATACATCGAACTTCTTCTACTAATTACATATTATAGGAATAGTTTTAGTTAATTTATTTTTTGCATCATCTTCCTGCTTTTTTTAATATGGTATCAACTGAACACACAGTCCACCTGATGTTAAGTGGATTATGTGGCCCATATTCTTTTACATCTATCCTCAAATTAGAATCAAAATGCAGATTTGTTGTCACCCCACACGACAAAAATGGAATGCCTCGTTTCAAGAAAAATGGATATACTTATATTGCACCACAAAAATAATATTAATTAAAAATTACTGTCCTAACTGCCAAGTGTGGTATATACCGACCGAGTTCTTTCCGATCGGCTCGATACACTGGCACTGCGTAGAGATGTTGCATCTCTTTGCGTATTTTATCGCATCTATCACGGGGAGTGCTCTGAGGAATTGTTCGGACTAATTCCAGCCGCTCAATTTCACCATCGCACGTCGCGACAAAATTCATGTTACCATCCATACCATCTGGATGATTGGCGGTCCACCACTGTGCGATTTAGAAGAAATTTTCTCCCTCGCACAACTTCTTTGTGGAATCAATTACCACCAGTGAATTTTCCGAACCGATACGACTTAGTAACCTTCAACAAAAGAGCTTATACCTTTCTAAAAGGCCGGCAACGCATCTGCAATTCCCCTGGTGTTGCGGTTGTTCATGGGCGGCGGTAGTCACTTACCATCAGGTGGGCCGCATGCTCGTTTGCCCCCTATTCTATAAAAATAAAAAAATAAAATATGGCAAATATCTCCCCTATGATGCGATATATGTAGGCGGCTTATGTTTAACAGTAGCTTGAAAGAGCTTGATGATGATGAACAGTTGAGGTCAAGTTTTTCAGAATTTACACGATAACTAACAGACGCTTCATCGATTGTATATTATTGAGGTAGTAAATTACAAATATACATAGGCAGTATCACTCTTATAAATCGGTCCTTTAAAGTTCACATCTAGACATGGGCCTCTCCCTCTCTCAACGCCACACTTGGCACCCGGATTGGGGATAACAGCACCAGATGTGTAAACCATTGACCATTGGTTTTATATCCGGCGTAAACTATCGGAGGAATTCATACTTAACCAAGTCATTTCTACGGTACTATAACGTTTGGAGTCGTTGTGTAATTTTCCGAAGTAATTAAACGGTGTACTTCTCTACCAGTATAACTGTTTTAAAATATCGTCCTCGTTAATCTAATTTTGTATCCGACTGTACCATTTAAAACAATAGCATCTGAGAGCCGTTAGATTCCATTTACACTTTACGACTGACGCAAATCAATAAATTACAAAGACTAATGTTTTAAATATTTTTAACTATTCTTTCTACAATTTAAAAACTAAATCTGGCCAGAAAAGTGATAGTGTTTTTTAATTAGTAAAAGCCTATTCACTCTCCTCGTGAAGACCACATCAAACACATTGTTTTCGAACTTAAAAAACTTTGGGAAAATAAAATATTTAAAGTTTTAGTTATACGCATTATAAACTAAGGAGCAAAATGTTTTACAAATACTTGGTATTTGTGTTAAGACTAAAAGCCGAAGTGTGAGTAGACTTAGGCTTAGTCGGCTACAACTAGGTCAAGCCGATTTCGAGTGCTGATCCGTTTGGCTATGTTACTTTCTGTGGTTCTACCGCGAATATCGTCATTTCTAAGTCTACCTCGCAGAGGAACTGCGAGCATAGTTCTATCTATAGCTCGCTGAGCGACATTGATCGTTTCTCATACGGCCAACAGTGAAGGACCACGTCTCATATTATACAATCTTATTTTAATCTCTAAAATTGATTTGAAACATGTTTTCAACACTAGAAATAATTTCATTGCGCACAAATAGTAGGTAACCTATTGCACTTCAAGGAAGAATCGCCTAATTCGTATTTGTATTACTATTTTAAACAAACTATAACTGTAACTACTTTAGGCAAACTGTTTCCATTTTCCCACGTTATCTATTAAGTGCACTAGGACATCATACAGCATACGATATATTTACTCTTTACCTTATCATAACGTTTTTTTACAAAGAAGAGGAACATTAATTTAGCGTCGATTAGGATGTAAATCTGCGATACTCCTAAAATAAAACTTATTCATCCCGTCACGCGATCGTGTCGTGTCCGCTCAGTGTACACAAACAGTTGATTGTCCGCGCCCGGGGCCCCAGTTCTATTGATTACTATTTAATTCGTTGTTAGTGGATACAATTACTAAATTACTCTGTTCCTCTCCTATTTACTGGCTGCGCTAATTCGTCCGAATTAAATCGATACGATACATTTAGATAGGAGAGGTTCGCCAGGGACTAATTCGATTTGATGTATTACCTTACCGTACTTGTTATTTTATTCAAATCTCGTTTTGTACAAATTATTGGTATACTATTTTTTCGATTAAACTAGAGAGGTATATTCTATGTTAAACATATTTTGGGACATAATTATGACAACTGCACTAGATATGTGCTTAGCAGGTTTTCCAAAGGCCCTTATGTAATAAATGCCAACGGAAACAACACGAGTCGTGAGCACAACCTTGAAGTGCGCACAAGTCGGTAGTCGATTTATAGGTCTCTTTGATGAAGTACAAGGGTGCATGTTGAGGACGTTGAACTGTCTTCCACTTCCACGTGATTGGTTTACTGTCATCATTTATTGGATATTCATGTATCTTTCGCTTGCAACTCATTCGTAAGGAAGTGTACGCAAACTTGCCCAGACTACTGTAGCTTCATGCTCATGACTTGTGTCGCTATCTGCACACCGATATTTGTCATTATTCTTATACTCAGATCAACCAATAAATACGGTCAGAGTGCTGAGTACATTTCAAGCGACGCAAAAACCAAGCCAAAACCATGCTCAAGTTTTTTTTTTTTAAATTAGGGTGACAAATGATGTGCTCATCACTCCTCCTCACTCCACCCAATAGTAAGTGGATACTGTGACCCATAGATATCTACATAACGATTTCTTATATTGACGCGAACACTACACATTTAAATAAAACTAATTTTACGGATTTTATCGCGTATATTTACTTATTTTATATTCCCGACGTTTCGAACACTTGCGTATATAGCGTGGTCCTTCCCCAGATCGAGCCGGCCCATTCAAGCTACAACCATAATATAGCTGCAGCATGGCGCTACTACTTATACTCCATACAATACACTCACTCACGTTCTTATACATCAAAAATGATTTGCAACTAACAACAGGATTTTATACGTGTCTAACAGCGAACTTTTATGTACTGATAAAGAAATAAAGAAGAAATTTATGTGCGTGAGCACTCCGTCTAATTTCCTTTTTTGATCTGATTTTTTATCAGGCGCAATACCGTCTTCTATAGGAAATACTGACTCTCCCATGACTTAATGCTAATAAAACCTCTTATTATAAGGCCTGAGTGGAGAGATGGAAAGCGTGCGGCGGGACATGTGGCGAGTGCGTGTCGCATACAACTCTGCCGAGGGCCATTAAGGACACCGTAATACTGGTGTTACGTACAGGCTGGTGTTGCAAAATGCCACCTATCAGAGTTGGACACAGTCAGACTCAGGCTTGTTAAGATATTTTTTCAACCTCAAGCACAGGCGCAGAGAAACCAGCCTCTATGTATTCTATAAGATGCAATTCGGAGAGTGTGTACAGGAATTACATATCTGAATTCCTCCCTCTCCTTTCCTCAATTGGACAATCAGGTGGTCGGCGAGCCTTCAACTCTGCATTATCGATATTTCACGAATTGGAACCAAACGATTTGCGTCGTCTTTCGTAATGCATAAAGAAAAGTAGTGAAATAACTCTCCGGCGTCTGTCTTTCCGTCTGGTTACAATCTGGTTGTCTTCAAGGCAAAGGTGAATATAATTTTGCTACCCTAAGACAGTGCAATTTAACATCTAGGGTTTCATCACCACTTACTACCAGGTGGGGTTGTACTCAAGCACTTTTATCGATTCTAATTTTAATTAAAATAATTGCATGTAAATGTCTTTATCAATGTAATAAATTTCCAACACAATGTAATATTGTTCTATGGAATAAATGACTATGACTATGACGGGATTGTATTATTAAAAAAACACAAGAGAATACAAAAATACACGTGTTATAATGCAAACCGAAGCCCTTAGGCGCGCTAAAAAAGAAGGAGCACTATGTTACTCATCTACTCACTTATCCTGCAATAGATCACGCAATATGCAAGCTAAGCAACTAGACTTAATGTGGAATTGCTGCATTTCGTTCGTCGCCTTTGTCTAGGTTAGTTTTAGCTAGCTAGTCTTTTGTCTAGCCTTTCACCTAAAAATAGAAAATTATAGATTGAGTTGGAGCTGAGTAGCGGCACTCAGTTTTAAGTCAATTTTCGACATTGCACATCATGGCTGCGCCTGTAAAATTCGACAAACAAAAAATTCTACCTTTTCAGTAGGAACAACAAAAGTTTTATCAAGTTATTTAAATATTAACTAAGTATATAACAAATGTTTTTACTATTTTTATAACCAGTTGAAGTAGTTCAAATTGGGTCTTTAGATATACTTAGGTAATTAAAGGTTTATTTAGTACTTTTATAATACACCTAAATGGTATTTACCAAAAAAAAATTGCCGGATTTTGCAAGAGATGTTTATGCGAGGCAAATTAAAAATAGATTCAAATTTTATCAGATCAACTACTTTTCAAATAAGGAAGAATTTATAAATAATATACGGAAACTCCTTTTCCAATATTTTTTATGTTGTTAACTCTTAAATTGTTATAATCTACAGCTGCTTCAAAAAGATTAAAAAATACATAAATAAAGTTGTAAAGTTACAGCCATCCCGGCTAAAAGCACTCCCCAAGTATACAATTTCATTTACCTGTTCTAGACATTCCTGATTTACCCATATTTCACACTTCGTTCTTTCTTCGTCCCTTTCAAATACCAGAACCTTAGTTTTATTAGCATTCAAACGGAGACCTTTAATTTCACATTCCTCTTTCATACACGTGACTAATGCCTGCAGTTCTGCCTCTGATGGTGCAATAAGCACTGCATCATCAGCATACAGCAGACAATTTACTTTAATGTCACCCAATTTCACACCCAAACAGCTATCTTTCAGCTTTTGTAAACAGCTGTCGAGATACAGTATGAACAGCCAGGAAGACATGACACAACCCTGTTTTACGCCCGTTTGGACGCTAAACATGGGTGACAGGTCATGCCCTACCCGCACACAGACTTTACAGTCACAGTGAAGAGACTGCACAGCCCTTAGCAATCGACCATCCACACCATACCCCGGCAACAGTTCCCACATTTTCTTCCTTACAACCTTATCAAATGCTTTCTCAAGATCCACAAAAGCACAGAAAATCTTCTGGTTAGCAGCCAGAAGCTTTTCCGTGATCATGCGGGGAGAAAACATTTGATCCGTGCATCCTCTTCCAGGTCTAAATCCGCATTGTGTCTCCCATAGAAATCTTTGCGATTTCTCTTGCATCCTACGTGTCAAAACCTTCGAGTAAACTTTACTTGCTAAACTGGCCAAGCTGATAGCCCGATAGCACCTGCAGTCAAAATGTGAACCTTTACCTTATAAAGGCACAATGACTGCGGATCGCCAATCATCCGGGACATCCCCCGTCCGCCAGCACAAATTGCACAGCAGACGAAAGCTGTCCCAGACGCGAGGCCCACCATACTTGACCATTTCAGCAGTAACTCTGTCTAGTCCCGCAGCTTTACCACATTTCAAACTTCGAATCGCACGTTCAATCTCTTTCATACTGATGACCTCAGTGTCATCGAGGTCCGGGTCTGGCGTACCAGTCACGGCGTCATCCCCGGATCCCTCACTATTGTGTTGTGATTTAGATGTGGACAGGCGTGTCGCTGCCGGGAACAAAGTCAATGGTGCCCTGACTGCGTTAGTCAAAAGGCAAGGCGTAGCGAAGAGTGCACGCCTTGCAATACATAACGCAGTGTTGGTACCGACTTTGTTATATGGCAGCGAAACCTGGGTATGCCAGAAGAAGCATAAAAGCAAGTTGAATGCAGTGGAGATGCGATCTCTTCGTAAAATGTGCGGCGTTACCATGGCCGACCGAAAGCGAAACGAAGAGATTCGCAATATGGCAGGTTTGAAAGATGACCTTATCACAAAAATTGATAAGGGCGTGCTTCGGTGGTTTGGGCACGTTGAGCGAATGAGTGAAGACCGAATGGTGAAGAAAATATATAGCGCGAAAGTTAATATTAAAAGGTGTCGAGGTAGACCGAGACTAACTTTCGAAGACCATGTGAGCAAATTGCTCGAAGAGGGTAGGGTCAAGAGTACTCGGATACCTAGACGTGCATGCATGAAGAAGATAATGAATCTGAAAGAAGCGAAAGAGGTTTGTAAGGATCGTGACACTTGGCGATCTGTTCTCTCTGGCTACCCCGTCAGGGATTGTGCGTGAAGATAAGTAAGTAAGTAAAAGTAAGTAAAAGTTACAGCCTATATACGTCCCACTGCTGGGCACAGCCACACTCTCATTTCTGAGAGTGTTTTAGGGGAAGGAAATTTACGACAAAAGTATATTTAACGATACAGAATTTAGAATTCACGAAAACGTAAAAAACAAGTGAGACGGCATCAAAGACACCGACCAACCGGCGTAGGCAGCGAGCGCCGTTCACCCGCCGAACTAAATTAATTAATTAACTAATTAAAATCCATTACAAATAATTAACGCCGCCGATAAAATTGAGACCAATCGATAAGAGAAACAAAGAGTTTGGCCGGCTCCCAGTCGCCGGGCAACTGACATTTGGGTAAGGCGGACAAAAGTAATATTTTTCTTTATCAAACTTGAAATTTGACAAGGAGACCAACTTTATTAACACGTTTTACAAAACAAGTACTAATCAAAGAACTCATTAAAAGCTTATTAAAATATTTTTATATCTGGTAAGACCCAAGGCAGCTCAGGAGTAAAACAGTCGCCTTAAATGTCACTGTAGGCGTATGCGATGTATTCGCTCCCAGTGATGGGAAAATATCACAGAGTTTAAGTTGAAATTTTACGTTTACACGTGGTAAAGCCACGTTGCAGTTATATTAATTGTATAGTTGATACTCGACCGGGGAAGGACCAAGCTCTCACAGAAAACCAGCGTGAAATAACAGCTTGACACTGCGGTGTTTCGTATGGTGAGTGTATAGAACCGGAAACGCTTTTTACTGGAGAAGAGGCATTCCATCTTAGTCCTCACGGGTGACAATGCATCTGCATTTTGAATCTTTTTTTTTTAAATTGAGGATAGATGTAGATGTCTATGGGTCACAGCAAACATACCATCAGGTGGATTGTGTGCTCGTTTGTCACCCTATGCTATAATAAAAAAGTCCCCTATTTATTAAAGACACTATCTGCAAAGAAAAATATGTTATTCAACGTCAATCAATTTTACACCAAGCTTTTGTGACCGATAAAATCTAACGTAGTGTAGTTAAGCTACGAAACTACGGATTGAAAAACTATACTTACTTCAACGAAAAGAAATATGCGTATTTATAACAGGAAAACTAAGCATTACACATATTACACTAAAACCTTCTTTTCTTTCTTCTATATCAGCCCGTAACAGTTCACTGCTCTGCACTGTGTGGCCCTCATGAATAAAAGGATTTTTGCTCAGTGATGCAATGTACATAAGCCATCAAGTTTCGGCGACCCATAATCACATTTCAAAGCGCTCGCTGTAAATTTCACAAAAAGGCAACAACCAGCTTTCGATCCCTACCGGCACCAATAAAATTGTTAATTGTAATTTTAAAATTATACCACGTGCTTGGCATCATGAGACAATATCGTGAGATTTTCTCAGCATGTCTGAGCAATTAACAAAATATTTTGAGGACATGTGAAGTTCGCAAACACGCATTGGGGCAACGGATACTTCTCTAAAACTACTTGTCGTCTGTACCCAAGCCGTGGTAGCTCAGATGGTTAGCGCTCGCTGTAAGCTACACATTACTCGAGCAACCCAGGTTCGATCCCCGCTGGCACCAATGAAATTGTTAATTGCAATTTTAAGTGCTGATTTAACACGTGCTCGGCGGTGAAGGAAAACATAATGAGGAAACCTGCATGTCTGAGAAATAAGAAAAAAATTATTTCGAAGACGTGAAGTTCGTCAACACATATTGGGGCAGCGCGGCGGACATTTCCTTGCCCTAAAACCCTCTCAGAAATGAGAGGAGGCCTATGCCCAGCAGTGAGACGTAAATAGGCTGTAACTTTACTTTACTACTTTACTGTACTCAAGAGTGGGACGTATATAGGCAGTAATTTTAGTTACCTTTTATGATGCCCGCTAGACGAAATCAGGTGATGGATTTTCATACGCCGCCACCACATGGCAATTCAATTAATTCCATTCAATTTCAATAAACATAATGTTTGAAATGTTTTTATTTATATCTAATATTTTCTCAATAGCTAACGTTCGTAAAATGACTATTTAATTGCAGACGAGTAAATTGAATGCCCGCAACAATATGTACGAGGCCAAACTTTTACCTAACGCTTAAATTTTTCAATAAACGTATACGAAAGTGCTTAGAGCGGTTACATTAGTAATGCAAGTTAACTACAATTGATACCTGTTCGTATAGCATTCAACGTTGTAATCGAATTAAGTCGAATCGACCCGCGTAATTTGATCTATTACGTAGTTTAAAATGTGCATTTCAAATAATCATTATTTTGTCGAATTTATTCCTTACAACAATGGAACAAAGTATAAAAAGTATTAAAAACTACAAATCTACGCGTAGACGTAATTTCCCCGAACATGATTCACCTAATCACTCGAAAACTTTAATTAACAATAATCAACCGTTGAATATAAAATACCGAAATAGCGGGTCGCTTATTAAAATGCGCGTCGTTGGCATGTGAGCTCAGCATTACCGAGCAATTCGGCAAACGCAAATCTGATATTAGCGGATCATTTTGAGGAGGAAACTATTTCGAATGTTAGTGTGATAAGAAAAAGCATAAGGAAAGTAATTCACTAATGAGCGCCGACTAATGTCTTTCATGGAAACAAGTACAACGGAAACAAATACTCGCAATAATGTGCAATGCAAGCACTAAGCAGCATGAGTACAATTCTTTAGGATTACTTTGAAGCCATTTCATTTACTCACGTACTGTGAAATTTACAGCGAGCGCTTAGTGAACTAACCCGGGTTCGATCCCATCCGGCACCAATGAAATTGATAATCGCAGTTTTAAGTGCTGATTTACCACGTGCTCAAAAACCCTCTAAAACCCTCTCAGAAATGAGAGGAGGTTGTGCCCAGCTGTGAGACGTAAATAGACTGTAACTACGAGTATAACTTTTAATTTCATTTAGCAAATTTTACTTATTTAAGTTTTGAACTTTGCTATAGGATAAGGATTCTAGCCAAGATTAATCTTGCAGACATACCCCCTATCCACTACAATGGGATTACAATATCGTTCAGTAAGTCTGTAAAAAATCTTGGCCTACACATTGACAGCACGCTGAATTGGAGAACTCAGGTTACTGAAGTCAGTCGTAAAGTCACTGCTACGTTACGTACTCTCTATCGTTTAAAACATTTTCTCCCCACAAAGTCTAAGATCATGCTGGTCCAATCACTCATATTACCCATAATTGATTATGCAGATGTGTGTTACCCGGATCTGTCCCAGGATCTTCTGAACAAGCTGGAACGCCTTCTCAATAACTGTATAAGATTTATTTTCGGGCTTCGTAAGTATGACCATATTTCGCAATATAGATCTAAGCTTAATTGGCTTACAATCCGGCAGAGGCGTATTTCCAGAATATTACTTATTCTTTTTTCCATATTAAATGACCCATTTTCACCTTCTTATCTTACGAGTAAATTTCACTATCTCTCCTCATCTCATGATAGGGTTCTACGTTCTTCTTCTAACAACAAAATATGTATTCCAGTTCACTTCACCAAGTTCTATGATAACTCATTTACAGTTCAGGCTACACGCCTTTGGAACTCCTTGCCTGACGACATCAGAAAAGCTCCCAATAAGTTTGCTTTTAAAAAGTTGGTGCGTAATCATCTGTTAAAGACAACGTTTCTTACGTGAATCATCCATGTCATTTATATTTTAGACGTATATACATATTTAGTTTATGTACCATTTGTATATGTATGTTGGTATAAATTTATGTATGTTTATGTATGTACGTATATATTTGTATACATGATATATAAATAGGATATATTTTTATAGTTTA
Organism: Parnassius mnemosyne; assembly: GCA_963668995.1. Lineage (NCBI taxonomy): Eukaryota > Metazoa > Arthropoda > Insecta > Lepidoptera > Papilionidae > Parnassius > Parnassius mnemosyne. The sequence goes on along the minus strand of CAVLGL010000013.1, from coordinate 13,533,683 downwards.
TTTATTGTATATATTACTAAAATGTATATATAACCTAATTAGTTATATCATTTCTTTTTTGTTTTTATTCTATATTGCTACACCTACTTCAAATTCTCACCACTCCATGGGTTGACTGGTAGAGAATGCCACAAGGCATTAAGTCCGCCCTTTGTATTCTTTTAGATTAAGGAATGCAATAAAGAATAAATAAATAAATAAATAAAAACTTTAATGACGCACAAGTTTGGTGGTTTTAATACGTTTTAATAATAAACTTCTTCCCCCTCGCCCACTTGAAAGTTAGAGACAGACAGAGTAGAGAGACAAATTAAAATTATTCAATGAAATGTTATGTGCTGATTATCTGAAATTACGCTGGCCTCCCCTCCCCAGCCTGGTTATAGAAAACTTATCCAAGAACCACTCAATTCAAATTTTTCTCCATTAGCACTGCACTCTTGAAACCGCTTGTACAACGCAGTAAGTATAGGAAATCTCCATTCCAACTGTGCAGGCTTAAATAAATGGCTGCAGGAACTATGAGTCGGCCATACCGAGGAAGAACCATGCTAGCACAGAATACCAACGTGAAATAACATCACAATGCTTCGACACTATACGTATATAATTTAGTTTATTTTTTTATAATAGAACATGGATACCAAAAAATAAAACTAAATTACAGATAAATGTCACTGACAATAATTGTACTCCAGATCTAGGCTCAAGTGCATTGCCTTTTTAGTAAAATAATAAATGTTTTTTAACTAAAACTAAAGTGAATAACTTCGTCAAATTAGTTAAATTTCTGGTAATGATTTCCCATATAATTTCGCAAACATTATACATTGAATAAAATTTTTACGGATTTTATTGCATAATGTCAGTTGTTTTTTAATCCATTTTTACCATACGTCAAGTGTAATATTCAGCTATAAGGCGCTGAAACTGTGGCTGAACTCTACAATTCATTACAGCCCTTCACAAGTCCACTGCTGAACATAGACCTCCCCCAAAGAATGCCACAAAGCACGGTCCTGAGCCACCTGCATCCATCGACTTCCTGCATGTCTTACCAGGTCGTCACTCCATCTCGTGGGGGGACGCCCTACACTTCGCCTACCGGTACGAGGCTGCCACTCGAGAACCTTTCTTCCCCATCGGTTGTCGGTTCTTCGAGCTATATGGCCGGCCCATTGCCACTTCAGCTTACTAATCCGTTGGGCTATGTCGGTCACTCTGGTTCTACTGCGGATACCCTCATTTCTAAGTTTATCACGCAGAGAAACTCCGAGCAGCAAAAAGGGTCTCTGGTTCTTCACACTCACCATACGAAACACAGCAGCATTAAGCTGCTAATTTAGCCTGGTGTTCTGTGAGAGCTTGGTACTACCCTGATGAAATGTTATGTGCTGATTATCTGAAATTACGCTGGCCTCCCCTCCCCAGCCTGGTTATAGAAAACTTATCCAAGAACCACTCAATTCAAATTTTTCTCCATTAGCACTGCACTCTTGAAACCGCTTGTACAACGCAGTAAGTATAGGAAATCTCCATTCCAACTGTGCAGGCTTAAATAACTCTGTTGTTACTCATTCTTATTAAGAAAAGATATCATAAATTAAATGTTTATTTAAAAGGTTAGAATGCATAGACTGTGTTAGCTTCTTAAGACCTTTTTTTACGTAGGTATATATATATATATATATATATATACTGCTGCACCTATATTATGGTTGTAGTATCGGTCATCTCGACCGGGGTAGGACCACACTCTCACAGAATACCAGCGTAAAATAGTATGTTGAGTGTAGAGAACCGGAGACCCTCTTTACTGGAAACGAGGTATTCCATCTTAGTCCTCATGGGTGACAACGCATCTGCATTTTGATTCTTAATCGGGGATAAATGTAGATGTCTATAGGCCACAGCATCCATTTACCATCAGGTGGACTGCATGATCGTTTGTAACCCTTATTCTATAAAAAAAAGTAGTTCACTCGTGGGTTTTTGCCGCTTCTTTTCACAAGATCTCCTCGCAGTAGGGTGGTGTTGAAGCGATAGCGTAGCTTTCGATTTTTCAAACAGAGCTTTGAAAAGGACAACTTTGATTTCACGTTGACTTTGTTGTAACGTTGTGATAAGAAATATTATAATTAATTTATCCAACGTAAAATCAGTTAATGTGTAACTTATGAATAATTCTATTTGAAAAGGGTGTTTAATCTTGTATTACACTAAGATAAATTTGATGTTCTATAAATAAAACTTTAAAACGAATAAAACATTTCATATAGATTTGTAACACGTTATATTAACATGAAGGTAATTACAAATTAAAGTGGGTGCAACCCGGGAGGTCCGGTCTACAAACTTCAAAGTAGAAAGTGACAAAAAGAGGAACCTGCAATATAAAAAAGAAAAATAACATTAAATTTTACATTTAAGAAAATTGCTTGTTGTTTGATTATCAAACTAAAGGAAAAATAGTCTACTGCCATTCGACTCTACAATTCTCTGATTAAACTGTATTTTAGGTTATTAATTTTATCGTAAATGTGTTGTGTAAATATAGTTTTAAATATTATTACATTATACGTAACTAAAAGTCTAACTAGACTTACTTTATATTGCAGGTCCCCCGCAATATAAAAAAGAAAAATAACATTAAATTTTACATTTAAGAAAATTGCTTGTTGTTTGATTATCAAACTAAAGGAAAAATAGTCTACTGCCATTCGACTCTACAATTCTCAGATTAAACTGTATTTTAGGTTATTAATTTTATCGTAAATGTGTTGTGTAAATATAGTTTTAAATATTATTACATTATACGTAACTAAAAGTCTAACTAGACTTACTTTATATTGCAGGTCCCCCGCAATATAAAAAAGAAAAATAACATTAAATTTTACATTTAAGAAAATTGCTTGTTGTTTGATTATCAAACTAAAGGAAAAATAGTCTACTGCCATTCGACTCTACAATTCTCAGATTAAACTGTATTTTAGGTTATTAATTTTATCGTAAATGTGTTGTGTAAATATAGTTTTAAATATTATTACATTATACGTAACTAAAAGTCTAACTAGACTTACTTTATATTGCAGGTCCCCCGCAATATAAAAAAGAAAAATAACATTAAATTTAACATTTAAGAAAATTGCTTGTTGTTTGATTATCAAACTAAAGGAAAAATAGTCTACTGCCATTCGACTCTACAATTCTCAGATTAAACTGTATTTTAGGTTATTAATTTTATCGTAAATGTGTTGTGTAAATATAGTTTTAAATATTATTACATTATACGTAACTAAAAGTCTAACTAGACTTACTTTATATTGCAGGTCCCCCGCAATATAAAAAAGAAAAATAACATTAAATTTTACATTTAAGAAAATTGCTTGTTGTTTGATTATCAAACTAAAGGAAAAATAGTCTACTGCCATTCGACTCTACAATTCTCAGATTAAACTGTATTTTAGGTTATTAATTGTATTGTAAATGTGTTGTGTAAATATAGTTTTAAATATTATTACATTATACGTAACTAAAAGTCTAAGTAGACTTACTTACTAGTACTTCTTATTTCATTTAATATTATTAATAAATCTATGAAAAATTGTGTATAATAAAAGGCTTTGGCAGTATCTTTTACTCAATTATAATGCGGACTCAAATTTACGTGAATTCGTGGAAAGTACCTATGTATTAAACTTGAAACTTCCTGTTTCCATAACTACGCAGTACTATTATTTATTCTGTGCCACAACTAAGAAGTGACCTAATTTGGTCAAATTTTTGGTTTTCAAATTCTCAAAATGGTGGCATGACATGATGGTATCATGAAAAATTACGTTTAAAAATTGGCTAGTAAAAAGAAAATTAAAAGCCAGTAATTTCTCAAAGAATACCACTTAAAACACAATCGAATTGCGAACGAAAGTACTACCAGCCAAAAATACTTAATTGCCATTACATATTTAAAATGGCTCGCTTACACGTAACACAGGTCAATAAACGTTCGTACAGTCGAACACGCAAACTTTAATTGTATCTAATTAATTTATAACATGTATTAAACAATTAAGACTACGGTATCTTGATGCATTAGTTATTGTTATTGAATTCGGTACGGCGTACAACCACTCTTCAGCCAATTGACTTATCTTCGTAAGTTAATTAATGGGTGCGCCTCATCACGCGATGTTTCAGTAATTGGACAAGATAAACTCTTACCTAACAGTTTTCATTTTTCGGCTTAATTCAATTGTTTGGTGGTAACTAACATTCAAAATTAACTTAAAGTATCAGCATATAAAATATCTCACGGCTGGGCACAGGTCTTCGTACCCACAAACACCATCACCATCATTACATATATCTACGTTTTGAAGAGTTTTAAAAAAAATGGTTTTTCACCTGAACCTGCAACGATTAGCCCTTGCGTTAAGGTACTTTTAATTACATTATATTTTAAAGAAAAAACTGAAGTGACGAACCAACTCACAGTCCATCTACTAAGTGGCCATTGCAGTCGATGAACACCTACAGCCAGCATCAAACAAAGACCGCTACATCTATCCTTAATTAAGAATCAGAACGCAAATAAGTCATCACCACTGAAGACTAAGTTATAAGAAATTAGTTGTTTAAATAATTACAAATAGCTGCAAGTTAAAAAGTCCGTACGTGGTAGAGCCACGCTACATCTATATAATGGCTGCAGGAACTATGAGTCGGCCATACCGAGGAAGAACCATGCTAGCACAGAATACCAACGTGAAATAACATCACAATGCTTCGACACTATACGTATATAATTTAGTTTATTTTTTTATAATAGAACATGGATACCAAAAAATAAAACTAAATTACAGATAAATGTCACTGACAATAATTGTACTCCAGATCTAGGCTCAAGTGCATTGCCTTTTTAGTAAAATAATAAATGTTTTTTAACTAAAACTAAAGTGAATAACTTCGTCAAATTAGTTAAATTTCTGGTAATGATTTCCCATATAATTTCGCAAACATTATACATTGAATAAAATTTTTACGGATTTTATTGCATAATGTCAGTTGTTTTTTAATCCATTTTTACCATACGTCAAGTGTAATATTCAGCTATAAGGCGCTGAAACTGTGGCTGAACTCTACAATTCATTACAGCCCTTCACAAGTCCACTGCTGAACATAGACCTCCCCCAAAGAATGCCACAAAGCACGGTCCTGAGCCACCTGCATCCATCGACTTCCTGCATGTCTTACCAGGTCGTCACTCCATCTCGTGGGGGGACGCCCTACACTTCGCCTACCGGTACGAGGCTGCCACTCGAGAACCTTTCTTCCCCATCGGTTGTCGGTTCTTCGAGCTATATGGCCGGCCCATTGCCACTTACTTCAGCTTACTAATCCGTTGGGCTATGTCGGTCACTCTGGTTCTACTGCGGATACCCTCATTTCTAAGTTTATCACGCAGAGAAACTCCGAGCAGCAAAAAGGGTCTCTGGTTCTTCACACTCACCATACGAAACACAGCAGCATTAAGCTGCTAATTTAGCCTGGTGTTCTGTGAGAGCTTGGTACTACCCTGGTGGAGCCGACCTATTCGTGGCATAATTTAGCTACATCGTAGCGCTACCACTTATATTTCCAAGTTTATCTAGATAGGTTTCATCCCTGAGATAATTATAATCTTTATCTAACGTCGGGCAAAGTTCGGTTGCCCAGCTACTGTATAATTACGTAAACAGGAGTCACATAACGCCCGTTTAGATTCGTAAACAGTAAAGCTGCCTGTTGATTCTAAGATTTCATGTTCAGGTTTCAAATTCCAACTGAAAAGTATAAACAAATTATTACTAACGAATTTCGCCGCCCGAGTCCGACCGGAATTTTTTTCTAATACAAAATGTATTTATATTGTACGAGCATAGGAAACTTGAACATAGTGAGTGAATATTCAAAAATATGGTCCTCAAGATTAACTAGCTATTTTCAAAACACTTTGGAAAGAACTTATTTGCCTGTCAACTTATCAGTAAATTATGGGTGCAAACAGTTTTAGCTTATCTTCTAATTTATTATTTTGAAGGACGTACGATCCTTGGAACTAATCAATGGTTTAAAAATGAACTTATCTGCCCTGTCAACTTATTGGTAATTTATGGGTACGAACTACTTTAGTTTCTTTTCTTATATAGCATATATAAACAATAACAATTGACCGTGGTCAAATAAAATATGCTATGTGCATGTTTGTCACATAGCAGGTATTAATTGACAATATTCTAGCTAGCATCGACAAGTATCGTTTGTTACTAGGTAAAATTAATTAGAAAAAAAACAAATTAGAGTAAATCTGTAGATAACCGAAATCGAGCGAATCTGTAGGCATCCTTACATTTCATGATTACTTTTGACTTAATTGTGAAGATTGATGCGATTGACGCGCGAGATTTGCCTGTGTTATTACGAGTATTAGTTCGTGTACATTTATTTTGAAATCAGAAATGCGTAATATCTTTTTGTATTCGTCACACTGTACACAGTCCTACAAATGTATTCATTACGACATTTGGTTGAGGTTTACCGTTACCGTTCAGTATCATAAGTCCACTGCTTAACATAGGTCACCCCCATATATTGCTTCATAGGGGGGATATTAGCCATGGTTGCCACGCTTGGCAGACTGGTTAGTAACCGCAGTTGTTTTTTTTTTAATTTTTAGTTGTGATTAGAAAGACGCTGCTGCCCATTTCCTGGTTTGTTCTTTTTTTGTTTTTTTTTTTTATATATACTATTTGATCATCGAGTAATGTTATTAAAAATCATATATTGGACATTACAGAAAGAAAACTTATTAAATCGTGTATCAAAGTGATCCTTAATGTTATTTTATGAATAATTTAAGATTTTGTATAGAAGAACAATAAAACCTTTTTAAGTGGTATTATAAAGTAATTCTTAGAATTAAAAATATTTAACATAAATTAAAAAAATCTATTATAGAGTTAAAATAAAAGTATGTATGTACATGTTATACAATCTTTATACAATTAAACAACCCTATAAAACATAAAAAAGCAATCACAATACTGAATGAGATGAAAATCGAGCGGACCGAATACAATAACAATTCACTGGCACATGACAAACCAAATTAGGAATCGTCTGCGTTTTGAACACCGGTAAATGGAGGAACGATTGCCAATTTACCAACCCTACCTGGTCTTAATTGCTGCCGACTACTGCTTACACTATCGAGGGAAGGTAGCGAAAGTAATTTGTCATCGGTTAGCTAAGCAGGGGGTGGGGTGCACTCGCAGACCAAGAGCCGCCGCTACGGCAGCACGTCTCATCGTTAATGACATCCCGCATAATTAGCAAGCGCCACCATCAACTAATTACATAAATTGCCTACTAAACCTGGCAATGATTACACCGTCGCTTAGAATTACGTCGACCAGATTGTGCTGCCTTGATTTAAATAGATTTTTGCCGGTGTCGTGTGATAACCTCGTGACCTAATAGGCAGGATATCTTGCTGCTACTTTGTCACATCCTAGCTGCATTATGTAAAATAAAACCGGCCAAGTGAGAGTCGGACTCGCGCACCGAGCGTTCCGAACAAATCCGTAGGTATATAAGTATAAAATTATTAAAAATATTTTTATTATATGATGTAAATAAAAAATTTAAGCTTTTCGCAATTTTTCCTTTATCTGTGCTATAATACGTTGCTTCGTACCAAATTTTAAGATTCTGAGTTCACGGGAAGTACCCTGTACGTTTTGATTCCCTTGCGAATGTCGAAAATTTGCGGCATAAACGGCTGTATCTTTTGATTGCGTTGGCTTAGAAATTTCATTTTTTCACAGCTCCAAGGGACAGTAGACTTGAGTATTTGATATGAATTTCAGCTTGATACCTCCACGCGTTCCTGAGAAAAAGGATCTTGACATACAGACAGACAGACAGACAGACGGACAACAAAGTGATCCTATAATGGTTCCGTTTTTTCCTTTTGAGGTACGGAACCCTAGAACAGAATATTTTTAGTTTTCGTGTCTGGTTGTCTTGCGATTGTCCCAGTGGATCTGGACACCGGAACTTAACCTCTCCGATCTTTTCGCGTTGTCCTTACTTTAGACACACATGCGCAGCAATGTTGCCAACATTACCTAATCTGACTTAGTAATCTGATTAAAAAAAACTGTAGAAAGGCTTGAAAAAGCTGTAGAAAACTGAGATCTATTGACAAAAAAAAACTAAAGTGTACAGCTCTTTTTATAAAGCGGTATATATCATCAAACACAGATCTTTTAAGAACAGTACAAAGAACCATGGTACTTAGGTAAGCGCTCTCCGTAAACCCCTAAGTTTAACATTTACAGACTCACAGAATACCAGCGTAATTTAGCAGCTTAATACTGCTGTGTTTTGTAGGATACCTGTAGAGAAACGGAGACTCTTGTTACCAGAAATGAGACATTTCATCTTAGTCCTCAAGGAGACAACGCATCTGCATTTTGATTCTTAATTGAAGATAGATCTAGATATCTATAGGCCGCATCATCAGCTTACTATCAGATAGACCGTGTGCTCGTTTCTCACCCAAATTCTATTAAATAATATTAGAAATATTAAAAAAAAAATTGTTTCGATGACATGGAAAGCCCGCCAACACGCATTTGGGTAGCGCGGTGGATAAATTCTTACCCTTAAATTCTTTCTCTTAGAAATCACAGGAGGCTTAGGACGTGGACGTGGATTTGGGATTGGGACGTATATAGGCTGTAATTTACTAACTTTATAAAGAATTGTCTAGACAAAACAAATATATTGTGTGAGTATGACCTCAGTCAGTCAAGAAGTTCGACAGTCATACGTTCATATACAGACGCACCAACTATGAATTGGCTAGATGTTTCTTGTTTGTGAATTTGTCAAATATGTAATTCGTGCTTGTAAAACGTCCTCACGATACTGAGAATTTGTAAATACAAATAATTATTATAATTAAGAGATGCTGTTTGGCAAACCATGACTTTTTATTTAAGTTAAGATATGAAAATTATTCGAATGTACAATCAAATTTACTTAATGTTACTGTCATGTATACCCGACTATAGCAACGCCAAAAGGGAGGTAATGATTTTATTAAGCTATGTACGTATGTTTGCATGTATTTTCATCTGTTCCCTCAGATTTCCTGAACTTAATGATCGTATTTTGAAATATGAGTCATCATTGGTAGCGTTGTGCTTGTTCGCAGATTATAGGCTATAGGGATAGAGCGATAGAACTACACAGCAAACATTGCTTACAATAACTGAAGTAACGTGAAGTAAAAGTTAATCAAACGTTTACAAAATAGAAATCAAACACAACAGCTCATAACTTTATATTAAAGTGATTATTAGGATAATAATAAAAACAATATCGTTACCATAATCTGGTTTACCTTTCCACAGATCAACCCACAATCAGTCAATCCTCGGGTAACGTAGTCGACGGCATCAACTTAGAAGATATCAAGGAATTCGCAAAGGCCTTCAAACTAAGGCGGCTCGGTCTAGGCCTCACTCAGACACAAGTGGGCCAGGCTCTATCTGTCACTGAAGGTCCAGCGTATAGCCAAAGCGCTATTTGCAGGTAAGAATAGTATTAAATCATATATTTTTTTTTTGTAATAATGAAAATACAAAATAATATGCATATCTGTTAAATAATCTTGTGAGATAAAGTCGCACGCTTGTCTAAATAAGTTCATCTAGTAAGAAAACAACAAAACATACGTCTTCTTAATTTAACTCAAAAGATTTTATAATCTGTATTAATTATCTGTAAACAATGTAAAGGCAACACGTTAACAATTTAATCAACACATCACAGTAATAAAACGAGGGCAAATAGAGTCAGGCGCTTGTCAAAATAATTCGCGCCGTTCCCTTTGGGCTAGCAAAACATTTTTATATAGCGATATTAGTGACGACGTTCGTCACGCAGTCGCAAGAACAGTTACAACACCAACTTTTTAATATTGTTAATTGAAGTGATTTGTAAAACAGCATGACTCCTTTCATTGCTTACAATTCGTTTAATTAATTACAATTCGGACGGCTTCCGTTCCGGTCGGCTGTCTCGGGGCTTAAACCATTTTTTATTAGGCGCGGGCGCGTGCGTTCTAATTCGGTATTATTTATAATTTTTCCATCATACTCATTTCTATCTATCGCTGAATAAATTTACATGTTATTTGGTTATTAATTAACTCCATTATAGACTGAAACTCTAAAATCATTTGTTATTTAAGAAATGCCATCTTTTTATTTCTTATGATTGAACAAATAGCAACGCACCAGAAACTTAATTTGAACATCGCTAATTTACTTTCAGTATTATTCAACGTTACTCGCTTGTTGGTATTTACATTTATATTAACTTGTAAATTTGTTTCTTAGTAATTAAAATGTCAATTAAAGTAAGCCATATAAAAATGAAGTCTGTGTTTAAAAATTTAAGTTAGGAGAGTTAACATGGCCAATAAAATTTTATTTTGATTTGAAGCCTCGACAATGTACAATTTAGCAGTAAAAGAGTTTAATTAAATGTAATGAAAATGATTCGGAACGGCTTTTTTCACCATCATAACGTTAAAATAGGCACCGGGTCAAACCGGTCGAAGGAAATTTCAATCGGGCCACCCCACCGGCCTCCTTCGTATAATAAAATCATTAATCGTTACTTCTGTTCCAGTTAATTAATTATCTTGCCGTAATTACTTTTTTTCGTGTAATTTAAAGAGTAGAGTTCCCCTGTCTTTGTCCGCGTCGTGATTTCATTTTCCATTAATTTTTCTTTCGACTCCCTCCAATTTTGTATCGTAACGAAGCTACACGATGCCTACCCCTTTGATTACGTTGGTATTAACTTGAATTTAAATTGAAATGTATTATTTATTGTAGTCATGAATGTGTTTAGTTTTATGTTTAAAGGTCAACTATTGACAGTTTAATACACTGAGAAAGGAAGTTGACACGAGTAAACTTTTTTGGACTTCAATAAAATTGTATCTTGAATAACCCTTTCATTATGTCAGGGACGCAAACGCTCAAAGCTTTAAACTGCATTATATATTTAATTAAGTTAGTTAAATGTATATTTTCATATAAAATCTAAGCGGTGTGATGAAATCTTTTTTTTCTTTAGTAATCTTTTTTTAAAGGATAAGGGTGACAAACGTGCACACAGTCCACCTGATGGTAAGTGGTTGCTGCGGCCCATAGACATCTACATCTATCCTAGTTTGCGAATCAAAATACAGATGCGTTGTCACCCGTGAGGACTAAGATTACGAAATTCACGAATAAACATAATTACTGTCAATTTAACGGATTGTACTGTCTTTTTTTTTCAATCTTACACAAGGGTAAAAGTAAAAGAATCAGCCGAACGTCGTGCTTAAAATGTTCAAATGTAAAATGATCGATGCTTCCATGGTCATTGCCACTAACGAGACCGGGCACAAATGTTGAATTAGGCATGGATCAGCCCGCGTGCCGCGCTATTACAATTTTATATGAGACCGAGTGCGTCACCGCATCACAAGACAATGGCTGGAAATAGATGTTCGTATGCTAATATTTGTCTGTGTCTACGTACTTACGAAACAAAGTCAAAAGAAGTTTATCTTCACAATATACAATACTAGTAATACAGTCCGACTACGACCGAGAGGTCAATCGATGTATCCAACTCTGCTGTTCCGCGTTTGGGAATCATGCCACAACTTCTCGTCACGCATTCCTGAAAACTTGAAAACAAGAGTGTACAGTCAGTGTGTGTTGCCAGTGATGACTTGTGATTTTATGATGTGGTTCTTCACCGCTGATCGTATGAGGAAGCTCAAGGTCACTCTGCGAACTATAGAGAGGGTTATGCCTAAAGTTTCTCTGCGTGATAGACTTCGTAATGAGGATATCCGCAGTAGAACTAGAGTGACCGACAATGTCCAACGGATAAGTAAGCTGAGGCAGTGGACCGGCCATATAGCTCAAAAAATCGACAACCGATGGAGAAGAGTTTTTCTTGTGTGCCAGAAACGAACCGGTAAGCGACCGAAGCCAACCACCAGATGGAGTATCGACTATGCACGAAGATGATGGATGCAGGTAGCACAGGACCGTGTTCTGTGACATTCCTTGGGAATTGGGGAGGCCTTTGCAATGGACTTGGGAAGGGTTGTAATGATAGTGGTGATGAACTAGCAATGGATCGCGTGACAGTGGGGTAAGTGAATCCATCAATACTTCTCGTTTCGTGGGTGTCGTAAGAGGCAACTAAGCGAAATTCAAAAATATTTCATCCAGTAATTTTACTACATATAAGATAACAAACGTTGACGGTAAGCAGCGCCAGATAGAAATAGAAGGATGTCCAGCAGAGGACTATGTGCCGAATAAGGAGAAGGAAGAATCACTTTTAATGTTACATCATCATCAATTTGTGAGCAGTCCTCAAAATCCACAGCTTTGTAGGCGAATTGATAAACATAGTAGCAAATGTTTTCGCCTACTCACACTGCCCTTCATCACTGATCCGAGTATTTTACTAATGACAGAATGAATGAAAAAACTAGTACTAATGTCTAATTTCAAATGATCAGGGCCGACCATTAATTACGTGAGCTCAAAGTCTCACCAAATCTAATTTAAAGGAAGGTTAATGAAAATCTCACGTCATCTTTTTAATTCTGAGATTATACATTATTATAACATAAAACCTGAAAATGTGAAATAAATTTATTTATTTGAAAATTATGTGATAAATGTCACGTGCGGGAGAGTTTGAGTCCCACCACATCTTTCTAAATCTCACCAAAGGGGAGTTTTTTTTATATAGAATGAGGGTGACAAACGAGCACACAGTCCACCTGATGGTAAGTGGTTGCTGTGGCCCATAAACATCTACAGCTATATTCGTTTGCGAATTAAAATGCAGATGCGTTGTCAGCCGTGAGGACTAAGATAGAATGCCTCTTTGCCAGTAAATAGGGTCACCGGTTCTATACACTCACCATACGAAACAAAGCAGCTTTAAGCTGCTATTATACGCTAGTATTCTCTGATTAAAAAATAATTTTAAAAATAGCCTCACGTCATTAATGGAGTGTCCATTATGCTTATCAGACCTATTTAATCTTCCGTTTGCAATATTAATTAAATTAACGACGTTCTGAATCTTATGAGGACAAAACTTACATTGTTATGAAGCGTGCGGCTTTGTCAATTTTTGTTTTTACTGAAGCTTGACAGTCCTCTAGAAACCGGAGGACGTCCACTGTTCACTGGATTATACAAATCTAATGATATAATTTGTTACCGTCCCCAGTGCCCTGGCTTCGCAGATGCTAGCAGCTCAGCTGTCTTCACAGCAACAAAACATGTATGTGTTTTGTTTTATTTCCGTACACGCAGTATCTTCAAAATTATCTTCATTAAATTCACTTTATCAAATATTTGTTTCGATTGACATTTAAAACGTACGTATCGTTAAAATATGCCAAGAATGGAGATAACTTTGGAGATACTCGACTGCAACATGCATTAAGCACACGCTTTGAGTCACATACGGCGGCCCAGATCGCATTTATATACGTTGTCTTTAAATCAAAATGTTTCAACGGTGTTTAATGCAATCTTATCTCGATCGCCGATCCGTGCATACCAAGGGAATGTATGCCGCATATAATTATGAGTAATTATAGTTTTTGGCGTTCTTTCCTTCGCTTTTCACACGTATACGGTATTTACATATGGGTAATTATACTAAGACGGTGTACATAAGTTCGAACGTTACATTTTGATGTTAAGACATACGTGTTACATTTACGCACCGGCCACCACACCATGTTGGTGCGACGTCATGAGTAATCGTTGTGTGAATTTTATCTGATTTGTTATTGTTATGTCTCTAAGTCACTTCTAACTTTCCATCTAATCTAGCATGATGTATTATTTCATTACTCTTTATTTATTTTTTTATTATTCGTTTTGCGCAATTGAAAGCCAGGGCATTGGCATACGTTACCTTTCGCCTCTAACTGAATTCATTTTATTGTTGCCGCGTTCGGTATTAATCAAACTGATTACTCCGCCGGTCTAAATTGCCTATTGTTTTTTTTTCTTCATTGCCATTATCGTTAACGCCATGTCAATGTCCTGTACTACGGCTCCGTTAATTAGTATGGGGATGAGATAACACAAATCGTCCCTTGTAAATTTTCGGTACGCGCTCGTGGCTCGCTTATGTCCAATCGGCTCGTGCAAAGTAAAATTCTAACATTACATTTATTATGTTCGATACAGATTTGAGAAATTGGATATAACACCAAAAAGTGCGCAGAAAATCAAACCGGTGCTTGAACGTTGGATGAAGGAAGCCGAAGAGAGGTAAATATCCTTGTTTGAGTGAACTTGTGCGTGGTACTGTTCCGTGTCCGTGTCACATATTTGGCCCTTGTTGCTTAGCGACGATGTAAACATTTCTCAAATCTGGACTAACTGCGCTTTTGTCAGCTAGGTTTTTTTTCCACGTGCTCTAATGCTATATACACCTTACTAATTAATTGGTTTTGTACGATATTTGCAGTCCGTAGTATTTGTGTATATTTTTAATGTCTTTTTTCCTATGTTACGACAGTGATGCTACAAACTTTTAATTAAATATTTTTACTTAACTATAAGGCATGACTTGTAACACCAGTTATTGCATGAAAATTATTTTAATATTTTGAATTATATCTTATAATTTACTAACAAGGAATTTGTATCATTAAAGTAACCTAATTCTTTATTGATACAATAATTTTAAGTAAGAATATGATTTTAAAAAAAATATTAGAAAACTTTATAATTACTTTAATAATCGTGATAAAAGTGAGTTGCGTTACTAATCACCTAACTATTTGAAACAAAATATAACAATAGGTTTTGCTAAACGTTTACCGTTTATTGGCGGTGTAAGAACATCATCCCCATATCGTCCCGTTGGTGTCGTAAGAAAGAAGCGACAGAGGAAAATTGAAACAGGAGATGAACAGCAGCACCTTCTTGATAACAATTGAAAATAATAAAAAACTGCGGTTGCCAACACGCATGCCAAGCGTGGCAACTATGGCAACTATGGCAAAATCCTCCCTATGAGGCAATGTATAGGGGAGGCCTATTTCAGCAGTGAGCTTTTATAGGCTGTAACGGATAATGGTAATGGAAATTTTACACTTAGCTAAAATTACACTTAAATCAAAGTGTAAAATGTACCTAAAATTACCAACTTCAACAGTATTGACTCGGAAACTCACCTCACCAAAGAACTTTATGATAGCGTATCTAAGCCATTTTATCAGTCACATGCAAACCGAACGATCGCTATGATAGCCATGTTTGTGTTTTTCTGCAAACTCAATCTAATCTACGCAACTACCGATTCTTCATTATTGCTGCTGTGGTGTGATAGTACTTGGTAGTTTCCATGCAGTGTAATATCGGTTGGTTAACTGGTATTTAAAAACATTGATTTATATAAAAAGAAGACGCGGCTTTATGCCTAATATGGTAGATGGTATTGGCACAGGCTCGCTCACATTTCTGAGAGGGTTTGGAGATATGAGGCGCGGTTAGTCCGTCTGCACCGTACGTCCTTCAAATATATACATATTTCATTTCTTCGACATGCGAGTTTCCTCACTATGTTTTTCTTCATCGTCGAAAATGAGCGAATCAAAACTTAAAATTGTAAATAACAATTTCATATATATGTTCGCGGTTTAATTAAATTTACAGGGAGAGCTTAGCCCTTTAGCTACCGCGACTATATATCTTAAGATTTAGATCTTATAAAGTTTTCTATTCCAGTTGCTAACAATACAAATTTTGGAGTATATATTATTGTATTTATTTATAAAAAAAACATCTTTAATGAAAACGATCAGAACGCAAGGAAAACAAACGGCCGTTAACCCGACACCGCATGAAATCTTCATTTCAAATATCCCAGGTGTCGTTTAAATCTCCGACGGTCTCTTAATATTGTGTGGTTCGCTATGATCTATCGATTTAACATTTTGCATCATTAAAATGCATTATCTGGATGCAACGGAACGGTCTTTAACATTGCAAATGGTGCGTTGAATTTGCAATGCCCAGTCCCTCTTGGTGGTAATTTTTAACGACCGTCTCTGTTAATAGTCCTTGAATTAATACCGATAGCTGGTGCCTACTCTCATCTTTATGAACGGGATAACCAGAAAATCAGCTTTTTTAATTCCGTTTAGAGGTTTAAATTCGTAGAGTAGTGTTGACTAAATGCGTTTCTATCGTGTTTTTATTTGCTGCGGAACGAATTAAATTCTTATTCGACAAAATTTTATTTGACAGAATTTGAACTAAATAATTTAATTTTAAGGAATGATTACGTAGGAATAGTGTCAATAGAGTTTGTTTATTTATTCGTACTATTTTAGTGTGTTTTTACGTAGGTAAATATTTTCTTAATTATTTTAATTTCAGCATAATACTTACTATAACCTATATAACCATTTAGACTGCTCAGCGGAGACTGCATTGCCCAAAAACTGTATCACGAATGAGAGCTGTAGTCAGCATTGGGGCGTAGGTTATAAGTTATAAACAGTGAACTTTATACAAGCATCTCGCAATACACGCATACAACCGCGAGGTTCATCTACAGTAGCACACAGAAAAAAATAACGCGATGCCTGCGTTGGCAATACTAAATATCGCGTCATTTTCTCTGTTGAAAATGCTTTTTAAAAAAATGAACTTGAGGAATAGAACCCCGTTTATTAGATTATAATAGTTACAATAATATTAAGGAATATGTAGGATGACTGAACGCGACGAAAGTTAGGTGTCGACTGACTGTTGTCCCGATGCTAGGCTTCTAATATCTTCACAAACATGGATCAGAAAACTGTGTCAGCATTCTAGGTTTTAAAATTTAATAGTTTAATACTGAGCAATGTTTCTAGGGTGGTCTACAATACTATATACTAGGTATAACAGTGCGTTGCGAGACGCCTGTATGAAACTTCAGCAGTTTCGTTCACTCTAAACTTTACTAAGTTGCTTATTATGCGCGCGATTCGTCTTAGAATTTATAACGGTTGGATTTCATGGGTTTTGATTTTTTTGGCGGAACCCTAATTGTTTTTCTAAATTAAAAGTATTTTTTTATAGGATAAGGGTGACAAACGAGCACACAGTCCACCTGATGGTAAGTGGTTGCTGTGGCCCATAGACATCTACATCTATCTTCGATTAAGAATCAAAATGCAGATGCGTTGTCACCCGTGAGGGCTACGAGTAAGATTAAATGCATCGTTCCCAGTAAAAAGGGTCTCCGGTTCTCTACACTCACCATACGAAACACAGCAGCGTTAAGCTGCTGTTTTATACTGGGTTTCTGTGAGTATCCTAAGTTACTGCTTATAACTTCAGCTATCTATCTAAAGGCCGGCAACGCATCTGCAATTCCCTCCCTGGTGTTGCAGTTGTTCATGGGCGGCGGTAGTCACTTACCATCAGGTGAGCCGCAAGCTCGTTTGCCCCCTCTCCTATAAAAAAAATATCTGACAGACAGACAGACAAAAATTTTAATAATTGTTTTATTGTTATAATTAATGTTTAATTTCATACGCATTTAGTAAAAAGCTGTTATTTTGACATTACAAACATTCACTCCAATTTTATTTATTTGTATAGATATGTTATAATGCTTTTGTTGCCACCTATCAACAGTTATTTTTTTTCTTCTAAATCATCCTGTAAAATTCCTCTCCCTATCCTTCTTCTTCTCCTCTTCCTTAATCCCCACGCTTGCCAGGTGCATTGACGATTACAGTAGAAGTCTCGGTGTTTTTCGCCTGGCGTTAACGAGATGTTTATAGCGCCATGTATCTACTCAATGTTTTCTTTAACATTACCGCCACACTAGGATTTTCTCCTGTGTCGTGAGCGCAGTTTACATACATAAATTTCAGAAGGACAGGCATCCAGACCCGGAACAATTATTTGTAGGCCATACAAATAGGTACCTGTTCCGTGCGGGATTTGAACCCGCGGCCCTTAGCGTTGCAAATTATTGCTAAGCGACTGCGCCACGGAGATATTAAGCTTCGCTGCAGCTGTGTAATGGTCACAGTAAAAGTAGGTAGACTAGAGGGAAAGTGTCAGGTTCTCACAGAATACGAGCGTAAATTAACAGCTTAATGCTGCTGTGTTTCGTATGGTGAGTGTAGAGAACCGGAGACCCTTTTTACTGGAAAGGAGTCATTCCATGTTAGTCCTCAAGGTAGACAACGCATCTATATTTTGATTCTTAATCGATCTATGATATGATACACAGCATTCTCTTACCATCAGGTAGACTGTGTGCTCATTTGTCACTCATATTCTATAAGAAAGGCAATATTACTGGTATGTTAGCAATGATATCGTGTTGCTGACACTGCCTTTGAGCATGTTCCAAATCAAATAGCAGTTACGTGTAGGTTATGTTAAACGAGTGCGTCTATGTGAACTTCCCATAGTATAATTAGAAAATATTATTATTAATTGCGATAAAAACTTGGCGACAACATAAAGGTACATCTTGGGACTCGGTGTGAATTTGAACATAATCCCGAATTATTGGATTTCCTTCTGAATATCTTCGAGTTTATATCACTGATTCAACCAGGAGAATATATTTATTGTAGCACTAAAACACAAATAAACATAATTCAATATTTGATATAAGACAGTCTTCAGACCTATATCAGTATAGGCGCTGAACGCTCATCCATAAAATAAAGATTCATTTATGTAAGAGCATTTAAATTGCTGGAATTATGAAACCAGAGCAAGGTTCATTATTTCCATTTGACGTTCACATTGTAATTGTTTTGGTTTTCAATATAAACTTGACATTTGGACTGCTTTTTGCGTTGTCCATATAATTTTACTTGTAAGCTTCGTCTGTGTGCTTGTTGAAAATCAAATTTCAATGTCTGGAAACTTCTTTGATTAAACAGAATAAGTTAATCTTTACAATGTGTGCAAATTTTGATTTTCAACATCATATGGGTTTGAGTTAATTTAAAATAGACAAACTTGCAATAGTATAATTTTTATACAATCAAGGGTGACAACAAATACAAAGTTCTACGAATGCTAAGTGAAAGCTGTGATCTATAGGCACCTTTTCTGTCATCGATTAAAAAGTAACATGCAGATGCGTTGTCACCCTTTAGGACTAAGGTATTCGTAGAACGTCTTATTGCCGGTAAAAAGAGTTTCCAGTTGTAAACATTCACCATATATAACAGCAGCATTTTGCCCACATTCTGTGAGAGTGTGGTCCTTCTCTGATCGAGCCATAATATTCGTGCAGCTATATGCAGCGCATTAATAAAAAAAGTGTGTGTGTGCTTATGTACGTAGGAAGTTATACTTCTTTAGCGTAACATAACAAAAAACTTGAGAGACAATTACCCAGTGAAGTTGTCGTTTTTAGGTGTCTGTGTGCGCGCGCATCGTAACAATTTCATGGTGTCGTTTTAGGTGTCGGTGTGCGCCAAAGAGATTTAAATATATAGGTCCGCTCTATAGGACATTAGGACATTTATATACAAAAACTTTGAACTAGTGCGCGTGTGACACCCTCTAGCTAAAAATAACAAAACAACGCTAAGCATTTATTAAGACAACATTTTAGCTATTCCCCAGTAGGTGACTCTAGTAAATACAAGCTTGTTTTAGGAATGTTACCGTTTCGATATGAAAGCATCGATAATGTTGTTAAAGATTACTAAGTTTGAAATGCTTTTCGATATAATAATAGGGAATGAATATACATGATTGTTTTATCATATAAATCTATTTATTCCTTCGACTAGACTTCCATCACACGAAAAAAATCATATTAACTTTTTACGCTCCTTTAGTGTTATGAAATAAAATATTTAATTTCCAATAACTAAGAATCAATTCAAACAGCAGTCACTTCGGTTGCACCTTGGTGGCATGACGTCACTCGGTCCATTAGCTGCTATAATAATAGCATATGATTGATCGGTCGGCGTTAAAGACACATCGAGAAACGCCAAATCCAATAAGAGAGCGCCTCTATGTTTTCAAATTCATTTCTATTACAAAAATACACTTCAAATCTAAAATATTTTTGGAAAACACTGAACTTAAAAGCCGTTTCACGATTTTTCACGTTTCATCAGCTGCAGTACTAAAAGACACTACCCACATCAATAAAAATTGTTATTTTAAGTTTTTACCTTATTTTCTAACTCAGGCTTAACCTACAACTTCTTGCATCTAATATCTTTAACAGAGAAGATTAAGAAATCTATTGCTCTCTCCTATCACTGTAAGCGAGGATCTATAATGGCTTTGTCCTTGAAAACCACCAGAATGAAGCCCGGTGTAAAACCACCAGACAATGAAGCCTGGTATGTAAAAGAGAAGACTTGCTATATTGCTTAACATCAACACAGCAAGTATCCTCGGCATGCTCATATGCAACACAGAAAATCTCAGCATGCCTAAAAAAAATTCCCACCCTAGCTCCACATAAAGTAGGGTAGTTGGTATATGCTACTCATTTTTGTTGGTATGGGTACAGTATCGTTGACTGTTTTACCTCCTTAAATATTGTAAAGGATTAAATCGGCATCCTGTATATTTTTTTATCGATAAACCCAATCGATAAATGTCGTCAATCACTAACTTTAAAATTGGTTACTGAATAGTGACGTTTACTGGATAGCATAGGGCGCTTATTACAATAAAAATAAATGTTATAGAACAATCTACTAGAAATAATAAAATTTAAAGATTATTCCGTAAATATATGTTATATTTACGATAATAAACCGAAATCACGTTCATTTTTTGCTCCATATCGTAACTTACAATATCTTAATGCATAAACGGGCATATTAACTTTAAAAATATTTTTTAAATATATGAAACGAATGCGTCTTGACTTTTTGACGATGTCACAAGACTAATGACAAAAATCGGAGATATATCCTATAGGTATAGGACATAAGTTACAGACGACAATTTTGCTACTGATGTCCAGTCTATTACTACTAATACTTAAATGTCTTTGATGTGCGCGCGCATCGTAAAAAATTCACTCTCATAATTTTTCCCAAACGCCCCAAAAGAATTATAACTTCAAAAATTCATATTATAAACTTTTTTGCTTGAGATTTTTGTACATTTGTAAAATATCGTATTTACGATCTCAGAGCAGCAACGGAAAATAAACAGCGCTGCATACATTTATACCAAAAACACGCTCTTGACACACAAATATTTCTTCTTTCTTTCTTTATGGGCTCGTAAAAGTTCACCGCTGTAGCTCACTTATGCTCCTAAACCATGTTTTAGTTGGAAATGATTTTAGATGGATATGTGTACGTGAATGCGTGTTCCTTTTTATGTAAGATGAGGCATTACGCCTGACCTGATGGTGAGCGATCACAGTCACCCATGAACATCTGCAACACCAGGGAAATGGCAGGTCTAGATGATAAGGATGGAATTTCGAGTTCAGTTATAGTGTACGATGGTAGAATTAGGCAGCTGTAATTAATCCGAATTAATTCTTACAATTAGTTGAGCATGGTTTTGTTTGGCTTAGTTTTTGCGTCACATGAAATGTACGCAAAGCTCCGTCTTTCTTTCCTTGTTGCTCTGAGATTTGTAATGCTTCAACACAAAGTTATGTGTTAGTAAAATATTTGACGATATTGATCAATAATATACATCATCATCCTTATGCGAGAATAGGGTAACATACATTGAACTTACTTATATTTACATAGCTCTGTACTTACGCTTAATGATTGCAGTACGAATGGGTGCGGCTCGAACGGGGAATGACCATGCTCTAACAGAATATCAGCGTAAAATAACGCTCGCAGAAAATACCTATGTGAAAGACAAACATGTTTGTAAACTGCCTCCACGATACAGTAGAAAATTTTAGTATGGGGGTAACGTTTATTTTTTGAAATAAGATATAAAAACTACACAGACTATGAAGTATTTTTTTTTCTGAATGTGTATGCTGTTGGCCCTGCGGCCTTGACAGCTTCATCTAATTAGGACTTACGAACTATTGAGTGCTCGATGCGATTCATGGGCCCCTCAGAAGGAGGTACGAACCTCGGCTTGAATCACTATCGCAATTTTGTTAACGGGTCGCAAAAGTTAGAAAAGCCCCGTATCACGGGTGTTAAACCTCGTGTACGGGGTGTATCTGTGACGACGCATTCGCCGGCGAATGCGGTGTGCCCTAGTGTTCTGTACTAGAGTAGTGTCCGAGTGTGTGAGTGTTTATGGTTACTAAACTAGTTCCCTCTCCTGTGGAGTGGGGGGGGAAGGGATCGACCTATTCATGGAAGTGATCTCGTCGTGGGGATCAAGAAGAACGTTCTTGGGACGTCTCCTGCGGGGGGCAGCATCCCTCAGTGGGGAGTACGAGCCCGCCTCATTCACCAACGGATTTTCGTGTTCCTTTATCGAATCGAAGTATCTTAAGGATAGTTCCTTAAGATATGTGTGTATAGTGGGCATATCGAGGTCATAGAAGGGAGCTCCTGTGATATGACGCAGGAATTTGTTTTGTACAACTTCAAGTTGTTTTAAACTCTTTTTGGAGGCACTATGAAGTAGCTGCAATAAGAGCGTCATCATCATCATCATCATTACAGCCCTTCACAAGTCCACTGCTGAACATACGCCTCCCC
The DNA here is from genome assembly GCA_963668995.1 of Parnassius mnemosyne. Lineage (NCBI taxonomy): Eukaryota > Metazoa > Arthropoda > Insecta > Lepidoptera > Papilionidae > Parnassius > Parnassius mnemosyne. The sequence goes on along the minus strand of CAVLGL010000013.1, from coordinate 13,510,855 downwards.
CAAGGAATGCCACAAAGCATGGTCCTGAGCCACCTGCATCCATCGACTTCCTGCATATCTTACCAGGTCGTCACTCCATCTGGTGGGGGGACGCCCAACACTTCGCCTGCCGGTACGAGGCTGCCACTCGAGAACCTTTCTTCCCCATCGGTTGTCGGTTCTTCGAGCTATATGGCCGGCCCATTGCCACTTCAGCTTACTAATCCGTTGGGCTATGTCGGTCACTCTGGTTCTACTGCGGATATCCTCATTTCTGAGTTTATCATGCAGAGAAACTCCGAGCATAGCCCTCTCCATAGCTCGCTGAGCGACCTTGAGCTTCCTCGTCGGGCTGGCAGTGAAGGACCACGTCTCAGTTCCGTATGTCATCACTGGCAACACGCACTGGTTGTACAGTCTCGTTTTCAAGTTTTGAGGTATACCTGACGAGAAGATGTGCCGTAATTTCCCGAACGCTGCCCAACCGAGTTGAATCCGTCGATTGACCTCTCGGTCGAAGTTGGACTTACCTAATCGGACTATTTGTCGCAGGTAAACATACTCGTCAACAACTTCGAGCTTAGTGCTCCCAACAACTACCGGCATAGGTGTGACATGGACATATTAAACATGATCTTTGTTTTGTCCATGTTCATCCTAAGACCTATTCGTTGAGAGACACTATTGAGGTCATTGAGCATGGTTCTTAGGTCCTCCAGCGATTCTGCCATAAGGACTATATCGTCGGCAAATCGAAGGTGAGTGATGTACTCGCCATTGATGTTAATACCGTATCCTTTCCAGTCCAGAAGCTTGAAAACGTCTTCCAATGCAGCGGTGAAGAGTTTCGGGGATATGACGTCACCCTGTCTTACACCTCTCTGCAATTGGATGGGTTTCGTACTCTGGTTCTGTACTCGGATAGCCATCGTAGTCCTACTGTACAAGCACTTCAGCACTTCGATGTACCGACAGTCCACTTGGCACCGCTGAAGGGACTGCAGCACTGCCCAAATTTCGACGGAATCAAAGGCTTTCTCATAATCCACATACGCCAGACATAGTGGCAAATTGTACTCCTCTGACTTTTGTACAATTTGCCGAAGGGTATGTATGTGGTCTATGGTGCTAAAACCTTTTCGGAAACCGGCTTGTTTGGGAGGCTGGAAGTCGTCAAGTCTGCGCGCGAAACAATTCGTAATGACTCTCGAAAACAGCACGTAGACGCGGCTCAGAAGGGAAATCGGTCTGTAGTTCTTCAAGAGAGCGTTGTCGCCTTTCTTGAAGAACAAGACCACTGCACTTCTGCTCCACGCCTTCAGTGTAATGCCACCATGGAGGACGGAATTAAAGAGCTTCTGAAGGACTTCAAGTACCGGTTTTAGCTCCGCTGTAATTCCATCCTCGCCTGGGGCCATTTTTAAGGTGCTAGAGAGCCATTCTAATCTCGCTCAGACTGACGTCCGGGATATCATCGGAATAATGTCGGATAAGACGATAAGGCTCTTGGATCGTAACTCACACTCGCGTATGGCCCCAACGATGACGTGTACAGCTGTCCATAGAACCTCTCAATCTCACTCAAAATCTCAGGTGCCCCGGAAACGATGCTGCCACATTCTGTCTTCAGCTTCGACAGTTGGCTCTTTCTGGCAGACAGATCTCTGGCAAAGACTTTGGAGCCTTGGTTCCGCTCGATCGCTTCTTCAATACGAGCTGTATTGAAGTTGCGTAAGTCCCGCCGCATGCATTTGGAGATCTGTCTGTTCAGTTGCCTGTATGCTGTCAAATCTGTTGAAGAATGTAGTTTCATCTCCCGTCTAACAGCCATGAGATTAAGAGTGTGATCGGAGAGCTTTTGTGTTCTTCTGCGGCGGGTCTTGCAAAACTTAGCTCCGACCACATGGACAGTTTCCACGAGCTTGTCATTCATATCGTCCACTTCATTGCAGTCTTTTAGGCATTGAAAACGGTATAAGAGCGTAAATAAAGTAAAATTCACTTGGTCCAACCTTCCTACTTGTGTTTGCATGAATATCATCTATAGCTGGAACTTGTGCCCACGGCGGACGGTACGCTACGGACGGACGTTGATTATCTAGTCACTGAACCACTAAGCAAAAAGTCATACTTAAATCGCTATGGTGACGTCGTCGGTAATTTTATATTAAAACTTGCCAGAGTTCCTTGTTGTATTAAACAATGCTTGTAGCAAAATAATCGCATAAAGGGTCACCCAATTTGGAGCAATAAGGCTTCACAACTCGTTTCCAACTTTTGTTCCATTCTTTGGAACTTTTATAAGAAGCCTTTTTGAGAAACTTAGGTAACCCTTTATATGACATGGTTTTAAAAAAAAAAAGAGAAAAAACGTGCTTATAGAATTTGACTGAAAAGCTAACTTTGAAAATGCTTTGTCATTTCCTGAACTTAATTTTTCGATTTCCTTAGGCGTAAGCTGAGGCACGTTTGTCTTACGTAAAATAACTAAATAATAAAATGTCTCTAATTAAAGTCGATAACAAATCATAATCAATAGGTAACGAAATTTCACACCAGGTTTTACTCTATTGACGTACGAAATACTGAAACGTGTATACACCATTTGCTATAGAGCCGGTCGGTCCGTATGATCTTTGCGCGGTTGATTTGTTGAGAAGGACTGCTTTTCTTGGGGAAAGTTATAATAAGTGTTCGGTAAGAAAATCCAGCCATAGATAATATAGCCATCATTTTTATTTCATAAAGGGTGGGGTTCGCTTTGTATTAGCGGCGCATAGGAATACGTCATTTCATCTTATGACGTGGGTGTCGTATTACGCCGCGTATCCACCAAAAATGTTGACAACAGCTATGTTTCCAACTGTTTCCAACAAGCGTCTCCACCGAAGGAACAAATGTTTGCAACAAGCGTATTCCTTTGATGTTGCCGTCGAAACGAAACGAAACGAAACGAAACACCATTCCCGACATTGTTTCAAGTTTTGTTACCAACTGTTGTGTTGGCAACAAAACTTTGGTGGAGACGCGGCTTTAGGCTTTAGGAAAAGCCCGTAAAATCATTTTGTCTCGCATAAATGGAGGTATAACCCTCTTGCATTTACAGCAGCGACGAGACGTGTAGTTACTTATGGAAATTACCTAACCCATATCATTACGTTGTTTTTGTAAGAGGCGACAGAAGGAGACTGTAACAGGAGATGGGCAGCAGCATCTTCCTTATAACAACTATAAAATAAACAACTGCAGTTGCGAAGCCCCCTGCCAAACTTGGCAACTTATGGTAATTTTAGGCTTATTTTTAGAAGGTGACTTCGATATGCTGTAATAAATAAATGAATGAATGATTATAAATACTAAGTCATAATATTTTAAGAAGACTTTTTCTGATTCCATCTATCCATCTATTACAGCGTATGAGAGTCCACTGCTGAACATAGGGCTCTCCAGTAGATTGCCTCACAGGGGAGATTTCGCCATAGTTGCCACGCTTGTCAGGTGGATTGGCAACCGTAGATTTGTCATAATCTTGAGTAAGTGTCAGGAAGGCACTACTGTCCATATCCTGGTTAGTTTCCCTTTGTCATCTCTTACGATACCGACAGGGCGATATGGGTATATTCTTACACCGCCAGTACACGGTAACCGCCACGGTTTTTCTGATTTGTCTAATAAAATCTATATTACAACAACATAACTTCAGTCTTCTTTCTTTCTTCCTCAGAACGTAAAAGTCTTTTGCATTACATGGACCCCTCACGTCATAAGAAGAATGTCCATAATCACCGAGTTTGGCAGGCGGATTGAGGATGACAGTACTTACCATACGTCTTGTACCTTTGATTTTGCTCTCTTTGTCGCTCAACAGTCTCAGCCAAGTTAACTCTCAATCGTTAACACTTAAGTAATGGAAAACTAGCTAAATAATTGAAATAAGCGTTAAGTCACAACACAATCAGAGACTTGACGATTCATTTTATAGTTTTCTATTAGCGTTGACGATTGTAGATAATCGATTTGATTAACCCTTCTGGCTGTTTTACGTCAGAATGGTTATAACGACATCCCCGACAACGATACCGTTGTCAGAGGCGACGCACGCTGATACGCGACAATTTTTTTAAAAGTTAAAAAATATATAATTTATTATTTTTATTTGTAAAAAATCTTCGTGCGATGACAACATTTTATTATTATTTACGCATTGTTGGTCGTTATGTATTTTATGGTTATGCTAACAATAACTTGCATGCGTGTGCTAATGTCATGGGAACGAACACAATTCATTACATAAACCCATTTATTACTTTTATCACTTACTTAAAATTTTGACTCGTTCGCTACCAGGTTTTGAATACTAGTTGGAATAGATTTAGAACATTCCAAAAAAATTAAATGCATTCGTGAAAATAGGCACATTTCACCGTTTTACAATTTAACAATTCTGTTTAAAACAGAACGCGTTCCGTAAATTGATACAAATCGTATAACATAAATGTGACGACTTTTCTATTATATCTATGGAGTGTAGAGTAGAAGGAGGACCATCTCTGTATAAAATGAATAAGTGTCCGTAAAAACGCGTTCAATAAGTGTGGCGCTGCACTAGCATAGGATAAATTAAAAAAAAAGCGCCAAAATTAATTAGAATAAGATGGAGAAATAAACAAGGGCCGACCAATCCGCTTGGTTTCGTACTACGTAAATAGTTGAGGTTTTGTATACTGGCATTTTACTAACTACTCTAGTCATGAAATTTTTTAAATATTTGAATTCAGCTGACTTCACTCCGTCTACAACAGCTATATTCATATCGTAGTTTTTCAGACGCCAGCGCTATTGTGGTAGGTTTTGGAACCTCTATTTTCAGTATATAGTGGGACACTTTTTCAACTTTATACCTTATAAGATGGTTCTCCTTCTACTCTACACTCCATAATTATATCGAATTCGTATCGCCATCGAGCAACTTTGTATGATAAAACATAGTTCCATTAACATCCGTCAGGGGCGTTGTTCATATTTACATACAATTTTTGTCGATATCGAAACGCAAATGTGTGAAAAGTGTCAAAAATTTCTGCTAAGGGCACTCGAAGCAAACCGATGTAGGTATCATATGTGACGGTTGGTAGCGAACGGGTTACTATAATAGGTAATTTTATCGAAGTGTGTAATAAAAAGGGCATAAATTTTTAAATTTTCATCTAGAACACATTAATATCAGTGAAGATAATTATAAGTAATATGTGTATATTTGTTATTCCTCAGGTACGCATCAGGACAGAATCACCTGACGGATTTCATCGGCATGGAGCCAAGTAAAAAGCGTAAACGGCGGACGTCGTTCACTCCTCAAGCGCTGGAACTACTGAACGCCCACTTCGAGAGAAACACGCATCCTTCTGGTATGTATGGTTTACTTATTACGCAATGATCCAAGACTTTTTCTGTCACCAGGGCGGCGCCACTTACGAATGAGGTGAAATATTTGACAGATTTCATAGCGGAGGAAGTTAATTAGTTAGAAAAGTATAGTGATTAATGTTTTTTTTTTCTAAAATAATAGTGGTTTTATTTTATATTACTAAGGGTATTCTTAAAAGTAGAATAATAAAAAAAAGTTAAATATTTACAAAAATCAAGAATACAGCACTGAGGCATTAATTATTGTTTTGTGTTTATAAAATATACTAGAAAAATAAAAACCTTTATCTGAATCAGAACTTTTTAATGATGATAACACTGTGTGATCATCTGCGAATACTAAATATAGTCTGTTCGCTAAAATAGTGTCGGTATACCCGGAGGCGCACTTATTATTTTGTTTTTATTTTATCATTTTTTACCGTGTTTGTTAAATAAATGTTTTTCTTTTTTTAGAATAAAATCGAATACTATTTTATTCTTATGGTAATTGTAATAAAATACTAATATTAATAATAAACACAAGTAAGGCAGCAAAGAATCTTTCACTACGGCGCTTCGTTTTAAAACGTCAAATTCACTTGTGTACGTACGCCGCACGCGGCGACTTTTGATGTCCCGGCAGCGCCTTGACAAGGTGCGGCACAAAGGCGACCGTATCTAAGCGAACATACTATACGTTCACCTTAGTCCCAACTACCGACATCTGGTGTGCGAAAGATATTAGCCTTCATTACACTCGTCATCTACTCAATATTATACTTATTATAAAAATAAAGTAAAGTTGCAGTCTATTGCACTGCCGGCACAGGCCTCCTCTCATTTCTGAGAGGGTTTTAGGGCAAGGAAATGTCCGCCGCACTGCCCCAATGCGTGTTGGTGAACTTCAATGTCTTCGAAATATTTTTTTATATTTTTTTTCTTATTTCTCACACATGCGGGTTTCCTCACGATGTTTTCCTTCACCGCCGAGCACGTCGTAAATCAGCACTTAAAATTGCAATTAACAATTTCATTGGTGCCGGCGGGGATCGAACCCGGGTTGCTCGAGTACTGTGAATCTTACAGCGAGCGCTAACCATCTGAGCTACCACGACTCTTACTTAATATAGCTAATACAATATTTAGTGATTTTTATTTTTTATTCACAGGCACAGAAATCACCGGCTTGGCGCATCAATTAGGCTACGAACGCGAAGTTATCAGAATATGGTTCTGCAATAAGCGTCAAGCTCTAAAGAACACCGTTCGGATGATGTCCAAGGGAATGGTTTAAGCATAACCTACAATTAGTAATAATAAATTTCGCGCCATGTGAGATACAATACAAGTCCGATATAATAGTGATGGGCAGTTTTTAACAATATCGATAATTTTGCTTCGGGCAGCACGTAGAGTTTTACGTGACACGTTTTAGTTCGCAATGATATTTACATGTTATTCGATGTTCTCTCTCGGTGTATTGTTGGTAAACATTTGGCCTTAACACGAATCTGTTGCGATTCCAGCCAAGTATTAAAGTAAGTTTCTTTTGAATAAAATGTAATTGTAAAATACAATTTCGACTGATATACTCGTCTCGTAGATACTTTTACAATGATATGAATGGTATGCGTAGTTTAACATAGGTGTTTAGTACAAAAGAAAATGAATGACTGTCATTGTAATACTCTTAAATGTAATCAAAATTAATTACAACTTTTAAAAATACTACAGAAACAATGCTTAGGATCAAGTAAAATATCTCATTTATGGCATTATCTTCATCTTATTATCTAAAGCATAAGGTCTAAATTCCTCAAAATTGTGCACACCCGAGTTTTATTAGATTACAATTTTATTTGTAAAAATATTGCATTTTGTAAATAAGTACAATAAAAACTGAAGTCTCGGCGATATACTAGCTACTAGAGATATTAATTTATTGAAATACTCTTGAGTTTTTCGTTTTTCTTAGTGAATGTTGCACTATCTAGTTATAGGGATACTATGGATATTATGAAAGTAGTTGAAATGTGTCGTCTTAGTGGCCTACTGAGAGTTTTTTCAAATGTTAGTTTTTGTTAATAGATAGACGTAAAGCGATGTGTATAGATTAATTACTTATACATTATCGTAAATTGTAAATATTGTTCACGTAATTTTAGTTCATTAAAACGTATTATTAGTTTTATGTACCTATAATGGATAAGTTCTAGCTTTTTAAGATATTTACGTAGAAGTTCAAGTTGGATTTTGTTGCGATATGCATAAGCGTGATTTTTTTACAAAAAGAAATTTGCCTTAATTTACAACTTTTTGAATTGTTTCATTAATATAAGTCATTTTCTAATACAAATTACATGTAACTGGAGGTCTATAAACATTTATACGAATACGGTGCGTATTGTTTCGCGTGCATACTTTTTGGGTAGATACAAATTTAAAAAACTATTGAAATTACCTCGCATTTGGAAAGTAGATTTTGAAATATTATATACTTATAGATTTTTCAAAAAATAAATAAATTATATATTATGTTTTAAATGCTCGAAAAGTATGCAGACGTACTTAGAAAATAATTACTTTAAATCAAAGGAAATATGTTTTAGAGACAAAATAGATACAAATAACAGCAAATGCTCAGTAATAAATAATAGACTCCTATGAAGTCCTATTTCGCTTTTGCTCCGAATAACTTATGTTCTCTATGTTATAGTACTGTGCTATGTACCTATTATTTTAGGTTATAAAGTTGTAGAATAAGACCTCCTGTTAAGTGTATTGCGATAGTTATAAGGCTGTAAATTAACGTATGTTAATGACCAATGAAAACCAACTTGTGATCATTAATATTTGTACTGTTACCTACTACTGTAACAAGAGTCGTTAAAAAATAATATTATAAAAAATTGAACATATTTTTCGGCTGTTGAAAAATTGTAAATACAATATTAAGGATAATAAAAAAACTATTTGGATTAATATTTAGGAAACAAAGGGGAAAAATATTATCGAAATTTATATTTTCAAAAATTATTACAAGTGCAAAAAAATTGTGTATTTAATGAGAAAAAATCTAGGAATGTTCGGCCATAATCTAAATTAATTCAAGAAACGGGGTTTTTTATCGACTTCAACACATCACTACAACCACAACAAACAGTAAGGTAAACAGTCAATTGAAAAAAGTGCGATGCGATGTTGCTCGTAAAATGTACTTATTATGGAATCAGGTTTTTTATAATCACTTACAAACGCTTTACTTTGAAAACAATTTTTATTACAATTAATCTACATTTTAGTTATTATTGATTGGATTCATCATAAAGTATTGAAATAAAATTTCAATGAAATAATAAAATGAAATATAAACTCTATCTAACTTTATCTTTTCACTTTATCCGTTTTACAAAGCGCAACAGTCAAATCAATTTATTAAAAAACCTGATTCCCCACAAACATTAGTGTAATAGAACGAGGCGTAGAACGCTAAGTACAAATAATAATTTTAACGATAAAACTGCTAGTCCCGTTACGAATAAAGCTATTTTTAACGATAACACGGCAAAATCGCGTTGCACCCTGGTTTTCATGATCCGCATGTATCTATAATAAAATAGTTTAAAATACAATTATAAAGGTCACATAACTTCATCTGTAACACATATTCAAACCAAACTGTAACAGTATGTAATAGTGTATTAATTTTTTCTTCCTGTAACGGTACCGATTGAAAGACTATGGCTGCTGGTTTATGAGGAGGAGCAGATTAAAGGCAGATAACTGTTTGATTGATTGTTTTATTGCTTACCTGGGTGGTGACCATCTTTGCTTTACTGTGACAACTGACAACTTATACACATTTATAACATTGGTGTTGTGTTTGACGTCTTGTAGAACAGTACATATTAACTTAGGCTAAAATTATATCTATAGTGAATAAAATACAAAGAGCATATTTTTATGTCATATCGATAAATTCCTGTTATATTTATTCGAAAGCAAAAAAAAATTAATTACAATGTTTTGATCGAAAGAAAAAACATGGGGTAAGATGAAAGGGTGGTGGGGAAAGATCACAGAACACTAATACCCTTAGGCGGGGGAAAGATCGAAGTAGTTTCTAAAATCGTTCAAATGAATGTCAGACGATATTAACGGCCAGTAGGCTACAATTTTAATTGTACTGACACTTCAGAACTGTCTATAATATCAAAATACCTTGAAATAACACAGATAACACAAATTATTTGTTTTTTATATTTTAATCTTTGATTGAACTAGAGGTTCTCAAACTTTTGACTTTACTTGGATAAGATTATACAGAAAATGAAAGATATCAATTATATAAAATCTTTTATTGTTAATGCCAAGATAATTTTAAACACAATTACGTACATGCACCTTTTACCATTTTCGTCAACAAAATATGTAGCACAAAACGTAAAAAATTAAATATTTCAAAATTTCAAAAACAAAACATAACATTTTTTCAGGTACATTTTGAGAACATGAGACCATTAGTATGACTTTTAAAAACGGGGCAAGATGGAAACTTTTATATTTTTATCTTACCCTGTCAAATATTGGCGGGTAAAGACGGAATGTTACAATAAATCCTAAAATACAAAAAGTAGCGGTATTTAGACAAAGCAACATTATCAATTAAAAATAATAAATATGTATACAAATTAAACTCGTACCTACCTCGTAAATGAAGTTACACGACACGGGGTAAGATTAAAACATCCAACTTGCTCGCGTAAAATTCACAGCGTTTTCCCCCATTCCCTTATAACACACAACCTATCCCTCAAAACGACAAGTGTACAACAAAATGGCGGTCTTATGAATGTTGCCTGCATTGGATAAATTACACAAAATCTGTCTTTATTGATGCCTTTTTGTGTTACCCCGTTTTTCATCTTCCCTCCACTCACCCTATAACATTTTTAGTATTTTGACTTCAACAAAACACGATCCTCTTCTCTCTCGCTTCTTTCCCATTTATATCTACGAGTACAAGCTCGTCGGTTAAGGGTATTCTTAATTTGGCCCATCTTCAGTATATTATCAAATTCTGCCATCCAATAGTGGTGCTTACACTGATTTTTAGGGTTCCGTACCTCAAAAGGAAAAAACGGAACCGTTATAGGATCACTTTGTTGTCCGTCTGTCTGTCAAGAACCTTTTTCTCAGGAACGCGTGGAGGTATCAAGCTGAAATTCATATCAAGTCTACTGTCCCTTGGAGCTGTGAAAAAATCAAACTTCTAAGCCAACGCAATCAAAAGATACAGTCTTTTATGCCGCCAAGAACATCGGTCACGGCCCATACATGCTGTGACCTGTCTATAAAACATCGCAAACATGACTAGTGTATGAATTAATCCGTTCCCCCTGGGCACAATCTAAATCCTAAATTGAAAATATATTATTTAAAAGCCGAGGATCATAGAACGTTACACTTATGTATTTCGTCACTTTTGAGGTTATGATGTAGCCATGACTGTAGCCATGACTACAACCTCAGCTAAAACAATTGATATGAAAACTATGTATTAATATATATACTTAACCAAATAAGTCAAATCTATGGTTAAAAGCACAAAAATGAATGAATAACCTTTCTAATCTTTGCTTTGACTTTTGCTCACACTTTGACAGCTCTCGTGTCATAATACCACATACTGCATAGAGACACTCATAATACGTTCCGTTCTAAGTATTTGTGCATTCTATATTTACTGTCAACATATCATTTGCAACTTATTTTTGAATACTTTCCATATCCCCATCTAAAAATAATATTATTGATAATACACTTCTAGTTGTTAGTCACAAATTCTAGTATTAAAAAAAAGTAAACGCATAATGGTAGTGTTACTTTAGTGTTATGATGAAAAGTGTGCCACAGATAAAAACGGGACGGGCTAGATGCGTTCAAAACCTATAAAAAGTAGTAAGGAAATGAGGTTTTTCATTACAAAGCTAAATTATTTTACCGGCTTCAACAAAATAAGTTAGACCACGTAATTTAATATATAGACCTTAGTCACTATTTTTTGACGTATTAGTCCTTGGTGTTCGTTTCATATTTTGGTCAGGTCATATTTGGCCGATGTTCTTTTCGACATTCGCAAGGGAAATAAAACCTACAGGGTACTTCCCCTGAACTCAGAATCTTAAAATTTGGTACGAGGCAACGTATTATAGTACAGATAAACGAAAAATTGCGAAAAGCATAAATTTTTAGTTACATCATATAATAAAAATATTTTTGATAATTTTAAACGCGAGTTCGACTCGCACTTGGCCGGTTTTTTTCTGGTCTGAAGAGTATACAGAGCCATAATAATTACAGGCTGTACATACCACCATAGACATAGAATATACTGGCGTATATATTCTAAGTCTATGGTACTCACAACAGAGATGACAACGCATCTGTAGCCTTCTTAATCTTAAGTTGGTTGCAGACGTTCATGGGCTGCAGTAGCCTATACTGTAGGCCTATACTATATTCGTTTGTCACTTGTTCGTGACAGTTTTTTAAAAAACAAATATCGCCAATTTGCTCGATAAACTTCCGTCTAAGTAATCCTAGTTCTTACGTATATGAAGCTATTTTAGTCGTGCTAGAATAATATCACTGCGACCAATATGACCTATTTTAATCGCTGCTAAGGTTATGGACTAAATAAGCCTAAATAAGGACTAAATAATTTTTACGTAATTAATAATTTAAAAAAAGGACGAAGTGAGTGAGTTCGCGGTATGACCGCTATAACAACTAAAAATGGGCCCAAATATGAAGATCGTAACTGAAGGACTTATTGTCAAATCAAACTTAATAGGGAGTGGTATTCAAAAAAGATGGAAAAAACTTTTCGATTTTGAAAATAAAATTTATCTAATCATTCACATGCCAAGGTACAAAGATCATTATAGTTGACGAACTATCTATATATTCCCGACAGTGCAACCCTAAAATATGACCGTAACGAACCTTTACGTAAACCACCACTGCCTTAAGTTATCCTGAAGTCGCCCGCGTAAACCAAGAGTGTAACAAATGAAACTGTATGAGGCTATATGATTGTATGAATAGTTTCAATGAGGCCTACAATAACTACCAACTAAAAAAATAAGTGAAAGTAGTAAGTAAGAAAGATCCTCCCTGCTTATCCCGCAAATCAAAGAGTAAAGCTATAGTAGTAATGCATATAAGTCGTTTTCTTCATTTATATTGTTTATTTTTAACAGTTTACAATAACTTTACAAAGTTATAAAGCAGCTAGTAAAACTAGCTGCTTTATGCTGTGTTTTTGAAAGACCTATCCAACGATACTCCACATGATGAAATAGACGGGTAAAAAAAATCATCCTCCATTTACTTGTATGGGAAGTAGGTATCTAAAATAAAAATTATTTTTAAGATTTTATTTCACAGCTTTCTAGGCGTGATTAATATCTATAACTATGCCAAATAACAGATTTCTATCACCTAGGGTCTCTGAGCAAAACCGCGGACTAACGGACGGACATGACGAAACTATAAGGGTTCCTTGTTGTATAAAACTAATTGTAATAAACTATTATTCCTTATAGAGATTCAATAAAGAACTTGGGGATCCACATAGATAAGAATCAGTCGTGGGGACAGCACATCAAAGAAATTAATCGTAAAGTTTATGCCTCGGCAGCCTAATTGCGTAGATTACCGATTACGTAACTTTCTTCCCATTTCCACCAAAACTATACTTGCCAAGTCCCTTCTCTTCCCTATTTATGACTACGCAGACGTCAGCTATCTAGATCTCACCGAAGCTCAGCTCGATAAACTTAAGCGAATTCAGAATTTTTGCATAAGTTTTATATTTGGATTGCGCAAATATGACCTTGTCTCTCTTTTTCCTACTAAGCTCAAATGGTTGCCAATACGACTTCATCGGAATGCTCACATACATCATCTTCTCTAGAGTGTGCTCTTTAATCCTTCGTACCTCACAAATCTTTTTGAGTCTCTTCGTGGTTCTCATTCGCGTAACTTGAGATCAACAGAGAGTTTGAAGTTGAATTTGCCACTATACACTAGAAAATGTATGTACAAGTCTTTTACTGTACAGGCCGTTAATTTATGGAAATAATTCCCATTGGCAGTAAAACGTGCACCATCCCTACCATTATTTAAAAAAATAAGTCAAGAACCATTACCGCACTTTAAATTCTAGCTTCGCTTCCACACTAGACATTTGTGGCGGCGCTGTCGTCGCGCCACAAGCAAAACACATCGAAACCTAAATCGCACTAACAAAGTTCCGAAGTTAAAGTAGCATAATATATAGAATAGCTCCGGACTACCAATCGGAGCGTTAGCCGCTCCCCGGGCAGAACACCTTGCTCGGCGGGAGATCTCCCATTTTCCTTCCACCCTACACATTAAATATAATACAATATGTAGCACATGTATCAATTGCATTTAATTAATTAAATAATTAAATATATACGTATTTTATTTTGCCTATGTATATATGTTTGTAGTATATATATATATATATATACATATATAAAACATATATATCATCATCGTCATTACAGCACTTCACAAGTCCACTGCTGAACATAGGCCTCCCCTAAGGAATTCCACAAAGCACGGTCCTGAGCAACCTGCATCCATCGACTTCCTGCATATCTTACCAGGTCGTCACTCCATCTAGTGAGGGGATGCCCTACACTTCGTCCGCCGGTACGGGGCCGCCACTCGAGAACCTTTTTTCCCCATCGGTCTGTCAGTTCTTAGAGCTATATGGCCGGCCCATTGCCACTTCAGCTTACTAATCCGCTGGGCTATGTCAGTCACTCTGGTTCTACTGCGGATATCCTCATTTCTAAGTTTATCACGCAGAGAAACTCCGAGCATAGCCCTCTCCATAGCTCCCTGAGCGACCTTGAGCTTCCTCATGCGGCCAGCAGTGAAGGACCACGTCTCAGATCCGTAAGTCATCACTGGCAACACGCACTGGTTGTACAGTCTCGTTTTCAAGTTTTGAGGTATAGGTAGCGAGAAGATGTGCCGTAATTTCCCGAACGCTACCCAACCTAGTTGAATCCGTCGATTAACCTCTCGGTCGAAGTTGGGCTTACCTAGTCGGACTATTTGTCCCAGGTAAACATACTCGTCAACAACTTCGAGCTTAGTGCTCCCAACAACTATCGGCATAGGTGTGACATGGCCATTAAACATGATCTTTGTTTTGTCCATGTTCATCTTAAGACCTATCCGTTGGGAAACACTATTGAGGTCATTGAGCATAGTGCTTAGGTCCTCCAGCGATTCCACTGTGGTGGACAGGACCAGGACTCCGCTTCTCATACGTTCGCAGTATTCCCAGCGTGGGAACGGGAGCGGACAATCATGGTGAACCGCATTGGACGGTACCTCTCCCTGCCAGCAGTCGTATCGGCGATGCTGAGCGGGGATTCGGCGTGGAGGGCCGTAGCCACCTTCTGTGAATCTGTTATGACTAAGAAGGAGGCTTCTGAGCGGGATCGGGAGAGGGCGGATCCCGCACGGAGACGACGTTGCCAAGGCGTTCGTCACGGCCCTCCTATTGAAAACGGTGTTCCCCTACCAGAAACGGGGCCTCCAGGGTTGCAGACGCTCGGGGCGGGGGCCTCGAGCGTCTAGTTATGTAACCCCTGAGGAGGACGATGACTCGGAAGTGGTCTCGAGACATCGTGATAGCACTGCGATGGTGCTGGGGGCAGCAATTACTGTCCCCGGGACGTGCTATAGGTGTAGCAAAGCGACGGAGGGGCCCCGGTTGCGTTCCGAACGGAGATCCCGGGACCCCTCGTATACGCTGATGGTGACCACCGTGGGGTTTTAGCCGGTATGAGTCCGGCATAACCTTTTCGTTGCCCCCGTAGCGGAAGGTATCCATGAGGATTTCCCCACGTAAAAAAAAATAAGGTCCTCCAGCGATTCTGCCATAAGGCCTATATAGTCGGCAAATCGAAGGTGAGTGATGTACTCGCCATTGATGTTAATACCGTATCCTTTCCAGTCCAGAAGCTTGAAAACGTCTTCCAATGCAGCGGTGAAAAGTTTCGGGGATATACGTCACCCTGTCTTACACCTCTCTGCATTTGGATAGGTTTCGTATTCTGGTTCTGTACTCAGATAGCCATCGTAGCCCTACTGTACAAGCACTTCAGCACTTCGATATACCGACAGTCAACTTAGCATCGCTTAAGGACGAAGGACTTAAAGTACCGGTTTTCCACCCGCTTTCATAAGCTCCGCTATAATTCCATCCTCTCCTGGGGCCTTGCTGTTTTTAAGGTACTGGAGAGCCATTCTAATCTCGCTTAGACTGACGTCCGGGATATCATCGCAATAGTGTCGGATAAGACTCGCTCTTGGATCGTTACTCACACTTACGTATGGCTCCAACGATGATATGTACAGCTGCTCATAGAACCTCTCAATCTCAGGTGTCACGGAAACAACGCTACCACACTCGGTCTTCACCTTCGACAGTTAGCTCTTTCTGGCTGACAGATCTCTAGCAAAGACTGGAGCCCTGGTTCCGCTCAATCGCTACTTCAATACGAGCAGTATTAAAGTTGCGTAAGTCCCGCCGCATACATTTGGAGATCTGTCTGTTCAGTTGCCTGTATGCTGTCAAATCTACTGAAGACTGCAGCTTCATATTATATATATAGTGGTAGAGCCACGCGGCAGCTTTTGCTGTCGCAAGGATGGGCCGGCTCGAACCGGGGTGGTACCACGACCTCACAGAATACCAGCGTGAAGTAGAGGTTTACCTCTGCGTTTCGCTTGGTGAGTGCAGGTGGCCGGAGGCCCTTTTTACTGGAAATGAGGCATTCCATCTTAGTCCTCACGGGTGGCAACGCATCTGCATTTTGATTCGCAAACGAGGATAGATGTAGATGTCTATGGGCCGCAGCAACCACTTACCATCAGGTGGACTGTGTGCTCGTTTGTCACCCTTATCCTATAAAATATATATATATATATATATATATATATATATATATATATATATATCAAGAAATAAATAAATACTTTTATATCGGTGGTAAAACTAACTTACCTACCTACATTACTCATACAACGCAGTGTATTTTTGAATTATAAATTACTTCGCGTACATCCGCTGATAAAATAAAATGATGTGTCTTACCTAGTTTGAAGATCACCTCCCGCCCTTCCTCAATTGCGTGTACTATCACTGCCACCACTAATCCCAGCACCACTACCCCAACACCACTACACTAGGAAAGGCAGACCACCGACGACAATACGACACGTGTTTCGCCTCTACACGAGGCATTTTCAGGTGATCTAGACTCTACGGTAGCTGACCGCTAAGTAATATTAAAATACAAAACTTCAATCAAAAATTGAGTAGCGCATCTCGCTTTTACTTATTCATTAAAGAAAACTTTGGTAAAAAATCAACAAAGTGTTTGCTTATTCAATAAACATTTTTGTATGAAAACAACATTAGCTCTTATCATCATTCATCACACATAAAAATAAAACTTGACTCAAAAATTGAGATCGCTTGCTCGCTCGTATGAGCCCTCTGCCATAAACAACGTGAAGCGCAGATGGCGAACGGTACGCACGTCACTACGATGCACTCATCGTACTCGTAACATGATGAATAAAAAAACTAGTGGTAAGTATTCGAAATCCGGAATAATAAAGTGTAATTCCTGGACACGGAACAAGACACGTAATTCCGGGACAATCCCGGATTTTCCGGCCATCTAGCAAGCCAAGTCTCAACACTGACTTCAGAAGCTATTATGTCGAAATTATTTTATTAAGTATTTTTAGTGTTCGGCTTTTATTTTTACCAAAATTTCATTTTTCGAACCTTTCGAGTTGACTAAGAAATATCACAAGATTAAGATAACAACAGTGCCGTGTAGTGGCGGTTAAGAATATCCACTACCCCATATCTTCCCGTGGGTGTCGTAAAAGGCGACAAAGGGAAACAGGCAGTAGATGGGCAGCAGCATCTTCCTGATAACAACAATCTTACAATAAAAAAACTGCGGTTACCAACCCGCTCGCCAAGCGTGGCAACTATGGCAAATACCCCCCTATGATGAGAGTAACAAAGAGACGGCCCCCAGTCCCCGGCGGCCCCGCTATTCCTGGCTACGGTGGCGACCATGGTAATGGCGGGGCAGGGGGTGCAAAGAATCTCCGGTGGAGGTTCAGTTGCCTCCTAAGACGACTCGACCTGGCAACATAGAACGTACGCACCCTGAGGACTGACGAGAAGATCGTGGAGCTGGAAGAAGAGATAGACAAGTTACGCTGGCATATTATAGGATTATCCGAAGTCCGAAGAGAGGGAGAGGACACGGTAATCCTCGAATACGGCAACTTGCTCTATCACCGGGAGGGCGACCATCTGTCCCAAGGAGTTGTCGGATTTATCGTCCACAAGTCTCTCGTTAACAACGTTGTAAAGATTGAGAGTGTGTCGACGAGGGTTGCGTACCTTATACTCAGAATCACCAAACGGTATTCACTAAAGGTTTATGCACCAACCTCGGCGCACCCCTATGAGGAGGTGGATGAAATGTATGAGGATATCTCTAGAACCATGCATTCTTCCAAAACCCACTATACGGTGTTAATGAGAGACTTCAATGCAAAACTAGGCACAAGAGAGAACGGTGAGCTGAAAGTAGGGAAATTTGTAATACGGCAACGGAACCCAAGGGGCCAGCAGCTGGCCGACTTCATGGAGAAAGAGGGACTCTTTATGATGAAATCTTTCTTTCAGAAGCGGCCCCACAGGAAGTGGACGTGGTAGAGCCCCGAGGGTTCTACAAAAAATGAGATTGACTCATCCGTAAAATTATATTTAAATAAAAATAATTTTACGGATTTTATCGCGTATATTAACTTATTTTATATTCCCGACGTTTCGAGCACTTTCCAGCACCCATGGTCATGGGGGGAACTGAGGTGTATGACGTCTCAATGTCATAGTTAACCACGGCTACCTCCAGATTAAAAATTATTAATTTTTGTTCCTATCTACGCAGTATGAACTTACATTATCATGAAGTCTTGCAGCCGCATGCTTGGGTTGGGATTTAATTTAATCAATTACGGGATCCCAAGCAGATGGTAGTACCCAGCCATCTTCTCTATTGAAATTAGGATGTTTTTTGATTTCAATAGGCTCGCGAATCATCCTTGGAAGGAATCGGTGTTTTTTAGCGAGGATTTGTGGTCTATCAAATCTAATGTAGTGACGGGGGCGATCCTGTACGTGTTCACAGACTGCAGACTTCCCGGAGCGTCGATTCTTAACAACCTGGCCGCCGAGCTCCAACACGTCAAACAAAGGAAAAGGCTGTAATGATAATGATGAAGACATTGAGTTATATGTATCTACTACGTACTAGAGAAGCCATTCCGAACATTGACTATGTTCAACTGAACTGTAGTGCAATCCATACAAACTAAATTTTGCGTAAATTGAAGATTTGTGAATTCCATAAAATAATTATTATAACATTTTATTTAGAAATATGTTTGAAGATATTTTATATTAAATCCTTATATTGATTTTATATTAATATCTTATTTTATATCAAATTAAAGTCTTCGCGCATGCGCGACTACTACTCCCGCGCATGCGCGAATACATAGAGTAGGACACAATTTTTGTTTGGAATGGCTTCTCTAGTACGTAGTACATATAACTCAATCTCAATGGATGAAAATAACAATTAGGATGTCGTGTCGTCTTATCCCCAATAAAAGAAAAAATCTTCATATTACAAATTTTAAGAATTTTTCTTTCAATTTTTAATGGAACGTCTGTTGTAGTGTAATAATAATACATGAAAACAAATAATTAATAACATATGATAACAAATTCAAATCGGTTCATAGTTTACAAAATATTGCGTAACATACGAACAAAGAAAGAGCATACAGTCGAAAAAGTGTTTTGAGAATCCTTTTTTGAAGTCAAAGCCTTACAGTTATTTAATGACTTACTTTTTGTATCGTGTATTACAGATCTAATATGATTTTTAAAAATAAGCATTCCTTCTAACTGATGGTAAGTGTCTAATGCGAACTATGAACAGATGCATTAAACTTCATTTCAAGAAGGTTGGAGATGTGTTGTCATCCCTGTGGACTACGGTGAAAGATAAAGTGTCACCCTTATTCTTCACCTTCACCTTAACGGGCACACAGTCCACCTGAAGTTAAGTAGTTGCTGCAGCCCATAGACATCTACATATTATATTCTCAACAACTATACAAAATGCAGATACGTTGTTACCCGTGAGGACTAAGATGGAATGTCTCATTTCCAGTAAAAGTGGTCTCCGGTTGAAACACAGCAGCCTTAAGCTGCTATTTTACGCTGATATTCCGTGAGAGCGTGGTCCTTCTCCGGTTGAGGCTACCCATTCGTGCTACAACTATACAACTAATATAGCTGCAGAATGGCTCTACTGCGTACAAATCTACTTAAATTGAGCTGGTATATTTACGCCAAATTATCCTTAGACTTATTATGGGTTTCAAAGGGAATAATGTGTAACTGTGTTCACTTAATCGACACTGGATTTGCTTCACGGAACGTACACAAAAAGTACAATAACAGCGGGACGAACACGGTCTACCTTCCCTTTTGTCGCTAGATCACAACTAACAATAAATCGATTACGAACGTGTTACCCGTTTTCCTCTCTGCTCCCTCAAGATATTATCCAATCATTCATTCATTAATTACAGCCTATCAAAAGTTTACTGCTGAAAGACATTTTTGCTATAGTTCCCACTCAGTGGGTTGGCAAACGCAATTTTTTATTATTTTGGGTTGTTATCATGAAGATACTGTTGCCTATCTCCTATTTTATTTTCCTCTGTCGTCTTTTACGATACTCACAGGATGGTATGGGGTCTTAGAGCTTCTAAGTAATAATATATATAATTTGGTAGAAGATTCATTATTAAAATCCTGCCTTAACATCATTAAGAAATATTTTCGTTCAAGCAGAAAAAGCTTTGTTGAAAGTAGTCGATGCTTTTCTGCTAAGCAAGTGGTAAATCTATATAAATTAAAATTAATTGTCGCTTGTATGAAAGATCGTCACTTGGGAACGGCTGAACCGATTTTGATGAACACTCACACTCACAATTGGACCTGGTAAGTAGCTCTGTTTTCAAGATCTAGTAAACAGTCGTGCGAAGCCGCAGCGGATCGCATATAAAATTGGGATTACAATTGGGATTCAACTCACTTATGTACCGTGTGTCTGTCAAGACTTAGTATTCACACCTCCCTAACTATTAGTTTTAAAAGTTTACGAAACGAATATTTGCAATGTAATATAATAATCATCATTTGATTTAGAAAATAATTTACTTGATAGTTCGAATAATAATAAGTCTAGTCCTATTTTCTTTATATTTTTAGACATATTATGATAAAATAATAAAAATAAATAACAAAACGAGTATATCGATGTCGGTTGTTGCTATCATTGTGAACGAAATCACTATAGATACTAGATATAGATAGACGTCATGTCTTGTAAGTAACGTCACATATAATACCACTAAAATAGGGATGTCATTTTTCTAGTAAATCAGAAGATACGAGTGTATATATTTACTCTCATATTTGGTATAGTATAAAGAGACCAAAGATGACCACTTCACATTTCTTTTTCCACCCATGAATTAACATTTTTCCATAGATTTTTCTGTTTTTACCTTATTTGAACATTATATTAGAACAAGCGACATTATTATTTAACTCAATTTATGTAGAATTGTAGGTTAAAAAAAACCGAAAAGTGTAAGTTTTCTTTCGCGCCATGGAAGCGGAAAATAACACAAAATGATAGAGCTAAACGTTTTGTTTTTGTGGAATTGCATTGTACTGTTATATTTAAATGTAATATTTTATAACGTGGTTTAGTATCAACGTCCAAATTAAATTTCCATACTACGTTGATTGCTTAAATAATGTAAAGCTTTTCTAGTATTATTTAAATTATGACTAATTATTATGATTACTATTGACATATCTAGGATAACTTATTTTGTAATACCGAAACGTCGTTTATAGATGAATCAAAAATTCAATATGGCGACGAACGACGAAGTTTCGTAAACAAAATGTGTGAAATGGTGTATCGCATAACGCTAATTAAAATAATTAATTAGACACAAATATAAGAGAAAAATAAATAAGAAGATTCTGTACAGAACACAGACTTTAACAAAACGATAAACAAAAACAATTTTGTCTTGTTATTGACTTTTACATTTTACTAAAATTTATACTTTGATAATTGTCATCCTCTGACAATAACAAATATTTGCAAAATGTGAAGTGTG
This sequence comes from Parnassius mnemosyne, assembly GCA_963668995.1. Taxonomy (NCBI): domain Eukaryota; kingdom Metazoa; phylum Arthropoda; class Insecta; order Lepidoptera; family Papilionidae; genus Parnassius; species Parnassius mnemosyne. The sequence goes on along the minus strand of CAVLGL010000013.1, from coordinate 13,489,033 downwards.
CAAAATAATTACTATTTAGAGCAAGAGACTTCCTACGTCATTATTGGCCAGGAAAACCTCGCTATGAGGACGAATATTGTAAGCACAGGTCATATGAATCACAAGGTTAGAGGTTCATTAGCTACAAGAAGATTGTTTATTGAGTAGTGTCGTCGAATGCGCGCTGTTTCAGTAGTTTCGGTAACAGGGAAGTTCCGTTGACTTGTCTGATAGGAATCCGGTAGTAGTGAGTAATCGATGAAATGATTGAGAGTGTATCACGTCGCGCGTTTGGTAGTTCAAGTGGTACATACAACGTGCGCGCCTGTGAGCTGGCGCGAGAACGAAAGCTTAACATCTTCAATGTCACTGTGCATTTTTTGGACGATACCCAGCAATCTTTTCAAATAGAGGTGAGTTTTGAAATATTTATTTCCTTACTTACACAGTTGAACTGTGGTCATAAAAATTATGGATATTGCCCAGTATTAATTTTGTAGAAAGTCAATGTAAACAAAAATATAGGGGTTAATAAAAAAAATATGAATTGATTATTGCTTATGTACTAAGTTGACAGATCAATCCCTGTTGTTGATTATTGACAAACTGCATCCCAAGAATAACTATTGTAGTAAATCCTCCCTAAAGGGGAAGAGGCTTATGAAGATAAAGAATTTGCTATCAGTAGAATAGCAAATAAATAATAATGATATGATAGTAAAATGTTATTGTGAGGGATAGTGTTCAGCTATAACATATGTAATTAAGTTATATGATACTAATATCAGTGGAGTAGCGTGCCTTAGTGGAGGGCCCTGTATTGAAATTTGTCGGGGGGCCCAAATTAAGGGTAAAAGGAACAAAAACTTGAATTATAATTGAATTGAAATAATTATATATTGATTATAAGCTATTACTTACAATAATTAATACTCCTAGGAACTAAGCTAGATATACAGTTCAAACCAACATCCTGTCCCATAGAAGTCCTTAGAAATTTTTGCTTACATACGTTCGGGGCCTCTGTAGCCCGGTGTCCCAGTATCATTGATACAGCTGATATGGCGGTAGCTACGCCCCAGACTAATATGCTATGTTGTACTTTCTTTATGTTTTACTGATAAATACAATACATAAAAGAAAAATATATTTTATATAATATTAATGATATATACAAATAATAGAAACAGAAACAGAAACTTTTTTATTCAATATAGATTAAGATTATAAATAATACTTATTGAAAGTCACTCTTTTGTTTGATTACCACTGGTTCGGAAAACACCTCTGTCCTGGGAAGAACCAGCAAGAAACCCAGCGGGACTTTTTTTTTTAAATAACAGCTTACAATCATGATGTTACACAAATTAACAACACAACAAATTAGAAATAGCTTGGTAGCGATCACCTCATTTCCAGGGGTTATTATCATCCATAAATTCCTTAATATTATAATAACCCTTTTTATACAAACTTAGTTTAATAAAGTTTTTGAACTTTGAACAGGTCAAACTTTGTATATTTTCTGGAATTTTGTTGTAAAAGCGTATACATCGCCCTAAGAATGAATTACTGACTCGATGGAGTCGAGTAACTGGTACTACTAGCTTGTGTCTGTTCCTAGTATTTACAGAATGAATATCACTTATTTTTGTAAAACTACTTTTATTTTTGTGTACGTACATTACATTTTCATAAATGTATTGAGAGGCCAATGTTAATATATTAATTTCCTTAAATTTTTGTCGCAGCGACTCTTTAGGCTTTATTAAATCATAAATTGCTCTTATGGCCCTCTTCTGCAAAACAAATATAATTTCAGTGTCAGCTGCGTGTCCCCATAGCAAAATACCATACGACATTATGCTATGGAAGTAGCTGAAGTAAACTAGTCTAGCTGTTTCAACACTGGTTAGACTTCTAATCTTTTTTACAGCATATGCTGCAGAACTAAGTCTGCTTGCTAGTTTTGATATATGGGGGCTCCATTGAAGCTTTGCGTCTAGTGTGATTCCAAGAAAAATGGTGGTATCTACAAGACTCAGTTTCTCCCCATTTAAAATTACATTAGTATTTAATTGTTTGACATTTGGAGTCATGAATTTTATACATTTTGTTTTAGTGCCATTTAAATGCAAATTATTAACATCGAACCAATTTACTAATTTAGATATAGCATTATTTACTTCGTCATATTTTAGTAACTGTCGACTTAATTTGAAAATTAGAGAAGTGTCATCTGCAAATAGCAGATGACACTTCTCTAATTTTCAAATACTATATCATGGTTATCCCCTACTATGTAAGGTAAGTCATTAATGTATACAAGAAACAGAAAGGGGCCGAGAATTGAGCCTTGAGGCACGCCCATTTGTACCATCGATCCGGAAGAGCTCCTATTGTTAATGACAACTTTTTGCGTTCTCTTACTTAAATATGAAATAATTAATTATTTAAGGGCATCACTTCTTACACCGTAGTGTTGAAGTTTCCTGATTAATGTTTCATGGTGAACACAATCGAAGGCCTTGGATAGGTCACAAAATATACCCAAAGCATCCTGTGAATTCTCCCATGCATTAAAGATATATTTAATCAGCTCAACACCGGCATCAGTTGTCGAGCGACCCCTTGTGAAACCAAATTGATTTTTATGAAGTAAATTATTTATATTAAAAAAATTTAACATTTGATCAACAACAATTTTGCAAAAATCTTACTAAGTGTTGGTAGTACAGAAATAGGTCTAAAATTGGCGGGGTCTAATGTACTACCAGATTTAAATAAAGGTATTACTTTACTATGCTTCATTAAATCAGGAAACACACCAGATTCGATACTAGTATTAAAAATAATAGCTAAATGAGGCGCAAGTGTATCTATTATAGACGCAATAACTTTAACGGAAATCTCCCACAGATCCGCAGTTTTCTTAACATCAATAGTTTTAAAATATTTTACAATATCTTTTGATGACACTTTATGAAATGTAAAATTCTTTGTACACACATTTACATTTTGTTTAAGTAATGATTCGGCGACGGCAGGAGAAGAATTCAGTGACTTAGTGGTCAAGATCGGAATATCAGTAAAATATTTCTCAAAAACCATTGCTACGTCCTGATCTGATACAGTTAATTTGTTGTTAACACTTAACTGGTAAATTGAATTGCGAGAGTTGATCTTACCAGTTTCGCTATTAATTATACTCCATGTCATTTTAATTTTATTGGAAGCCGTCTTAATTTTGTTGCTCAAATGCAAAGACTTTGCTATGGAGCACACTCTTTTAAATATTTTTGAATATTCCCTAAATTCGACGCTATGATTATATGACCTTTCATGGTAAAGATCATATAACCTATGCCTGCTCTTATGGACTCCTACTGTCGCCCATTCATTGAATGACTTTCCGATAATAAAGATCCCTCACCTATCTCCCTGCCTAGCATCAAAATTTAAAGAGATACATTCGAGACAAAGTATTCTTGGAAAGTTATGACAAACAGTAGATTTAAATAGTCAATAGGTATAATAATTCGATAACAAAGTCCAAAGTATACCTATTAAAATAAATTGAATGAAAGTATGCTATAAATGACTGTATAAAAGGAACATTCTTATATGTAACTGATATGAACTTCATTGTATTAAAGATTGGAAATGTTTTTCACCTAAAAAGTATTCTATTATATATTTATAACATTTAAGAAATTTAAAATGTGGAGTGTCATATCTGTTCTAAAGCTATAATACATTTGTCAATTAGCATGTTCATATTCAGGACAGGCAGCAGTGTCTGGTATTGAGACCATCAATCCGTCTGCCAAGTATGGTGATTAAGGCAAATTGTTCCATCATAAAGAGGCCCATGTCCAGAACTTAATAATTGTATATTTTAACAATATCAAAGGACTGTTGATCTTCTTTGAGGAGATTTCGTGGCTTTTTTTTTGTTTCATTTTATTTGTACATGATAGAGCCGTTTGTAAAATTGTAGAGAGTTGTAGAAAATAGCTTGTTGCAAACTAAACTAATTATATATTTGTATGCTGTCTAGAATTATTGTTAAACGTAATAAAGAGAGAAAAAATATATGTTTATATTATTTTTTTTTTCCTGTAAGACGTGTATGCAGGATGAGTTTTATTTTGTGCAGTTATAAATCTCATTCTTACAAATTAATTTAGTTTACATTTTAGTATGTTTTTGAGACATTTTGATTCTTAATTTATTTTTACTAGCAATCTATTTGTTAAAAATATGATGTGAGCAGATATGAATTTTTTTTTCAGAAAAAATCTAAAGGTAGTGTTCTCCTTGAACTAGTATTCCAACATTTGGAGCTTGTGGAAAAGGATTACTTTGGACTACAGTTTACGGAAAATGGATCACCTCCAAATGCAACAAATACTGAGATAACGGTAAAAAATATTTTATCAATATCATAATTTTTTTTTAAACTGGCTTTATGGCTCTGGGTTTCAATATCATAAGATAGTTTAATTGGTTCAATTGTTTTAGCTAGATAACTGAAGTAAATTTAAGTTGCAAAAACTACTGAAATGTTTTTTTTTTTTTTGGTTATGACTAACATATTTGCTTAATGTAACTGAGACAAATGAGCACATGGAGATGATATAAAGTACATACACTTATGCTCTGTTTGGAATAACATTAAGTGAGTAGTGTAATTGTTTGTGTAGAATTCGGGTGTTCTAGTGTGTTTTACTGAGGAAAACGGGACATTACTCACTTATTACAATTGGGGATTCTGTCTCACTTCACTAAGCAAAGTGTTACAGAATAAGGGTTTTGGTTCACTTTAATTGGCTAACCCTCAATTCTAACCTACTGTTATGCATGTATGTAGTTAATTAAAACCACCATAGCTTAAGGGTTGGTTACTCAATCTGCAGCATTTGAGATGTTTATTTTTGCCTTCTGCTATATGTTACAATATTTTAAGGCATTTTCCTTAACTTGTATTTACTTTATGGCTGATTTCATTCTTGTTTAATAGATTTTTATGAATCATTCTTTATATACAATTACATACTTTCTAATTGGTTTCCATATAGTACTAATACATATAGTACTCAAAAAAGAAATGTTAAATATTGCAAATATATGGTATGTAGCAAAAAATAATTTTTATTTTTATATTTTATTGTTAGTATTAATCTTGAATTTACACCATTGACAGGCCATATCAGTTGTTGAATTTTTATCAAATAATTCTAATGTTATCTACACACTATAAGCTCATTACTTACCAGACAATAACAATTAGTTCTTGTAGGACAAGGTCCTTAGGTCTTAATTGCTCCTTTATTGTATCATCTTGATGACTCATGGATTTATTGATTTAGTTGTTGGTTTTCATTAGGGACACTCCCATAAGTTGTTGATAAATTAAGTGATATTATCATATTTGTTGTAGAGATGTTAAATTACTAGATATTAAAATTTATAAACCTTGTGATCTATTATTTATTTATACGGGGTAGTTTTAATGTTCTTTATTTTTATTACACAGAACTATTATATAAAAAGTTCTGTGTTTTTTAAAAACTCCTATTTTTTGTTACAGTCTAACTTGTCCACTTGAACTAATGAAATATTATATATCTATTATTTATTTTTATTTCAGCGTTGGTTAGACAGCAGTAAGTCTGTAAAAAAGCAAGTTGGTGCAAATGCACAATTTTGGCTGGCCGTTCGTTTCTATCCACCGGAACCTAGTCGCCTATCTGAGGAGTTTACCCGATATCTACTCTGCCTTCAGCTACGGAAATTACTACTTGATGGAAGGATGACAGCACCTAAAAACACAGCCCTACTGCTTGCTTCTTTTACAGTACAAGGTAAGTGTTTTCTAAAAAAATGTTATGTATGGGATTTTTTAAAAAAATTGGTATAATTTTTTATATAGCTTGCTGGAGTATTTTTCTAATAACAACTAGAAAATAAATTAACTGTAGTTGCCACCCTCCTGCCAATGGGGGCAACTATGGCAAAATCTCCCTTATGAGGCCATCTATGGGTAGGCTTATGTTTAGCAGTGGACTTACATGGGCTTGTAACAAATGATTGAATGTACTTCCTAGAGTCAAATAATTTTCTTTATTAAACAGAAGCTAGTAAATGACTACTACAGCCCATATACACCTACAACCAACTGTTGTCACCTCATTGGATTGAGTCTCACAGCGTGTAATTGTAATAGTTCTCTATAACTGCTATATATATGACGGCAGAAATATGTAAGAAAGTGTATACAAAATAGAGCCAAACCTATATATACCGGTTCATTGATATTTCGATAAAACTGGCGTCATTCTCAACGCGTCCAACGCGTGCTGTCCAGCGAGACGTACACTCTCGTTCTGAACGGCAGGCATGTCTGTAGAGACAGTTCAGATATTGCCCCGATCGCTGTACACCCTAGATTGCCCCTGCGGCAGGCATGTGAGTAGCCGCCTACCCCATATCATCCCATAAGTGTCATAAGAGGCTAAAGGGGCTAAAAAAAGAGGGAAATGTAAGAAACAGAAGATGGGTAACCACAATTTTTTGATAACAACTCCAAATAATAAAATCCCATGTCCCTCCACCACTACCCCATTACAATCTTAGGGCGTCGTAAGAGACAGACGAGAGAAACTAAATAAATTTATAAAACTATGGTTGACGACGCTCTCATCAAGCGTGGAAACTATGCTGGGTTATTTTGCAGTAACCGGCCAAATTTGTAGAGAAGGTTCAGAATAAGTAATATAGGCAAATGATGATGAAAAAATAATTTTAAAAAAATCTGAAATATTTTGTTCTTTTTATCTTTTAAATTCAACGCACATATTTGTAAGGGTCGATTGGTAGGCAAAAACGTTGTTGCCCATAAATCACATTCAATTTGGGATGATTTCAAATAAAAGTAGAAACATTATTTACTCATATTATCAAAAATGCATTAACGGTTTATCATTATTTATATATTTGAACTTTAGTTTAAAATTTGGCTACTCTGAAAAATAACCCTGTAGTAAATGATCCAATCTATGAGTGAGACCTGTGTTTAGTAATGGACATTTGAAAGGATAAATGAATGTCGGAGTGAGTGAATGTGTGTAGAGTAGATGTGTCAGATGATTGGTGCATGTCATACTAAATGAGATAATCTATGGTGGAGGTATAGGTTCAGTTGTGGCTTATTTGAAAGGTTCCAAATGACTGAATAAATAAACGAGTGAGTGAATTTTTTTATATAGAATAAGGGTGACAAATGAGTACACAGTCCGCCTGGTGCTAAGTGGATGCCATGGCCCATAGACATTTACATTTATCCCCAACTAAAAGTCAACATACAGATGCATTGTCATCCCTGAAGACTGAGATGGAAAGTCTCGTTTTCAGTAAAATGGTTCACCGGTTCTCTACACTCACCATACAAAATGCAGCAGCATTAATCTGCTATTTTCTGCTGGTATTGTTTACAACTTATTTTTTCATACTCGTAAGCTGTAGTTTAATGTTGGTGTGAGTGAATGTGTGAAGAGTGGACATGTAAGATGATCGTGACGCGTGGTGCAGCGGAGCTGGGCGACTACACGGCGGCGGCGGAGGGCGGCGCGGGGGCGGGGGCGGGCGCGGGCTACGCGGCGGCGCTGCGGCTGGTGGCGCGCGCGGCGCCGGACGACGAGCGGCGCGTGCGCGAGCTGCACAAGCTGCACCGCGGCCAGGCGCCCGCCGACGCGGACGCCAACTTCCTCGAGCACGCCAAGCGCCTCGACTGCTACGGCGTCGACTCGCACCCCGCCAAGGTACCTGCGCAATCTGCCGCCACTTGCAGCCGCAACCTGCAACCTCATTGTAGAGCTATGCTGCAGCTATATATTATGGTTGTAGTACGAATGGATCGGCTCCACTGGGGTAGGATCATGCTCTTACAGAATACCACCATAAAATAGAATGCTGCTGTTTCGTATGGTGAGTGTAAGTGTAAGTATAGTGCACTCTTAATCAATATTATATTGAATATGATAGATACAGATGTCTATAAGCCACAGCATCCACTTACCATAAAGTGGATTGTGTGCTTGTTTATTCTATATACAGTGTGTCCGGTCACGACCTAGCGATAATTTAAGGTTATAAAATATACCTAATTTCATCGACAAAAACACCCATATGTGGGGGTCTACCCCCCCCCCCCTCCTGTTGGAATGGCCACCATTTAAATATTTTTTTATTCTTGTAGATACCTCTGCCAAAAGATGCAGATTTCTCTGGACATAAAGATCCTACATATGTCAAAGAAATGTTATTTGAAAGGTAAAAATAGCATCTATCAAATAAAAATAAACATCATGGAAAGTTTTCCCTACAAAATATCTTAAAACATTTACAATGCTAATTTAAGTTAAAAAAAAATGACTGTTTTTTTATTTTTCTTAACATACTTCAAAAACTAGCACATTGATACTATATTTTTTAATACTATCCTAATACTTAAGGATATTACTTACAAACAGACATTAAAATTATTGTTCTTAATTGCATAACTCGAGAGTTAGGGCTGTTTGAATATGACCCTTTTGCGACGGTCATGTATGTAGAGCCTCATAGAAGCGCTATTAATTTTCGATAATGTATTAAATGAAAATGCTCTTTTAAGAAACTTTTAATGGCATTAAGTATTATTATTAATTTAATTAATAATTGTTCAAAATGTCCACCTCTATTCTGTAGACAGGCCACTGACCTTACAGCCATTTGTCGTGTGGCCCTTGATATTAAGGCTATGTCGGATCTTATATCATCCGCAATCGTAATTATTTTGTCGAGCAGTTCTTATCTGCTCTTTGGAACTGTAGCATAAACCCTCTGCTTCATCCATCCCCATAAAAAATAATCCAGCGGTGTTAAATCCGGAGAGCGAGGTGGCCAAGGTACCGTTCCACCACGTCCTATCCATGGTGAACATTTTTCATTAAGAAAAGCTCTCACAGCGCATGCGTAGTGAGCTGGTGCACCGTCCAACGGTAGACCCCCATATATGGGTGTTTTTGTCGATGAAATTAGGTATATTTTGTAACCTTAAATTATTGCTAGATCGAGACCGGACATACTGTATATATAAAAAAAACAACTTGACAAACTAATTGCATTTTATAGTATAATAGAAACATTTAATAGAATAGTAAAAGTTAATATAAACTGTTACTTTATTGTAGTGTTTAATTTTTTCCAGTTTTTTTTAAATTCATAACTAGATATAAGCTTTTTTCAAAGATTTCGCGAACTGGTACAACATACCTTGGAAGTTAACTTATTTGCATATTTTTAATTTCCGACGTTTTGACTATGTTGCATCGCTCATCAATCACATGGTGACTAAAGTGTTTGACATTCTGATGTTATATTTTACGCGGCTTACATTCAGCTTTCAAATATTAATTTTTGGGACAAAATCCCTTATATTACTTTTATTTATTGTGTAGTATTCGCGTAATATAAGAAATGGTTATATTATTTCTATAAAATATTGTAATTAACCACCCCTAATATGTTTTATTTCAGGACTATAATGGGAAGGACATATTCATTGGTGTAACATCAATTGGTATAGTCGTATTCCAAAACAACATTCGCGTGAACACATTCTCTTGGAGTAAAATCGTCAAGATATCCTTCAAGAAGAAACAGTTTTTTATACAATTAAAACGAGAACCAGTGAGTATGAAAGTAGTATTAACATAAAAGGTTGGAGCAAAAGTTTCTTCATATTTTAGATACAAATTCAAGACATTTTATTTTTCAAAATTTAATTATATATATATAATTTTGTTCGATAACTTTTTGCCATCTTGTAAGTAGTGACATAATCCCGTTGCTGTAGAAATCTTGGGGTTTTTGATCAAAAAAATGCGACAAGTAGTTTTAACGGCCTTCTCTTGATGTATCCTTGTTAACCTAACACTACCCAAAGAATTCTGGAGAGACCGAAACAGGCGAAAAGCCGAGGGTGCAACTCATTTAGGCGAACAGAAAAAACACGAAGCAAAATATGAAGAAACTTTTCCCTGACCTATTATTTACAATTACATTTCAAAGTCAAATTTGTTTTTCAAATTGTAATAATTTTAAATAAATAAATCTAATCTCTAAGTGGCTCAAAGAACCGTCAACCGATGGGGAGAAAGGTTGTCGATTGGCAGCCTCGTACTGGTAGGCGAAGTGTAGGGTGGCTCCTACTAGATGGAGTGAAAAAACTGATAAGAGATGCAGGAAGTCGATGTATGCAGGTGGCTTAAGACCGTGCTTTGTGATATTCCTTGGGAGAGGCCCTTTGTTCTGCAGTCGAATTGTGAAGGACTGTAATGATGATGTTATAAGTTGAAAAATGCTGACTAAAGAGAATCCATCAGCCTATTTCATCATGTGGGTATTGTAAGAGAAAACTATGAGAAACACCAGAAAATTTAAAAAGACTTTACTAGATACTTTCGCTACAATGGGGGATGCTTATATCCAGCAGTGGATTTTTATGGGCCGATTAAGAAAAAGAAAGTTAGACAAGAGCCAGTTTGATTGGTTACTGTTATAGGTACGACTTTCCATTGACGTCCGTCGGTTGGGGGTTGATATTACAACAAAGACAGAAAGGTTACATTATTATAAGCACACACGCAAAGTTTCAACATTCGGAGACACGTACTTTTTGAGAAAAAAAATATTGAAAATCAACTATTTTTGCAATATTTATGTCAATTGTTACCGTAAAACTGACGCCATTTTGTATTGTCGTTGTCAGTAGGGATGTCGATTCTTTCCGAAAAAGTTCGATTTTTTTAAATCGATTCGAATTGTAAGCTGATGTATCGATTCACAAAAAATCGATCTCTAATTATCTATATTTTGTTATGGTTGCATTTATAATATAAATCCATTTTATGAGAAAAAAATCTCCTTCATCATAGGGGGAATAGGGGGAATCATTCAAAATAGGGGGACTGATTCAGAAGGATTTCTGTATCTGTATTGAGACTGCTACGTCTCCGGCGCTGCGGGAAGAGCAGCCTCCGCCTGTTGTAACAGCGTAGGCATCGGAGGAGCCGTAGCGGCTAAGGCTGGACCAACAAGCCGAAGCTGCGAAGGCGAGGACGCCTACGACTACGCGCCTCCGGCTCTATAAAACCACTAGGGATAGGACAGACTCGTACCAAGTGGAGTCGGGGTCAATCAATTCGGTTCTTTGATATAAGTTGAACCTAACCTATTTTATTTGTTATCTGCCCTATTATTATGGCATCTTTCTTGTTTTTCATAAAATGGATTTATATTTTCCTTTTTTTTTAAATCGGTATGCGGTACAGAATCGATCCAATGAATCGATATTTCACCCTTGAAAATCGCCACGGTAGGATTAGACATAAACATTGCATGAATAATTGATTTTCAATAAAAAAAATTCTCAAAAATTACGCGTTTCCGCATGTTGAAACTTTGTGTGTGTGCTTATAATAGTGTAACTTTTCTGTGAAAATACGTATCAATACCCAATTCGACGGGCGTCAATGGAAAGCTAAGTTATTTGTTATTTATTTATAAATTAGTAATATAAAATTTTAAATTTTGTACAACCAACTTAAATATAAATTATTAAGAATAACTCAAAAACTATTGGTCCTCAAAATCGGTTCATGCAGAAATAAGTTATTAGAACAAGCGTCTATCATAGCCTACAAGTGGAATTAATGTGTTTGTCATGTAATAGTTTTTAATCGAACATTTAATTAAATGAGGAAAACATCCTGGATATAAAGGCAGTGTAACATTTTCAGTCGGAAAGCTACGACACGGTGTTGGGGTTCAACATGCGGTCGGGGCGCGCTGCTAAAGCGCTGTGGCGCTGCAGCGTGGAGCGGCACGGGTTCTTCCGGCTACGCGCGCCGCGGCGCCGGCCGCTGCTGGGAGCGCTGGGAGCGCTGGGCGCGCTGGCCGGGCTCGCCGCGCACAGCGCGCCCACCGTCGCGCGCACCGAGACACAGGCGCTCGAGCACGCCCGCCGCGAGCGCTCCACCAACAGGACCTTCGTCAGGTATCATCATTGTACCTAGTGCGAGCCTACTGCTCGAAATTCGATTGTAATTCGTTAAATTTTTAACTTTTATTAAGGACATACAACATAATAATTCATCATCATCATCATCATTACAGGCCTTTACAAGTCCACTGCTGAACATAGGCCTCCCCCAAAGAATGCCACAAAGCACGGTCCTGAGCCACCTGCATCCATCGACTTCCTGCATGTCTTACCAGGTCGGCACTCCATCTCGTGGGGGGTCGCCCTACACTTCGCCTACCGATACGAGGCTGCCACTCAAGAACCTTTCTTCCCCATCGGTTGTCGGTTCTTCGAAATATATGGCCGGCCCACTGCCACTTCAGCTTACTAATCAGGCTATGTCGGTTACTCTGGTTCTACTGCGGATATCCTCATTCCTAAGTTTATCACGCAGAGAAACTCCGAGCATAGCCCTCTCCATAGCTCGCTGAGCGACCTTGAGCTTCCTCATACGGCCAGCAGTGAAGGACCACATCTCAGTTCCATAAGTCATCACTGGCAACACACACTGGTTGTACAATTTCGTTTTAAGGTTTTGAGGTATGTCTGACGAGAAGATGTGTCGTAGCTTCCCGAACACTGCCCAGCCGAGTTGAATCCGTCGATTGACCTCTCGGTCGAAGTTGGACTTACATAGTCGGACTATTTGTCCCAGGTAAACATACTCGTCAACAACTTCGAGCTTAGTGCTCTCAACAACTACCGGCATAGGTGTGACATGGACATTAAACATGATCTTTGTTTTGTCCATGTTCATCTTAAGACCTATCCGTTGGGAAGCACTATTGAGGTCATTGAGCATGGTGCTTAGGTCCTCCAGCGATTCTGCCATAAGGACTATATCGTCGGCAAATCGAAGGTGAGTGATGTACTCGCCATTCATGTTAATACCGTATCTTTTCCAGTCCAGAAACTTGAAAACGTCTTCCAATGCAGCGGTGAAGAGTTTCGGAGATATAACATCACCCTGTCTTACACCTCTCTGCAATTAGATAGGTTTCGTACTCTGGTTCTGTACTCGGATAGCCATCGTAGCCCTACTGTACAAGCACTTCAGCACTTCGATATACCGACAGTCAACTTGGCACCGCTGAAGGGACTGCAGCACCGCCCAAATTTCGACGGAATTAAAGGCTTACATACACATACGCCAGACATAGTGGCAAATTGTACTCCTCGGACTTCTGTACAATGCCGAAGGGTATGTATGTGGTCTATCGTGCAAAATCCCTTTCGGAAACCGGCTTGTTCGGGAGGCTGGAAGTCGTCAAGTCTGTACGCGAGACGATTCGTAATGACTCTCGAAAACAGCACGTAGACGCGGCTCTGAAGGGAAATCGGTCTGTAGTTCTTCAAGAGAGCCTTTGTCACCTTTCTTGAAGAACAACACCACCGCACTTCTGCTCCACGCCTCCAGTGTAATGCCACCATAGAGGACGTAATTAAAGAGCTTCTGAAGGACTTCAAGTACCGGTTTTCCACCCGCTTTCAGAAGCTCCGCTGTAATTCCATCCTCGCCTGGGGCCTTGCCGTTTTTAAGGTGCTGGAGAGCCATTCTAATCTCGCTCAGACTGACGTCCGGGATATCATCGGAATTGTGTCGGATAAGACTCGCTCTTGGATCGTTACTCACACTTGCGTGTGGCTCCAACGATGACGTGTACAGCTGCCCATAGAACCTCTCACTCTCACTCAAAATCTCAGGTGCCCCGGAAACGATGCTGCCACATTCTGTCTTCAGCTTTGACAGTTGGCTCTTTCTGACAGACAGATCTCCGGAAAAAGACTTTGGAGCCTTGGTTCCGCTCAATCGCTTCTTCAATACGAGCCGTATTGAAGTTGCGTAAATCCCGCCGCATGCATTTGGAGATCTGTCTGTTCAGTTGCCTGTATTCTGTCAAATCTGTTGAAGAATGTAGCTTCATCTCCCGTCTAACAGCCATGAGATTAAGAGTGTGATCGGAGAGTTTTTGTGTTCTTCTGCGGCGGGTCTTGCAGAACTTAGCTCCGACCGCATGGACAGTTTCCACGAGCTTGTCATTCATATCGTCCACTTCATTGCAGTCTTCTAGGCACTGAAAACGGTTTTGTAACTCGAGCTGAAAGGTTTCAGGACTTTGGAACAGAGCACGAGGGGGACGGAGCGTTGACTTCATTAGACGTGACCTCTCCAACTTAACGTTTAGGTTCAGTGTGCCTCTAACCATTCGGTGATCGCTACCAGTTTTCACCCTCGCGATCACGGAAACATCACTGAACAGTTGTCGTCTGGTCGTCATAATGAAGTCAATCTCATTTTTTGTCGAACCGTCGGGGCTCGACCAGGCTCACTTCCTGTGAGGCCGCTTCTGGAAGAAAGAGTTCATCATAAAGAGTCCCTCTTTCTCCATGAAGTTGGCCAGCTGCTGGCCCTTGGGTTCCGTCGCCCTATTCCAAATTTCCCTACTTTCAGCTCACCGTTCTCTCTTGTGCCTAGTTTTGCATTGAAGTCTCCCATTAACACCGTATATTGGGTTTTGGAGGAATGCATGGCTGGCATCCTCATCGGGGTGTGCGGAGGTTGGTGCGTAAGCCTGTATGACCTTCAGCGAATACCGTTTGGTGATTCTGAGCATAAGGTACGCAACCCTCGTCGACACACTCTCAATCTTTACAACGTTGTTAACGATAGACTTGTGGACGATAAATCCGACACCTCCTTGGGACAGATGGTCGCCCTCCCGGTGATAGAGCAAGTTGCCGGATTCGAGGATTACCGTGTCCTCCCCCTCTCTTCGGACTTCGGATAATCCTATAATATGCCAGCGCAACTTGTCTATCTTTTCTTCCAGCTCCACGATCTTCTCGTCAGTCCTCAAGGTGCGTGCGTTATACGTTGCCAGGTCGAGTCGTCTAAGGTGGCAACCGAACCTCCACCGGAGATTCTTAGCGCCCCCTGCCCCGCCGTTACCATGGTCGCCACCGTAGCCAGGAATAGCGGGGCCGCCGGGGACTGGGGGTCGTCTGTTTGTTGCTCTAATCAGTTGGCATAGTTGCCACGCTTGGCGAGCGGGTTGGCAACCGCAGTTTTTTTATTGTAATTTTGGCTATTATCAGGAAGATGCTGCTGCCCATCTCCTGCCTGTTTCCCTTTGTCGCCTTTTACGACACCCACGGGAAGATATGGGGTAGTAGATATTCTTGACCGCCACTACACGGCACATAATAATTAATATATACAAATTATAAAAAGGTGTATTTTTGCCAAGACATACACTCCACCGACTCAAAATATGAACATTTTAAATCGCACAAAATTCACAACGCTTTTAGTCAAACTGTCAGTAATTGAATTCTTTGGCTTTCTCTTATCCTCTACTCTGTGCTTCTTTTTGACCAGAGACTATTTTGTATTTAACATTGGCAGTATGAACATAAGCAATGAGTGTTTTATTTTATTCAATTGAATGTATTTGTAAAGCATGTTATATTTTTAACGTTTTGCACTTCTTCTCCATATCATAAACTTTAACTATGTCAAAACTTCACATATTAATATAGAAAAACATGTCCTCGCCGGCCAATCACAAACGAACACTATAATCTTATTCTACATATATGGCTATCTATGTAGAATAAGATTCAAATATAAAATCAAAGGTGTACTCTCAATTCCCGCACTCTCATAATCCTATGGGATGGCAATCTGTCTGCACTTAACGTGCTTTCCGAGACACGAAGGTGAAACACCGGCAATTTTATTACTTTGGGCTGCTATTGAATATTTCTTGACAAAAACTTAATGACTGATTTTGGCCTGATCTGGGATTTGAAACTGGGACCTCACGATCAGCAGATGCGCTTACGACCACAAGATTAAGGAGGCGGTCGTTATTCAGGTAATATTATCATGGTTAATACTGAGTGAGACTCACTGTGGGTGCTTGTTCTTACAATAAGTTAATAGAGATATTTTTAAAACCGCAATACATGATGTATGACGTGTTGTACACAGACGCAGCAGTTCTCGCACTCGAGAGCGTTCTGTGGGTGCTAGCACGGGCTCCAACGTGTGCGTGACGTCATCACCCGCGCTCACTGTGAACGGCGCCCGTGGCTCCCGCGTAACGCACGACGAGCCGCCGCCGCGCCCGGCCTGGGGAGACGCACCGCCGCCAGACGAAGAGTGAGCCTTATACTATTCAATTTAATTTCCGTATTTGTGTAGAAACAGACAAAGATAGCTCGCTGCCACTTGACGAAAAATCAATTTTATTGCTGTAATTTTAAAGTTTTATTTTAGTACACTGTTACTCGATTAAGAGCGATCTTTATTAAAATTTCTATTTGTTTCGCAAGCAGGATTTTGAATAATCCTTGCATTTACAGAAAATGCCCTTTTCTTAGAAACAGAAACAGAAACTTTTTTATTCAATATAGATTATAAATAATACTTATTGAAAGTCACTCTTTTCTTTGATTACCACTGGTTCGGAAAAAACCTCTGTCCTGGGAAGAACCAGCAAGAAACCCAGCGGGACTTTTTTTTTAAATAACAGCTTACAATCATGATGTTACACAAATTAACAACACAACAAATTAGAAATAGCTTGGTAGCGATCATCTCATTTCCAGGGGTTATTATCATCCAAAAATTCCTTAATATTATAATAACCCTTTTTATACAAACTTAGTTTAATAAAGTTTTTGAACTTTGAACAAGTCAAACTTTGTATATTTTCTGGAATTTTGTTGTAAAAGCGTATACATCGCCCCAAGAATGAATTACTGACTCGATGGAGTCGAGTAACTGGTACTACTAGCTTGTGTCTGTTCCTAGTATTTACAGAACGAATATCACTTATTTTTGTAAAACTACTTTTATTTTTGTGTACGTACATTACATTTTCATAAATGTATTGAGAGGCCAAAGTTAATATATTAATTTCCTTAAATTTTTGTCGCAGCGTCTCTTTAGGCTTTAAATCATAAATTGCTCTTATGGCCCTCTTCTGCAAAACAAATATAATTTCAGTGTCAGCTGCGTGTCCCCATAGCAAAATACCATACGACATTATGCTATGGAAGTAGCTGAAGTAAACTAGTCTAGCTGTTTCAACACTGGTTAAACTTCTAATCTTTTTTACAGCATATGCTGCAGAACTAAGTCTGCTTGCTAGTTTTGATATATGGGGGCTCCATTGAAGCTTCGCGTCTAGTGTGATTCCAAGAAAAATGGTGGTATCTACAAGACTCAGTTTCTCCCCATTTAAAATTACATTAGTATTTAATTGTTTGACATTTGGAGTCACGAATTTCATACATTTTGTTTTAGTGCCATTTAAATGCAAATTATTAACATCGAACCAATTTACTAATTTAGAGATAGCATTATTTACTTCGTCATATTTTAGTAACTGTCGACTTAATTTGAAAATTAAAGAAGTGTCATCTGCAAATAATACTATATCATGGTTATCCCCTACTATGTAAGGTAAGTCATTAATGTATACAAGAAACAGAAAGGGGCCGAGAATTGAGCCTTGAGTCACGCCCATTTGTACCATCGATCCGGAAGAGCTCATATTGTTAATGACAACAACTTTTTGATTGACAATTCATTTGTATGACATGACGTGAATTGACATTCTATTTGTATTTTATGTATCTGGCAAATCTAGTGTTAAGTGCTTCATATGATGAAGAGTAAGTGTTATTGCGTTATTAAGGTGTTTACTTTTGTTTCTAGAATTAAAAATTTGGTTTTTTTTACGCCACGCTGCGCTGCAGCTATATTATGGTTCTTATACGAATGGGTTGGCAGGGGTGTCACTTCCACTATGGAAGGTATGGAGCACTCCATACCTCAAGTTTTTCAAGGTATGGAATTCCATAGCTGAAATTAGGAAATAAATCGCATATTACTACAAACCCCATATAAATAAATCGCAAGCCCTTAAACCTCAATACCCCACATCTTATAGTTCAATAAATAAGTTGAGTATATACACTGCAAACTCTTAAACCTTAATACCCCACGAGTAATGCGAACAAATTTGAAAATCGCGCCACCATTTTCCATACCTCAGATTTTTACAAAGTGACACGCCTGTGGGTTGGCCCGACCGGGGAAGGACCACGCTCCCACAGAATACCAGCATAAAATAGCAGCTTAATGCTGCTGTGTTTCGTATGGTGTGTGTAGAGACCCTCTTTACTGGAAGCGAGGCTTTCCATCTAAGTCTGCATGGCTGACAATGCTTCTTTTCTTAATTTTGATTCTTAACTGAGGATATCCTGATATCTATCGCCCACAGAATCCACTTACCATCAGGTGTACAATGTTAACGATTACCCCGTTCGAACCGATCCATTGTTACAATCATAATATGGCTGCAGCATGGCTCTAGCAGTTAAAACGCGTTTAGATCGGGTGGGTTTCTGGAGCGGGCGCTGCGCGTGCCGCTGTCGTACGCAGACGAGTCGGAGTCGTCGGAGTGCGCGGAGTGCGGCGGCGGCGAGGTGCCGGTGCGGCTGGCGGCCGGCGCAGACGGACGCTTCGGCTTCAACGTGCGCGGCGGCGGCGGCGCGCCCGTGCTCGTGTCGCGCGTCGCGCCGCGCGCGCGCTCCACGCTGCAGGAGGGCGACCAGGTGAGTGTGCCCCAAGCTGCGGGGCCACCCGGGTGCGGCTGGCGGCCGGCGCCGACGGGCGCTTCAACGTGCGCGGCGGCGGCGGCGCGCCCGTGCTCGTGTCGCGCGTCGCGCCGCGCGCGCGCTCCACGCTGCAGGAGGGCGACCAGGTGAGTGTGCCCCAAGCTGCGGGGCCACCCGGGTGCGGCTGGCGGCCGGCGCCGACGGGCGCTTCAACGTGCGCGGCGGCGGCGGCGCGCCCGTGCTCGTGTCGCGCGTCGCGCCGCGCGCGCGCTCCACGCTGCAGGAGGGCGACCAGGTGAGTGTGCCCCAAGCTGCGGGGCCACCCGGGTGCGGCTGGCGGCCGGCGCCGACGGGCGCTTCAACGTGCGCGGCGGCGGCGGCGCGCCCGTGCTCGTGTCGCGCGTCGCGCCGCGCGCGCGCTCCACGCTGCAGGAGGGCGACCAGGTGAGTGTGCCCCAAGCTGCGGGGCCACCCGGGTGCGGCTGGCGGCCGGCGCCGACGGGCGCTTCAACGTGCGCGGCGGCGGCGGCGCGCCCGTGCTCGTGTCGCGCGTCGCGCCGCGCGCGCGCTCCACGCTGCAGGAGGGCGACCAGGTGAGTGTGCCCCAAGCTGCGGGGCCACCCGGGTGCGGCTGGCGGCCGGCGCCGACGGGCGCTTCAACGTGCGCGGCGGCGGCGGCGCGCCCGTGCTCGTGTCGCGCGTCGCGCCGCGCGCGCGCTCCACGCTGCAGGAGGGCGACCAGGTGAGTGTGCCCCAAGCTGCGGGGCCACCCGGGTGCGGCTGGCGGCCGGCGCCGACGGGCGCTTCAACGTGCGCGGCGGCGGCGGCGCGCCCGTGCTCGTGTCGCGCGTCGCGCCGCGCGCGCGCTCCACGCTGCAGGAGGGCGACCAGGTGAGTGTGCCCCAAGCTGCGGGGCCACCCGGGTGCGGCTGGCGGCCGGCGCCGACGGGCGCTTCAACGTGCGCGGCGGCGGCGGCGCGCCCGTGCTCGTGTCGCGCGTCGCGCCGCGCGCGCACTCCACGCTGCAGGAGGGCGACCAGGTGAGTGTGCCCCAAGCTGCGGGGCCACCCGGGTGCGGCTGGCGGCCGGCGCCGACGGGCGCTTCAACGTGCGCGGCGGCGGCGGCGCGCCCGTGCTCGTGTCGCGCGTCGCGCCGCGCGCGCGCTCCACGCTGCAGGAGGGCGACCAGGTGAGTGTGCCCCAAGCTGCGGGGCCACCCGGGTGCGGCTGGCGGCCGGCGCCGACGGGCGCTTCAACGTGCGCGGCGGCGGCGGCGCGCCCGTGCTCGGCTGCAGGAGGGCTACCAGGTGAGTCTCACCCACCCCACGGGGTGCAGCTAGATGAGTGTGCCCCGCGCCACAGGGGGGCAGCTAGGTGAGTGTGCCCCGAGCTACAGGGGGCAGTTAGGTGAGTGTGGCCCAAGCTGCAGGGGTGTAGCTAGATGAGTGTGCCCCGCGTTAAAAGGGCATAGCTCTAGCTCTAGGCATAGCGCTAATAGTAAGTATGCTCAAAGCTGCAGGTGAGTGGCTAGGTGAGTGTGCCCCGCGCTACTGTGGGGCACCTAAGTGAGTGTGCCCC
The DNA here is from genome assembly GCA_963668995.1 of Parnassius mnemosyne. Lineage (NCBI taxonomy): Eukaryota > Metazoa > Arthropoda > Insecta > Lepidoptera > Papilionidae > Parnassius > Parnassius mnemosyne. The sequence goes on along the minus strand of CAVLGL010000013.1, from coordinate 13,468,713 downwards.
AAGCTGCAGGTGGACGACCAGGTTAGTGTGACCTACGTTGCAGTGGGAGGGCGAGCGGATGAGTGCCATGTATAGCGAGTTCCACCGCATGAAGGTAGACACGTTTAGTGTTCCAACGCGCTTTTGTAAAAGAAACAGGAGCAGGCAGTAATGGTGAGACTGTAATGAGAGAAAAGGAAAATTTTATTCAAAGGGATATGCCCATTTGCAAGGAATATCTTGTTACATGGCACCCATGAATAGAATATCCCATAGGCATTAGAGTTGATATAACAGATTAAGAAACAACAATTATTTTTTTACCTAAAACGTGGTCAATTTTTTATACATGTATAGTTCTCTATAAACTGAGCTGACTGATGAATATATTAGACTAATAACAATATTCTAGTGTTCATTATATTCCATTTTCATCGGTATTGATAATTATAAAAAGAGAATACCATTGCAAGAGCACAACAAAAAACTTGAAAAATGTAATGTTATACTCTCGATTATTTTTAAAGGCAAGGGCCAAAAGGTCATACAGCCTAGACAGATTATTATTTTTTTAAAAGAAAACCACATACAGTAGCGAAAATACGAACAAAAATAAAAGATTTTTAAAAGATTGTTAATCCATCCTTCCGTGTATTAATTGTTATGTAAGATTTGTCACCCATTTTTTAAAAAAGATTGACATTGCAAGTAGACAGTTGCCATGAGAAATGTTAAACGTTTCTTTCTTTTTGGCTGAAGTCATGTAACTAATGTCACAATAAATGTCTCGTATATATTGACTGTCTTTTTCATATTGTCTTAATTTTCCCGAGTTTTACAAACTAATAAGCAATTGCAATAATTTTGTTATTAAATATGAGTGGTTTTTGTATTTATTTTATTGATTGAATAACTACGGCCAAGTAATGGGCAAATCCTTTTCACAATATTGTGATATTTAAAAATTATTTTACTTTAGTACTTTTTTTGTGTTTTAATTTTTTAGGTGATATCAATAAACGACCAGGATGTGGAAGAAATGACTCACGATGAAATTGTGCAGTTGATAAGAAATACGAAAGGAGTTCTCACATTGGTTGTTAGACCGAATGGTGAGTTTGTATACCGTATTTATTATTAAGTAAATAATTTTTGTCTTATTACTGGAACAAACAGCAAAAAATTGCATAATAAACTCGTCTAAATGATCTTTCATATTATATGCTGCGCCGCTGCAATGTACACGTCACGTGTCACTTGCTGCTTAGTGATTTGTTGTGTTGTGCGCTTTAGTGTGCTTATGTCCGGCAGCGGTGTACTCTGCGGAGGAGAGTGCGGGCAGCGAGGAGCCGGCGGTGTGCTTCGTGCCGCTGGGGGGCGCGGGGAGCGTGGGCGGTGCGGCGGGCGGGGCGGGGGGTGCGGGCGAGCCGGCGCAGTCGCTGCTGCTGCTGGGCGACGGGCTGGCGTCCGGCGCCGCGCTGCGCCAGTACGACGCGCTGCTGCGCCGCCTCGACCTGCCCAGCCTCGCCTCGCGCCGCGCATGCAACCTCGCCAAGAACCGCTACAGGGACATCGCACCATGTATGATATATGATCTGCCAGATACTGACATGCCATATGAATTTCACTTAGTCGCGTTACTGAATACTGCATATCCATTGCATCTTGATGCACAAAGACATTTAATTTACTAGAATAAATAAAAAACACATTTTTTAAATTAAATATTTAAGAAAAATCATTAAGAAAAATCTAGTGATACCTTGTCAGTTTGCGTCACCCATTGCAGATTTACCAATTTTAATGATATTAAAAAAATTGTGCTATATCCTTATAATGATGTCCTCCGGACCGAATTTCACGGCGGCCAGTCTCAACGGAGACTAGCCATCTGCGCAGGTCAGGTTTATAGAGCACGAGTCTCAAAGTCTGATGGGACGGACACAACCGGGCAGAGATTATGCTGAATTACACTTATAGTATTTCAATAACACAATATTATAATATGCTATGTAATATATTATATATTTTGCATTTTTGATTTTTGGACTTATTACGGTTTTCTTTTTTTTAGACGACTCGACGCGAGTGATACTTAAGAATGGACCAACTGGCGATTATATTAATGCTTCATACATTAATATGGAAATACCAAACTCTGATCTCGTCCTGACGTATATTGCAACACAAGGTAATTTTCGAATGGTTCAAATATTTTTTTACAAGTAGTTTGTCAGTTTGAGCCTAGTTAAAAAAAAATCAGCTTCAGTAATGTTTAACACTGTATATTAAGTCAGGGACAGGCAGGTCCCCGAATTAATTAGTACACTAACAACTTTGGTTTGTTTAGTACCAACACCATTATCACACCATTTTTATTAGTAATGAGGCATTCTGTTCTATCTAAGCCCACAGAAGTGACAATGACAAATTTTAATTCTTTCAATTCTTAAATCGAGGATAGATAGAGTTGAGATGCTGTGGCCCATAAAGAGTAGGTCACGTGTTGATTGATGATTTTTTTTCACAGGTCCACTAGCTTCAACAGTTGGAGATTTCTGGCAAATGGTGTGGGAGAGTGAGAGTAGCCTCATAGTAATGTTAACGGTACTGGTAGAACGTGGACGGGCCAAATGTCATCAGTACTGGCCTAAAGTTGGCACGACACCATTAAAAGCCACAGACACATTGACCATACTTACACACAGTGAACAGAACCTGGGACATTACATTAGGAGAGAAATGACTATAAAGGTTAGTACAATATTACCTTATGATTTAGTATACTGTGACCGTTATTAATCTAAAGCACTTTTTTATTCATATCCATGTACAATTCTTAAATTAGCTCTGGTAAAACGTAGTTGCATTACGTCTGTGCACTGTACCTGTCAAAAAATTGTTACGAAAAGCGCCTAATGTGCGAAGATTAAAAACTGTAATATGTTTGTACACACACATCCTATCGCTAGGGTGAAGACCTCTCCTTCCATCTTAAATCTTTTCACACAATATGATGCCTAAATATCACTGTTGGTCTTTAAATGGAAGGCGGAAGTTCATTGAGTGCTAGAGTAGCTTAAGGTACATGTGTGCTTTATGTTTGCTACTGCATATTTCAAGCGTCAAACGGACATGGTTTATCGTAAATCATCTGATCTGAGTGTTTGTCTCCCAGTGTAGTATTAAAGCAACCTCTATTTCGGTTTTGGTGCGTATGCTACAATAAATTAAGTGTATGAATTAAAAATGAATATTTACATTAACTTACTTTTTTAAGATTGAAGAGTAAATTGAACTTATAGTTCACATGATGGTGAGCGGCTTCAGCGGCCCATAGACACTTAAAAACTACTTTAAATAAAAACTAAAGATACCTTGTCGCCTTAGAAAGCTAAGGTGGAATACCTCATGGCCTGGAATTACACGCACTGCTATTTGGCGACAGAAATAAGTAAGAAGGTGTAGCTACCCAGATGAACTCCCAGGCAGAAAAGTTAACTTGTACTACCAAAAAGTACCGTATTTACTTTCATATGTATTTAGTAAAAACACCATTCAATTTTATTTATTATTATGGATGTAAAGAACCTAAACCAACGAATATTAGTGTCATAAATCTGGTACCGTGATCACCAATACGCGACAAATCGTGGAGATCCTATCATGGACGAGACCTATGTCCAGCTGTCGAGAGCAGTTTATGGGTCAGCGAGGTGACGTTTATATGATCTTGCAGGAGAGCAGCGGCGCGTCCCGCAACGTGACGCAGCTGCAGTACACGGCGTGGCCGGACCACGGCGTGCCCGACGATCCCGCCGCCTTCATAAGCTTCACGCAGCTCTGCTCCAGGCTGAGAAACCATCGGGCTGGTCAGTATTTAACCATAACACTTCCTAATTGACTTTTAATGTTAAACCCTTAAGAATAAGCTAAAGCTAGACAGTATTATACGTGATAGAGCCACGCTGTAGCTATATTATGGTTGTAGCACGAATGGGTCGTCACGATCGGTGTAAGATCATGCTCTCATAAAATACCAGCGTACCATAATACCATGTATTGTCGTTAAATAATGAATTGAAGTAGATTCCGATACGTAAAAGAGGTGCAATTTTGTTTATTAAGTGTAAGCGCATGTGAACTATTAGCAATCGATGTAACCCTTGCTCTAATGGTTCCTTGAGATACTAATACTATCCCCATCAACTGTCCGATTAAAATTATACTATCATTAAAACTGCACAACTGCGTTAAGAATCGGATGAACGAAATATACGTCAGACTAGGCTGTATGCAAATAAATTCCTTTGCCTTTAATTAAAAAGTACACGTTTTTAGACTTTCGCGGTAATTTGAAATTACATTTCTGACAAGTAAATTAATAAAAGGTTTTGTGTTCCAAGGCATCTAAAAATTATACGTTTGAAAACGTAAATAAGTTATTGTATCGGAATTTTGGATGTGGTATTATTTTAACACTGTTTTAGCCTTTAAATTTTTTATATTGAATGTTTGTTTTGCAGTGATCCCAGAGGAGGAAGAAAGCGGTGAAACGGAGCGCGTGGTGGAGCCGCCGATGGTGGTGCACTGCTCGGCGGGCGTGGGGCGCACGGGCGCGCTCGTGCTCGCCGAGACCGCGCTGGAGCTGCTCGCGCGCCGCCAGCCGCTCTACCCGCTCGACCTCGTGCGCGCCATGCGCACGCAGCGCCCCATGTGCATACAGAACGCGGTGCGTGCGCACACACACACACACACACGCACACACACTCGCACACACACTCGCACACACACTCTCTTTCTCTCTCTCACACACACGCACACTCACTCACTCACTCACACACACAAACACACAAACCTCGCATACGTCCGTTCAAAATTTTCGTATGTTCAATTTTCATAAAATAACTTTATTTTTGAACAATACTTACTTTTCAGTGAATTTACCGAGGTTTCATAAAGTTAAAAAAGGAACTGCAAGTCGTCTTAATCTTTTCTCAAACCGGCACCTCAAAACTCGCTTTGAAATTCCACCAAATCCCAGTCAACGTCTAGTTGTGCACATGAAAGTTTTCTGACATTCTGTTTTGTCTTTACAGAGCCAGTATAAATTTGTCTGCGAGAGTATTCAAACGGCCTACGCCCAAGGACTTATAAAGATGGAGACTGAATGAAACTGATAGTGCCTCACCTTGCCATTAGAAAACCAACTTCGATAGTGATACGATAGATGATAAAAATATTTTTACCAGTATCAATTAACTTAAATTATTTGAGAATGATCGAATGAATGAACGAAGGAATGTTTAAATTTAAAGAAAAAAACTTCAGTGTTGTATAGGCTACTTATTTATTTTAATTAATCATTTCATTTAATACATCATATGTGTGCTTGTAACACGAATTCTTCATACCATAACATCATAATACTTTTGTTATATTTTTCTAATCGACGATTCATTGACTTTCGTAAGAAATCGGTGATTATCGCAAGAATCGTTCGTTACATCTTGACATCGTATGCCCTTCGTTTCTCTCAGTTCGATTTAAAAACATGGTCAATAAACGTACTCTATTAGGCGCTGCGCAAACGTGGACACATTTTGTTACTGAAACGGCACACCATCACAGGAAACTGTAGTTGTTATACCAACCGGTAGCGGCAAGCGGACACAGTTGCCGGCTACTTCTGGTCACTGCTAACAATTTTTTTCTTGTTTCCGTCAGTTTCACGATGGATGTCGTTGAAAAAATATTACTTTTGCTCGTTGTGTTGATTAAACTTTGACGCAGACGTCGTACCCGTCTATATTTACAGGTAAATCAACCACGTCAATGTCAGCGCCGTACAATTGTAAGGAAATTTGCTTTGTGTTGCTTGTGTCTTCAACTGAAGACTTAAAGTCCCCAGTTACCAAGTTACGCAAAGAATGGCTGATCTCATATTGATTACATGAAAATAAAATATTCACTGGTATCTTGTATTCCACACGACACAAAAGTATCTACGTTTGCGCAGCGCCTTATAGTATTCATTATTAATTTGTTACATGCTTTCATATATTATTCGGATATTCCCAACACACTAACTATCAGTCTCGCTTTCGGATACACAATGTATTACACAATATGAAGTTCAAGTATTAATAATAATACCTACTATAATTATAAAAGTAATTCATCATGAATGTTGCCATAACAAGTTTTTTTTTTTATATAACTTTACTTATAAGTGTAAATACTTACCATTTAGAATAAATTTTACTAAAAGCCAAATATGAAAATAAGAATCTTAAAATGTCAAATAAGAATTATTTACCATATATTATTTTAGTTTATTTAATTAAGCAGAAGGTTTTATAATAGTTTCGACGAATCGCAACGAGCTTGCGATGATTATGTTATTAAGTGAAAATGAGTTAAACTTGTGCATGTCTGTTACATCGTTCCCTTGTTTTCCTTATTTCTATTTAAAGTTATATTTGTATATGTAAGATGAATGCACTTTGTTTTATTGCTAGTAATAATATACTTTTTGTATGTTTCTTTCTTTTAATTTTTCTTATTCATATAGAATAAGGGTGTTACACACTTACTTTCATTTTTTTTTTCATTTAGAATAAGGGTTTCAAGCACACAGTCTAACTGAAGATAAGTGTGTGGTGCGGCACTTAGACGTCTATATCGATCCTCGATTAAGAATAAAAATGTAGACGCGTTGTCACTGAGGACCAAGATGGAATGCCTCGTTTCCGCTAAAAAGGGACTATACGAAATACATTGTACTGCTATTTCACGCTGGTATTCTGTGAGTGTGGTCCTTTCCCGGTCAAGCCGACCTTTCGAGCTTCAACCATAATATTTGAAACTGCCACATATATAATATTCAATTTCTATGTAACGACATGCACATGTTACGTGTGAAATGGCGATATGATGTTTTTTTATTATTGCTTTGTAAAGATATTTAGATTCCCTTTGAGTAAGTGATTTCCTCTTCGAACGAAAATAACATATCAAATATTGTTAAACATTTAGCCTTCTAAGGTATTTATTTTCAGCATTAATTTATTACTAGATTTAGTGTTTTGTAAAGTTTGCATTCTGTGATTTTCACCAGTTGAAAGAGATCTATAGGTAGGCTAATCTTGCCTTTTGTAACGAATTTAATAATTTATAAAATTGAGAACTTGTATAATTTTCCTATATTTTTGTATGAATTTAAACTTATGTTTGTGTTTATTTTATCTTTAACGTTTACACAGATTATGTAAGCGTTTAGCTTTACTTTACTTTATGTGTTTATTTAAAAAATACACATCTTTGTATAATTTGTATTATATTATTTTTAACATCTCTAAACCTACTTTTTAAGACGTCTACCTTGAAGTATTTTAAACGCAAAGTGTTCTTGAACATAATTAATTCAATTGGGACCTAATTGTAATATATGACATTTGAAAGTAAGTGCTAAGAATTTTATATCTCTTAGGATTTTAATCTTAGTCTAATGTATTATAACATAAATCTTAATTCAAACTCTTGAGGCTCCCACGCTAGAACATACCGAGCCGATAACAATAATTAAGACTAGTGGCAGTTGAAAAAGAAATTGCAATCACTTAATTGGTTTTAGTATTTTGTAAGAAAAAAAAATAATTGTTTTTTTCTGCACATCAACGGCGCAGTACCATTCGAACGGCATAGGTATTAAATATGAGTTCCCTCCTATATAATAAAATATAAAAAAACTTACAACAATTTACGATGTCCATGTGTTAATGTATAGATTTATACGTGTATAAAGTCTAATTATTTAAGCCGCTAATTATTTTTGCTGATAGATAATATATAAAAAAGCCACCGCGTCGACCCGCCCGCTCGCCCTGGCGCTTAGGGATGGCAAGTGAAAAAAATATATCAATATTTATCGTGTCGATATTTTAAAAGAGTATCGATATTTATCGGGTGATAAATGTCGATATATCGTCTTGTTTTGCAATATGTAGTAGGATGAGAGCCAATATTTATTATTACTGAACGTTTTGACAAAAGAAAAACAACAGCACATGAACGCTTTTGTAGTTGCTTTTGTTACTTTATTGTTTTGTCTGATAAATAACATTATCTATTACATTATAGAATAAATATTTCGAAATTGATACGAATTCGATACTCTAAAATAAATATTTAACGTCGATATATCGCGATTAATAATACCGACGATAAATATTGATAATTCAGTGAGAAAATTTCGATATATCGATATTTTTTACACAAGCCTACCCACGCACTTCACAGCAGCTGCGAGCCTCGTAAACTCGTACCACAAAACTGTGCTTTCGGCGATAATCGACGCTCGTCACACATATTGCAATACTTAGCGACAGTCGCTATTGTGAGACGTTTTCATAATATTTAACTACTATCGCCGAGGAGACGACGTTTGTATGCTCTTATATTTTATAGATTTGAGATTTTTGTATATTAATTATGTCAGGATGGATACTTTGAATACAAATTTCATCCAAGGATGTGCCTCAAAAATTTATAACACGCATTGTAGAATACAATATATCGATATATAAACATCTTTTGTCAGATACCAAGCGTAGGTTGAAATCAGAAAATAATTTTCCGCGCTATCTTCGAAAAATGACTTCGAAGACGTTATAAATTAACACTTATATTACAAAAATTTATAATGATTTTTTTTCTTGTAATAGTTAAAGTCATAGATACCCTCCGTAATCAACTTTCATATTATAAAAAAAGAACTATCAGCTAAATATCTGCACTCGAATTATCGTAATTAAAGTGATCTTCCACTTGATGAGTGGTGCAGAAAGTCAAATTTTTCTTAATTTTCAGGCAGTAGTTTACTCCTTTTCTTCTTGTAGACAATCTCAGCTTCGGAGAATAGACGCTCTGAAGAATAAACAATACATGCCGGTCGAATATTTTTGCCTTGTAATCGGTTATTCGGCCAGGAAGTCGGCAAAATATTCGGTGTTCGGCGTGCGACCGTATTCGTTGCAAGTCCAGTTTCAAATGCAATATTACGTTAATTCTTATGCTACCTGCTACTGTAGACTGTAGACGGTACTTACTATGTAAGCTTGTGAAGACATCAGCTAACCTAATATTTCTGATATATTTTATGCTTTGTAACTACTTTTAACAAAACTACTTGTAGTTTTCATGTCGATTTTAGAGAAAGGAATGCTTTCATTGTATGTTTATATTTTCGTTGATTTCTTTGTGTATGATTTTATGTTATATGAAATATTTTTATCGATTTAGAATTTTATTGATAGAATATTTTTCACAACCGGCTGGACTCTCATCGTGCTTCGTACTACAAACGATATAATATAACAACATGCAAGCATTGATGCAATTATACCAGAAGTTGAAGGAAATGTGTGCAACAATACAAAAATATTATATATTTAAATATAACACCAATGTTTCTTGTGCAATTAAGATGTAGATAATTTGTAAATAGTTAGTCCCTTCAAAATTATTGAAAAATTATTGAAAGTAGTGTTTTCTTATAAGTCACGTCAAGTATGAATTTATTAATATCTTATAAAAGTGTATTTGTTGATTTAACAGCGTGTATGGCGCATATTAACACATATTATTAGTGTGTATAATTTATGTATGTATGTAAACTGCTAATCAGTATGTAACGTTTTTATAAAAATATATGTTTGCGGTCAAACCCGATTTCAGGCCAAACTAGTTTGTCCTAGGCCAAATTGGTTTGTCTTATGTATGTCAGGATATACTAGAATAGCCCAGGACAATCTTGTTTGTCCTAAATACTTTAGCCTTAACTAGTTTAGCCTAAGCAGAACTGATGGAATCATTGCATAACCTAACCTTACCTAAGAAAATTAGACTTTTTTTTTTATAGGATAAGGGTGACAAACGTTTTCAGTAATAAGGGTCTCCGGTTCTCTACACTCACCATACGAAACACAGCAGAATTAAGCTGCAATTTTACGCTGGTATTCTGTGAGAGCGTGGTCCTTCCCCGGCCGAGCCGACCCATTCGTGTTACAACTATACCAGAAATATAGCTACAGCATGGCTCTACCACGTATAGACTATACAAATTAACTGAAATTATAAAAAAGGAATCATGCATAGAATGTTTTAATGTACATAATATAGAATAATCGTAAGAACCCTTAAACAGTTTGATACGTTTTAACAAAAATTTATTTTCATTTACTCAGTTCTGCCTAAGTAAAACTAGTTCAGCCTAAAGTATTTAGGCCAAACTAGATTGTCCTGGGCTAAACCAGTAAATCCTGACACACGTAGGCTAAACCGATTTGACCTAGGACTAAATATTTTGGCCTGAAATCTGGTCTAGCAGGAGGGAGGGATATTTTTATTTTCTTTAACCCCAATTTTAAATTTAAAACTAAAGTCGAGATATTCCTTTTCCATGGAGCTGGATTTATATATTATATTTTTTCAAGCAACGATTGTGTTACCTAGTTAATTTTATTGTAAGAAGAGCTGTTTATGCTGCTAAATCGCAATTATAACACATTATAAAAGTTTTGTTTAAACAAAGGGCACTTAAATGCGTGTACGACTGAATAGCGTATTAGTGTTTTGACTGTTTGTTTGTTTGTTTGAATAGTGTTCGAGATGGCGAGGGCTCAGCCGTGGGTTTCTACACTCAGTTTATTTTCTTTTGAATTTTATTGAAAATTACTAAAAGTAAAGAGTTTCCAGAATCTCGTAAATAATTTATTGGGCGATAGTTTTCTTTGTTTTTCTTATAAAATAAAGCCTTTTAATTCATATTTAAACCTGAAAGGAATATTTTTTGTTGTGTAGGTATTTATGAAGCACACGGCTAAACCCTACCATATTTGTGTGGTTGTATTTTTTTTACTGTGATGATGTCTTAAGTACAGTGATGTGCTGTATTCATAATGTTCATGGAGAAATAAAAATATTGAATCAAAGAGTGTTATTTCATTATAATTATATTGTAATAAACGGACGCGTAAATTGAAAGTCTGTAGTAACTCCTTACCCTTCTGGGTGACAATATTCATAATTAGTCGGCGCATGTATTTCTTTGATATTTTCACATGGTAGAACCATGCTGCAGCTGTAATATGACTGCTGCATTTCGTTTAGTTCTGTAGTGACGAAAAAAGGATAAACAATACTCGTGGAAGTAACTCTAACAGTAAAGAGATTATTTTTAAATGCAAGTAAGGGTGCACCCATTAATTACGTGAGGTGATTAGGGGGGGGGGGGGGAATCTTAATCTCACGTTCCCCGGCAAATATCACAATTTTTTTTCGCAAGAAACTGTAAAATTTCGAGGAAATTGGCAAATTGGATTTAATTAAATAAAATGGCTAAATCATACACAATAATATTTATCGCATCCATGCGAACTCCACAGATTATAAAAAATGAAGCAAATTATGTTTTTTCTTTTAATAAACCCAGCGCAATCAAGCACAGATTACCGTATTTACACTTATGCCTCCTTTACACTACTCGCGATGTAACTTTGACGAAGTGCTCGCCGAAGTCGATCGCAGTCCGAAGAACGTGACTACACACTCGTGATACTTCGCGAAGAGCTAAGTCGTCTTAAGCAAAGAGTATAATAAGTAGTCTTGAGTCTCCCGCACACTTAACATGAATAACGTTCAAGATCGCAGCTGCTATAGGCACCAAATTGTGTGAACAGTACGACGTCAATGCGTTAACTAAATAAATAATTATGTAGAAAGCTACATATTTAATATTTGTATACATAAAAAGAATATTCATAACTGGCGTAAGCCTAGTAGTGTAGTGAGACGCTTCGTGTAACTTCGGGGTACTTCGCGAAGTCCTTTGACTCTGGCGCAAAAAACCGACAACGATCGGAAGTCGCCCGAGGCGAAGCGAAGTTGCACGAAGCGAATCGAATTACCTCTACACTATTGGCCTCGTCCAACTTCGATCAACTTCGCGAGTAGTGTAGAGGAGGCATAAAAACACGCATTCTGAAAAAGCTCACATGAGATTTGGGGGGATGAGGAGTGGGAAGAGCCATAGCTCAAAACATCTCACTAGGAGGAGGGGGAGGGTAGAAAAATCGTTAAAATCTCCTCACGTAATTAATGCACGCACCCTAAGGGTGACAAATGAGTATACAGTCCACCAGACGGCTAGTTGATGCTATTGCCCATAGATAAGTTAATCCTAAAATTAAAATCAAAATGCATGTTATGCCTTACCGTTACTATTATAGACTATTAAAAGTTCACTTCTGAACATAGGCCTCACCCATAGATTGTCTCATAGAGAGGATATTTGCCATAGTTGACACGCGTGGCTGGCAACCGCAGTTTGTTATTTTAGTTGTTATTAGGGAGAAGCCGAGTCGGGTCAATAAAAATCAGTTATTTAATTATTCTGTCAAGAAGTTCTCAATAGCAGACCGGAGTCAGAGATTGGTTTCGACCTCTTAATTCGGAAAGTATAGCGGTTGGTCCTGGTCTGCCGTCCCATCGGAATATGAGAATGAGGGAATAGCGAGTGCACTTGTGCTTGCGCTTACACTCCGGTACTACAGTTCTGTCCAGCACAGGTGGTGGTGGTGGTGGATTTCGGTTTGAAGGACATTATTATTAGGAAGACTGCTGCCCAAATATCCTGGTTTGTTTCCTTCTGTCGCTTCCTAGAACACCCACGGCTCACGGAACGATATGAGGTAGTGGATATTCTTACACCGTCACAAAAGTTTTGTCAGCCTTGACTAAAATGGCTCACCTAAGAATCACAACATCATTAGGCTGTTATTTCACACTGGCAAAATGCTACCTCACCATTCGTGGTTTTTTGTTTTTATTTAAATTTTCTCATTTGGTTTTTAAGAATAACGTCAACCAACACTAGGATTTTTACCTGTATCGTGGAGACAGTTTGTGACAATCATCCAGACCCTGAACAATTATTTGCAGACCATAACTTATAATGTGACACATGACGAAGCTACTTTCCGTTGGCGGATAGTGTATATTTTACATGGATCACTAATATTAGTGATCGATGATATTTTTAGATAATATTTGACCAAGAGGATTACGTCCGAATAATGGGAAACTACTTTTGTGAATAGGATAGATTTACATCGTCGTTTGTCCGCAAACGTGAACCAGTAAAAATGCTAATGTGAAATTTTTCTATGTATAATGAAAAGTATGACTTACAATCAAATATTCGACCCGAAGTTATTTTATTTTATAGAATAAGGGTGACAAGCGAGACAATCTATAAGTGTATGCTGCGGCTCTTAATTTGATTAAGAATAAAAATGCAGATGCGTTGTCGTCACCTCTCATCATGCGATATATAATTATACGTGGTAGAGCCATGCTGCAGCTATATTAATAGTATAGTTGTAGCCCGAATGGGTCGGCTCGACCGTGGAAGGACCACGCTCTTACGGAATACCATCGTAAAATAGCAGCTTAAAACTGCTGTGTTTTGTATGGTGAGTGTAGAGAACCGGAGACCCTTTTTACTGAAAAAGAGGCATTCCATCTTAGTCCTCACGGGTGACAACGCATCTGCATTTTGATTCGCAAACGAGGATAGATGTAGATGTCTATGGGCCACAGGCAACCACTTACCATCAGGTGGACTGTGTGCTCGATTGTCATCCTATCCTATAAAAAAAATACGAAACAACATTATTATGCTGCTTCAAGGTGGTATTATGTGAGAACGTAGTCCTACCCCGGTCGAGCCGACCTACACGTCCTGCAGCCATATTCCAACTACCAGGAGTTTTTATATTATTTATTGTTGCCATTTGATAAGTAAGGCTGCGGACGTCTTTAGTGGATAATCCATAAAATTTTAATGCAAATTCTTTGATGCTTTTTTTTTGTAAATATTTTGTTGACATCATATGTGGGTATCATACGTAGTACCTATTACGTTATTTTTTATATAACGTTCCAGTGTCGGATAGCATACTTCTTAGCTGCCTTTCTGATGCTCCATCCTTGCCTATATAGTTTGATAGCTCGAAGCATTTTATCAGCCTAGTGTGGTTGGTTACCTTTCTTGCTTTAGTTAGCTTTTATGCGCGCTATCTAAAATAAAAAATAAAGTAAAAATGACAATGAATCAATAAATCCATCCAAAATCAATTAGGTACATGTAGCGTAAAACAAAAGAAAAAGCTTTTTGTGGGTGATTTGTGTACTTTACTCGTTTATACATAGTAAGCAACGCAAACTAGCAATAAGCCACGTGGTAAATAATGAAACACGGTTAATACACAATGAAACATGGTTTATTGTGTACAACGTGGTTTTATTTCATTGTGTACTTTAAACACAAGTGTTCTATAATCCTGTGATGCGCAGATGACTAGTGTCATACACTAGGAAGTGTATGTCTAGTGTAGTGATGGGACAGGTTCACGCACAGATTACTGTGGGTTCACGAGACCGAAACTAAGTCGGGAAGACATTAAAAAATGACATGCTTGAGTGTCGTAGAACACTCGGTTGGAACGAAGTTCCTTTCGTAGTACCTATATTATTATTGATAAACGTATTATTTTATTGATTAACAAATACAAATAAATGTATTACTAGCCCCTTTCGGGTTATATATTATGTTCTGTGAATAACATAAAATTAAATTAAAAATGTAGATTTATTTCAATACGATAAAAGTCTTGCTAATATAGGCTCGCATCTGTTTTAGTAACCTTTTTGACAAATTGTTTGTCCGTCATTCGAAGACAGGTTTACGCCACATATCTTTGGTGGGCCGAAACGCAGTGATATCAGCTGGTTGCAATGATCGCGTTGCATTCAGGTTAAGGGCTATAAGTATTATGGCGAGACTTGGGCAAAGTTGCGCCGTATTTAAGATATTAAATGAAGAATATATAATAACAATATGAACGTCTGATCACATTTTCTATAGGGGAAAAATAATAGGTTTTACCATCTACTCCAAAAAACAGTGATGCAAGACTTCGATTAGGTATGATCCACCTCATAGACGTTTTATTCTCCCTCTATAAAACGGTTTAGTATGTATGGGGTATTTATTCAAAAACCTCACATCATTGACATTTTTATGACATCGAAAATTGTGCCAGGAGCAAGTTGGCTTTTCAGCATCTTAGTTTTTTTGACTTTACTTATTTAGTGGGAACTGTAAATTCGCGCGTGGAATGTTAAATGTTAATGCGACAGTTAGTTTTCTAAAGCGCCCTCTCTTAATAGCGGTATTCTTCATCAATTCAAAATATGAAAAAGGTCAGTTATAATCATTGGCACTACTCAAAGGATATAGTCATTGGCAGTGTCAAGAATAGATTTTGGACAAAAGAAAGAAAGTATAGTGATTGACATATATGCCAATGATTATGTAGTCAAACAAAGTAAAGTATAGTCATTGGCACAATCAAAAAAACCGATGCTTCTATTTCACAACGATAAAATAACGTTTAATATGGTTTAATGACGTAAATTGTTAAAAATAGACAGAAACTTGCATATAAACTTACCTGAAAATCACATTTTTGTCTCTAAATCTAGCCACAAAACCTTAACTTTTTGTTAAATTTTAACGGATTTGTCCGCACAAATTTTTAAAACAGCCCTTATAGGAAAATAGTTGATGCTTTAAATATAAATGTGTATTAGTATATATCTTAGCAATATCTGTGTAGCTATGATATAGAAAAAGGAAAACATTCTTAATATTCTGATTAAAATAGCAAAGTGCCAATCATTGAAGGAGTGCCAACATTAGTACTGTTTATCCTAATTAAATACAAATTAGCTATACGTAAAAATTACAAAATTAGGCTGATGATTCAGTAAGAAACATCCAAACATCTTCACAAACATTCGCATACATAATATAACCGAGAAACTCATCTGTTATATTAGTTATATATTTACGTACCGACTGCTTTGCCCCAGGGCAAAGAAAAAAGGGAGAAAAGTGAAAACTTCTAAGTAACGATAATGGATTAGAAGCGTTGTTTCTAGTTATCGTTACTTAGAATAGACATTTTATAAGTAATATTCAGATATTATTTGTGGAATTCACGTAATCATGAAAAATAGACGAAATATAGTAATGTAATGAAAAATAGTAAGTGCACGCCTTGCAATACATAACGCAGTGTTGGTACCGACTTTGTTATATGGCAGCGAAACCTGGGTATGCCAGAAGAAGCACAAAAGCAAGTTGAATGCAGTGGAGATGCGATCTCTTCGTAAAATGTGCGGCGTTACCATGGCCGACCGAAAGCGAAACGAAGAGATTCGCAATATGGCAGGTTTGAAAGATGACCTTATCACAAAAATTGATAAGGGCGTGCTTCGGTGGTTTGGGCACGTTGAGCGAATGAGTGAAGACCGAATGGTGAAGAAAATATATAGCGCGAAAGTTAATATTAAAAGGTGTCGAGGTAGACCGAGACTAACTTTCGAAGACCATGTGAGCAAATTGCTCGAAGAGGGTAGGGTCAAGAGTACTCGGATACCTAGACGTGCATGTATGAAGAAGATAATGAATCTGAAAGAAGCGAAAGAGGCATGTAAGGATCGTGACACTTGGCGATCTGTTCTCTCTGGCTACCCCGTCAGGGATTGTGCGTGAAGATAAGTATGAAAAATAGAATTGTTAGTAATTTTTGCGAAATGTTGTTGTTCATTTTTTATTTTATACCTCATAGAACTTTTTCACCTCGAAAAAGTTCTATGAGGCCTTGACTTAAAATAACATTGTTGTGTTTAGGAATATAATAAGTGAAAAGAAAAAAGAAAGAAGAACTAAAAAGATTGTGTTTTCTCTGGTTCAAATCTCGGTTCGGGCCAAAATCAGCTACTGGGTTTTTCTGTTAAAATATTCTCAGTAGCAGTCCGGAGCCAGGAAATAGGCGATGTTTCACCTCTGTGCCTCGGAAAACACGTAAAGCCTTAGCTTCAGTGTTGTAGACAAATTTATCACTAATAATATCCCAGAGCATAACTGCTCTGAAATTTTCCAAGATTTTTGGATATTTTTAATTAAGTAAATCCCTACAATTTATTAAATTATTTAAAATGAAATCTCAAAGTAGATAATATGAATACTATTTTATCGAGACATCATCCTGGTCACAGTTTTCACAATATTTTTAAAGGATTGTCACAATTTATTGTCTCACATATATCTTTGTACTCACCACAGCGGTTAGGTGAATGTGAGAACTAATTATACGTGTCTGTAAAGAGAACCTCTATATTTCGAGGTAACGTTTGCTCTGGAGCGTGTGAAACAGCTAATTGCAATTAGTGGCAAACACATCTGACTAGAATTTAAGTAGGTATACGTACGCAATTATTGATTCCAGTCATGACAGAACCATTATCCAATTAAGTTTTTTATGAGAAGACTATCTTACCTTTCAGTATTCATATATCCAACTCAGTATTCAGCACTCACTGGATCTGAAAAATGAAACTGGGGTATTTACCGACATGTAAAGAGGGTTGCCAATAAGTATTTTCTAAATTCTTCAAGATTTGATAAATATCACTAAAAGCCATCAAATAATATTAGTGATTTTTTTGCAGAATATCACTCCATAAATTCACTAAATCTGGTGACAAAATCACTAAAGTGGCAACGCTGCTTAGTTTAGCCATAGGTCATGCACCTGATCTCTCTCCAGTTGTGCCGAATTACCGTACAATCGAACAATGAGAGTGAGGGAATGGAGGGTGCACCTGTTCTTGCCTTTGCATTCGGGCGTTAAAATCCTTTTCTTCGCAGATAGCTAGTCTCCGTTGAGACTTTTAATCATCTTGACAAGGCCTCAAATAACTTTCGAACCTATGCATATTCCAGAACACCCATCAGTAATCGCTAGGATAGTTAAATTCTAATACTATTACTACAGTGCATCACAAATCCACTCCTAAACATAGGCCTCTCCCATAGATAACTACAAAATACGATCCTGAGCCGTTTCCTCAGGTGGTCACTCCATCTAGTGGTCGAATGCTCAACACTGCGCTTGCCCGTACGAGGCCTTTCTTCCCCGTCGGTTGTCGGTTCTTTAAGCCATATGACCACTTTAGCATAGTGATACGCTTTGTCAGTTACTCTTGTCCTACTGTGGATATCCTCGTTACGGACTTAATTTTTTTTTAATAGAATTAGAGTGACAAACAAGCACACAGTCCACCTGATGGTAAGTGGTTGCTGTGGCCCATAGACATCTACATCTATCTTCGCTTGCGAATTAAAATGCAGATGCGTTGTCACACGTGACTAAAGTAGAATGCCTCTTTTCCAGTAAAATAGGTCTCCAGTTCTCTACACTCACCATACGAAACACGGCAGCATTAAGCTGTTATTTTACGCTGGTATTTTGAGAGAGCGTGGTCTTTCCCCGGTCGAGACGACCCATTCGTGCTACAACTATACTATTAATATAGCTGCAGCATGGCTCTACCACGTAAAAATGTTAATGACGCAGAGGTATTCCGAGCATAACCCTTTCCAACTCACGCTGAATGACCTCATGAGGCCAGCATTCTAATGATGACTTACTGAACTGAAACGTGAAGTACCACGTTTCAGTTCAGTAAGTCATCATTAGAAACACGCACTGGTCGAACACTTTCGTCTTAAGAATTTTAGAAATATCAGACAAGAAGATTTATCGCAGTGCCCCGAACACTACCCAGCCAAGTTGGATTCGCGTTTCACCGCGTGGTCTATGTTGGAATCAACCAATCGAAACTTTTGTCCTAGATACACATACTAATCAACAACTTCGAGCGTAGTGTTCTCAACAGCTACCGGTATAAGTGTAACATGGACGCTAGACATGATTTTTGTCTTGTGTTTGCTATATTTATAATTATGATATCTTCATGATAGCTTCTTCTGGCTAACCTCTCGTTTGGGACACTGTTTGGCATGGACACCATGATCTAATCGCTGTGATAAACGCCTGCGATTGTCGTATAGGATCCACTTCTCATCGCAGTCAACATTTCAACTCAAAATTGCCCTCTTTATCTTTGCCGATTCAGCAATATGATATAAACTTCCACCTTTACATTATAGTTTTAACACGTATAAAGGAATAATTAAAATTTTCTGTAAGGGGTGTAAATTAAAATTGACCCTTATAAAGCTCATTGGTAAAAAACCCGCGTGTATGTAAAGCAGTGAATTTAGCGACCTGTTACCGCTATAAACAAAAACATTTCACCCCTACTACCATATTTCACGTGATGATTTAGATTCGTATACAACCTTTATTAATATGTTGTATCTTTTTAAATAATATTATATTCTTAACTTTCCGATGCGAAAAAATATCTGTAAAATAAGTGGAAAAACTTAAACAATCAATAGACATAACATAGAAATTTTCTTCTTTTGGGAAGAGGAACTCTTAAGAGGAAATGCAGGCCGAGAGACTTTTGAAAATTAGATATTTGATAAAACTATCGCTATCGCCCTGCGAGCGCTCGGCGTTTGATAAGAACAACTGCAGATCCGACTGAATAGCCTAAGTAAAAAGGCATAATTCGAGGTCTGGTTTGGATTGGTCTATACCATTTCCTCCTCCAATATTGGACCAATTTAAAAGATATTTCGTAAACTGAATAAGAAGAATATACACTGTGTTTTTTCTGTAGTAGTTAGTATAGTATTAGTTATCATTATGAACACTAAGCCTGTGTTGACAGTAATCTAAATAAACATTTTGAGCATTTTGTAAGGGTTCTTATGCTTATAAAGGTAATGTATCATGAAAAAATAAAACATAGGGACATAGAAGAGGTTGATATTTATTTTACTGTCAAAACTCATTGCTATAAACTTGAAAGAAAATAGACGAGACCGTTTGTATGGAGAAAAGACCACCACTAGTAATCGAAGTCCAATTCTAAAGCAATTGCTGTTAATTATAAGACGTGCACATGTCCCTTTCGAGCTATTCGTTCGTCCTACATTAGCATAGATGACTTATGCACATAGACCTATACAGATACCATCAAATACAAGTTTTATGTGTAATCAGACTTCACAATAATACACTCGAAATATATTAATTTTTTTACTTATCTCAATATTTTTAAATTTATGTCAGACACACACCCATACATTTAGACATCGAATAGATAGTATATTAGCACTTATATTGCAATTAATAACTTCATAGGTGCCGACCAAAAATCGGCTTGTTTACATATTTTAAAAGCTTGTTTTTCTAGTAATTATGATGACTTTCATAAGAAACATAATGTCACTGTTTTTAAATTAAATTTTTTAAATTAAAAAGAAATTAAAAGAAAATACTTTGACAGTCACAATTATTTTACTAAACCGTTTCGACTTTTCATCGGGTTTATATAAGCGAGTTAGACACGTGGTAAGGAAACAGAAACGTGGCTAGCGGAGTTCGTCAGTTTCCCGGCAGCTCCCGACTGGGTGCTCCGCCCAGCTTTACCTCCAAAAATGTTTGTCCTTGAATTTGATATTTGATTGTTGCGTGAAATGTTGTACCGTAATTTCCACCTTCAATCTTATAAATATTAGTTCCGATCTATGCGTAAAATATTTTTGCAAGGTTTTTTAAAGATTTTATCTTTGTTTAAAACTTTATTACTCAGTGTTTTGGTAGTTTACCACATGTGTCAACTATGATTTTTATATAGTTTATAGTTTTATATAATAAAATGTGTAAGGAGTCATATGGCATCTTTTTCACATAGTGCTAACGTCACCTAGCTTGTTACAAATTTTGGCGTTCGATTAGTGGCAGAATATAAAAAAAACAAACCTGTCTGCAAAAAAAGGCAAATATTACAAATGCATACTAGCTGGTGCATTCTGGATAGTTCTATGTCCAGTGAACATGGAGAGGCTGTTAATGTTAATAATAATACTGAAGGAATCCTAACACCTGGATAAAAATGGTGAAATATTTTTTCCCATTATTAGCTAATACTTACTTTCCTATTTAATATTTTTGTTAAAAAGGTTAATTAACAGTTGTTCGTTGTTTTAAAAAACAAATAACAAAACTAAATACTATACAAAGAACAACTAAATACTCTAAAAATAATTTAATTAATAATATTTTCATAAATATGTTTGACCTACATGTCTTTTTCTAATTACCAGAATGACAAACAACAACTTTTTTATTTGATTCCATCCGTTGCATCCTATAAAAGTCCATTGCTGGACATAGGCCACCTCTCATAAGAAGGATTTCGCCATAGATGCCACGCTTAGCAAACAGGTTGGCAACTGTGGTTTTATATAATTTTGAGTTAACAAGAAGGAAGACGCTGCTGCCCATCTCCTGGTTTGTTTCCCTCTGTTGCCTCTTAGGACACCCACGGGGCGATATGGGGTAGTCGATATTCTTACACCGCCCACTACTACTACGTAATTAGACGGTACACGGTAATTAGATGCTACTGAAAGAAAATTGTACTTTATTTATTTGTCAATGTATACATTGCCTTTACATTATTATTGGAACTAGCACTTAACATAATTAGACCTCTTAGATATAATAATTCCGAGAAAGATTTCTTTCAACGTTTGTTATTTTCGAATAGATATGAAATATACCTTTAGTCATAAAGATATAATTTGTAATAATATAATATATCAAGACCCCTTTTGAAGTGGACATTTCTTTAGTATCGTTGTGATTTGATATTCGATGATACGAAAAGCGACACTAAAAAGAAACAGACATATACATCCATAGGTTTTTGCTGGCGAGGTAAAGAGATAGAATACAGTATACAGTGTTTCCTATGATATATAATATAATTTGAAATATTTTTTTTAACAATTATAATAATAAAGCAACCTTACAATTATCCTACCCCTGTTACTCTGCATTCTTACGAAGTTTAGTATTCTGAAGGTTTCTCTTCTACCGCATGTGAACTGCACACATTTTTTTACTAGTTATTTGCAGTTAATTATAAAAATGTATTAAATTTCGTATTCTTCCCGCCATCTTTAACGTGAGCTCAAGTAACAGGTAACAAAAACAATGTGAAATAGTGATCGCATCCAAATATAGCATGTGTTCACAATGAAGCAATGGCAGCCGGCACTGTGCTACCTTGTGATGCAGTTGATGCTGGCAAACTCCACATTTATCACCACATCAAAACCGACTCAAAAAATTGGACCAATACTAGAACCATCATCACTAAGCCCTGCACTAAACTGGAATGGACGGAATGAATCAAGGGCAAAGGAAAATTCAACAAGAGATATGGGTAAACAAATTGGATCCAGTGAAGCGACGACATCAACACCGAGAACTATGTTGATACCGGTTTATGTGCGTTTACAATCTACTAACAAAACACCTCAGCCATACAAAACGCAGCACAAAACAATTGGTTCAAGCCAAAAAAAATCAGAGCCCATTACAGAACTCTCCATACAGATTATTGACATCACTCCTGATGCACTTGTGGGGGCTGAACCTGATATGAGTGAAGTTACTTTGAGTGAAATCACAAGTTTGGAAACATTGCAAACACACACTGTAAGTTTCTATATATATAAATGTTAAATGTTACATATTTATTGATATACTAGCTGTTCCCCGCGACTTCACCCGCGTATAATTTAGGGTTTTAATTTTATTGCGAGGAACCCTAATTATTTTTCTAAAATAAAAGTAGCTTAAGTTACTCCTTATGACATTAGCTATCTGCCAGTGAAAGTGCCGTCAAAATCGGTCCAGCCGTTTCGGAGATTAGCTGGAACAAACACAGACAAAAATTTTAAAAAGTGTATTTTTGTTATAAGTACCGTTTATAATTTCATATGCATTTAGTAAAACACTGTAATTTTGACATTACAAACAGACACTTCAATTTTATTTATTTGTATAAGTAGATAAAATATTTCTAATTAACCTGATACAATAATGAAAACTCAGATATCTTCTTTTTTAACACTACTACCGTCACCAGTGGGATATAAAATCCGGAAAGTCGTGGGTTCCAATCTGCCCTTCTAGTACTGTCGTGAACCACTCCTAGCACAAGCAATTTAGTCTACTTGGAGCGGTTAACGGGAGTATTAAAAATGTTAATAGCGCTACAAGTATTATTTAAAAAAAATAGAACTTCCTTACGCTGCTAAATCTTATACATAACTAGCCTCTGCCCGCGGCTCCACCTATTTAGTAAAGGATTAACACAAGCGATGGATCGGATTCCATCGCATATGTTAATCCTGGACCCATTTAGCTTTTAAAAAATTATCAATAAATGAAAAGTAAAAAGTGAAGATTAAATTTGAAAACTGATTAATTCTTTACACTATGCCTTGGAGTAGACTTCAACATTTGAAGTTATTTTATCCTTTTCAGTTCATTAAAGTAATTTTTGTCTATTTGCTATTAGGGTTCCGTACAGTTGATAAAAACCACTTAAGTGCATGTGTAGTATAATAATTAAATAATGTAATAAATAAGATTATTTAATTAAATAATTTAAAATTATACATCTACTGTAAAGTAAATGTATAAGTTTAAGTTATTTTTCGAATCATTGAACTTCTTAACGATTATACCGCAAAGCCTTTGATTAAAGCCTTTTGCTAATACGTATTGTAGACAAATTATCTACAAAGAGAGACAGAGGGAGAGAGTATTATTGACATTACAATTTCTTTGTTGAGTTTGTGCCGAAATATATAATTCAGTTACTGTCCCAATATCACTCCACGCTGTCACATTTGACTGTTGTGTTGTAAGCTCAGTCCAACAACGAAAGAAAGACGGAGCACTGCGTACATCAAGTGATCCAAAAACCAAGTCAAAACCATGCTCAACTTATTGAACAAACACACACTAACGTACACATATGCAACTCAAATAATTTGCTATCAACAACATACATATGTATGTGTGCGTCCGACAGTCAACTTGTGCACTCTGATAAAGAAAGAAAAAAGAAGTTGAGCATGAATTCGGCATTTATTTTAATGGTCACGATTCATTAATCTGAATCATATAAAATTAAAATAGAAAAGAAAAAGAGTAGAATAATTTTTTATTCCATATAAGTTGGCAATGTGTATGCTGTTATTTGAATTTTTGTGTCACTCCGGTAGGCTATTTATTTAAGAATATGTCTTCAACTTCTAAATTATATCAATAAATTAGCACTCATTTAGCACTACGTATGAGTAACTGCACCATTAATTGTTGGACATATGCGTTACATCAGGTGTGTTGATCTTCACACGACGTTTTTCACCGCCTCTACAGACGATAAATTTTTGTTTACAATTTGTGATGGATTTACCCGTACTAAAATAGCTACAACAAAACCACGCTCGTTTGAGATAGCACAATAAATAATGCGTTACGAACAATAATGAAAACTGATTTGTGTTTCCTCCTGACTGATTTAATAAAGGCGATGGATACCGATTCTCCTTCGAATATAATTGGAGTAACAAGTCTGTCTGATTGTAAGTGGTTTTTGTAACGTGGGGATATCCTAATGGGGTATATTCCGTTGAAATTTCTACATTCCAATCTTCCCTACATAAAAGCAAAAGCTAACAAGAACGGACCATTTGATGAAGATATAAAAAAAAAAAACAAATCACACAAACAATTCCAAGTAATTAAACATTTCCAAGAAAGCGCACTCAAGATTTGCTTACGCTGTCGGGGACCGATGCTCTGACATTAGCAACGCTTGTATTGTGAAATGGAGTTCGGCCTTTGTAGATTTGCCGCCATCACACGGTTGCAAGCCTCTCTCTCGTAATCAAAAGAATGCACAGATATATTCTTAAAACCATAAAATGTACGAACTAAACTCGCCCGCTAGAGCCATATTGTAGTATCTTTGGCTGCACACGTGATAAAATTAAAAAATTTGTACAACCGTCTTCAATATAAATAAAATAAGAACATCATCAATGTAATCGAAGTCAATTAAATATGCATTATTCAGGACAAAACAAAACTACTGGTTGGATCTTGATCAAATTTATATGGGACCACATGAGAAGCACCAGCTTTCAAATAAAATCAGTCATCAAAATCGGTCATTTAGAAAAAAATTCTGAGGTAACACATATTAAAAAAATATAGTCGAATTGAGTACCTCCTCGTTTTTTTTTTGAAGTCGTTTAAAAATAGGTAGATCTGACAAGACTGCAGTGAATTTCGGTGTATGATTGCAGCATAACGATGCTGTGTTTCATGTGGTTAGTGACAGGCGGGAGATCCTTTAAAGTGGTGATGAGGCATTTAACTCTCGGGGATGAAAACGCATATGCAATTTGATTTCTTATCGCGATAGGTTTTCGAATATACATTCATATCGAGGCATTTCAAATATACATTCGTATACCCAACCGTTCGAAGCCTATACGTGAGCTTAATTTACATCAATTTTCTTCCCAAAACCAAGTATGTATACAACAACAAATTTACGATTAACTTCTTCTAAATTTAAAAAAATCTATTAATATATAATATAAAAAATATATTTCGGCACAAACTCAACAAGGAAATTGTAATGTCAATAATACTCTCTTCCTCTGTCTCTCTTTGTAGGTAATTTGTCTACAATACGTATTAGCAAAAGGCTTTGATCAAAGGCTTTGCGGTATAATCGTTAAGAAGTTCAATGATTCGAAAAATAACTTAAAATTATACATTTACTTTACAGTGGATGTATAATTTTAAATTATTTAATTAAATAATCTTATTTATTACATTATTTAATTATTATACTACACATACACTTAAGTGGTTTTTATCAACTGTACGGAACCCTAATAGCAAATAGACAAAAAATTACTTTAATGAATTGAAATGGACAAAATAACTTCAAATGTTGAAGTCTATACCACGACATAGTATAAAGAACTAATCAAATATAATCTTCCCTTTTTACTTTTGATTTATTGATAATTTTTACCTTTTTGAGTGGACTACTCACACTTGGAGTACTTGTTAAGTTTTTTAGAATAAGGGTGACTATCGAGCACACAGTCCACATGATGGTGACTGGACACTGTGGCCTATAGAAATCTACATTTATTCTCCATTAATAATCAAAATACAGAATGTTCCGTGCGGGATTCGTACTTTAGCGCTGCAACTAATTACTAAGACAATGCGCCATGGAGCCGTCAAAATTTCCAAAAAAGAGAGTGGGCATTTGCTCAGCAGTGGGACTAGCATATAGGACGTAACTTTACTTTTACTTTACTAGGTAACCTGTTCTAAGATAACGACGTGCGAGCAATGTTTGTGTCCGATATTCCTCAGGTATGAGGTAGCTCAAAGTAACTCAGCATGCGATGGAAAAGAATATGTTGTTAACCCATAGGGCAAAGACAGAATACCTCGTATTTAATAAAAAGGGTTTCCGGTTTTCTAGACCCACTATACGAAACACATATTCTGTGAGAGCGTAGTCCTTCCCCGGTCCCATTCGTGTTACAACCATAAAGCAGTTGCATCATAACTATACCAAGCTGAAAACTCTACTTCCTGTTTTTAGAGGTACCACCTCTAAAGTAAAATCTATTCCATAAAAAATAATGATCAAAATCACTTCATAATTGACGAAGATATCGCGTCAGATACAAACAAAAACATACAGTCGAATGAGGGCATCCACGACTTTTTCTGCCACCAGGGCGGCGTCACTTTACAGTGAGGTAAAATATTTGACAGATTTCATAGCGGGGACGATAATTTCTTAGGAAAATGTAATCTTTAAGGTTTCTTTCTGTATTATTAGTTATATATTATATTAATTACGTTAGAAATGAATAAACCGAACTATAAATATAACTAAAAGCCGATTTAAAAAAAAAGAGTTATAAAGTGCAAAAAATTAAAAATCAAACCACTAACGCATTATGTTGTGTATTAATATAATACTAAAGATAATGATAAACTATTATTTAAAACTAATTTCTCAATTAACTGACACTGTGAAACAAAAAACTTCACCTCAGTCACAACTAGCGACATCTGGTGAGTGGAAGATTATTAGCCCTCATTGTTTACCGCCTCTTTTTTGGAGTCGGCTAAATAGTACGTTATCAGCTAACATTTCAAAAATTGGCTTTAGCGCACCGCTCGTTTATCAGTTACGGTTAGAGTAGTCGTCACTGAAACATCGCCTTATCTTAATCGATAAACAATATCTTATTTGTAAAGTATAGGTTCATGCTCGATCAATGTCTTCGGGCACACCGTTCACAGAACGGATGTTTGTTATAGACTATCGGTGTTATTCATAGAAATGTGTGATGCATATGAACATACCTATTAGATTATAGCAAAACTTCATAACTGATTTATACGTGGTAGTAAACATGGTGCAAGTGATAATTGACAATAACCACGTGTCCTTTGTGATATTTTTTGTTTTCTTTACTACGCAGCGCACTTGTGTTGTGTGTGTGAGTTATATTTATTATGATCAAAAAGAAAGTTTACGTTTCGATGGCTTCCATCCGTTGATGCATCATCCATCTTCATTTCACGTAAGCATCTCTATATCTCTTTTGTATAGGTGTTTTATAGTTATGAATTATTAACCCAAGCCACATGCAAGCGGTATATGAGCTGTATTGAAGTTCGTTTTTATACTAGAGGCTGTATTTTCTGGCTGTGGAAATGCTGTATAAGCGATTATTCTTTTCTTATAAGTAAAAATTGGCACAAATTATGCAGCTTTATGCGTTAGTAGCGCTGTACAGTAGCTGTACAAGCATAAAAGAGGCTGTTTAACAGCTGCATTACAGCTGTTATTTGGTGTGCAAGGAAACTATTACACTACAGATATTGATTTTCTCATAAGCAACTTTTAAAGACAAACGTTCTTAATTGGTTTCGAACGAAATTACAAATAAATATAAAAGAAAAAGAACGCTTATTGAATGATGGCGACATTTAATGTCTTAACATATTAATATTATATTCAGATTGGTGTTGAGTTTTGATGGTGATAATTGGTGAATTGAAAGTACAAAATTAGATTTAAAATAACAAAATAATATGAGGACAAAATACTAAATACAGTAACTAAATATCGGTTGTATAGGTTAAAATAAAAAAAAAATTTATGGATATGGCGACAATTTGCTTAACAGCCTAAACGGTATTTCGAGGGTCTTAGAGTCTTAGTAGCTGCACTATGTATGTTATGGATTATATCATGCAGTTATTGCTTTTTAATCAGTTCTATAATAGGATATTTTTATTATTTACACTGTATAGCAGTTTTTCCAACATAACACATAATTCTCTTTAGCGATATGTATAAAAGATGAAAAACATTGTCTTGGGAACAGTGTAGGATAAATTTAATTAAGATATAAAATGATATTTTTACTGCAGCAAATCTATTTCTTTTTTCCATATAGTGATAAAAATTAATTTTGTTCACTAGAACAATATAAACACGCAACACATGCGAAATAGCGATATTCTGTTAATTGTACAGATTTAAGTTGTACTATGGCCGCTATTTTTTAAAAGTTTTATATGACTCTTATAGACGGAAGTCATAAAGCTACTGTATTTACAAAAGTGTACAATGACACCATAAGAATAAGTTTTATGAGAGAGTTTGCATACACCATTGTTCAGAAATAAGTTTATATTGATACTATAATAACAATTAGAGCTGTATAAGCAAGGGACAGTATAAACAGCATCTATACAACTTTAATGATTAAATAATATATTTAATAATTATAAGGTAATAATACAATGTACATATTATAATTTTCTGAAACACCTTTTATACCTGTATTATGCAAATAAATGAATTTGAATTTGAATTTGAATGATAAAATCAGATTGAAGTGTTACAAAATACTTTAAGTTGTACACTAGAGTTTTCATATTCTGATAAAGAACCTTAAGCTTACTTAGATCCCATAATACGGACTTTATACAGCTTGAGCTGTATAATATACGCTTTTAAAAGAAATCTAAAGTTCTATGTGGGTTGGTAGTTGGATTTTAATAACGCTTGTGTGCCGCTTGGGAAATGATGTGATTCTTATTAACTTTTAGTGAACAAAGAGGACATTTTCACTTCAATGGTTTCTTTTTCGGTTGATGCATCATTTATAGTTATTTCACTTTATATCTCTTTTATATAGATTGTAATATTATAGACTGAAGTCTCTTTTATTATTTATTTTTATCAGATTTAAATTTTATATTGAAAACATTTAACTACCGTGAAACCTGACAACTTTACCATTTATGGAAAGACTTAACAGTTTAGGACCAATTTTCCACCTTCAAAGGTACTTTCATATTGGGCGTTAATGTTAAGTGACACTGTATTCTTCATATATTTGGTATTTATTAGCGACTTAAGCAAATACGAGACCAACATTAAATTGACAAAATATAAAATAATAGGATTTGACTTCAAGGTTGAAGATAAGTTTACCTCATAATATAATACACAACACTCAGAGTATTGCAAATTTCCTCCCATTTTTCAATTTTCCTTACAATCTTGAAAATGTGTGTCAGGGTTGTCAAAAATTCTTGATTACGTACTTTACTTAATTTTTGGTTTTATAGACAAATGTTAAGACGAACATGTTAAAAACGATATATTACATTTCTTAACCATTAATATTACGTTACTACAAATATATAGATACCTACATTCAGTATTTCAAACAGAATCAACAAAAGTTCTGGAGCACTGAACAAAGAGGTTACTCCGCCGGCACAATTCCATGATCATCATCATCACCATATCGAAAACAATGCAGTCAATTAGTTATTGTATTTTCATCCAAAACATGGTATATCTCGAAAAACGTTACGTTTTCCGTGTTAATCATAATTTTGTACCAGTACAACTCTGATGGTAAAGTTAACTTCAATTGGTAAAGTTGCCAGACTTGACTTTACTAAAATATGTGTATATTTATAATTCGCTGTGTATAAGATTTTTTTTAAATAGAATTATGATGACAAACGAGCACACATTCCATCTGATGGTAAGTGGATGCTGTGGTCTATAGACATTTACATTTATTCTCGATTAAGAATCAAAATACAGATGCGTTGTCACCCCTGAGGACTAAGATAGAATGTCTCGTTTTTTTTACTTATTATAAGCTAGTGCTTGACCATAATCCCACCTGGTGGTAAGTGGTGATGCAGCCTTAGATGGTAATTCGCACTGTCTTATCGTAACAAAAGCCTATTCACTCTTGCCTTCAAGACGCCTAGATTGTATTCGGATGGAAAGATAGACGCCGGCAAATTATTCCACTCCTTTGCTGTACGCATTACAAAAGACGAAGCAAACCGTTTGGTTCTAATGCGTGGAATATCGACAACAAAGGGATGAAGACCCGCCGACCGTCTGGTTTCCCGATGGTGGAAAGGAGAGGTAGGAATTAAGGCGTGTAATTCCTGCACACACTCACCGAAATGCATCCTATAGAATACCGAGAGACTGGCTACTCTGCGCCTGTGCTCGTGGCTAACAAGATTGGTTTCAACCAAATCAAGGTCACCAATGAGCCTCTTAGCACGTCTCTCCACTGAGTATAATGCTGCCAGGTGGCATTTTGCAGCACCAGCTCATATGTGACAGCAGTACTCCATGCACGACCGGACTTGCGCTTTATATAAGGTAAGAAGCTGCCCCGGCGTGACGTACCGCCGCACCCTTGATTGCATTTCCAGTAAAAAGGGGTCTCCAGTTTTCTACACTCACCATACGAAACACAGCAGCATTCAGCTGCTATTTACGCTGGTATTCTGTGAGAGCGTAGTCCTGCACCGGTCGAGCCATAGAAATATTAAATATTATATCTATGGGTCGAGCCGACCCATTCGTGCTACAACCATAATATAGCTGCAGCGTGGTTCTACCACGTAAAGGCATATTGTATTATTTTTGCATTGCAAATCTTTTTTTTAATTTGTTACAATCAAATACGTGAACAATATATAAAACTTATTAATCGTTAAGTCGTGTTAATTAAAGTGCATTTGTTTGTTTTTTTAAATTTAATTTAATAGATATATCCGCGGTAAAAATGTCAACAATAAAATAAATTACATATCGGAAAGCACTGGATACTGTCAATCCGCCTTTACTTTTCTCATAATACACACAATAATTACGGTGTACATTTTGGTTTGTAAGATCTAAGTAAAGCTGAAAATTTAGTTAAGTTCTTGCACTTTATTTGTAGGGTAGCATGGGCTGGGGACAAAAAATGTATCCCCCAATTATATCCACTGACAAGAGATAAAATTATCTTGTCCTTATGCCAAAGCACGGCAACGGGGAAAAGTATATCCCCGTTTGACATAACGAGTAGACATATATCCCCCGTCCGTAGCATGGAGCCAAATGAAAGAAAAAAATTATGCTTTTTTGATATTTGAAAGGGATAACTTATCCTAGTTCATTGGACGTGGGTTTAAGTTTATATTCATACAAAAATCTATCTAAATATAAGTCTATCTCCCATTTTATCTACTGTGGATATGGAAGATTATATCCACCGGTGTGCCCATGCTAGAAGGGTGGATAAAACTAAGTGAGGAGATAAACATTTTCTCGTTTCCCCGGGGATAAAATTGTCTCCTAGCTAGCCCTACTGTTGCTACGGACCATAGGCACCTACATTTATCTTCAATTAAGAATCAAAATTTCCAGTATTAAGGTTCTCCGTTTCTTTACCCTCGCCATACAAAACACAGCACAGCGTGAGGCAACTAGATCGTATTAAGTGTTCTTATTTCAAATTATTATTTTAACACGAGCACATGAGTAACCGTACAGAGGCAAAGCTTCATACAACCGAACGCTATGATAATTTAACTACTACAAGCTTGAGGCGCGTGTGTGCGTGAGTACTGGCTGCTCGTCACGTACAGAGAGAAACTGCTTTAAAGCGGCTCGGCCACTCGGCCAGTGCTCAAACTCAGGGTTATGTAAAGAATAATAAGTGTAAAATTTTTTTAAAGAATTATTCCTGTTAGATTAAATATTAAAAAGTGTTATTATGGTTTACTGCACTGTTTGTATGAAATCTAATAGCACAAATAAAAATATTTTTCTTTAATTATCCCAAAGACTAGGTAAGTAGTAACTTGACTATAATTTATTATTTTAATGTGATAGATAGATAACTCACCTATAAGTGAGTTACCAACCTATAAGCGATTGAATAGTTATTTTTATAATGTTTATATACGTAGGTTCATGTTTTTTTTATTATTGTTATTTCAGACGGCACAAGTGGTTAAAAGCTGTCGGACGAGAAAATATTTTTTCAAAACTTTTTGAGGATAAAAAATGCAACAATATAGACTGAAATCATGTATTAAATTTTCTAAAAAAAAAAAACTTGTAAAATAGTTATTTGGAAATGCTCTTGCAAAACTCAACTTGCTGACAAATTTAAACAAACAACTTTAATTGACAAATTTAATTAAAACAAAACTTGTTTGAGTTCCATTGTCCATCTCATATTGGTGAGAATGTATCTGAAATGAATTTTGGGAATATTCTGATCTCGAAAGAATAATTGTAAATATTGATAATGAAATATTCAGGTACAAGTTTCTATTGCACGCCTCACAACGTGAGGGAGTGCTTTACTCTTGATATGTGGCCATACCTCAATTTCGCTACATAAAATCGGTCTTATACTTTTAGCTAGACATCAAATCCATATTATTATTAACGTCATAATAACTACAGACATTGAGTTATAAGATTAGTTTATTTTCTAATTGATTCATTTTAGATTACATAACAAAAATGTTATTGACAAAATATATGAACTGCCGTCCTTTGGTCTATGCGTTGGTGAATCTCCTCGCTTAATAGAAATGTTAGCAATAGATTGAGATATATAGTATTAAACAAGATCCCATACATTCTAAGGAGGATCCCTATTGATTTTAGTCATTGAACTCAACTCCTTTTAAAAGTTATTAATGAAAGCCGATCACAATCTCTGTTTTTTTTTTCTGTAAAAATTATCGTCACTATTTTTATTTTTTTCATCAAAATTATATGAAACGCTCATGAGACGTGCACTTTTGGGTTTTCGAAACTACATTTGTTATGTCATGCGAGTGCTTTCTGATAGATTATTAAAAAAATTACATTGGATATATAATTTACCATTTAATTAAAAGGCGCAATAAATTGTTAAAGAACAAAAATTACAAAATAAAATATTTAGAATAAATAATTTATAAAAATATTCTATCTAGCAAAAGGTGATACATCTTTTGTTTATTTAATTTTATCCTCTTGTGCCAACCCTACCAAAATAGGTAAAAATTTTGACAGTTCCTTAAAAGCTTCTGTACGGTTTCTTTACTCATGTGACACGAGTAAGCTCTTAAAATATATACGAATAAAAAATATGTGAGATTTAAGGACGAGAAATTGTCGAGGCGTTGTCGCTGATCTCTTTAGATTTTTACGATTGACGGCTTTAAGGAAAAGGATCAATATAACACACGTGGAATTGAGTTCCTTAGTACGAATATCACAAAAAGCGTCACGTTTTCGTATAAAAATTTATTTTATCATCGGCGTGATAAAATAAAATTTTAGGCGCTAGTAGAACATACCGACGCGCTTTGCGCTTAAGGCATACAATAATAATACCAGAATTTAGATGTACTCGTATAATATAGTAATTCTGTTTGCAACTTCATTCGTTTAAGAGAATGGTGTCTGATCATTACCTTGCTTCTTCCAGCAGCTAACTTTCATATTTAAATGTTTCTGCTATATGGCTTGATAATATAAATTATTTAAGTTAATTTTGTATAATATGTTGCTTAAAATGTGTGTAGAATATATTATTTAAGTTACATGTATTATTATAATATTTGTATTATTGTCTTCTAAATTGACTACGCTGCATATTACGTTGTGTATAAGATTTTTTTATTCTGATTGTATTTATACTTCTCTCTTCATTTCTCTATATTGATTGATGTATGTATTCACGTGTTTTTATATTTATATTCACGTATAGATACTCTCATGTTATTATGGCACTCTGTTTAGCTCGTGGTTAACTGGTAGAGAATGCCTAAGGACATTAAGTCCGGCAAATGTACACGTTATGTGCAATAAAGATTTTTAAATAAAATAAAAGTAATTATAATTAAACTAATTAATATTAATATACTAGATTATCACCGTGCAGTGGCGGCATAAGAGAATCCACCATATCATCCCGTGGGTGTCGTAAGAGGCGACCGGGGGAAACAAACTAGAATGGGCAGCAGCGTCTTTCTAATAACGACTAAAATAAAAAATAAAACTGTGGTTGCCAGCCCGCTTGAGAAGCGTGGAAACTATGGCAAACATCCCCCCTATGAGACAATCTATGGGGGAGGCTTATGTTCAGCAGTGGACTTTTATAGGCTGTAATGGATGTATAGATGATAATCTACCAGGAGCACATGACCCACTGAGTGGTGAAATTATTAAATTAACAGTAACATTACAACTATGGTAAATATCCCCCCTTTGAGGCAATCTATGGGGGAGCCTTATGTTCCGCAGTGGACTTTAATAGACTGTAATGGTAACGGTTGTGTTTACAGACATATTCATTCCTATTTTGTCTCAACATAGAACCGGATATCCTGGCGTACCATCTTTGTCCTCAAGGCTGACGACACTTACGCATTATAGTTTTTGATCGCAGATCAAAGATCTGCGAGGTGCTAGGACCCTTTTTCTACCAAGGGGTCCGTCTGGGCTACCTTTATTTATGCCACCAAATAGCAGTGCTTGCTGTTCTAGTCTGACAGGTATATAGAGAGATATAAAATGTGGTAGAGCGACGATGCAGCTATATATCATGGTTGTAGCATGAATAGATCGTCTAAAACGGCGTAGGACCACGCTCTCACACAATAGCTCGGTCTCTAGCATAAAATAACAGCTTTATGCTGCTGCGTTTCTTATGGTGGTAACAAGGCATTCCCGTTTCCAGTAAAAAGCCGTTTCTCTAAACTCACCATTTTATATTTCTCTCTATAACTATCTATCTTAGTCCTCAGGGTTAAGAACGCATCTGCATTTTGATTCTTAATCGAGGATAAATGTAGATGTCTATGGGCGACAGTATCCACTTACCATCAGGTGGTCTGAGTGCTCGTTGGTCACCAGTATACTTTATAAAAATCAGTATAATTACAGTATGTAAAGGCATCCTCCTCACGTCCTCAGAAATGACAATGCACCCTGTAGCTTTCTTTGTTTAAAGTTATCTGCAGTAGTTGTCCATGGACTTCACCTGCAGCAGCCGGGTCTCAGGTAGACTGTAAGTTCGTATGTCACATCAGTTTTATATAGAGATAGATGTAGGTGTATTAAAAGCAATTTTTTATTCTACGTCAGCCGATATTATTAGACAAGTGGTACTTTATGAATATAACTTTCGATATAAACTCATTCATACAACTCAAAACGTGGGTGCTACACGTGTAGATCCTCAAACTCTCGATACGATCATAACAAACATCATATGTTTCTCCTGAAGTATTTTGAATAATATCAATATGTTGAAAATCAAATGTTATCAAACTCAGATATGCACGAGATTGAATTTTTATAACAAAAATGTCATCTTAGTCCTCAAAGTGTGATAACGCATTTGCATTTTGATACTTAATCGAGGAAAGATCGAGTAGATATCTATGAGCCACAGTATACATCCACTTAACATTGGGGAAACAATGTTCTAGTTTGTCACCTATTTTTATATTATAAAGAGTGCGATATTACTTTTGATATGTACATATTATCATGCTTTGCGAAAATATTTTTTTAATTACTTGGCTGCTGCAATCAACGCCTCTACGATGCTGGAGAAATTCGCTCATTTTCAATTTTAGTTTCCAGGAATAACCACGTGTTTGTATTTTGATTCTTCATCAAGGATAATTGTCATCAGATGGTCCGTGTGCTCGTGTAATACCTTATAAAGATTAAAACTCGTCGAATTCCTACAATTTATTGCTTTAAGTTTTATAATCCTTGGATTTTTATATCACATTTTTTATTACAGGACAGTTACTCTGAAGTGCCTGAGGTGATGCACCCAGTACAGCACGCCGCTCTTGCGCGAGGTTTAAAAGCTTATCCACTGCCGCTAGAGGGCTCTGATCACGAGCTTCAGTTAAACGTAACCTGGCTGCCTAATACAGGTAATAAATTCACCAAAAACTTTCAATATATTTTTTTATAAAACCGAAGTGACAAACGAACTTACAGTACACCTGATGGTGAGTGGTTACAGCAGTCCATGCACACCTGCAGTCAACATCAAACAGAGAAAGTTACAGATGCGTTGTCACCTCTGAGGACTAAGATAGAATATCTCACAACCTGTAATATCACACAGCATATACAACATGTAACAAAAACCCTGTGGTTCCCGTTAAGTACGTTATCAGGATCAGTATTCAAACCTACAGAAATAACTTTTTTTTTAAAATTCGAACAATATATTTTTTTAATTATATTTAAAAAAATAATTGTATGCAAATTGTATGTGGTTTTATTACCTCTGCATTGTCTGGGGAGTAAGAGGATTGTCAAAGACCCCGCTTTACTTAGCTTTAGCATCGGATAGTGTCAGTAAGAGGTAATAAAACCACATAAAATTAAAAAAAATTAATAAAATTAAAAAAAATATACTCGAGTTTAAAAAAAAGTTATTTCTATAGGTTTGATACTGATCCTGATAACGTACTTAACGGGAACCACAGGGTTTTTGTTACATGTTGTATACTTTTCAAACCGGAAAACAGCAGTACAAGCTCTGCTAGTTTTGGCAACAGAAATAGGTAAGAGGCTGGTACCTACTTACACAGACTCCTAGGAAGATAAGAATCCCACCACTTAGGAATAATAATATTATAACTATTAAAAACCTCCATATACCACACTCGACCCGCCAAATCCACAGCTGTCTAAAGGGATAAGACCAAGATCTTTGTGAATCTTAAAAATAACAACCTATTATTTTAAAGATGAATGTTGATGTGAACAGCAACTTATATTTGACTAGAGAGCAGCGCGCCTGCAATATTTTCTTTCTATGTACTCACACTACCGTACGTGGTAGAGCTACGTTGCAGTTTTTGCTGTTGAACAGTTCGGCCGGCTTGGACCGTAAAAATATACACGTCCTCATATTATACTTGCGTAAAGTATAGGTGTCAATTTCTTCTGTTTAGCCCTGTGACCAAGAGTACGGTACCCCTGCCACTCTAGCCGTGAATTGCTGCAACATCAAGGGGGCTTCACTCAAACCTTAACGGTGTCCACTGCCATCAGGAGAAAGCTAAACCAGCCCTGCTTATTCCTGTACCGTAGTCCTCTATCCGCTCCGGGTGATACCTCTTATCTCTCCTATCCGTACAAATTAGAAAACTCGGGGTTTGTATATATGTCGCAGATTTATGACTAAACCTGGTTTTTGAGCAATAACCTGGGCTTTTGATCAAGAACTTGAAGACGATAAAATTACTACTTTATATTATTATTACGAGCTTGGGGTTCAAGGCAATTAAAAACTGTCGAGTGAATTACCAAAATTGACAATTTAATTACAGAACACCAATTACAACTCAAAAACACACTAATAACAAAACACAATTGTAATACTGATCACTTTAGTTCGCAGTTGTGTCGCTTCGAAGTATTCGCTTGTATCGCCAATTCAATATTAACCGGGTCTCTTTTTTTGCGCCGAGAAGCAATGAAAAGGGCTACCCTCCAGGAAGCGAGGAAGGGAGGTGATGAATGCTCTAAGCATACCACGACAGCCGGCTGCGTGGTTATGTGGGACTCACTGCGAAACCTAAGTGCCTATCTACTAAACACCACCTGTAGAACTGGCATTGGCTTGTGTGGCCTTTCTGCCGAATTGGAAACGACCCCCTTTAGAGAAAATGGGCAACGACCGGGTCGCGGTCGATACCGGCCTTATATAGGGCCTCAGATAATTTACAGAACCTTCTACTGTAGAAACATCCAAATGTTCGAGTACATACCGGTCCCGACTGACTAGGTGTCGATAGTTAGGAGCTGTTGCAAAATCCAGGTTCTCCTCTGCAAATAACCTTTCGCACACCATACCGATATAATAGCCAACAAACAAATTGATCCCGCTATATAAATGACACCAACGTAGGCAATTATTTCTTCTCCTCAACGCCATTTGCAACAAAATACATTTCCATTCCTTCCGTATAAAATTTCCAATTTCCGTTTATTAGGTTGAATGCTCCCAACTTTCCAATTGATGACATATTTTAGGATTAAAGCAATAACACAAATATGTATATATATATATATATATATATATATATATATATATATATATATATATATATATATATATATATATATATATATATATATAATGTATTTTCCTCGTCGCCAGTGAGAAATAAAAGACGTTCGTTTGCAATTCCGTATAATAATGCTCTAGTCTCACATCGAAGCGGCCGCTCCTTGACAATTAACAATTACCTACTTATTCACAACATTACAGTTTAGTTTTATAAGTTAATACAAAAAAGTGGTTGGTCACACTTTTTATAATGGAAGACATTTTTTTTCGTTGTTTTTTCAGAATGGAAATCAAAAATGTTGGCTCAAAATAACAAAGCAGAAGATATAATGTCAGACTTTTAATGTTGAATTTTTTATCTGGTAGAATGATTACTTTGACGCTATATTATGTCATAACCTTTATTAAAGGCCGGAGGCCTTTAATAAAGAAGGGAGGCTTATATTATATATAAGTGTTCATTATGTCCTAGGACCACCAGTATCGGACTATTCGCTGGAGGTGCGTAGCGTCACCAACACCGTAGACTGTATGACGTCATTGTGCTACGAATACAATATTCCAGGGGTAAGTAGTCTAAGGCTCCTTTATAATATAAATATAGAGTAGCTTAGAATAGAATCGAATAGCCGTGTAGCAATTTAAGAGAATCCACTAACCAATGTCATCACGTTTTTGCCGTAAGAGGTGACAGAGGAAAACTGAAACAGGTGATGGGCAGCAGCGACTTCCAGATAAACTCTCAACAATAATAAATTATACTATCGTTGCTAACCTACTTGCCATGTGTGGCAACTATGGCTAACATTACCCTATGAGGTTATCTATGGGGGAGTTCTATGTGTAGCAGTGCGTAGGCACATATGTGAATGAATCATTTTTATTCAATATAGATTGCAAATAATTATAACTTTTAACAAAAAGTAAACACCAACTTTAAATTGCTAAAAACGAAGTTATTTATTTGCTACCCTTAGGGCTTAAATTTTTTCTCCAAATTTATATGGGCCCAGCCGTGAATTAAGTATAATCTATTTAATAAAAAAAGAATCATCAAAATTGGTTCACAAACTGCGAAGATATTGCGTAACATACATACAAAAAAACATACACTCGCATTGAGAACTTCTTCCTTTTTGTAGTCGGTTAATAATACTGATTGAGTCATTTATGTTTGGTTATATATATCTCCTATGACAAAGGCTTTATTCGAACCAGTGGACAACCACTGGTTCGAATAAAGCCTTTGTCATAGAAGGAACCAACAAGAATCCCAACGAGGATATTTAAATAAAGATTTACCTTGTATGCTGTACAATTATATATAAAAACATTTTGAAACAGTCTGGTAGCGATCAACTCATTCTCAGGGGTATTATCAGTCATGTATTCTTAAATATTATAATAACACTTTTTATACTGCTTTTGTTTTACTTATAATTTAAAATTAAAAATATTGTACAACCGACTTCAATATATATTATTAAGGATAACTCAAAAACTATTGGTTAAACCTTGATCAATCTTATATACTTATATACTTGATCAAACTTATATATTCATCTTGATAATCAAATTTATATTTGTATGGGACCACATGAGAAGCATCAGCTTCAAATAAACAAAAGAATCATCGAAATCGGTTCACGTAGAACAAAGTTATTAGGTAACACACATAAAAAGAAACATATAGTCGAATTGAGTACCTCTCCCTTTTAGAAGTCGGTAGAAAAATTAACGTCCTGGTGCCTACAGATCTTCATACGTAAATAAGCAAAGTAAACTTACACACACACACAAACAGTCACGCCTGTCACTCAGAGGGGTAGGCAGACACTACGGACTTTTAACCATTTGGTGCGATCCTGACACACCTTTCTCGCCTCCATTACATCCATATATCTACGCATACACGCTCGTCGGTTAAGGCTACTCCTAATCTGGTCCATTTTTAATGTATCGCCGATTTGGTCGATAAACCTTCGTCTAGGCCGGCCCTTCCCGACCTCACTCTTTCCTCGCTCATTCTTTCTACGTGACCAAACCACCGAAGCATTCCTTTCTTAATCCTTGTCACAACGTCATCTTGCAAACCACACTTTTCTCTTATCACACTATTTCTCAACCTTTCATTCAGATTCAGCCCTAGCATACTCCTTAATGACCGCATTTCTACAGCATTTATTCTACTCTCATTCACTACCATACATTAAAGTAGGGACTAACACAGCATTATGAATTGCCATACGTGTCTTATTTGACACATTCTGACTCCTCATAATAGCGTGTAGAGCCACATTCACTCTATTTCCTGCGTTCACTCGTCGTTCTATATCCTTATCATATGTACCATACCTACTAAATAACATCCCAAATATACAAACTCATCCACATGCTCAATCAACTCCCCTTCTATTCTTATTTCACATAACGTTTTACTTTCTTCTCTTTCAAAAACCATCACTTTCGTCTTACTTGCGTTCACTTTCATACCCCTTTCATTCAATGACCAGTTCGTTAAAGTAACCATCCTTTGCAACTCGGTCGCCGATGATGCAAATATGACTTGATCATCGGCGTACAAAAGGCATTTGACGGTTAGCTGACCCATTCTCAACCCACATTCTTCAACTTTTAATGTTTGCAAACAACTGTCCATAAATAGATTAAACAGCCACGGGTAGGCCACACATCCCTGTCTGACACCTTTATGGATGCCAAACCAGTCCGAGTAGTAGTATTAAACTTCTTTCAATATTACTGATATTACTAAAAAGTGTTTCACTCTACATTGATCCCGGTTTTGAAAGGTATAGGGAGCCAATATAATTATAGAATGTGAGCTGTTCCATCCTAGTCAGTAAACACTATCAGGCGGACTAGAAGTTCGCTGGTTACTGTTAAATCTACTATTTCAGTTATTTTCATAGCATTGAGTCTTATGGGAAGTGCGGCTGATTTAGAAACTGTTTTTATTGATTGCAGAAGAGGGTCATATGAGTTATTTACAACCTAGAGTCGAGAGTCTCTCACAGAAAAAATTAAAGCAATTAATATTGGGCTTCTTAGTTTATATACGAAAAAATATATATGTTCACAAAAACAAAAGTAGCTTTAGTAACAAAAAGTTATGTACACTCTGTAAACACCAGAAACAAACACAAGCTCGTAATGTATACCAAAGTAAAACAGTCCCCGAAAATATACAAGGTCTCTCTATCAACAAGTATATATATATATATATATAATAGGTAATATGTGTTGTTAAATGTTAAAGTTATGTATATATATATACGTCCCACTGCTGGGCATTCTGAGAGCGTTTTAGGCATGAGGTAATCTATGGTTTTAGGGCAAGGAAATGTCCGCCACGCTACCCCAATGCGTGTTGGCGAACTTCACATGTCTTCGAAATATTTTTTTCTTATTTCTCAGACATGCAGATTTCCTCATGATGTTTTCCTACTCTGCCGAGAAATTTAGCACTTAAAATTGCAATTTACAATTTCATTGGTGCCGGCGGGGATCAAACCCGGTTTGCTCGCATACTGTGACATTTACGGCGAGCGCTAACCATCTGAGCTACCACGGCTCTCATATGTGTTTTAAAGGTAATGAAAAGGTAATATAATAAGATTTGACGCATGATTGAGATAAACCCCTGGGAATGATGTGTTGTGTGGTATAAATTCATGGTTGATAATAAAGGTATTGGAATAGAAATCGCTACGAAGATAAGTTTTGTAAGTAGTTTGGTCAACCTGTATTTTATTGTATAATTTTACTTTGACATTTTTCTTCCCAAGAGGGTTTTTCCGAACCAGTGGTTAAAGTTAAAAAAAATTACTTTCAATAGGAATTACTTGTAATCTTTATTGAATAAATATTATTCTTTTCTATTACGTCAATTTTATAAAAAAAAATTTAATTTATAAAAGTTAAAGCCGTTTGTTGCGGGCGTTTCGCACTTTGACGATGCTACCCTTATGCCCAAATACTCAGACGCTACTCACTTTCAAGATGCCGTTAAGTCTCGTGCTGTCTCTATCACTTTAAGTCAAAGTGACTGTGACACCTCGAGACATGAAGACATCTTAAATTCTTAAAATTAAGTAGCGTTTGACTATTCGGTCATTAGGCCGGTCACTTACAACGGAACTCCGTTTCGGGATTCTGTTTCGGAATTCCGATTCGGGATTCAGCATCACACACACACACCTTTATTCCCGTTCGGAATAACAAGAGACGTTAGCCATTGAGTCTAGACATTCTGCCAGCGAATAATGACGACGATTTTCTGATTAGGATTCCATTGTTGCTGTATCATTCTTACTAGGTGCATCCCTTTATCACCCTAAGCATGCAATATAGTCAACATTATGTAAAAAGATCTATCTATCCAGCGATATTTTTTAAATATGGATTTCTGTAAACTCTTTAGACGAATTATTAAATGAAATAAGATAAAAGGTTATGAAAAGCTATACACATATCATGTATATGATTAAATGTAAAAGCATACATAAACACACCTATTCGCTTCGATCGTGCGTCGAACACTGAGCGCGTTCCGTATGGAATTTACGAATGTGTGCTGCAACTCATACCAAATCTGGAAGTCTTACGTTCGGAGCGGCTTTTTTCGTTCGGGATTCCGAACGCACAGGCGATCATACGGAATCTCGAATCGGAGAAAATTCCGTACGGAAAATTACCGTACGTGTACGCGGGTCATAGAATTTATATGTACTTGCTGCGTTCGAAATTCCGAATCGAAATATCCAAACGGAATCCCAAAACGGAATTTCGTATGCATATGGCCGGCCTCAGAGTATTTATAAGCAAGCTATGCTTATTTATACTCTTAAATGCTAGCCATTTCAGGTTCAAATATTTATACGCCTGGAATTAACGAGACAGTTATACTACCATCAATCGTAAGTCTTAAGATCTTTTTGGCACATTCCATAGTCACCTTTTACGACATCCTTACGAACATAATGGCCTTCCAAGCGGTAGAAAAGAGAGAGGTAATATAAATTCAAAAATTTTCAAATTTTTAAGTTATATACAGTCCCATTGACTTAAATTTAGCTGGTGTATTGTTACAAATTTTACTGATATACTGTTATTAACTCCCGGGGGGAAAGTGGTCCGGGAGGAGGAGAGGGGGCTAAAAATTGTTTTTAATCTTAACTTCTACAAAGCTAAAGTTTTAAAGGGATGTCTTTCTGTCACGTAAACATCTATTAAAAGTTTGTTTCCCGAAAGTCGTCTGCAAAGGGCATAAGTACGAGATGTGTCAGACACATAATATAAAATTTATATGTGTAAGTTTGCGAATGACACACTGCCACTGGCAGTTTAAGAGAATTCAAGAAGTAACTGCTGTGAAGTAGCTACTGTGCGGTGGCAGTCTTCCACCGCACAGTAGCTACGTGGCATCGGTCGGTTGTCACTCTAATATAAATAAACCATCAAGACGGTTTTTTATGACAGTGGAAGGTAATAATCTCTCATGATCTAATACCCCTCTGTACTAGGATGTATGAAGAGTTAATTACGAACTTTACGACTTTTTAAAACTTTACGATTTACCGTTACCGTATGCGTGATGTTTTGAATACCGTCCATTGTCATTATAAGACGGCTTGATTGTTTTTTTGTTTAGTGTGACAACCGATGTTACTTAGCTATTGCTGTGTGACAATTCAAGAAGTAATACAACAACAACTGGTTCACTAGCGCCAGCAGATGTCAGTAAAATTGTTAATTGTAATTTAAGCGATGAATCCCGGATCGGACCAAAATTTGTTGCAGTGTACCACCGCCGTGCCTTAAAAAGCATATATAGTTTGTCCTGTGCCTGATCTCTCTCCAATCGTGACGGATTTCCATTCCAAAACAGGGATTAAGCATTTATCACACCAAGACGCTGCGGTTTACCAAGGGCACCAACATTGCCTACTACCTGATACGATTGTGTGTAGTCAAGCAACGGCTTAAAATAAGTTAAAAAACGTTCGCAAAAATATAATAAGTCAATG
Source organism: Parnassius mnemosyne (assembly GCA_963668995.1). NCBI lineage: Eukaryota > Metazoa > Arthropoda > Insecta > Lepidoptera > Papilionidae > Parnassius > Parnassius mnemosyne. The sequence continues at coordinate 13,424,199 of CAVLGL010000013.1, read as the reverse complement.
AACGAAATATACTTTATTGTATACTGAAAAGTAAGAAAAAACAAGTTGTACAACCGCCTTCAATATAAATAAAATACTATTAATACACATTATCATGGATTACTCAAAGACTACTGGTCAGATCTTGATCAAATTTATATGAGACTACATTAGAAGCACCAGCTTTAAAATAAAAAAAATAAAATAAAAAGAATCTCAAAATGCTCTTAAATTAATTGTTTCATATTTATGTAACAAAAAGTTGTCATTAATAGTATAAGCTCTTCCGGGTCGACAGTACAAATGGGCGTGCCTCAAGGCTCAATTCTCGGTTCCTTTCTGTTTCTTGTATATATTAATGACTGTGATGTAAGGTACATAGTAGGGGATAACCATAATATAGTATTATTTGCTGATGACATTTCATCAATTTTCAAATTAAAACGACAATTATTAAAATATGACAAAGTAAGTAATGCTATATCTAAATTAATGTTAATAACTTGCATTTAAACGGCACTAAAACGAAATGTATGAAATTCATGACTCCAAATTTCAAACAATTTAATACTAATGTAATTTTAAATGGGGAGGAAATGAGTCTTATCAACACCACCATTTTTTCTTGGAATAACACTAGACGCGAAGCTTCAATAGAGCCCCCGTATACCAAAATTAGCAAGCAGACTTAGTTCTGTAGCATATGCTGTAAAAAATATTAGAAATCTTACCAGTGTGGAAACAGCCAGAATTGTTTACTTTAACAATTTCCATAGCATAATGTCGTATGGTATTTTACTATGGGGACGCGCGACTGACACTGAAATTATATTTGTTTTGCAGAAGAGGGCCATAAGAGCAATTCATGATTTACAACCTAAAGAGTCGCTCCGAGAAAAATTTAAGGAAATCAATATGTATAACTTTGGCCTCTCAATACATTTATGAAAGTGTAATGTACGTACACAAAAATAAAGGTAGTTATACAAAAATAAGTGATATTCATTCTGTAAATACTAGGAATAGAAACAATGGTCAGTAATTCATTCTTGGGGCGATGTATACGCTTTTACAACAAAATCACAGAAAATATACAAAATTTAACCTGCTCAAAGTTCAGAAACTTTATTATACAAAGTTTGTATAAAAAGGGTAATTATAATATTAAGTAATTTAGGGATGATAATAACCCCTGAGAATGAGGTGATCGCCACCAACCTATTTCTAATTTGTTTTGTGTGGTTAATTGTGATTACATGATTGTAAGCTGTTATTAAAAAAAAAAGTACCGCTAAGTTTCTTGTTGGTTCTTCCCAGGACAGAGGTTTTTTTTCGAACCAGTGGTAATTAAACAAAAGAGGGACTTTCAATAAGTATTATTTATAATATATGTTGATAAACATATTTGCACTATACGCCCAAACTTGCAGAGAAGGTTCAGAATAAGAAGTAATATAGGCGAGTGTGAAAAAAAATTAATAAAAAATCTCAAACATTCTGTACTTTTTATCTTTTAAATTCAGATTGCGTGGTATTAACTATACTGGTTTCTGATGATGTTCATGCTGTTCGCCTTTTAGCTTTTACAGCATTATCGGACTCAGGGTTATCTCACGGCCATCCAAAAAGGGGGTGACGGGCCCCAGCTCTGACGTTAGCCGTAGCTCGTATCGTTCGATGTTCTGGGCGGTGAGAACCGACCAGGGATGCGGGTGTACGGTGTGTACGCGGTGTGGAGGGGTGTGCGGCGCGCCATTCTGCAGACTTGCAGGGTCCCATCCGTTGTTGTCGTAACTGTGTATCAATTACTGGAATGGGGGGTTCGATTAGAACGTTACGGGGCCTCCGGCGACTTTCCGTGACGTTCGGAGTCGGAGCGTATGTGGCTGCCTTTACCACTAGCGGGTTGGGATGTTTCTCGGCTCTCTCAAAATAGCGCCGAGACATTTCCTTGAAATACTCAGAGATTGTCGGAAGTTGACAATCTCTGTGTAACTTGAAGTTTCGCTGGTTCTATACGAATGAATCTATTTTGGACAACTTGGATGTCGTACAAGTATTTATGGGTCGCGTGCGCGAAAGCTACGCTTGCGTAAGACATGATAGGTCTTACGTATGCTTTGTACAGATAAAGCTTGTGTCTTAGGGACAGTTTGCTCTTCCTGCTAACTAGCGGGTGGAGGCGACTAGTGACGATTTTGGCTCGACTACGAACATTGCGAATGTGTTTCGCGAATGTCATACCTTCGTCGAATGTGACTCTTAGATATTTGGCCGTTGGTTACCAGGGGATCTGGCGGCCGTATAAAGTGAGCGTACCTAACGATTTTTTGGAATTTCTGATTTGACGATTGGAAGTGGAGATCCTTTGGAAGTGTATTGTTACACTTTTCTCAGCTTTCACTTCGATTCTCCATAAACGGAACCAATCGCCTAAGCGGTTGACCGCTGTTTGGAGCTTCTCGGTTAGGATTATTTTATTGTGATGGGCGACGAAAAGTGCCGTGTCATCGACGAAAAGACCATATTCACTACTGGGTTTTTCGGGATGTCACTCGTGAAGAGTGTGAAGAGTAGTGTGGAGAGGACGGAGCCTTGTGGGACTCCAGCCTTGATGGGGCGCTTTGTAAAGCTATTCGATAGCGAAAGTAGCGAATGGCAAGAAAGGCTCTGATGATGTGGGTGAGCCTATCTGATACGTTGAGTTTGTACAGCTTGTAAAGCAAGCCGTCATGCCAGACTTTGTGAAACACTTTTGCGATATCGAAGAACATGGCTAACGCGTAGTTGTTGCCTATAAATCACATTTAATTTGGGATAATTTGAGATAAAATTAGAAGCTTTATTGACTCGAATTTTCAAAAACTGCAATAACGGTATATATATATATATATATATATATATATATATATATATATATATATATCTATATATATATATATCATTATTTATATATTAAAACTTTATAAAATTTGGATACTCTTTGATAACTAACTCTATATAATATCTTGCCACGCTTGGCAAGCAGGTTGGCAACCGCAGTTTTTTATTTTTAGTCGTTATTAAGAAGACGCAGCTGCCCTGCATCTGATTTGTTTCCCTTTGCCGCCTCTTAGATACCCACGGAATGATCTGGGGTAGTGGATATTCTTACACCGCCACTACACAGTAAGCTACACGGTAACTACACGTCTGGTACTGGGAACGTCAATTCACCAGCCAAGCGTAGCGCTTGAGGCAAATCCTCCCAACAACAGGAGCAGACCGTGTCTAAAAGTGTACTTTGATGGGCTACTGAAGAAGATGAAGAACACTAAATACATCATAATTTTATGTGTCTTATTTGTTCTAGAGCTCACTGTGGTGGGCAATACCATCTTACCCAAGTCCGGTAGCAGAGAGCTGCGCGGTGAAGCCCGGCTGTGCATACGCCGTTCGGCTAATTTCCCACCCGTGGGACGGACACACCTCAGCCAACCTGAACGTCGAGTTAGATGGTATGTCCGCAAGTGACAAAAACAGCTAGTTAAAGAGCTAGGTGTATGGCTAGGCAAAACTGTTAAGTTTTGTTCGATGATAGTTCGTAATAAGGTTTTCCGATTAACTGTCGACCATACTATATTAATTGCTTAAGTACTATTTTGTATTAGACACCATTCAAAAGTTGGTACGTCATCATCTATTAACGACAACACTTCTTACATGAATAATTCAGTCATATGATGTATTGCGAAACAGACATATATATTTATAGTTATTTGTATGAATTTATTTATTTATTTAATCTTTCATGCATAAAAATGTACATATGGCGGACTTAATGCCATAGGGCATTCTGTCCCAGTCAACCATTAGGCTAAACAGAGATATACAAACAAAAGGCGGTGCAGCAGTAACAGTAATATTTTATATATATTGTCATTCACCATAAGTTGTTGCTATTTCACAAAGGCATTCAAGATTTGTATTGTATTGATTTGTATATTCTGTATTATAGTATAACAAATAGATTCACTAAATCTTTAATCCGTGGTAGAGCTACGCTGCAGTTATATTACAGTCTAAGCACAAATTTTACGTGGTAGAGCCATGCTGCAGCTATATTAGTAGTATAGTTGTAGCACGAATGGGTCGGCTCGACCGGGGGAGGACCACGCTCTCACATAATACCAGCGTAAAATAACAGTTTAATGCTGCTGTGTTTCGTATGGTGAGTGTAGAGAACCGGAGACCCTTTTTACTGGTAGCGAGGCATTCAATCTTAGTCCTCACGGGTGACAACGCATCTGCATTTTCGATTCGTAATCGAGGATAAACGTAGATGTCTATGGGCCCTAGCAACCACTTACCATCAGGTGGACTGTGTGCTCGTTTGTCACCCTTATCCTATAAAAAAAAAAAAAAAAAAATGGCTCAGCTCGACCAGCGATGAACCAAGCTCTCACAGAATTAGTAGTAAAATAGCAGCATAATGATACCGTATTTTGTATGGTGGGTGAAGAAAACCGAAGACCTGTCCTTTACCATCAGGTGAGCCGCATGCACGTTTGCCCCCTCTTCTATAAAAAAATGAGCATCTCTGCCTTTACATAATTCATTTGCTGTATCTCATATTACGGGCGGTTTATTACGCGTACCATATCAATGTTCATGTTCACAATTCAATGAAAGCAGGTGTTGGTTTTATTATTAATGTTTTATATGCATCAAAAGTGTTATCTAAGTTAAGTTATTAAAAGTCTATTTTGCTTGATAAGATGATACTGATATAATCGGACGCAATTTATCCGTACAGTCATTCAAATGTTGTCTCCAATTTAACATTTTGAATATCACCCATTTAAATGTATTATTTCGTTAAAGTAAGAAACGACGTTTTCATTTTATTTTTGTTTTCATATAACAACTTAAACAAATGCCTTGAACACAAGCATTTGTTTAAGTTTGTTTAATTTCTATTGATCAATTATAAATATAGAGAAGAGAATATACCAGACACGATTGACGTCTTCAAAAATAAAACAAAAAAAAATCGTATCACAGTAAATTTCATCGGGGCTTACAATGTTGACTGGCCCTGCGGTTATTAGTTTTACATTATTAATTAACATAAAACACAAAAGTAAATACTTATCTGCTTTCATAATGACCGAATTGGCATACCGATGAAATTGTTAATTAAAGATCTTAAAAATTAATTTGCTTATGTCCCCGTAATAAAATAAATGATGTGTTTTACTTAGTTAGAAGAGCACCTACTTCCGCTCCCTGAATTGCGTGCACTATCCCCGTCACCACCAATCCCACCATCACTACTCCCAACATCACTACACGAGAAAAGATACATCATCGTTGATGATTTATCAAAAATCGAATAAGTTCGTTAAACGTTTACGTTTTAGAATTATTTATCAGCCTATAAAAGTTCACTGCTCCACACAACAACATTATGTTAGGTGCATACAATGTTGTTGATTCTATATGATTTTAGATGAATATGCTTAAATGAGTGCGTGTTCTTACAATAAGTTGAACATGGTTTTGACTTGGATTTTGCGTCACTTGAAATGTACGCAACGCTCCGTCTATTTTTGTGCGTCTAGGATAAGAACATAACTTTATTAAACACATTTGTTGTGTGTGTGTGTGTGTGTGTTTTTTTATGTGCGTGTATGTTTAAGAACTATAGCTATGCTATAGCTATAAAAATGCAATTGCAAATTTATGTATATGTAAGATTTTTTTATATGATAAGGGTGACAAGCGAGCACACAGTCCACCTGATGGTAAGTAGATGCTGTGGCCCATAGACATCTACATCTGTCCTCATTTTCGAATCAAAATGCAGATGCGTTGTCAGCAGTGAGGATTAAGATGGAATGCCTCATTTCCAGTGAAAAAGGTCTCCGGTTCTCTACACTCACCATACGAAACACAGCAGCATTAAGCTGCTATTTTATGCTGGTATTCTGTGAGAGCGTGGCCCTTCCCCGGTCGAGCCGACCCATTCGCGCTACAACTATACTACCAATATAGCTGCAGCATAGCTCTACCACGTTATAAAAGATATTAAATGATGTTCTCTTTCAGAGTGCGTGGCGGGCGTGTGTTCGTGCGCGCACGCTTCGCGCTTGCCGACGCCTCGCGTCTCCGCCCGCGCTGTGTCGGTCCACGGGGAACTCTTTGTGAACGTCACCTGGGACTTGCCCCCGCCTCAGTTTCCGTACAGACTTCCATCTGGGCTTAAGAAACAATATTTTTTTGTCAGGTATAATTTATAAATGTCTAATTAACATGCTTTGATAATTAATTACTAGCAGATTCGACGTAGTTACTCTAATGATATTAAAACAGTGTTATCTATGCTCCCGAATCTTTTAAGTAAGTTTTCTGAATACTAAGTTAATAAGGAGAACCCCATTATCCTGACTATCAGAAATACTAGAAAGATCTCATGGATTTGATCGATTGTTAAATTTATTTCCTATGTATGTTTCATGATATAAAGATTGTATTCGATTGTATACGTCATCATCGTCAGCAACCCGTAAAATACCACAGCTGGACACGGGCTTGTCATGTTGTAGGGAATTATCTCTATTATTTGTATCGATACATAAAACGTATTTGTATGGACACATAAAACGTGTTTGTATGGAAACATAAAACGTATTTGTATGGATACATAAAACACATTTGTATGAACACATTAGACATGCATTATCATTTTATTAGCATCAATACACACACAAAATATACATTTAGAAATAATGAGACATAAAAACATACAAAGTAGTTGATAAACATACATAAAAATAAAATAAATCTCAGCAAGAGTGAGTGATGTGATGCCAAAAGGATTCCGTCTTAGCATATACTACCACAGATACTGCAGCAGCGCTGATTTTCAGCGGAGCCCTGATAAATATTGATTCCGTATTGCGTCCGCGACTATATCGGTAACAACATAAACGAAAAATATTGAATCTACCATTCACTCAAAGTAAATATTTCCAAGTATATACATAAAAGTATTGTATATTATATTAAAATTGAACATACACATATATCTATATCTACATATATATACAACGTGTCCCAAAATTCAACGATAAGCCAACACCGGAGGATAGACCTGCCCCGGACTAATCGGGTAAAAAAAGAAAAAAAAATATATCCCAATTATATTTTAAGTTATATAAAAAAAATGAAATTCTTCAGAAATTGAGACCGTTTATGATATTTTTCACTACCATGACCACAATTTTTTAAATATTTTTTTCTTTTTTTTTTTATAGGCAACCTGAATAGTACTGCTATCTACCACAATTCTTAAAAACTCCAGAATAACTCTTGTTTTATCACGAAAATTAATGAAACTTATTTTATTCCCTAAATTTTTTGAAGACTTTTACTTTTAACCAAATTTAACTTATCGTGGTGTAAAAAAAAAAGTATGAACACTAGTATGGCAAGTTTTTTTAAAAATTGACGCAACTAACCAATATTCCAAAATGGTATAATACTCTAGGAAAACTAGTTATTAAAAAATATGGGCCTATTATTTCTTAACAGGGGCCAAATGACGGTCGGGTGTAATAAAAGTATTATTTCTTGAAAAATGTTTAATATTTCAAAACAAATGGTACAAACAGTTTCACGTGTAATTTATTAAGTTATTAACATTATAGCAAATGTTAGGGAATAAAATAAGTTTCATTAATTTTCGTGATAAAACAAGAGTTATTCTGGAGTTTTTAAGAATTGTGGTAGATAGCAGTACTATTCAAGTTGCCTATAAAAAAAAAAGAAGAAAATATTTAAAAAATTGTGGTCATGGTAGTGAAAAATATCATAAACGGTCTCAATTTCTGAAGAATTTCATTTTTTTTATATAACTTAAAATATAATTGGGATATATTTTTTTTTCTTTTTTTACCCGATTAGTCCGGGGCAGGTCTATCCTCCGGTGTTGGCTTATCGTTGAATTTTGGGACACGTTGTATATATATATATATATATATATATATAAACGCGGCTTATATATATATAAAATCGATGATATGGGGTTGCCAGTATCGGGATAACCGTTCTGATATACCGTACACATATACCGTATTTGTATGCATACATAAAACACATTTGTATGGACACATAAAACGTGTTTGTATGGACACATAAAAAGTATATGTTTGGACACATAAAACGTATTTGTACGGACACATAAAAAGTATATGTTTGGACACATTAAACGTATTTGCATGGACACATAAAAAGTATATGTTTGGACACATAAAACGTATTTGCATGGACACATAAAAAGTATATGTTCGGACACATAAAACGTATTTGTATGGACACATTCAACATGGTTGTATATATACACATATACATAAAACGCATTTGTATGGATACATAAAATGTATTAATAGGGATACTTAAATTGTATATGTATGAGTATTCATACATATACAATTTTAGTATCCCTATTAATACATTTTATGTATTTTGGTGAAACCAGATTATGGATCATTGATGTATATCAAACGCATTTGTATGGATACATAAAACATTACAAATCTTAATGTTTACTAAGTTATGTTAACACCAGCGTTGCCAGACGTCCCACTTTAGGCGGCTGCCTGCCGCTTTTTCTACCGACTTCAAAAAGGAGGAGGTACTTAATTCGACTGTATGTTTTTTTGTGTGTTACCTCATAACTTTTTTCTTCGTTGACGGATTTCGATGATTCTTCTTTTATTTGAAAGCTGATGCTTCTCATGTGGTCCTATATATAACTTAAGCAAGGTCTGACCAATACTTTTTGGAGTTATTCTTAATTATTTATATTGAAGTTGGTTGTACAAATTTTTTTAATTTTAAATTATAATTCGCCTACTAGTGACTTTAAGTTCTTTTAACTAAGATTCGTAATTATGTTTACTAATAAATTAAAAGGTATTTATTATATTTATTATGTCCCGCTTTAATCGAATGAAACCCACTTTTTCTGAAAAGTTCCAACGTCGCGCTTTGCCTAAAAACTCACACAACCATGGGAATAGCACATTTCAGTTTTAGTAGCAAAATAAAAAAAAAACTATTTTGATGAAGATTAAATTATTGATAAAGCCTAAAGCTCTTCGTAAAAATATTCGCCTGAATTTAAAAATAAAACATCTGTTAATAAAACCACGTAAATATAATTTGTGAAGCTGACATCAACGATATGCGTCAGCCTACAATAAATACTCAATCTGTAAACAATTGAACGCGTACTAATTGTACGCATAACTCATTTACGCAACCGACCCACAATGCTATCATAATAGCCACTGAAACGTAATAGCTCAGGGGATAAGCGATAGCTGTAAATTTCACAGTACCCGAGCAAACCGGGTTTGATCCCTGCCGGCACTAACGAAATTGTTAATTAGAATTTTGAGTGCCCATTTACCACGTGAAGGAAAACATCAAGATGCGTTAAAAGAAACCTGTCATCATCATCATCATTACAGCCCTTCACAAGTCCACTGCTGAACATAGGCCTCCCCCAAGGAATGCCACAAAGCACGGTCCTGAGCCACCTGCATCTATCGACTTCCTGCATATCTTACCATGTTGTCACTCCATCTAGTGGGGGGACGCCCTACACTTCGCCTGCCGGTACGAGGCTGCCACTCGAGAACCTTTTTTTCCCCACCGGTTGTCGGTTCTTCGAGCTATATAGCCGGCCCATTGCTACTTCAGTTTACTAATCAGTTGGGCTATGTTGGTCACTCTGGTTCTACTGCGGATATCCTCATTTCTTAGTTTATCACGCAGAGAAACTCCGAGCATAGCCCTCTCCATAGCTCGCTGAGCGACCTTGAGCTTCCTTATCCGGCCAGCAGTGAAGGACCACGTCTCAGTTCCATATGTCATCACTGGCAACACGCACTGGTTGTACAGTCACGTTTTCAAGTTTTGAAGTATACCTGACGAGAAGATGTACCGTAATTTCCCGAACGCTGCCCAACCGAGTTGAATCCGTCTATTGACCTCTCGGTCGAAGTTGGACTTACCTTTTTTTTATGGGGGGAAATCCTCATGGACTACCTCCGCCTGGGGAAAGGCAGAGGGGCGTGCCGGACTCTTACCGGCTAAAACCACCCCGGTGTCTCCTCGCACGTGCGCGCGGGGTCGCAGAAATCCAAATTCTTCCGCAGCCCCACACTAGTGCTGGCCTTGTCTCCTGCACGGGGTAGTGAGTTCAACTACCCCGTGTATCGCCTCAGGGGCGCGTGCCGACACCTGCGCGCGCCTCCGCCTCAAGTCCATCGAATAGGGCTGGCGGGGGCTTCTCCAAGTCCCTCGCCCCTGGACACATTCATGGGGGCCGGAAAAGGACGTCGTACCGCCATTCTCCTGCGCCCGGTGCGCCTTCTGCGGCCGGGGAAGAGAGTCGAGATCTCCCTCTCCCGTTCCGCAGTTTCTTTCTGCGACATCAAGTCCTCGCAGAAGGACACCACCGCGTCCTACGACTCTGCGCTACCGAACATCCTTCGCACTATGGGCGGCAGCGACAGATCGCCTCCTACTTCATTTGTGAGGACACGGCGCTGCTCTTCCCAAGCTTCACACTCGGCGAGCGTGTGTTGCACCTTGTCCTCCCCGCAATGGACGCAGTGGTGGCACCGAGCGTTCGGCTCCCTGTCTATACGGCACAGGTACTTGCCGAAGCAGCCGTGCCCCGACAGCACCTGCGTCACCCTAAACGACAGGGAGCCATGCCTTCTCCCGAGCCAGTCGTCGTGTACTGGCTGGGTTTGATCCCTGCCGGCACTAACAAAATTGTTAATTACATACGGATCGCCTCGATGGTAGCGAGGCCGGCGGTAGGGCGCAGAAGTCATTTCCGCCATTCCGCTACCAAGACCTGACGGAGCTCCTCTCGGCGCAGCGCGATCTGCCGCTGCACCGGCCTCGAGCCTCGTGCCCACTCTTCCTCGCGCCATCTATATAAAGCCGCGAGTACTTTCGCCTCTAGGTTCCCGGGCGGGGATCCGGCCAGGACGCAAGCCGCCTCGTAGGAAATCGTGCGATACTCGCGGACGACTCTGACGGCCATCGCCTTCTGCGGTTTGCGCAGAAAGGCGAGAGTGCTGGCCGTCATGTCCATCGCCCACACAGGGGCCCCATACAGGGCCATGGACCGCACGATTCCCACGTACAACCGCCTACAGGCGGCGCTCGGGCCCCCCAAGTTAGGAAGCAACGTAAAAGCGCGCCCGCTGCACCCATCAGCTTTGGCGCCAGCCGCCGGAAGTGGGGTCCGAAGTCCCATCGGCTTTCAAGCACCAATCCCAGATACTTCATGGTGGACTCGACAGCTATCCGGGCCCCGCTGACCACGATCTGTGATCCCGGCGGAGGCGCGCGTCGAGGGCCATGGAACGCCATGGCCTCCGACCTGTTTAGGGCCACCTCCAGGCCCAGGCGCCGGATGCGGTTCACCACTTGTGACACCGCAGCTGTGGCAACCAACGCCGCTTCCCTATGCGAGCTCCCCCGGGCAGTGACGAGCGTGTCGTCCGCATAACACGTCAAGTCGGCGCTCGACGGGAGTTCACCTCTCAACACCCAGTTGTAGCCGATGTTCCACAGGAGCGGTCCCAAGACCGATCCTTGCGGAACACCGCACGACATGACGCGCCGACCAGCGCCGTCACGCCCCCAATACGTGACGCATCTCTCTTCAAGATAAGCCTCTATTGTGCGGCGGAGGTAGGGAGGCACGCGATGGTAATTCAGCGCCTCCCGAATACAACTCCAGGGTAGGGTGTTGAAGGCGTTAGAGATGTCTAAAGACACCGCCAGCACCACCCCACCCCGGGATACTGTCTCCTCCGCCAGGGCCCTCACGCGCGTAATAGCGTCTATGGTGGAGCGCCCGCGACGAAAGCCAAACTGGTTCTCGTCCAGATTGGGCCCCTCTCTGCACAAGTGGCTGCACGAGGCGATCTGCGATGATACGCTCAAGAAGTTTGCCCGCCTCGTCGAGCAGCACTATGTGCCGGTACGCGGACGGTGAGTCCGCGGGGCGCCCCTCCTTCCTGAGCAAGACCAGCCTCCCCTTCTTCCACACACTGGGAAACTGACCATGCTAGAGACATGCCGTGAAGAGACTTACCTAGTCGGATTATTTGTCCCAAGTAAACATACTTGTCAACAACTTCGAGCTTAGTGCTCCCAGCAACTACCGGCATAGGTGTGACATGGACATTAAACATGATCTTTGTTTTGTCCATGTTCATCTTAAGACCTATCCGTTGGGAAACACTATTGAGGTCATTGAGCATAGTCCTTAGGTCCTCCAGCGATTCTGCCATAGGGACTATATCGTCGGCAAATCGAAGGTGAGTGATGTACTCACCATTGATGTTAATACCGTATCCTTTCCAGTCCAGAAGCTTGAAAACGTCTTCCAATGCAGCGGTGAAGAGTTTCGGGGATATACGTCACCCTGTCTTACACCTCTCTGCATTGGATAGGTTTCGTACTTTGGTTCTGTATTCACATAGCCATCGTAGCCCTGTACAAGCACTTCAACACTTCGATATACCGAGAGTCAACTTGGCACCGCTGAAGGGACTGCAGCACCGCCCAAATTTCGACAGAATCAAAGGCTTTCTCATAGTCCACATACGCCAGACATAGTGGCAAATTGTACTCCTCGGACTTCTGTACAATTTGCCGAAGGATATGTATGTGGTCTATGGTGCTAAAGCCTTTTCGGAAACTGGCTTGTTCGGGAGGCTGGAAGTCTTCAATTCTGCGCGCGAGACGATTCGTAATGACTCTCGAAAACATCACGTAGACGCGGCTCAGAAGGGAAATCGATCTGTAGTTCTTCAAGAGAGACCTTCCTTGACCTGAGACCTTTCTTGAAGAACAAGACCACCGCACTTCTGCGCCACGCCTCCGGTGTAATGCCACCATGGAGGACGGAATTAAAGAGCTTCTGAAGGACTTCAAGTACCGGTTTTCCACCCGCTTTCAGAAGCTCCGCTGTATTTCTATCCTCGCATGGGGCCTTGCCGTTTTTAAGGTGCTGGAGAGCCATTCTAATCTCGCTCAGACTGACGTCCAGGATATCATCGGAATAATGTCGGATAAAACTCGCTCTTGGATCGTTACTCATACTTGCGTGTGCCTCCAACTATGATGTGTACAGCCGCCCATAGAACCTCTCAATCTCATTCGAAATCTCAGGTGTCCCGGAAATGACGATGCCACACTCGGTCTTCAGCTTCGACAGTTGGCTCTTTCTGGCAGACAGATCTCGAGCAAAGACTTTAGAGCCCTGGTTCCGCTCGATCGCTTCTTCAATACGAGCAGTATTAAAGTTACGTAAGTCCCGCCGCATGCATTTGGAGATGTGTCTGTTCAGTTGCCTGTATGCTGTCAAATCTACTGAAGACTGCAGCTTCATATCCCGTCTAACAGCCATGAGATTAAGAGTGTGATCGGAGAGTTTTTGTGTTCTTCTGCGGCGGGTCTTGCAAAACTTAGCTCCGACCGCATGGGCAGTTTCCACGAGCTTGTTATTCATATCATCCACTGCATTGCAATCTTCTAGGCACTCTCTTATTTTATTAGGCACTCTTCATATTCACCCTCGCGATCACTGAGACATCACTGAACAGTTGTCGTCTGGTCGTCATAATGAAGTCAATCTCATTTTTTGTCGAACCGTCGGGGCTCGACCAGGTCCACTTCCTGTGGGGCCGCTTCTGGAAGAAAGAGTTCATCATAAATAATTAATCCCTCTTTATCCATGAAGTCGGCCAGCTGCTGGCCCCTTGGAATCCGTTGCCCTATTCCGAATTTCCCTACTTTCAGCTCACCGTTCTCTGTTGTGCCTAATTTTGCGTTGAAGTCTCCCATTAACACCGTATAGTGGGTTTTGGAGGAATGCATAGCTCTAGAAATATCCTCATACATTTCCTCCGCCTCCTCATCGGGGTGTGCCGAGGTTGGTGAGTAAACCTGTATGACCTTCTGTGAATACCGTTTGGTGATTCTGTGTATAAGGTACGCAACCCTCGTCGACACACTCCCAATCTTTACAACGTTGTTAACGAGAGACTTGTGGACGATAAATCCGACACCTCCTTGGGACAGATGGTCGTCCTCCCGGTGATAGAACAAGTCGCCGGATTCGAGGATTACCGTGTCCTCCCCCTTTCTTTGGACCTCGGATAATCCTATGATATTCCAGCGCAACTTGTCTATCTCTTCTTCCAGCTCCAGGATCTTCTCGTCAGTCCTCAGGGCGCGTGCGCTATAAGTTGCCAGGTCGAGTCGTCGTAGGTGGCAACCGAACCTCCACCGGAGATTCTTAGCACCCCCTGCCCCGCCGTTACCATGGTCGCCACCGTAGCCAGGAATAGCGGGGCCGCCGGGGACTGGGGGCCGACTCTTTGTTACTCTCATCATTGGGGGGGGGGGGTTTTGCCATAGTTGCCACGCTTGGCAAGCGGGTTGTCAACCGCAGTTTTTTATTGTAATTTTGTTGTTATCAGGAAGATGCTGCTGCCCATCTCCTGTCTGTTTCCCTTTGTCGCCTTTTACGACACCCACGGGAAGATATGGAGTAGTGGATATTCTTAACCGCCACTACACGGCTCAAAAGAAACCTGTGCGTCAGAGAAATTAAATTTTTTAATAAATCAGCCAACTCGCAATGGGGCAGGACGCAGTTGCTACCTTGTCCGCAATGTAGCAATTGCGTCAACCACTAAGACCACTGAGTGTATGGGACGAATACAGACTGTAATGCCTCCTCTTCACTACTCGCGAAGTTACGTCGACGAAGTGCACGTCAAAGTCAATCGCAGTCCAAAGAACCGAAGAACGTGACTACACACTCGTGCAACTTCGCGAAAAGCTCAGTTGCCTTGAGTCGATCGCACCCTTAACATGAATAACGATAAAGAGGCTTTAGGTAGCTAATTGTTAAAAGAGTACGACGTCAATGTGCCAATCATAGATAAATAAATATGTAGCAAGCTACATATTTAATATTTATATATAATAAATGTAATATATTATTGGCGTTCGCCGAGTAATATAGTGAGACTCTTTGTGTAGTAACATCGAGGCACAAAAACCGACAGCGATCGAAAGTCGCCCAAGGCGATGCGAGGTTGAACGAAGCGAATCGAAGTACCTCTCTACACTATTCTCGTCACCCAACTTCGATCAACTTCGCGAGTAGTGTAGAGCCGTATCTTTTTACTATTTTGAAGTGAAACTTTTTACGGGAGGGCTTTGAAATTCTGACCCGCAAACTTTTTGTGTGACGAAGTGTGGTGGGGTAAAAACTACGTACTGCGTCATTCAGGTCAATCTTCCAAATCGCGAACGCAAGCCATTATTATTATTATTATTATTAAGCCTTTATATTACCATGCAATTTACATACATACAAGAAAAAAAAATCCAAATTGTTATTGTTTAAGACATGGCCCCGCTCCGGGTATAGGCCTCCTCCAACTGTTTCCATTTGATCCTGTTTTGCGCTTTCAACATCCAATCTCTACCAGCTATTCTTTGGATTTCATCCATCCAGCGATCTTTAGGTCTTCCTTTACTCCTTGTTCCACTTGGGCCCGTCCATTCTGTGACTCGTTTCGTCCATCTTCCGTCTGTAATCCGGGCTATGTGTCCCGCCCAACTCCACTTAAGCTGTTGTGCGTGTTGTCCTGCGTCTATTAATTTAGTTTTGCTGCGAATATCATCGCTCTTACGTTTGTCAAGGAGCTTAATGCCTAGGATACTTCGTTCCATAGCGCGCTGGCACGATCGTATTTTATTTTTTATTTTCTTTTGAAATATCCAAGTTTGTGCTCCATATGTCAGACAAGGCAGCAAACAAGAGTCTATTACCTTTTTTTTGAGCTTTAGTGGGAGTTTTGCTTTTAAGATTTCTTTGAAGCTCCAGTATTTCCTCCATGTCATGTTGATACGGCGCTCTAGTTCGTCTTCGTGTCTTGATTTCTTGAATGAAATTTGTTTCCCAAGATATACATAGCTGTCCACATACTCTATCGCTGTTTCGTTTACTATTATTGGTCTTTGTATACTGTTTGTAGTAACTTTTGTTTTTAACGTATTCAATTGTAAGCCTATTTTTCTGCTGGCGTTATTTAGTTCTACCATCATTGTTTCCAGCTCCTTCGATGTTTTGGCAAATATGACGATATCATCTGCAAATCTTAGGTTACTTAGGAACTCTGTATCTATTTTAATTCCTTTTCTACTCCAATTTAGCTCTTTCATAATGTCCTGTAGCACGGCTATAAATATCTTTGGAGACAACGGATCTCCTTGTTTCACTCCTCTTTTAATGTAAATTTTTGGTCCTAGTCTGTCCAACTTCACCCTGCTTGTACTGTTCTTGTATATATCTTTGATTATATTTATGTAGGTTTCTGGAATACCTTGGCGTGAAAGCGCTTGCCATATGCTCTCGTGTGAAATTGAATCAAATGCTTTCGCATAATCGATATATGCAAGGTAGAGCGGCTGATTAAATTCTTGATATTTTTCTATTATTTGGTCTAGCGTGTGGATGTGGTCGATAGTAGAGTAGCCCGACCGGAATCCAGCTTGCTCTACTGGTTGGTTTGTCTCTATTCTTAGTGCTATTCTTTTTTCCAGACACATTGCAAATAATTTGTACATTGTTGGCAACAGGCTGATAGGTCGATAGTTATTAATGTCTGAAGGATCTCCCTTTTTATATAGTAAAATTATTCGAGATTCTCCCCAGTTTTTGGGGATTTTTTGGACTTCTAGTATTTTATTAAACAGAGTCGTTATAGGACCTATTAGAGTTTTCTTTCCGATTTTTATGGCTTCATTGGGAATGTTATCAGGACCTGGGCTTTTTTCTTTTTTTAATTTTTCTATATTTTCCAATATATCTCTGTAGTCAAAAGGCGCGATTGGTGTATTTAATTGTATTTCATATTTTTTGTGCTCATTTTCTTCGCTTCGTTCATCCTGGTAGAGATTCCTGTAAAAGTCCGTAGCAATATTTATTATGTTTTTTCGCGTTTGTAATTTACCTGTAGTATTCTGTGCTTGCAGTGTGGGTATCCATTTGTGCCCAGTATTTAGTTCTTTATAGGCTTTCTTTTGGCTTCCGGTGGCGGTCAGGTTCTTTTCGATAATTTGCACTCTGTAGTTTTCGTAGTCTTTTTTTAACATTTTATTTGTAATTTTATAGAGAGCTGTAAGTTCTTTTTTCTCCTCTTTGTTTTTACATGGTTTTGATTGGAGTGCAATACGTTTTTTAAGTTGTTGTTTGGTTTCAATGGTTAGAATATTTTTGCTTATTTTCTTTGAGGTGGCAGCATTTAGGCTTTGTTTTAAGGCTGTCTCTACTTTAAGATTGAAGGACTCTATGTCGTCGCAACTTTCCCATTCAATTTGTTGCATTTTTTCCTCTAAAGTCTTGAGGTATGCTTGTTGACTCTTGTCGCACGATAGACCAGCTCGAGTTTCACTAAAAGTTGCTCTACTTTTTTTAAGTTTTTTCAGTTGTACTGTGCCTCGCAGTAGTCTGTGGTCGCTTGGAAATGTATTATTATTTAAAATTTCTATGTTTGTGAAAAGTTTTGGGGAGTTGCTCAAAATATAATCGATTTGGTTTTTATGATGCTTGTCTGGTGTAGTCCATGTCCACAAAGTTTTAATTTTTTTCTTAAATATTGTGTTAATTATAGTGAGTTTGTTTTTTAATGCGTATTGTAGTAATTTGTCTCCTCTTACGTTTCTCGTTCCAAAGCAGTATGGCCCCATAATTATGTTTTCCATGGGTTTTCTTTTTCCTATTTTAGCGTTGAAGTCTCCCATTAAAATAATTTTTCCGTTTGCTAGTTTTTGAGCTTTTTCGACTTGATCGTAAAAAAGATCTATTTCCTCTTCCGGTGCTTCAGAGGTGGGGGCGTAAACCTGTATTATTGAAATTGCTATTTTGTAGAATTTCATATTTAGGAGGCAAACTCTATCTGATATACCTACGTAGTTCTCTATGTTGTTTTTATATTTCTTTTTTATTAAAAAGCCTACACCATATTGCCCTTGTATATCTCCTGTATAACAAAAAATATGATTTTCATCTTCGATAATTTCATTTCCTTTTCTTCTGATTTCCGATAGTCCTACGATGTCATGTTTAATTTTTGATAATGAATATTTTAATAGTATCATTCGTTGTGGCGATAGTAATGATTTAACATTGTATGTGCAGATATAGAGTGGTTGACAAGTTGGAGGGTTGTAGTCGTCCTCTCCCGCGGTGACTAGCCGTGTTGGGAGATGGGGAGGGGCCGGTGCTGATTGTTATTGTGTGGTTCTTGGATCATGAGGATGCGAAGTGATTTTTTTGGAGTGAAATTGCAAAGTTGGTTTTTTTAACAGGAAGTTATCCATGCTGTTTGTTTTATTGATCTTTATAGGTTGCTTGTCCTTATTATTTTCACAGTCGGATTGCGATGTTTCCGGTGACTCTGACAAAACTCTTTTCTTTTTATCCATACTTTGCTTCTCGGCTTGCTGGTTTCGGTTCTTTAGTATTACAATTTTGTCATATTTAATAATCGCTAATTTACCTTGTTCTCTTTCTTTGTTAACTTCCATTTGAAGTTCCTTACGCTTGCTTAGTATTTCGGGGGGGAAATCTTCTTTAATATAGTAGGGTGTCGGTATTAGCTTCTTTTTGTTTTTTTGTATTTTTATATAACGCAAGCCATTACATATCATAAAGTGGGATTGTTATTAAACTAATTTGCGTAATTCCGCGTAAAGAAAGAAAATGATGTGTCCTGCCCAGTTTTAAGGGACACATTATTTTCTTTCTTTACGCGGAATTAAGCAAATTAGTTTATAACTACCCCAATTATATCAAAACGTATATAGTAATACAATTACAATTATAAGATTATAACGGTCTTTCGTTCAAATACTAATCTATTAATTTTATTTGAAATAGTTACCAAGGTACACGTATTTATTTTAGAAAGAGTGATCGAATTTGAGTAATAGTGCCATCTACTACATTTTCTCCGTACCACCATTATAGCTAATCAATTTTGGTTCGATAAAATGACTTTATTTATAGAATAAGGCCCGCCATATACATACGGGATTCCGTTTCGAGATTCCGTTTCGGAATTCCGAACGGGTCGGCCACACACATACGGAATCCCGTTTTGCTCGCAAAATTTCGAACGGAAAACGACCGTACGTGTGTGGCGGGCATGAAGCTAATACAAAGGGGAGACGGCATAAGCAACTGTGCACTGTGATTCTAAGTAGGTCCTGACGTCATCATAGTGGGCGTGGCTTTATTAGTATACTGCCAGCATTCGTCCTGTGCGCTCATGTGTTGAAAAAATCGCAAATCGATGTATTTTAGTAGTATTAAGAAGAAAAGGATGAAGTGTTGTGTTTTATTGTGTAAAAACTACTCAGATAGACGCTCTGATGTTATGGATGGCATCACATTTCATTTGTAAATAATTTTACACCTAATTTATTAAAATAGTTCTAGAAAAATCTCTTTGCGTTGGCTTTCAAATATAATTAAATATATTCCACACTAGATGGCGACACTTTGGTGTCCTGTGAACTAAAAATATAAAGGTAAGTAGAGCTCAGTAACGATAAAATAATCATACGAAGGTGCTAAAATTTGTTTTGCATTCAGACATAAAGAAATTTTAATCGCCAAAATATTATTTTTTAGTTTATAACATTTTGTGGATATGCTGCCATCTACCGTCAAGGTAGCTAAGCTACATTGCAACATTGATATGGAAAGATTCAAGTAGTTTTACTATTTATCGGTAGATGTAGATAGTGTAGTGGGCGGGGCTTTGCATCCCCTCACCCCGCAAATTGTCACGCGTTGTTTCATAGTGAAATTGAATTACAACGTCTCCTCTTTGTATTTGCTTCATGGTGGCGGGTCATAGATTTTATATGGACTTGCTGCGTTCGGGATTCCGAATCGGAATATCGAAACGGAATCCCGAAACGGAATTGCGTATGTATGTGGCCGGCCTAAGTAGTTGGCGCTATTAAAAAATGAACAAGGAAGTAATTTTTTTTTTATAGAAGAGGGGGCAAACGAACATGCGGCTCATCTGATGGTAAGTGACTACCGCCGCCCATGAACAAACGCAACACCAGGGGAATTGCAAATGTGTTGCCGGCCTTTTAGAAAGGTGTAAACTGAATAATATTTGAAGTCCAATAAGGCAGAGCTGCGTTTTTTTTAAATAACAATTTGTAAATTTTCATTTAAATACATTTTTATAGACATTATATAAAACTTTGGTTTAATTAAAATAAAATTACACAAATAATAGATAATTACCTAATTAACAAACTTTAATGAGTATTTTGTGTTACACTGGAATCTATAATAATTACTTCATTTACTGTGGTGAGTCCTAGTGTTGCCTAAACCGATAATTGCTCTTCTTAACATCGAAGAAGATGATGCACTTTGACACAATTATACAATATGTATACAGTTTTATGTAAATAAATGAATGATATAAACAATCTATGCAATTAAAAAAAAAGTCATTGATGAATAATTGAAATGTTTCCCTGTAATACAAAAGTTTCACTTCTATCGTGTGTGTTCACAACACACTTTTTTATCTACTACTTAATGAACACATTATAATTTAAATTTTATAGAGCCATTGTAATAAGACATTGCGGTTTTGTTGAGAGATAAATATACATTTATAGCACATATGGATCGGGTCGGAGAAGGACGTAGGTACTTTAACGAAATAGCAGAAAACAGCAGATAAATATACTAAAAAGAGGCTAAGTGGGTGTTGGGCACACTTCGCTTACTGGTATGAGGCTGCCACTCGAGAACCTTTCTTTCCATTAGATTGTCGGTTCTTCGAGTTATAAGGCTGGTTCATTGCCACTACGCATGAATAGTAATTTTGTAATCAAACCGTTTTTATAAGTGTTAAATAAGGTATTTAGAATAAAGAGAATACAGAAATAGCTATGGACTCCCTTACGCCGTCACTGCGTGGTAATGCTTGCAAAAATTTAACATTGCCCGCTTTCCACAGTATCGGCAAGCAAATGGTCTCAGATGCACATCCGTCGCCATGGTTTGCCCACTCTATATCTCGGAGAGTTGACATCGACACCCTGGTGACGGATCCGGAAGAGTCTCGATGGATATTGCTGCCCACTGTCGAGCGGAGCGGCGAGCGGAGCGCTGTACGCCAGCATAGTATCATGCTGGACGTTAAATTACTTGCAAGAGTTAATTTGATCGATGAGCGTGGATGTGTTGGACCGGCTGGAAATGCTACCGCTTATGGTAAGAATAAGATTAACAATTATTTGCATACTTCCTTTATAGAAGAAAATGAATCTGAATGACAGAGTGAGAAATTGTGTGATAAGAGAAGAGTGTGGTTTGCAAGATGATGTTGTGACCAGGATTAAGAAAGGAATACTTCGGTGGTTTGGTCATGTAGCAAGAATAAATGAGGAAAGAGTGACAAAGCAAATTTATGTTGCAGAAGTGAACGGCAGATTCGGGAAGGGATGCCCTAGGCGAAAGTTTATCGACCGAATTGGCGATATATTGAAAATGGGCCAAATCAAGAGTACCTTTAACCGACGAGCGTGTATGCGTAGGTATATGGATGTGGAGGAAGCGAGAGAGGTGTGTCAGGATCGTGCCAAATGGAAGTTCATAGTCTCTGCCTACCCCTCTGGGTGACAGGCGTGAGTGCTTATGTTTCTTTTTTATGTTCCTTTATAATATTTACTTACACTAAACTTTACTTAAATATGCCTATCGATTATGTTATAGATATATATAATCGGAAGGCATATATACTGGGTGTTTGTGAAATGCTCCCGACAACGAAGACAGATGATAGTAGGTATGATACCTAGGGAAAAAAATCATCTTTTCACAACGTTTTATTAACTTTATTGACGCTCAATTTGTTGTACAGCTAAATGAAACGATAATTTCGTAAAAAAAAAAAAAATAATGAAAATACTTAAACAAAAAACGAGCAGTGAAACTTAAAAAAAACATCAGCTGACAATAGGGTCAATATCCTCGTGGGCGCCGAACTCTTATAGGTCCCGTCACGTAAAAACGCTGGTCTTGAACCTGGGCACTGAGCAATTTATCGATCAAATTGGTGTTACGAAGTTTCATTTTTTAGTTTCATTTTTCATTTCTATTTTCTTATACAAAATCAAAGATAACGATGAAATAGTGTTTATAATTGTGTGAGTACTGAGTACCCAATTAGGTACGTTTATTAATTTAAATATTTTTTTGTAGTAAAGAACTGCTTGTTGCGTAAGGGTACAATTGATTGTGTAATTGTATTAAAATGACAACCATAACTTTTAAATTCCATATGAAGACTAGTCGTAGGGACAGAACTTATAAATTAAATAAACGTTGGCGATGTCTTAACATACATAACGCTTTAACGGTGTGTAGAAGGTTCCAGTGCTTCAAGGACTTTACATTGTGCGCATTTATTTTAGTGTGTTTGATTGAAAATTTTAGTTTTTGAGACAGTTCCGTGTTGACTATCACAAGAGACAGTTCAATTGTTTTGTTTATTAAATTATTGTCGTTATTACTTGTTATTTATTACTTAATTATATTATTCTTGTTGTTACGTTTTAAGTTTCTTGTTTTGTTTTTATAATGCCTAACGCGTACGTTTATAGTGCTCGTGAATACGGCAACATGTTAATTTGCCTTTGAGAAGTTCGCGGGAATGCTTCATTGCGAATTTACCGAGAGAAATTTCCAACCGCTCGACATCCAGCTGACTCTCGTCTGATAAGAGCAGCATTTCAGCGAGTGTTGGAAAATCGGACCATTGCTCTGGTAGCGGCAGAAGGTGGAAGTCAAGTGGCTGTTCACTCAGAGAAGCGCATTTTAGATATCGTTCGTCGGAATCCGAACCTAGGTACACGAAGTATCGCTAAATTGTTAAGGGATGGAACAAGTGTGTCATACTGTACAGCCTGTGGAACCGAAGAAATACACACGTGTATTCCGAGGTTAACCCACACGCTGTTCGACAAACCGGGCACCAACCCCGATGGTCGGTTAACGCATGGGCAGGTTTATTTAAGGATCGCATACTAGGACCAGTGTTTCTACCACAGTGACTTAACAGACAGCGATACCTGAACTTAATAAATGAACAGTTGATTGACATTTTAGACGACCTATCGTTGGCTGAATATCGCCGCACATGGTTCCAGCATGATGGTGCACCTCCACATGTCATGAGGTTCGCCCGTGAGCACCTCAACGAACTATTTGATGATCGCTGGATCGGCAGACTAGGACCACACGCTTGGTCACCTTGCTCTCCAGATCTGACCCCGTTAGACTTCTTTCTGTGGGGGTATGTGAAAGAAAGGGTTTTCAATCGTGAGTGTAATAGTGCTGACGAAATGTGCCAAAGGATCGTGGATGTTTTCGACAAACTACGTACGGACTGTGTCGAAGATCACACGATGACGCCCCGCCTGCAGAAGGGGACGCAACACCGAGGCCAAATCTGTCTCGAAATGAATGGAGCACAATTTTAGCCGCATCTCATAAGACCACGGAGGATTTAAAGCGGTAAGCTGTTTCATACCTAATGTTTTTAAGTAACTTAGTACTGAACTGATCTGAATAGATACATAACTGAATACAACAGAATAATAAACATACCTACACGATGAATAAAAACGCTCGACTCTAACCTTGGCTACATTTCATTTAAGTATTTTTTTCATTAGCGGGGAATCGAACCAGTTATTTGGGTTACGTAACCTGTGAATTCGAATTAAAGTGGCTACGTGGAGACAAGCACAGTGGCAAAATAGTAGGTTAAGTAGATAAGTTAGGTATTTAGATAAGTGTTGTAAATTATTAGGTATTGTGATATGGCGCTAGCTGTGGGCCGCGCGAAATCGGCGTTCGCGCGTACATAGACCCCTAGTCAGCTGATTATAATTCAGTAATTCCACTGCTGGTTTTATGTTTAAGTATTTTCATGATTTTTTTTATGAAATTATAGTTTCATTTAGCTGTACTAATACGATAGAGAATGAATAAAGCTAATAAAACGTTGTGAAAAGATGATTTTTTTTCATCATGATTGATTTTATATCTCACCCATCATCAAAAGTATAGTTGGTACTGTCATCTGTCTTCGTTTTCGGGAGCGTTTCAAAAATACCCTATGTATATATAATATATATACACAAAATCTACAATAATATGGCAATATTATTGCAGAGTTTTAATCGATTGAAATGTACAATGGACGCGAATGCGGAAATGGACGCGGGGGTGTACATCCGAACAGGAAGACTCACCTACAGACTTACACAGATAATTACCGGGCATGGGTGCTTCGTTGATTATCTGTGTGAGATCGGACGCGAGGCGATGGCGATTTGCTTCCACTGCGGTGGACGGGACCAGGACTCCGCTTCCCATACGCTCGCAGTATGCCCAGCGTGGGAACGGAAACGGAAGATCCTGGTGAACCGCATCGGACGGAACCTCTCCCTGTCAATGTCAGCGATGCTGAGCGGGGATTCGACGTGGAGGGCCATAGCTACCTTCTGCGAATCTGTTATGATTCAGAAGGAGGCTTCTGTGTGGGATCGAGAGAGGGCGCTTACCACTCGGAGACGACGTCGCCAAGGCGTTCAGCACAGCCCTTCTCTTGAAAACGGTGTTCCCCTACCAGAAACGGGGCTTCTGTAGTTATGTAACCCCCGAAGAGGACAATGACTCGGAAGTGGTCTCGAGACATCGTGGTAGCACTGCGAGGGTGCCGGGGGCAACAAGTACTGCCCACGGGACGTGCTATTAGTGTAGCAAAGCGATGGCGGGGATCGAACGGAGATCCCGGGACCTCTCGTATACGCTGATGGTGACCACCGTGGGATTTTAGCCGGTAAGAGTCCGGCATAACCTTTTCGGTGCCCCCGCAACGAATGGTATCCATGAGGATTCCTCACGAAAAAATAAGAATAAAAAAGACTTTATAGTACATTTGTCCTTTGTCTATTAATTGCTAAAAGAAATATATGACAGCGCCTTTATATTTTTAATAGATTATTGATATGAAATAGGAAACCAGTTGATGTAATTCTAAAGCTAATTAAAAAAAACCTAATCTCGATACGTCAATTTTTTCGGAAGTTATCGTGACCACATACAAAATCAACATCCGGACAAAATGATTTTTTACAAAATATAACAAGGATTAATTAGTGTTCTATTCTTGATATACGTCTACTCACATTTTCGAATAAGTGCAATATGGTTATGATAGAGACATTTTAAGAACACGAAATTGCTTAACCTTGACGTGTCGGGAGTAAAACACACTGAGGCGTGCAATATTTATTTAGACATTTCATTGTCTATAGATGGCGGCATCTATTAGACGCAATAAGATATTTTTGGTGTTTTCTATAGTCGTCTCTTATAACACCTAGGAGACGAAAGGGGTTTATGTATCTTAAGCCGCCACCACACGGCAGCATTGTATTATTTCAGTTGAAATTGTGTTTTTTCGTCTTTACAGATCCTACTGAAGCCAAAAAAATCACCTATGCAAGCTACGTAAGTGTTATTGTAATTTAATATAATTTTCTACAGATAATAAATTAAATAATACAAATAGGTATAAGAAGGGATCCATTATTTCTTTTCTTTTTTTCTTCAAATGAAAAAGGCTTAATTTCCACGAGGCATACTTTGTCGAGGTTTTAAAAACATAAATTGCATATTGATAAAAACCTCAAACAATTAGTGGTGGTGTAAGAATATCCACTACATCATTAGAGGCGACAGAGGCAAACTGAAACAGGAAATGGTCAGCAGCATCTTATCATCTAACAACTAAAATTATAAAAACCTTTGGTTGCCAACCCGCCTGCAAAGCGTGGCAACTATGGCAAAGGGGAAGGCCTATGTATAGCAGTGAATTTTTATAAGCAACATATGGATATATAATTTAAAATTAAAAATTTTGTACAGCCGACTTCAATATAAGTTATTAAGAATAACTCAAAAACTATTGGTCTGACCTTGATCAAACTCATATGGGACCACACGAGATGTAACAGCTTTCACATAAAAAGGAATCATCGAAATCGATTCACCCAGTAAAAAGTTATGAGGTAACACACATAAAAAAAACAAAAAAAATACAGTCGAATCGAGTACCGTCTCCTTTCTGGAAGTCGGCAGGAAAACCTAAACGAAGAACAAGTATTTGCAGAATTTACCGTATCTAATGGACTTACATATCATCTCTTTCTATTGTTATTTAGAAAAAGAGAGAAAGAGAGAGCCATTTTAAGCATTACTTAATTTGAAGTCGGTTTTATGAGTAAAGCCGTAAATGTTTAGACACTGCGCTATCGAGTCGATCGAAAAAGTATAACTAATGCTCCAAATGACGGCTCCGTGGCGAGCACTAAGGGGCGCGGTTCGAATCCCGCACGGGTCAAATATTTGTATGGCCTACAAATAATTGTTTCGGGTCTGGATGTTTGTCCTTGTGAAATTTACGTATTTAAACTGCCCCCACGATACAGGAGAAAATACTAGTGTGGAGGTAACGATTTTTCAAAAAAAAAAAAAGCTTTTGACTTGCTTTTAATTAAGAGAATAGCCTCTAGCGACCGACCGGTAACAGTACATCCGTTCCAAAATGGCGAGTCGAAATTCTAAAAACTTGTAACGAAGAAATTATGATCTGCAGAGGGCGTATTATCAGTTGAATCGATCGGTTCGGCACTCACCAAGCTGCTTGCTTAGCGAGATACGTTCCATCTAATCCAGCTATCCAGCAGCTGAGTAAAAAATCTAACGTAACTTTCTACCATATATTATATCACTCAAAGCATACTTTTTAATTACCTATATATTTTATTAAAAAATATAGAATTTTTTTAATGTTCTTAGGCAGTTTGGGCGATATTCGGTGGTGTTTTTGTGCTGGCGATGATAACGTTATTGGCTGTGAGCGCACGCATAGTCAAGCGGGTGCTAAACATTTTCCGCCCCGCTCCCTCTGCCGCTTCGCTTGAGCCACTGCGTAACCACCCTATCTGGTTCCCGCTTAACACGTGAGTAAATACATTGTTGTTAATTAGACTGTTGTAACTTTAAGTATCTTCGAAATCGTTTCAAATTTATGAAATGGTCAATGGTGATGTGTTAGTGGAGATCTAATTTCTTTAAAATAAAAATGTGACTTGATTTTAAATTGTTGCATCAGAATATAGTACTCTATTAATTTCCTTTTTATTTAAACATCGACTTATTTTAAATAAATTTTTAACATTATTTTGCATAAATATTTAAATATTGTATTAAAATGACGAATAAAAAAATTCACATATCATAATATACAGATATATGTATATTAGCTGTTACCTGCGACGTCGCCCGTGTGTAATTAGGGTTTTAATTTTTTTGCGAGGAACCCTAATAATTTTCTGCCGACTTCCAAAAAGGAGACGGTACTCAATTCGACTATATGTTTTTTAAGTTTGTTACTTCGTAACTTTTTACTGGGGAACCGATTTCCATGATTCTTTTTTATTTGAAAGCTGGTACTTCTCGTGTGGTCTTGTATGAATTTGATCAAGGTCAGACCAATAGTTTTTGAGTTATTCTTAATAACTTATATTGAAGTCGGCTGTACAATTTTTTTTTATTTTAAATTATCTAAAATAAAATTAACCTAAGTTACTCGTTATCACATCAGCTATCTGACATTGAAAGTCTCGTCAAAATCGGTCCAGCCGTTTCGGAGATTAGCCGAAACAAACAGACAGACAGACAGACAAAATTATTTAAATGTGTATTTATGGTATAAGTACCATTTATACATACATTTAGTAAAACGCTGTAATTTTGATATTACAAATAGCCACTTCAATTTTATTTATTTGTATAGATTAATCGGATCAGGCGAAAAATTGTGATGCATGCTCAATAAACTACAAATTTTCTTCGCTAAAGATTGTGGTTTTTGTTCATTTTAGTCGTGAAACTAACAGAATAAATCGGTGCTAAGCAATTTATTTCGTGTATTATGTGATTATGTTTGATGGTTGCAGATAAACCAAAACTTTACAAGATTGTCGGAACTAAAATTTGCTCGTAGAAATATGTAGGCGCTGCGGAAATATTACTCTAACTACTTGCTATAATAATAACATAGGCTGTGACAACGAACTCTTTTTTAGAATTCGTTGGGCTTTGAATACTTTTTTCATTTTATAAAAAAGTTTTATTTGTTATAATTATATTATTAACAAATAGTGCGTGTCAACTCCGACGCCATTTGGAGTTTACTGCTTATGAAGTAATAACTTTTAATAATTATTAATTTTAATTATTAAATAAATTCAACCATTATCGTTATAATATGATGCGAGAATATGTTGCGCGGCGGAGCAATATAACGAGAACTCTTTTTGTTAACGCTCGATTTCGCTCCCCATCTATCCAATCTACGAGCCGTAGGCTATATAAATTGAATGCTTTTGGTGATTTTTACGTACGTTTCTTGCTGAAAATATTCACGGGTTTTCAGCCTTTATTATTTAATTAAATAATCACTATGTACAAAAGTACTCTATGCTAACGTAACTAACAGTCGGGCAACGACTTTAGGAGGTCATTTATGTAGGAAATTATGTACCGAAAATTTCTTCATGAAATCGTCATCGGTCATCAGCTGACAGAGGTTTTCAGGTGGTGTAAAACGATAGAAGAAAGATCACTCAGTAGTTTGATTGACACAAAATGATAACAATGTACCGTATTGCCTTCGCATGAATTCAAGGCGTTTGTAAAAAAGCTATATGAAGAAAGGCTATTATTAATTGAACTAGCGATCCGCCCTAGCTTCGTCTGCGTAGGACTTTTGGGTTAAAATATACCCTAGATCTGTTCGTGAAGTATCATTACAATCGGCTTAGCCATGTCAAAGAGTAGTCCGGACAGGCAGACAAATATTTTGAATATGATTATTCACGTCTTCATGGTACGTAAATAACGACCATATTAATATTAGGCAGTTATTTCATTATTATAATATATCTGAATTTTGTTTATAGGTATAGATAATTACTTAAAAGCTAAGAATGCAAGGATGAAAGTAACTTCTATTGTACTTATTTTAATTGACTTGTGGAAATTACAAATATAAGAATTTTTAAAGCAGAATTGTGACTTAAAAGTGATTTTTATAGAAATTATTTATAAAAGCCAAATCCTAAAAAAATATTATTTTGTCTTTAACGTTCACTTTGAATAGCGCCGTTGCCATTTCTAAGCTTCTGCTGATGCGCTTGAAATGTTTGCTCGGTCTTTGTCCTAAATCCCCATGCTAGATGCATTGATTGTTGCAATAAGAGACATACAAGACGTTTTGAATTTATCCTTTCTGTCAAACTTACTTTGTACGGGATTTCGCATAGGTAATTATTAACTAATGATAATTTGCCCCTATTAGTACAATGTAGTTATAGAGGGACATAATTATCTTCTTTTGTTTATCAGTGTTGGCCCTCGGTGGGGCGGGCACATACCCCGTTTAAATTTGCCTATGATGCGACCTATGATGACTAAGATCTATCATTTATTCTGTGCTAAGATGGAAAACCTCACAACATGATAGGATACTGGCCCTTTACACCCTCTGGACTGGAACACTGTTTTGCAGAGTAAATAGGTAAAACGGTGGTACCCTTTTTATGGTAGAGCCATGCTGTAGCTATTTTATGGTATGTAACACGATTGTATCGGCTTGACCGGCAAAGGAATATTAGCGTAAAATAGCGTCTCAATGCTGCTGTTTAGTATGATGAGTGTAGAGAACCGGAGACCCTTTTTACTGGAAGAGACGCGTTCCGTCTTAGCCCTCAAAGTGAAAACGTCTATGGGCCACAGCATCATTAACGGTGGTAGAGTCACGCAGCAGTTTTTGCTGTTGCACGTATGGGCCGGCTCGAGCCGGGTTGGTACCACGACCTCACAGAATACCGGCATGAAGTAGAGGCTCTGCTTCTGCGTTTCGTCTGGTGAGTGCAGGTGGCCGGAGGCCCAATCCCCCCCCCCCCATCAATATGGTAGCGGAATTACAAGATAGACTACCCCAGGAGGGTACCAGTACCCCTGGAGAATCCTTCGCTGAGCATCCACGACCATGTTATTCCGATCCTGAGCGTGGGTGTTCAGGCTCCCCTGCGTATTCTGGGGGGGGGGGGGAGGCAAAATTCCGCTCAAAAGCATAACTGCTAGGGGCAAACTGAGCAAGAACACCAAGGCGACCCCTGCCACGCTATCTGTGAATTTCTGCAACATCAGGGGACTTCACTCTAACCTAAACGCCGTCCACTACCATCTCGAGACGGCGAAGCCGGCCTTGCTCTTTCTGACCGAGACGCAGGTTTCCTCTCCGGATGATATTTCGTATCTCTCCTGCCCGGGGTAAAAATTGGAGCACTCCTTTGTGCCTCGGGCTGGAGTTTGCGTGTATGTCAGAGAGGACATCTGTTCTCGACGCCTCGGCAGTCTTAAAGGTACGGACCTGTCCATCCTTTGGCTACGCGTAGACAGCGACGACCATCCGCGCGTCTACGGGTGCCTCTATAGGTCCCATAGCGGTAATGCCGAAACAGACCGACTCATCGACCACGTCCAAATGGCTACAGATTCCTTGCTACAACAGGTCCCATCCGCAGAGATCGTGATCCTTGGCGATTTTTACGCCCACCATGCCGAATGGCTCGGTTCACGTTTAACCGATCATGCGGGGAGATCTGTTTATGACTTTGCCTTGGCATATGGTCTGACACAACTGTTTACTTTGCCTACGCGGATTCCAGATGTGGAGGATCATACACCTTCCCTGTTGGACCTTCTGCTGACCTCTCATCCGGACGGATATCAGGTTTCCGTCGATGCCCCTCTCGGCTCTTCGGACCATTGTCTGATCCGGAGTGTGGTGCCACTCACGCTCCCTTCGCGGTTGCGTTCTGCAGGTTGCCGCCGTGTTTGGCATTACAGGTCGGCGGATTGGGACGGAATGCGGTCTTTCTTTGCATCCTACCCATGGGGGCGGGTTTGCTTCTCGCCGGATGATCCCAGCGCTGTTGCTGACTCTGTCACTGATGTGGTGCTACAGGGAATGGAACTATTTATTCCTTCATCTGTGGTACCCATCGGAGGCAGATCTCAGCCTTGGTTTGGACGCTCCTGTAAGACTGCATTACGCAGTAAGCAGGAGTGTTATCAAGCCTGGGCTGCAGCTTCGGCAACTCGGGATGTAAACACCAGCACACTTAAAAAGAAGTATAACTTTGCCTCCAGGTCCTTCAAAAGAGTTATTGCCAAGGCAAAGTCAGAGCACATGGACAGAATTGGCGAGAAACTAGTTCACCTTCCTTCGGGAACCCGTACATTCTGGTCTCTCGCCAAGGCTGTCCAAGGGAATTTCTGTAAGCCATCACTACCATCTCTGCACAGGAAGGACGACTCATTGGCCCAAGACGCAAAAGACAAAGCTGAATTTTTAGGCTCCCTTTTTGCGTCCAACTCGACTCTTGATGACGGGGGGAAAACACCGCCGACCATCCCGCGGTGTGAGTGCTCCATGCCGGATGTGCTGTTCTCACAGCGTTCGGTTCGCAAAGCACTTCTCTCCCTGGACATCCAGAAGTCGAGTGGGCCTGACGGTATCCCCCCAATTGTGCTGAGGATGTGTGCTCCGGAGTTGGCACCGGTCCTAGCGCGTCTTTTCCGATACTCCTACTCCCAAGGCGTAGTCCCGAATTCATGGAAGACAGCTTTTGTCCACCCGATCCCTAAAAAAGGCGACCGCTCAGACCCGTCCAACTATAGGCCTATCGCGATCACCTCCTTGTCCTCCAAAATAATGGAATCCATTATTAACTGCCAGCTCATCCGGTACCTTGAGGATCACCAGCTGATTAGTGACCGCCAATACGGTTTTCGTCGGGGTCGATCAGCTGGTGATCTTCTGGTCTACCTGACCCATAGATGGGCGTAGGCAGTAGAGTCCAAGGGGGAGGCGTTGGCCGTTAGTCTGGACATTGCGAAGGCCTTCGATCGGGTTTGGCACAAAGCGCTTCTTTCGAAGCTCCCTTCCTAAGGGCTTCCCGAGAAATTGTGCAACTGGATCACCAGCTTCCTTGCAGATCGGAGCATCAAGATCGTTGTAGATGGTGCATGTTCTGACTACAAGCCTATTAACGCTGGTGTTCCACAAGGCTGTGTGCTATCACCAACGTTGTTTCTTCTGCATATCAATGATATGTTGCTAACTGGTAACATTCATTGCTATGCGGATGACAGCACTGGTGATGCTCTATACACCGGCCGTGCCAATATTTCTCGGGAAAACGTCACCGAGTACCGGAACAAACTTGTGTCTGAAGTCGAGTC
This sequence comes from Parnassius mnemosyne, assembly GCA_963668995.1. Lineage (NCBI taxonomy): Eukaryota > Metazoa > Arthropoda > Insecta > Lepidoptera > Papilionidae > Parnassius > Parnassius mnemosyne. Next base: position 13,391,618 of record CAVLGL010000013.1, on the reverse strand, counting down.
TTTGCTGGAAAAAGTCTCGGATTGTGGGCGACTAAATATAGTCTAGTTTAATCCTCAGAAGACACAAGTTTGCGCGTTTACTGCTAAAAAGAACCCCTTTGTCGTATCTCCCCAGTTTCAAGGCACTCCCCTTCTTACCTCAGCCAGTATCGGTATCCTCGGAGTCGACATATCGAGTGACATGCAGTTTCGTGGTCACTTAGAAGAGAAGGCCAAATTGGCCTCTAAAAAGCTTGGCGTGCTCAGCAGAGCGGGACAGTATTTCATGCCGGCACACCGCCTGCAACTTTACAAGGCGTAGATTCAGCCTCACATGGAATACTGTTCCCATCTCTGGGCAGGGGCTCCCCAGTGTCAGCTCCTTCCACTTGATCGCATCCAGCGCAGAGCGGCTCGAATCGTCGACGACCGAGCCCTTTCCGATCGGCTCGATTCATTGGCACTGCGAAGAGATGTTGCATCCCTTTGCATTTTCTTTCGCATCTACCATGGGGAGTGCTCTGAGGAATTGTTCGGATTAATCCCACAAGCCAAATTTCACGAACGCACATCGCGACAGAACTCCCGATACCATCCACACCATCTGGATGATTGGCGGTCCACCACTGTGCGATTTAGAAGACGTTTTCTTCCTCGCACGACTTCCTTGTGGAATCGATTACCATCAGCGATTTTTCCGGACCGATACGACTTAGGGACCTTCAAGAAAAGAGCGTACTCCTTTTTAAAAGGCCGGCAACGCATCTGCAATTCCCTCCCTGGTGTTGCAGTTGTTCATGGGCGGCGGTAGTCACTTACCATCAGTTGAGCCGCATGCTCGTTTGCCCCCTCTCCTATAAAAAAAATCCACTTGCGAGAACGGGATACTCTTTTAAGTAATAACGAGGCATACCATATTAGTCCTAAGGATTACAACGTATCTGCATTTTGATTAATAATCCATGACACAAGCAGTTGTAGGTATAGATGAGCCACAGCCTCTTACCATCAGGTGGACTGTGTGCTTATTTGTGTCCTTATTTTATAAAAATAATCCTACCCAGACCGAAACGGACTCCTGAGTAGAAAATGATTCGCACCATTTCTAACTATTTGGTAGTAGTGCCCAATAATAGCTAAGGTGATAATTCAATGGGAGGGTATAGGCATTAAGTTCATCAAGCCTCCTGCTCGACGCCATGATATTGGGGAAATATTCTAAAAAACAGTTCATTTCGGATCTTTTTTCACAGAAGTAGAGCAGACAAACTAACACACAGTCCACTTGACGGTAAATGGGTGTGACCCATATACACCTACATCTACCATCGATTAAGAATCATATTTCAGACGCGTTGTCATCCCTGAGCACTTATATGGAATGGCTTATTATTAGTAAAAATCAATCATCATATGAAACAACAGCATTATGCCGGTATTACCTACCGACTTCAAAAAGGAGATGGTACTCAATTGGACTGTATGTTTTTTTTATGTTTGTTACCACATAACTTTTTACTGGGTAGACCGATTTCGATGATTCTTTATTTTTATATTTGAAAGCTGGTACTTCTCATGTGGTCCCATATGAATTTGATCAAGATCTGACCAATAGTTTTTGAGTTATTCTTAATAATTAATATTGAAGTAGGTTGTACAAAATCTATGGTATTTTGTAAGAGCATGGGCGTTCCACTGTCGAGCCCAACCGTACCTTATTTCATCATTTATTCATTGCATTTAGGACTTCATAGGATGTTATAAATAGTAAAAGGAAGTAATGAAAGGAAATCTATGGAGTAGAGCCATTGATCCATAGATTTACTCGCTTTACGCGATATTTTTTGTTATTTTGAGTTGTTATCAAGAAGATGTAGCTGTCTAGCACATATTTTATTTCTCTATGGTGTCTCGTACGACACCCACGGGATGTGGCGTTCTCTGTTTCTCTAACATCGCCACTACACGGCCCACCCAATTGTCCAACTGATATACTACAGCAGCAGCGTGGCTCTATTTATTTAGTAATCTGTGACTCTATCACGCTTCTACCACTCACCTAGGCTCAGAAGGGCTAGAGCCCAGAGCCGTAAAGCTAGTTAAAGAAAATCTACCACTCACCCAGTGAGCGCAAATAAAACATACTCACCAAATATCATGATAAAATATATTAAAAGGCTATTACAGAAGAAGAAGTTGAGAATTTTGTTTACTATATTCTGTTTTAGGCAGTAGTTGACTATCTGATCTAGTAGATGTAAAACGAGGTTGATGACCGAGGTTCGAATTCCGGTTAGGCCAATATCAGTGTTTTCAATAATAGGGTCAGGGAGTAGGCGGTGTTTCAACCTCGGGCCTCGGAGAGCACGTAAAACCGTTGGTCTTGCAGCTGATCTCTATTTCAGTCGTGTCGGATAACCGTCCTATCAGTGTGAGGGAATAGATGGGGCACTTGTGCTTACACACACACTGAAACTATAATCCTATCCTGCGCTAGGCTGGCTAGTCTCCGTTGAGACTTGCCGCCATGACCGAAACTCAGTCTGGAGGATATTATGGTAAATTGTAAGTCACGCTCTTGTGTTTTTTTTATAGGATAGGGTGACAAACGAGCACACAGTCTACCTGATGGTAAGTGGTTGCTGTGGCCCATAGACATCTACATCTATCCTCGTTTGAAAATCAAAACGCAGATGCGTTGTCATCCGTGAGGAATAAGATGGAATGTCTCTTTTCCAGTAAAAATGGTCTCCGGATCTCTACACTCACCATATGAAACACAGCAGTGTTAAGTTTCCATTTTACGCTGGTACCTGGTATTCTGTGAGAGCGTGGTCCTTCTCCGGTCGAGCCGACCCATTCGTGCTACAACTATACTACTAATATAGCTGCAGCATGGCTCTACCATGTATAAAATCATCTGTCTATCTGTTATCAATCATATGTCTTGCAACCATCAACCCATGGTTCTTAATCGTTGCTAGATGTAGGTGTATTTATAGGCTACGGTGTATTATACACAAAAATAAAAGTAGTTTTGCAAAAATAAGTGACATTCATTCTGTAAATACCGTGGAACAGACACAAACTAGTAGTACCAGTTACTCGACTCCATCGAGTCAGTAATTCATTCTTGGGGTGATGTATACGCTGTTTCTGTTTCTATACTTACCGCCAAATAAATAAATTATATTCCTTTAATTTAAAAGTACGATCATAAAAATATATTCCAACGTTAAAAGCGACTGTGAATTATTCGTATCGAAATACATAAAACTTCATATCCGCCTTTCTAAATGAACATTCATGATATAATATCAACTAACGGTTACCCTGAACACACCCTATTTTATATTCAAACAATTTATTGTCTTATTTATTGCCTGGAGATGGGTTAGCATTTGGATAAAAACAGTAAGGTTTGCAATAATAAGTCGACGTTAGTGAAGATTTCTAAGAGGTATCTTTCAAATTATAACGCAGAATGAATACTAAGCACCCTATTACAAGATAATGTCAGAGTTCGCAGTGAAAGGAGAAAGAAAAAAACATTCCTTTCGCAAACTCAAGTGATGGTAAAAGCGATTTGGGTTTAGTTTATGTATTGATCGCTATCTTTTTGTCCGATGTCGCTGAAAAAAGAGCGTAATTATTTTTGAATAGTATGTATGCTGGTACGCAATTAACAGTGTATTGGCGTTATAACAATATCCACCATTGGTACTATTAGTTATTGTATAACAATTGATATGACGTGGGTGTCGTAAGAACCGACAGAGGGAAACAAACCAGGAGATGGACAGCAGCGTCTTTCTAACAACAACTACGAAATTAAAAAAAAAAACTTGCTTGCCAACCCGCCTGCCAAGCGTGGCAATTATGGCAAATATCTCCTATGAGACAATATATGGGTTAGGCGCTGTCTGCACTGCGATATTTAACCGCGCGGTTTTTTCTCGCAATTGTGTGTTACAACAGAATTTTACAGGAGTAGCCGTATTGGCGGCAATAAAATCGCAAGGGTAAAAAATCTGTGATTAGATTGCAAATTGAACGCGAAGCGGTACGATTTCTTTCAGCGCGAATATTTTTTATGCAGTATAAAGTTAATATGTCATGTCCGCACTGCGAGATAAAATTCGCGCGTTTCGCGTCTCCCTCCAACTAAAATAATTTTTGTCCAATTCGTATCTCGATAGGTAATAGCCCAAACAACAACTCGTAGTAAATTATCGAATGATTTTATAGTCATTCTGCAATATGCGAAAAACTTTTTACTGTATTTTCGCAGCCTTTAATGTTTTGTGTAGAAAATTACTTTCATAAGTCTTAAGGCCGTAAATTAGTGAATCCAATGTTCATGAAACCTTTTGATACGTCTATAACGCCGCCGCCGTAGTATTAGGTAAATTAAAAAAAATCTGTAGTTCATTTTTAGAAGTGCGTTTCAGCGGGGAACTGCATCGAACTGACAAAAATCGTACGAAATTTTATTCGCAGTGCGTACTAGGTGTAATTCCTATCACGGAATATAATACGCTAGAATAAAAGTCGCGCGGTGAAATATCGCAGTGCGGTCAGGGCCTTAGGTCTATATTCAGCAGTGGAGTTGATGGGCTGTAACGGGAATGTTATGTACGTAATATGTCCGCTCGAAACGATTTTGACAAAATATCTCAATCGGTTTTTATAGATTAACATTATAAACTAAATATTATAGTAACCTTTTTCATTGAATTAAGGTGATAAACAATCTTAGAGTTCACCTGATGGCTGCTACAGCCTGTGGACACCTGTAACAAACTTGTGTTTTAAGATTTTTGTTTCTAAAATAATTATAATTCACTTTCTTGAGAAATGTTTACTACAACTAGTGGGATGCGGGAAGTAAAGGCTGTGTACGACTGTACACTGTGTATCACTTTTTTTACTAAAACTACCTTTGTTTTTGTGAACATACATTAAATTTTCGTAAATATACTGAGAGGCCAAAGTTAATACATTCATTTCTTTAAATTTATCTCTAAGAGACTCTCTCGGTTTTAGATTGTAAATAGCTTTAATGGCCCTCTTCTGTAAAACAAAAATAGTATCTGAATCAGCCGCATTTCCCCATAGCAAAATCCCATAAGATATTATGCTATGAAAATAACTGAAATAAACTAATCTAGCAGTCTCGACACTAGTGAGACCTATAATCTTTTTTGCAGCATAGGCTGCAGAACTTCTGCTTGTTAATTTGGATACATGGGGGCCCCACTGAAGCTTTGCGTCGAGAGTGATGCCAAGAAAAACAGTGGATTCAACAGGGCTCAGTTCCTCCCCATTTAAAAACACATTGGTATTCAGATTTTTAGCATTCGTTGTTGTAAATTTAATACAATTAGTTTTATCTCCGTTTAAATGTAGATTATTTAAACCAATGCCCTAATTTTGATTTAGCATTATTAACTTCGTCACATTTAAATGATTGACGTTTAAAAATCAAGGAAGTATCATCAGCAAATAATACTATATCATGATTATCCCCTACAAGGGAAAGTAAGTCATTAGTATACACTAGAAACAGAAATGGGCCGAGAATCGAGCCCTGAGGGACACCCATTAGTACAGGTGACCCGGAAGAACTTTTACCATTGATAATAACTTTCTGCATTCTGCAGGGGAGAGAGAGTTTCTCGGCCTGTGGACTCGATAGCAAGAGGGGAGTAGGGCTGCATAAGTACTGCCTCACGAACGAAACGATTGGAGTGAGACTCTGAAGCTTTGAAGAAGTTCTCAGAGAGTGTTTTTAGAAATTGTTGGATTGTGGTGAGCTCTAAGTATCGATAGAGGTCGGCGTTACGGACGTACCAGGGTGCGTTCGTAGCTCGACGGCAGAAAAGGTTTTGAACTATTTGGATTTCGTTAATGATTTTGGGATTAGCGTGGGCAAATATGGGGCCCGCGTAAGTCATGACTGGTCGTATACAGACCTTATAAAGGATTCGCTTGTTTCGGAGGGACTTTTTACTGTGTCGGCCCAGCATACTATTGAGCCTACTCAGATAATAACGTGCGTTACGGGTTACTCTTTTGACATGGGGCCCGAAGGTGAGCCTCGTGTCAAGGGTGACACCTAAATATTTGGCAGTCGTATGCCAAGGGACAGGGGTCCCCAACATACGGGTTGGTGGAATGTTATTGAGACGGCGTCGTTTATGATCAAAGTGAACGGCGGAGCTCTTCTCTGGGTTCACATCGATGCGCCATTTTTGTAACCAAGCTCCTAAGTCATCAACTGACTTTTGGATCCTGTTCCATATGAAAGGTAGCGAGATACCTTTACAGAAGAGGGCAGTCTCGTCTACGAAGAGGGAGAGCTGAACACCTTTCGACGGGATGGGAATATCGTTGGTGAACAGGATATACAGGAGAGGGGCAAGCACTGAGCCCTGAGGGACACCGGCTTTGATGGGGCGCTGAGAGGAGAGCGTACGATACGATCCTTCAGGTAGGAGGCCACGAGACGAACAAGACGATCAGGGAGACCTATTTTATATAGTTTTTAGATAAGTCCTTCGTGCCAGACTCTATTAAAAGCTTTTGCAATGTCGAAAAAGACCACGATGGTCTTATGACAACGACGATAGAAACCGCTGAGGATATTTTCCACAATACGGTGAACTTGTTGGGGACAAGGATGCTTCGCTCGGAAACCAAATTGGTGGGGGATGACAAGAGGGTCACCGTTTGTGGGAAACAGATGGAGCCTCATGCGAGTAAGGATGACTCTTTCGAAGAGTTTGCCCATGGCCTTGAGGAGGCTGATGGGACGATGACTGGAGAGGAGGTTGAGAGGCTTTCCTGGCTTGGGGGTACCAATGACAGTTGCCTCTTTCCACGTAGTGGGAAAGTAACTAAGTCTGAAGCAGGCGTTGAAGATAATAGCTAAAAGGGTTAACACCTGTTCAGGGAAATGTTTAAGGGCTTGGTTGGAGATGCCATCCACGCCCGGAGCCTTTTTGGGCTTCAGTCCTTTGACGAGAGATGAGGTCTCATCATTGGACACAGTGATAGGGTCAGAGGCTGTGGGGATGTCTGGATGTGGGAGGGGTCGGTTGACTGAGAGCTTTGTTCGGCAATGCTGTCTGCACAGCACTCAGCGTTTTCATCGTCCTCGAAGGCAACCGTACCGTCGGGACGGGGAGAGAGGGGGAGTGTGGGTGATAGCGTCTATGCGGAGGGCTCTCGCCATCTGATAGGACACTGTATGTGAGGGAGAGGTATTCTCCATGAGCTTACTGTTTTAGAGTCTCGAAGTTCGGCGAGGCGGAAACGGACTTCTCATTGAAGACGATTGACCGTACGCCTATAGTCGGGGGTGGGGTAGATTGCTGCCTTCCGGAAAGCAGCTCTGTTGGCTTTAATTACGTTGCTAATATGTAGGGGAAGACCATCATTATTGGCAACCGCGACGACCCTTTCATTCTCCTTAAGGGAGGATTTTATAAGGGTGGAGAGAAGCCGCATCGTTTAAGCGTGATTAAGTACCAAACATCCAAAAAATCTTTAGACACTCTTCAAGTACAATATTAGCATTGATTTTACGAAATTGTTAGTTTTATAAATCGGCTTCGCACGGGTGATTTCTGGATCTAAAACTGAACAATAACACACTCAACCAACTCAAACATATACAAAAAATGTCATCAAATCGGTGCAGTTTAAGAGAAGTTTAGTGACAAAACAACGTACAGAAGAATTATATATAAAGAAGATATTATTTTGTCTTAGTCCTTTCCTTTTCATCGTCCTACAAGTCGCGGTACATAATTCTAGCGCTGAACGCAACGTGGAGGGGACACGCACGAATTGAGTTGCATGAATGCGACTGGAGAGCCAATCAGCGCGTGCGAACGGTACGCACGAGCCAATCAGCGCGACTTATGCGCAATAAGCTAATCAGTGCCACTTAATAACGTTCACCGCTAGACTTTCGTGCCGCTACTTATACCTGCAATATAATTTAGCGAGTCGTCTATGTCGCTCTAACAGAACTTAACTTTGTTACTGTAGCATAGTGCTGAGACGGTGGCCTTTTTGTTACTGCCAGAGAGAAATTCGTTATTATCCAATTTTTTATTATTTTGTTATTAAGTTTTATTAAGGAATTTTAGCAATAAATAAACATTTTCTTTCGCTCTTTCTTTATTTCAATATGCCTTGACTACTACCATAATAATTACAGGCCATCACAAGTTTACAGAACATCGGCCTCCTCTAAATAATGCCACAAAATTGATCCTGAGTCACCTGCATCTATCATCTTCCTGCATGTATTACTAGATTGACCCACCATTTAGTGGAGGAAGGTTCAACGCTATACTCTTAGCTTAGCTGTACGAGGCTGCTACTCGAGTCCACCTTTGCCCCCTTTCTTCACCATCAGTTGTCAGTTCTTCAAGCTACAGCTATTACCACGTCATCTCGTTTTTTAGGAGAGTGGGCAACCGAGAATGCGGCTCACCTGGTGTTCAGTGATTACCACAGGCAATTGAAGGGAAAAATCTCTGGTGAAATTATACTATTATTGAAATATGTTGGTTAAGAGAGACTGATATGAATTCGAAATTCTTTATTTGGTAAATCGTTAGCCAAAATCTCGTCCGTTTGATGACAGGACGGATCACGTGTTGGTAAATAACTAAATAACTTGAAATAAGTTCCCACATTACCTACAACACTTTTTGTGGATTGTCTGAAAGTAATTGCTGTCCAACACTAGCATTAACACCTCTTTTGTTTTCTCTCTATTTCTTTTATGTTTTCTGCTTGATGAGCGATAAAAAGTATAGAGGATGATCTTGTATCGTACTGTATAATACACTAGTTTTTCCTGCGGATTTGCTCGTCTTTATTATCTCATACGAACATTATTAGAGTTTCATGCCAACATTCATGCTCATCTCGTTGTCAGTGTGTCTCTTTGTCACAAATGTTCTTCTCAGATTCTTGATACGTTCAGAGGCACCAAAGATTATTTTACTATAGTGCATAATATATTAGTGTATATAAGAAATATAAATACAAGTAGATTTTTTATTAAACGTGGTAGACACACGCTGCAGCTATATTATGATTGTAGCACGAATAGGTCGGCTCGACCGGGGTAGGACCACGCTCTCACAGAATACCAGCGTAAACTAGCAGCTTGTTGTTGCTGTGTTTCGTATGGTTAGTGTAGAGAACCGGAAACCCTTTTTACTGGAATCGAGGCATTCCATCTTAGTCCTCAGGGGTGATAACGAATCTGCATTTTGATTCTTAATCGAGAATAAAGGTAGATGTCTTTAGACCACAGCATCCATATGTGGACTGTGTCCTCGTTTGTCACACTTATTGAAAAAAAAAACATTTTAAAGATTTATTTCCAAGTGATTCGGGAAATACCTCTTTCTGAAAAAAAAAACATTAAAAAACCCAGCGAGACTTTTATGAAAATAATAACAGTTTATAATTATTATGAATTTATTTTGGCGTGATCGTGACCGTGTGTGTAGTGGCAGTGTAAAAATATCCTACTACCCCATATCATCCCTTGGATGTCATAACAATTAAAAGGTGGGAACAAACCAGAAAAATGGCAGCAGCGACCCTAATAACAATTGAAAATGGCAACTTTGGCTAATATTCACCTTATTAGGCCCATCACGAGAAGGTCTATATTCATTGGACTTTTGATAGACTTAACGGAACGAACGGGACGAAATGGAGTTAAGATCTCCATTTCGTCCCGTTTCTTGGCGAAATGGACCACCACACGACGAGACGTTACACACTTTACACAAATAAATTAAAACGAATGAATAAAGATTTAAAAAAGACAAAATATATTTTTTTTTAATTATTTATATTTGTCTGGCAAACGTCGGCATACATGCGTGGGATTTTTTGTTTGGACATCACGCATTCAACTCAAGTAAACAGAGGAAGTGAACTGTTTGAAAAGCGACAAACAACTAGTTAAAATTAAAATGCGATTCATGAACGTTTTACTGTACAGCGTAAGACCGCATGACTCACCGGTGTATGTTTACTCACACTTGGCATTGAGTTCAAATCTCAAATAAAGCCAAAATTTACGCAACCTACAAATTTCTCTTGTGCATGCTTGCATTTTATATTTAGTTCCTTTAGCCTACACATAATTTTCTAAACGTCAAGTGCAAACATACCTCGCATCGGACCCGAATTTGGTTAAAACCAATCTTACCAGCCTCGAACACAGACGCAAAGCAGCCAGCCTTTCGGTTTTCTACAGGACACATTTCGGAGCGTGGCGCAGGAATTGCATAATTTAATTTCTTCCTCTCCTTTCCACCATCGGACAACCAGACGTTCGGCCAGTCTCCACCCTTTCGTTGTTGACTTACCACGCATTCGAACCAAAAGTTCGCTACGTCGTTCATCATGCCTACAGTAAAGGAGTGGAATAAGTTACCAGCATCTGTCTTTCCATCCGATTACAGTGTGGGTGTCTTCAAGACAAGAGTGAATAGTCTTTTGTTAAGTCAGTGCGCTTCATCATCTTAGGCTACATCACCACTTACCATCAGGTGGGATCGTAGATAAGCGCTGGCTTAGTAGAATATAAAAAAGAGGATTTGCCCCTTAAGTCTGTTGTATTGTCACTGCAATATTATAAAACTTACATATTATGTTTGCGCAATTAAAGTTAAAAAAATGACATAATTCGATGTGAGAAACATTTTATTTGACACATATCATTAACACACACAACAGAAGAAACATTATATCTAAAACGATCATGGTTCGCAGAACTTTCTACTATTAATATTTATACAGAATGTCTGGTTTATCATACAATAAATGAAAACTCGGTCATTACTTGTTCAAATATTTATTTCAAAATAGTTAAATTAGATATTATGGAAAAATTAAGAAGGTACATTTTCATACAAAATATTTATTTTTTATTTTATTAAGTATACGCTATATAATATTCACAATGTTGCAGTTTCACAATTTGCCAAACTGCTCAGCAGTTTGTTGGCAGAAAAGGTAAATAAAAGTAAATAAATAAGGTCTATCGCATCCGAGATAAATAGTATTTTCCATCAGTCTCATCCAAACCGATTCACGAAATCGCTTTTCGACGCAAAACTTAAGAATGTTGTGTTTTTTTTAAAATAATAAATATTACTTTAATTACTAAATTTTGAAAATTAACGGATCACAACATTAATTTGTTACAACCATATTTTTAAATCGATTAAATATTATGTTTTTTTTCATGCATTACCTACAGTAGAAGCTTACTTATTATAAAATCATGTAGAAGATGAAATGGAGTGATGTGTTCTCATTCGCAGCCACCACAAGGCCGCATTTTTTGCGCGTAACCATAATTATTTTTTTTTAAAAATAAAAAATCTTAAGTTACTCCTTATAACGTCAGCTATTTGCCAGTGAAAGTCGCGTCAAAATCGGTCCAGCCGTTTCGGAGATTAGACGGTACAAACAGACATACAGACGGACAGACCAAAATTTTTAACTTTTTTTTTGTAATTAGATCCATATGTACTCTCATGTGCATTTACTAAAAAGCTGTTATTTTAACATTACAAACAGACACTTCAGTTTTATTTATTTGTATAGATATAAAGGTATAAGAATACTACTACCAGATTTCACAACTGGCAACTTACGTAAGCAGATAAGGATCGCCACGGATGGATCGTTGTAGGAAACGATCAGTCCATTGTTTCGTGGTTCGAACCCGTCCGATGCTATCGTTCGGTGTCAAGCTATTTTGAATGTTCTCTCGTGAATTTTTCTCATACATCTCACGCTTTTTAATACTCCTTGTATGTAACAGGTCATTATTCCTTTCGTGTATTTTGCTCGTTTTATAATTTTAATGATATTCTCAGACCTACAAAGGAAGAAAGACCACGCTGCGTACAGTTCGTGTGTCGCAAAAACCAAGATAAAAACTAATCAACTTATTTTAAGAATACGCACACACGCACACACATATGCATCAAAACTCATTTCCAATGAACATAACATATAAATAACATAAACACGCTTGTCACTCAGAGGGGTAGGCAGAAACTACGGACGTCCATTTGACACAATCCTGGCACACCTCTCTCGTCTCCTTTACATCCATATACTCACGCATACATGAACGAAGGTTAAGGATACTCTTAACTTGGCCCATCTTCTGGCTTGGCATTCTAAGGGTGTCTCTTGCCGTCTCTACCATTCACTTCTACAACATAAATTCGCTTTGTCACTCTTTACTCATTCATTATCTTTACATGACTAACCCATCGTGGCTTACCTATCTTCATCTTGGTCACAATATCATCTTCACTTATCTCTTATCACACAATTTTTCAGAATGTCATTCAGATTCATCTCCTAAAATACTCCTTAATGGCGAAAGAAAGACTGCGGTGCGTACACTTCAAGTGTCTCAAAACTTACTGTAAAAACTATGCTCAACTTATTGTAAAACACACACACGTACATATTTACATATAAAATAATTTGCAAATAACAATATGGTTTTAGGTTTTAAGTGTGTGCGTCCAGCAGTGAACATTGCGGGACTGATGATTGGAGATTGGAAGTTGTGCATGCTTTCGGAGTTACTTGAAATGTACGCAACGGTCCGACTAACTTTCTTTTTGGTTTGAGAGGATTTATTTTACGAAAAGTAAAAATGGCGAAAGAGATAAACGTTTTTTGAATTTCACATTCGTTTTACAAGTTGGTTAAAAACCAAAGCACACTAAGAGCGTTAATAACTAAAAATTTGCATGAAAGTAATTGTTGCTAATTGACAGCTAATACATTTCCTGGACACAGGATCTTTATTAACTTATTCTCTAATAAACAAAATACTACCAAAACAAAAATAACTTTTCCTCACGACTCCTTCCTCCATAGCTGAGTACATTATAAAACAATACTTAAAATTTTAATAAAAAGTACAAAGCAATCTATTATAATGATCGTCTGATACCGTTCTCTTCCTCAGTTAAAAATCTTGGTCTCCATATTGATAGTACTCTGTCCTGGGGGGTTCATATCTCCGAAACATGCCGTAAAGTCTCAGGGTCTTTACGTTCTCTCCATCGCTTGAAAAATTTTCTCCCCTTTAAGACTAAAATTATGCTTGTACAGTTACTTATACTACCTATCATTGATTATGCTGATGTGTGCTACTCGGATTTAAACCAAAATCTTCTTAACAAGCTAGAGCGCCTACTCAACAATTGCGTCAGATACATTTTCAATCTTCGTAAATTTGATCATATCTCTCACTATCGCTCTCGCCTTAAATGGCTCACTATTAAACAGAGGCGTGACTCTAGAATTTTGCTTGTTCTCTTCTCTATCTTAAATGATCCATCCACTCCTTCTTATCTCAAGGAGAAATTTCAGTATATTTCCTCAACGCATGATAGAACTCTGCGGTCCTCATATAATAATAAACTAAGTATCCCACTACATTTTACTAATTTTGTTGGTAAATCCTTCACCATTCAGGCTGCACTGCTCTGGAACTCCTTACCCGATGACGCCAGAAATACATCTAATAAGACTGCCTTTAAAAGATTGGTTCACAAGCACTTTAATGATAGTTAGTATGGTCAATTTGGTTACCTTTGTTGTTATTCTATTTATAGGTTTATGTTATATATCTATTTGTATTTATAATATGTATATATTTATGTACCTATATATTTGTATGTAAATATAATATATTGTCTGTATTATATTTTATAGTATATAAGTTTATTGTATTTATATATATAATATTAGTTTATTTTTAAGTTTATCAGTAGTTTTTTTTTTCCTTGATTTACTCTATTGTTCATTTTATTTTGTCACCTATCACCTAATTTCCACACGTCCCGGGTTGACTGGGAGAGAATGCCTAAAGGCATTAAGTCCGCCCTTTGTAATCCTTTAATTAAGGTGCAATAAAGTGTAAATAAATAAATAAATAAATAAATAAAGCAAATATAGAACCTTCTACTTTTATGAACTGTTAAATATATAATATATAGGTGAACAAATTTGCCGTTTCATATTCTGTGGTGTCAGTACCAGATGTTGAAAGTGTTGATAAAGCTACGGAAGCGAGTTAATTTAAATAACGATGCCTTTTAATAACATTTTGTCGAAATTGTACACAAAACGAGTATTGTTGTGATGTTTTTATGGTGTAGACTACAAATACATATTTCACTCCAAAAGCCTATGAAATAAAGTTTCAACGTTTAAATAATATAATACATTTATCAATAATAAGGAACTTCGTTCCAACCTAGTATTCCACGACACTCACCAATGTTTTTTTACGTTCACGACGTTATGAAACAATGTTGTTGACTTACAAAAAATAAAATAATCTTTTAGAATATAATTGCAAGTAACAATTTCATTTGTGCCGCCAGGTATCGAATCCGTGTGGCTCGTGCACTGTAAAAGTTATAAATAAAGTTTAAAGCGCTCCTCTGAGCTACCACGGCTCGTTTTCGAATACTTGGTTATTTATAAAGGTAAATAACCTTGTAACGTTTATATACAAGTATATCTAACTTGCCCTATAGGAATAGTACATTAGATATCTATAAGTCATAGATAATGTATTGATTGGACCAACGCCTTGCCTGATTCTTATATGAAACGGTCCGTATTTCCTTACGATTATAAATTAAATAAATTTTTCATTCCCCCCTGTCCATGGGGGCTGTAAGGCATGCGAAACATCGAGAATTCAAAAGTTAAAATTTAACGCGATAAAATTTGTAAAATTAGTTTCATTTAATGTGTGGTATTCACGTAAATATAAGAAATCCTCCCTTAATATCTGTTCTATTAATACATTAATACACAATGGTTTTTTTATTACAAACTATTTGTTCGCCATCTTACGATGAGACGTCATATACTGCTGGCCGTATAGGAAAGCTTAAGGTCGCTCACCGAGCTATGTAGACGGCTATGCGGAGTTTCTCTAATTGATAGGCCTCGATTTTCGCAGAAGCAAAGTAACCGACATAGCGCAACAGAACAGTAAGCTAAAGTGGCAATGGATCGGCCATACAGCTCAATGAATCGATAACCGATGCGGATGAAAAGTTCTCGAGTAAGCTAAGTGTAGGGCGGCCTCCAATTAGATAGACTGAAGACCTGTGCAGGTAGTCGGTGAATGGATGTTGCACAGGACCGTGTTTTGTGGTATTCCTTGGGGTCGGCCTATGTTCAATAATGACCTTGTAATGATGACGATTAAACAAATTCAAGCCAACATAAGTTGTTTTTTTTTATGTCCTCACTATGCTGCAGAACCATTTGTAAGTAAAAACAACCAGAAGTTTGCTGGTGAATTGAAAACGGTAATATAATATTAAGAGCTACTGCAGCTCGACCAATTGCAATATGATTCTCCAATCAAAATTATGAAACAAGGAGGTAAAGAAAAAGGAATAAAGAAAACTTACCAACGCAAAATATCTAAATTTTGAATTTAGGTTATCGCGCTCCTAATTCTTACAAAAATAATTTATCGCAGTTACCGTCACGCCTGTAATTATAAGAGAATTGAGCAATAAGTTAATGGACCATGAACATATTGCTCTCGTTCATTATATTTGCCTCACAACACACAATGATATTATGCAAGGAAGTCATCGGGTATGGCCATTACACGTAAAATATGTGTTAAGCGTAGCGAATTGTCACGCAGGACCAGACAACTTTAACAATTCACTTAGAACGATGATGGAACATGTCATTATTGTACATCGAATTACTGGCAAACACATGACAGTCTACAATCATGTCATATCTTCTTTTCCTTCTTCACCGGCTCATCAGACCACAGATGAATATGAGTATCTCCCGTTGTAGTGCCAGTTTGTCTTGTCGCTCGCTTGGACGACTAATTGACGACCACAGAACCCAAAGTCTCGCCTTTGTCGCTACTCCTCGCCGCCGACCCAGGTCTAGCGTAAATTACGTGTTTACTCCGCCATCTATCGAAAGCCATAACATATTTCTGTTACTTCCCTTAGTCGCCTCTTTCTACGCTCACGGGACAAAATGGGATGATGGGTTCTCTTCCGTAATGGAACTTAAAATATTTATAAATACTAAATTTATTACAGGTACACCTGTAAGCAACTTTAAACAAAGAACTAGTCGTACCAACTATCAGTTGTTAACTATGGATAAAATCTATTTATGTGGTTAAGTCATGCTGCACCGTACTCGTATATATCGCGGTATGAATAGGTCGCCTCAAACGGGACAGATTCTCGTGAAATAGCAGCATGCTGCTGCTTTATTTCTTATGGCATGTGACGAAAACCGAAGATCATTTTTGGGTAACAAGGGTTTTCATCTTGGCCCTCAGGGGTGACAACGACTTTTCACTCTTAATCGAGGATATATGAAGGTGTCTTTAGTTCGCAGTATACACTTTCTATGAGGTGAATTGTATGCTCGCTTGTCACTGGTATTTCTATAAAAAAGGAACTTGAAAATAATTTCGTTTAAAAAGCAGATATTTTTTAATTCTTAGTTCTATTTACCGTTGGGATAAATATATACAATAGACGCTTATTTCTTGGGCACACAGTCGAGAGTCATTAGTGCTTATTCTAATAGAGGCATCCATTTGTCTAGACTGCGTTCATAACAATCCTTTTTTTTTGGATGAATTATGCCATTTAGCTCAACGCTCTAACTCAACACGCGATTATCTTCGCGGAAGCAGTAGCCATTGTTAAGATCCGATCACAATCTAAAAACGTCTACTACAGAGTACTGGTATAATTTTTTAGATAAATGAATGTAATAGTGAGCTAACTGTAACCCAGTTCAACTGTACATATTTTGTCCTTTGTTTATCAAGATAAAGAAGAAACTGAAAGCGCCTAAAAAATTTATAAAACTTGAAAATCATTTTATTAACAAACGATGCGTATTAGGCCATTGATATGATAAAAGCTAATAACAAAAACCCGATCTCGAGACTTCAATATTTTTGGGAGTTATCGTGACCACAACCAAAACGTGAAGCGTACAATATATCCAAAAGGCAGAGATGATAATAGAAAATTATTTTAAATGTACAAATTAGAATAACCACACTATCAACATATTCAATTTACGCGGTAAACTCGGCCAAGAACAATATAGGGTAAAACCACAGAGTACTTTATATAAAAATTAAAGCTGTAACTCAACTTTAAGTATATTTCAACGTTGGTTTAACTCTCTCCCCAAAGAAATAGATATAAATATTTTTAGCGTAAACATTTTTAAACTTAAGAATTCAATACTTAACTCTTTACATCAAAACAGTTAAAATTATGCAATTGTTTTTATTTTGTTTAATCATAATACATAACAATTATGTTTAACTTAATATAAGATAAACTACCCAGAGGAGTAGACATATTTTGTTTACTCATGTGCAGATACTAACCACAGACTAATTAGTAGATTCTACCCGAAAACTAACGGACTTCCATTTGGCACGATCCTGCCACATCTCTCAATAATTATATTATTTTTCATTACACTTCTTTACAAATTGCTTAGTCCCCGACGCATGACGTTTCAAGACAACATTTTATTTTTATTCCTAGATTAGAAATTTTGTAACAAAATAGGTAATGAAAAATAAATAAATAAAATCTATACTAATATAATTAAGCGGAAGAGGTTTTTTTTTTGTTTAAACACGCTAATCTTTGGAAGTGTCAGTCCGATTTGAAAAATTATTTTTGGTTATTATAACCAAATTCATGAGGTATAGGCTATTTAGCATTTGGCTACACCTCTCAGCTAGCCTTAAATATTGATTTTTGCTAAGCAATTCAGAAGAAAATGTGCTACCGAAATGATTCTTGATAAATTTGCTATCAACCTCTTCTACATAGAAAAGAGATATAACTTAAACTTTCCGCGCAATCTGCTACGCAATATGTAACTTTTTTATTATATCTATCATTTTTTTGCTCAATGTTTATTTTTCTCTAAAATTTACAAATTTACCTGCAAGATATGTGTGGTTACAGTAAATAATAAAATAATTTATTTATAAAGAGGTACGATTTATTACTAAACTCTTTTATTTCACATTGCTATGTCATTTTGATAATTTAATTGATTTGGCCATTCAGCGAAATATAAATATTTGTATTTTAGCTAAAAATTAGCAAAATTAATTGAGTACTTTTATATTATATGTATGTTATGGAACAAAATTACATTTTATCCACTCTTCCTCCCCCTTCCGGGTGACCGTCACACCCTCCGTGCCTCAAAGTGTCCAGAATCGCGGTTTTTTTCAGTTTTAAAGAAATTTGTACAAATGTTTGCAAAAATTTAAACGTGCTCTAAATCATTTTCTTATAGATAAATGTTATTATAATGTCAATGAATTCCTATTTACTAATGATGTAAATAATATGTAATTTAATATTTTTTTTACTGTTTACTTAATTTAAATGTTATTTTGATTTGTTTCATTTATGTTTAATTTTATGATGTGTGAATATATACATATTATACTCGTATAGTATGCTGTAAAAGCATTTCACGGAGATACTAATAATTATAATATTGCCAACCTTATATTAATTTACAAACCTGTGAAAACGAATAAATAAATTGATTTAAGGATTGATTGACATATGTTACAACTTTGTGTTTTCGTTTCTGTCCTCCACCTAGTTTTGGTTTTATAGGGCGGCGAACCTGAAGGTGACCACATTGACCATACTAGCCTCACGTACCTTAGTAGGGATCTTCTTCTTTCTTTTGGTAACACAGCCAGCCTAATAGTAAGTGCACGCTGTGGCCCATAGACACCTAAATTCATCTTTGATTAAGAATTAAAATGCAGATCCGTTGCTTCCCTTAGGGAATTAAGGGGATTGTCTCGTTGCCAGTAAAAATTACTTTTAACGAAAGTAAAAGCCGACTTGTCGACAGTGCTAAGATATTATACCGAAACTTTATCACTATTTCCCCACACTTAGGGTTAAAAAAAATTCTCTAAATTTATTTGAAGTATAACCTATTAAACATTAATATAATCCTCAAAATCGATGCACATTTAACGAAGATATCGCGTCATGTACATACAAAAAAAAACACAAAGAAAAAACAGGACACGACAAAGAAATCGAATAGTGAATGTAAGTCCACCAGATAACTGGCAGTTATCCAACAAATTTCAACTTACTCAACTTACTAATCACAGTGCATTCGAACGTTACTAACAAGCTTTAGGTAAGTATATGCACATACAAATAGGCACGCTTTCAATATTTACCTTGTGGTTTGCTAATAGGAGTCTAGATTACAACACAGCATCATCAAGTAATGTAGTACATTACTGGATGGTATACAGTGCCATAAACAGATAAATTGTGTCATGCTGCAGCTATATTATGGTTGTAGCACGAATGGGTCGGCTCGACCGGGGAAGGACCATGCTCTTACAGAATACCAGCGTAAAATAGCAGCTTAATGCTGCAGTGCTTCGTATGGTGAGTGTAGTAAACCGGAGAAATCACTGGAATCGAGGCATTACATCTTAGTCCTCAGGGGTGATATGTAACATAGATATATAGGTAGCTGAACAGACAGATCTCAGGGGTTAAAGAAGCAAACTCCAAAAATTGCATATTTCATGAATATATTCTTGACCGTGATATTCTTACATATTTTTTTTTCATAAAAAATATATAAGTAATATATTGTGTAGATAAATTGATGAGTAGATCAATTGTGAAGGAGCGGTACATTTGGAATTGCAATAGTCAATACGCCTGCCAAGCATGACGATTAAAGTAAATCGTCGCTACAACGCAATAAACTCGTGTTTAAAATGTTTAACAGTAGACTTTGAAAAGCCGATGAATTTGATGAACTAGTACGCGCAATACAGAAGTTTGTTTGTTATCAACGTCAATTCGATTAAGCGAAGCATAACGTTGGTATATGAATATTTTTGCACTCTGCGATTGAACCAAATAGTGTAAATGAATGATAATTTTAATGGTTGCATTCTACTTTTATTAACTTCCTTCTGCGTAGCATTGAAAGGAAGTTAATGGTTTTAGCTGGCAGTCTGTTAGTCTGTATGCCGACACGATAACTTCCGTTCCACTGGACCGATTGACTTTAAATTTGGTATGTGGATACCTTGAAGTAGTAGCTCGGTCGAGTTTGAATTTGGGTCCTGTAGGTCAAAGGGCACCAGAGATATGGGATTCACGCAGAAGAAAGTTGTTTTTCTTGAATTTACATTCAACTCGTTATTTTGATTTTGTACTTAAAACTTCTTTTTACATTATTTACCTTAGATTATAAAGAAAACTGTCTCATTTTATTTTGTTATCACTTTGTTTGTGTGTCTTGCAGTTTGAATTAAGCTATATGTAACATTGTGAACATTTCTCATGTAAGTGAATTATAATTCTTTTGTGAAATAAATATATTAAGCGACATCTGAACGAGCAAAGGTAATATAAGCATAGCATCCTTAAGGGGGTAGGCAGAACCCAAAGAGCAGCGGAATGCTCGGACTAAGTTTAGCCTAAAATATGGGTATAAATTGAAAATTGTGAAAGAAGTAATAGGTAGCCAATCGCCTACACCATCACAAACCTGATATTCGCTTACTTGTCTTTTACGATATGTTTTTGTAAGCCTTACTTAAACATGGATCTCTAAGTCCCAGACCAACCTGAGCCGATAAACATAATATACAGTCTCAATGAATTCAAAATCCAGATTCGAACAATTAACTTTTGTGAGAAAATCTAAGCTAGTTTCGAGCTGATACTACTGAGACCTATTATCAAAAGCTTAATGGTAACGATCAATTTATTTACTCGGCATTTTAAATTATATTCAACTTATTACTTACCTACCAGCACAAAGTAAATAATACTCCATTCAAAAGACACAACAGCACAATTAGTCTTTTATATTAAATTATAAATGTTCTTATTAAATGTTAGCCAAACTCTGTGTTAAAAATAAGAAATAAAACATTGTTTTCTAAAATGTGTTTCAAAGTCAGAATCTGTCTTACTCTCTTACCACAACCGGCCACAATGTAGTTACGTACGCAAACAAACCATAAAAATACTGTATTAAATTATAAATTGGTCAAGGGCATGTTGCAGCACGCTTCTAGTAGGGTTCCGCAATGAAGATTATCTTTAATAGGTGCTTGTGTAAACTGCAGTGTTCATTCATTATAATTACAACCGAAAGTATTCAAAATAAGAGCTATTTTTAAGAATTTCTAGATCTATTAAAGTCAAGGTCAAAACTTTTTACTTAATTTAGACTTGTTTTGTTTGTAAAAAGTGAAGGTAGAAAAGTTAATCTTAACTACTTATCTAAAGTTAATCTCGTATTATGCGCTTAAATATCAGAAATCATTAAGTTAATTTTAACTTTTTAGAACTAAGATAAATATGTTGGGAACGCTGGTGTTCCACAAGGCTGCGTGCTACCACCAACGCTGTTTCTTCTGCATATCTATACATATAATAAATCTGTAGAAAAGTCGTGTCTGTAATTCTAATATATTCTTGAAAAACAAGTCCAGGGGACTAAATAAAGGGTTCTGAAGCCAAATTAGTGGTTTTTAGAATTTTTGTCTGTCTGTCTTTCTGTCTGTCTGTCTGTCTGTGTATTCCGGATTCACGCAAAAACTACTGAACCTATTTACATGAAACTTTGTATGTAGGTAGTCAGTAACCCGGGGCAATTTATAGGCTACTTTTTATCCGATTACGGAACTTCAAAAAAGGAAGGTTAAGTATATTAATTTCCTTTAGATGTTAATTTTCTGTTGTATCTTAGTTATAGGCGGAATGACGGGTGTTTTTCAAATAAATACGATATTACCATATTTGTAAATAAAGTTTAAAATATAGTTATAATCTTGGTAAAATAATTTGAAACTACATCGATTTCGTATTCAAAACAGCGCCATCTATCATCAAATGGAAAAGTTGTATATTTTGCCTTCAGTTACTAATAAATGAAATAATATAAATAACTTACATTTATATCATTAAATTATTAGATTTTTAAAATTATTAAAAAATTGTAACGTTCAGTTTTTTAGTATTTTGTTATTTTATTTTAAAAATTTCAATAGATAATAGTGATTTCTATCAAAAATATGAAAATTGATAAGGTATTTATTTCAATTACTAATATATATGTAAAGTGATAAAAACTGGTCTGTCTGCAATTGTTGCAGAATTTTCATTATCATCATAGTTTTATTAAAGAAATTTTTTATGTATGTCGTGGCCAGAACGTAGAATTGATCATATATCATAAAGTAGTCTATCATTTCGTGAAAACACTGAAAAAAGGCCTGAAATGAATGTGTATTTAACACTATTTGATGACCGTGTCATTATATAGCTTGACGAAATCAATGAATAGAAATCTTTTGAAGTTTTGAAGTTGAAGTTAACTAAACACAACGTTGCTATCTCATAATACGGTCATATAACGATATCATTATCGTTTTTCACCGCTAGCGGCGCTGATAGCTTATTTTTAACAGAAACAGAACTTTTAAGAGAATTGACATCACTTTATCCCTTATTGATTTGATATAATAAATAAATGTTCGTTTCTATTGCTGATATTACTAGATGGTATAATTTTGGCTTTCATTATTTCATGTAATATTAGCGCCACCTACTTACTTCTAAATAAATTAAAATGGCAAGACATTGATAAAATGAAATAATAGAATGCTACTGAATATAAATAAAATAAATAAATAAATAAAATAGCCTTTATTTCTACTACAATGCAAACTTGACATATGATTAATCTAGGTTATAATAGTATAGTATAATTAATATGTATTTTTGTTATATGTATAATTATGTATGTATATATATGACTTAATTGATATTAGTAGTAGTCGCCTCTGCGGCGTAGGCCTCTCCTAAACCTTTCCACATATTTCTTTCCCGAGCCACTCGCATCCATAGGGGGCCACATCTCTGATTAAAAATGTCTCTCCACCTTTTACTTGGTCTGCCTTTTTTTCTTTTCCTGTCTCTTGGTATCCATTCTGTTAGACGTTTGGTCCATCTGTTATTTTTCATTCTACAGATGTGTCCTGCCCAGTACCACTTGAGTAGTCTTGTTCTTTTTCTTACATCTATTATTTTTGTTTTTTTTCTGATGTTGACGTTGTTAACCTTATCTGATAGTTTTAGACCAAGCATGCTTCTTTCCATTTTGCGTTGACAGATAGCAATTCTTTCTTCGTCTTCTTTTCTCAATGACCACGTCTGGCAACCATATGTTAGGCATGGCAATATCGCTATTTCATAGAGTTTTTTCTTTATATTTATATTGATATCCTTATTTTTCATTATTTCTCTCAATCCCCAATATTTCTTCCAGGCTAGACTTATTCTTCTTCCTATTTCTTTTTCTGTATTGTTTACAAATGATACTAGCTGTCCTAAGTATACATATTCTTTTACATATTCAATTTTTTCATTTGCTATTATAATGTCCCGAGGTACTCCGTTGGTTAGAATCTTGGTTTTCATCGTATTCATTGACAGTCCCACCTTTTTACTTTCCATTGCTAGTTCGAACACCATACTCTCCAATTCGGTAGCACTTTCTGCGAAGACCACTATGTCGTCCGCGAAGCGCAAGTGGTTCAGTAGTTCTCCATCTACCCGTATTCCTTTCTTTTCCCAATTTAGACGTCTGAAAATAGATTCGAGCACCGCTGAAAACAACTTCGGGGAGAGAGGGTCTCCCTGCCTTACTCCTTTTTGTATAGGGAATTCTGTACCTTCACGTTCTAGGCGCACTTTTGCTAGACATTTTGTATATATACTCTTGATTATGTTAATATATTTCTGATTGACTCCTTGTTGTGTAAGTGATGTCCATATAGCTTTGAAGTGTAAAGAATCGAATGCTTTTGTGTAGTCTATAAAACACATATATAACGTCTTCCCATATTCTTTTGCTTTTTCAATTAATTGTGTTATAACTTGTATGTGATCTACAGTCGAGTAGCTTTTGCGGAAACCTGCTTGTTCCCGCGGTTGGTTTTCATCTAGACTCTTTGTTATCCTATTCAATATGATCTTTGAAAAAATTTTATATAAATTTGACATGAGACTGATTGGTCTATAGTTCCCTAGATCTCTTCTATCTCCTTTTTTGAAAAGCAGTATGATTGTAGATTTTGACCATTGATCAGGTGTGGTTTCGGTTCTGAGTATGTTATTGAACAATGTTTGAAGAGGTTCCAAAAGTGTAGCGGTTAGCGCTTTAAGAACTTCGTTAGCAATGTTGTCACTTCCTGGGGACTTGTCGTCTTTTTGAGATTTTATTGCGTGTTCGATTTCTGATCTGAGAATGATTGGTATTTCTATGTTTGCATTCACTCTATTATATTCGCCTGGTTTTTCACATAAGAGGGAGCAACTGCCATCTGTGGTAGTATAAAGCTTTTTATAGAATTGTGTGGCTTCGTTTATGATATCAGGACGTCTTGATTGCACAATTCCCTGTTTGTTTCTCAGTTTTTCTGTCCACTCTGCCTTGTCGCTCAATTCTTTATAAGCTTTACGTAGAGCCCCTGTTTTACCTATGAATTTTTCAAATGTTCTTTGTCGTATTCTTCTTTTTTGTTGGGTAATATTTCTGTTAATTTTTTTGCTTATTCTTGTTATTTCACATTTTAATTCTTTTGTTCTTTTCTTCATGTATAACACTTTTCTCTGTTCTAAGAGATCTTTTGTTTCTTCATTTATATATCTGTTTACATGTTTCTTTTTCCGTGGCAGCTGTTTCAGAAACTCTTGTAACTCTTGTTCTAGCTTGTCATATTGGTTTTGTACCTCTGCCTGTGTACGAACAGCTTCTGTAAATTTATTTCTCCAGAAGCTAGCGTTTTCTTCTGATATATCTAGTGATTCTTTAATGTAAACGACAGAATTTATTTTCCTTCTTTTTAATTTTGGGAGCAAGGATAATTCACATCTAATCATCCTGTGATCAGAATTGAAGTTTAAGTTTTTTATTATATCGAAATTCTTTATATTGGTTGGTTGATTTGTTAGTATGTAGTCAATTTCGTTGAGATGTTGACTATTTGGGGATCGCCATGTCCATTTTTTGTGTGGTTTGCATGGGAACATGCTGTTCATGAAGTAGTAATCATTTTCGACTGCAAATTCTACTAGTCTCTGGCCGTGTGGGCTTCTTTTTCCGTACGCATATTGTCCAATATTCTTTCCTTCATTTTTTTGAGCTTTCCCAATTCTTGCGTTGAAATCTCCAAGTAAAATTATATTTTTTGTGTGGATAGCATCCAAGGCGGATTGCACTGTTGTATAAAAATGATCTATATCTTCTTTATTGCATTGTTCTGTTGGGGCGTATGATTGGACAAGTGACCAAGTTGAGTTATCAGATGTTTGTATTTCTAGTAAAGCTACCCGATCCGAGAAACTTTTTAAATTCACTATATTATTCTTTAAATGTTTTTTAATCAAGAATCCCACACCATTTCTTCCATTCGTCCCAGATGTATGAAATAAGATAAAATCGGTGTGTTCTTCTATTGCTTCTTTTTCTCTTCTTGTTTCACATAAACCTATAATATCCCATTTTATTGACATAACAGCGTATCTTAATTCCTCTATTTTGCTGTTTGATAATAAGGTCCTTACATTAATACTTGCTATGTAGAGGTTTTGTGGTTTTTGTTGTTTGTTTATGTTTATATTGTTGTTTTTATTATTAATCTTGTTTGATTGTTTTTTATTGTGATTTAGGAGGTGGTGGTCTGACTCCTCCACGGTGACCAGCCGGCTTGGGGGAGGTAGAGCTACTGAATATACGATGTAAATAATTGAATCATTTACATTACGTTCATCCCGCGTTGGAATCAGTGCAGCGAACTCTTTTTTGGCCAAAAACTCTACAGCCTGTGCCCAGTAGTAGCATGTATGTAAGCTGCTTTTTTACTTTTCATTGCAATATATGCAGTTTCTATTTCATTCGTGTTTTCGGGTATGATAATTTATGTTTTCACTCTACCGTTAATATTAAGGCTTGCAAAGATGAGTAGAACTCATTATCGTCAGCCTATCAAAAGTCCACTGAAATGAACATAGGCCTCCCCCATAAATTGTCAAGTAGCTGGATATTTGCTATAGTGGCGGGTTGGCAACCGCAGCTATTACTATTTTGATCATCCCATCTACAGTTTTTTTCCTATGTCGCCTCTTACGAGGGGACGATATGATGTGTTGGATTTTCTTTCACCGCCACAACAGTGCGAACATTTTTTTACTCCCGTTCATGAGTGTTGTGTTCCTCACGTTCACTGTGTATAAAATTTATAAGGAATTAAAGTAATTTTAAGGATTTTATTCGCGTTTAATTTTAACTTTTTAAATTCCCGATGGTTTGGGCAATTTATAGCACCCATGGTCATGGGAGGGGTGGGAGAACTGAGGTGTTTGACGACCTGATGTCGTAGTTAAAATAGAATAGTTAAAATGCAGTAGTAGTTTGAATTTAATTTTATTAATCATGGAGTCCTTAGCAGATAATAGCACTCAGCCATCTTCCCTATTAAAATTAGGATATTTTAAATTTCAATAGCCTCGCGAATCATCATTGGTAGGATTCGGTGTTCTATTGCAAGAATTTGTTGTTTATAATGGTTGGGACGATACTAAGCATGTTTACATACTTTAGACTTTCCGGAGCTTCTGTGATTTCATTCGGTGAGGAGTCAAGATGCGTAAAAAACCCGTAACAATAGTTTTAATCCATGTGTGGTATTCATTATTATAGAACTGTATTTATGAAATTTTCAAGTCTACTCGAAGTAAATAAAAATATCTATATCTTTTTATGGTGCCAATCAATATTAAAAAGGACCAATGATATGAATAAAATGTCTCAAATAAACATTATATTACTTTGTTAAAACTATATTTACTTTAACTATGAATATATATATATATATATATATATGTAAAGAGTAAAATGTAAGTAATAATAATACATTTTGATTTCAAGACTATTTACCTTTCTTATGGATACATCGGAATCGGAAGACACGCCACATATAAAAAATAGTAGGAGTTTCTATACATATTATAAGTATATTCACGTGTTTCTGTAGCATGTTACCAATCATCTACATCTAATAGTATTTTAGAATGAAAAAAAAATCTCTGACAGACATAGAGACATAGACACCAAGGTAACTCTAAAAGTGATCGAATATTTCTAAATTTGACACGGAACAGCATTTAATGATGTCCCTAAATTCAAGCGCACGCGAGCGAAGCCGCGGGTAAAAAGCCAGTTAATAAATATTACAATAGAACAAAAATCACACTACACGATAAACTAAATAAAATTAGCTATATACCTCGTTAATATATCTACACCTAACATACAATACTAAACAGACACTAACAGGAAAAAAATCCACAAATCTGATGATCTCCAAGACCATGTCAGTAGAATTTGGAGACAAGAAAAAGTATCTACTATGTAGATAATATAAAACAAAGTTGCTTCCCGTCGTCTGGACGCGTAAATCTTTTAAACTACCCAACAGATTTTCAAGCGGTTTTCATTAATAGACAGAATAATTCAGAAGAGAAAGGTTTGTATGTATAATACATCCATATTATATATTATAATATGATTCTTCTGTCCGTGTGTATATGACTGAACTCCTCCTAAACGGCTAGACCGATTTTGATGAAATTTTGTGTGTGGGATTTAGTTGATCCGACAGCTTAGATTCACAATTGGACCCGGTGAATCGGTTATACATAGTACTAATTGCGTTATCTATACAAATAAATAAAATTGAAGTGTCTGTTTGTAATATCAAAATTACAGCTTATTACTAAATGTTCCGGCCAATCTCCGAAACGGCTGGACTGATTTTGACGGGATTTTCACTGGCAGATAGCTCATGTCACAAGGAGTAACTTAGGGTACTTTTATTTCAGAAAAAGAATTAGGGTTCCGCGCAAAAAAATTAAAGCCCCAAATAACACGCGGGCGAAGCCGCGGGGAACAGCTAGTCAATAATATGTTGCAAACCGGTAACATTCATTGCTATGCGGACGACAGCACTGGTGATGGTTTATAAACCGGCCGTGCCAATATTTCTCGGGAAAACGTCGCCGAGTACCGGAACAAAATTGTGTCTGAAGTCGAGACTTTGTTGAACATAGTCTCTGATTAGGGGCGACTAAATCTAGTCCAGTTCAATCCCCAAGACACAAGTTTGCGCATTTACCGCTAAAAAGAACCCCTTTGTCGTATCTCTTCAGTTTCAGGGCACTCACCTTGTTGCCTCAGACAGTATCGAAATATTCGGCGTTGACAAATCGAATGACGTGATGTTTCGTGGTCACTTGGAAGAGAAGGTCAAATTGGCTTCTAAAAAGATTGGCGTACTTAGCAGAACGGGACAGTATTTCATGCCGCACGCAACTTTACAAGGCGCAGGTTGGGCTGCACTTGGAATACTGTTCCCATTTCTGTGCCGGGGCTCTCCAGTGCCAGCTCCTTCCACTTGATCGCATCCAGCGCAGAGCGGTTCGAATCGTCGGCGACCGAGTTCTTTCTGATCGGCTTGACTCAATGGCACTCCGAAGAGATGTTGCATCTCTTTGCGTATTCTATCGTATCTACCACGGGGAGTGCTCGAGGAATTGTTCGGACTAATTCAAGCCACTCAATTTTATAATTGCGACAAACTCAAGATACCATCTATATCATCTGGATGATTGGCGGTCCACTACTGTGCGATTTACAAGAGGTGTTCTTCCTCGCACAACTTCCATGTGGAATCGAATACCACCAGCAATCTTTCCGGACCGATTCGACTTAGAGACCTTCAAGAAAAGAGCCTACTCTTTTTTAAAAGGTCGGCAACGTAACTACAACATACGACACCATACGAAACACAGCAGCATTTTACTGATATTTCACGCTGGTAATCTGTGAGAGCGTGGTTCTTCTCCGGTCGAGCCAACCCATTCGTGCTACAACCATAATATAAGTGATCCATGGCCCCCCCACGTAAGAATTCCTACTTTTTCTAATTTGGCACTGAATTAATGGCTTTTCTTTATTCGTTTGAGAGTGGACATGAAAATATCGGATAATATATAATATCAGGGTAATATTAAAGAAAGTTTCAAAATCCCTTGCCAATTTGCTAGCCTAGCTGAACGAAAGCGGTTTGCGTTTCTTACAAACACTTGATATTTCAAAAGCTTAACCTAATCAATCAAAGTTATTTACAAAAGTTTTAAAAATAAGAGAATGGCTGAAAGGGATGCGAATATAAATTAGTGTTAGTTTAAATTTAGATCTAAATTACGTGGATGCTGCAGCCTCTAGTCATCTATATCTATCCTCGATAAAGAATTTTGCTAAAATTGCATGCCTCGTTACCAGTAAAATGGGTATCAGGTTCTCTACACTCACCATACGAGACACAGCAAGCAGCAAGTTATATACAAAGCTGCATTTCTATAGTGCCGCAGCTATATTATAGCGGCAGCATGACTCTATCACGTAAATAAATATATTTAAGAATAACAAGCGAGCATAGCATAAATAATTAAAACACATAAATATAGTATCACATTTATCTAATTTGTTCAAGAATTGTAGAAGTCATGCTGTAAGCGTTGACATATTAGGACAGCTAAACACAACAATATTATGAGGGTGTGTGACTGTGGATTCTAAATAACGAACAATTTCCCAAAATCATTCTCTACAAAATGGCATAAATATACTAATAACATAGTCTTACAATAACGATATGTAATAAGCAAAAGTAATATATTTATTTAATTGATGATATTCTCACAAGCTCCCACTTACCCTCTGTACGTAAGTATCGCACATACGTACCGATAAATTCAATATTGACACCTGACCTCGTCCAAATCTGCTCGAACACTTCATCTCTAGATTGACATTTCTAAAGTAACCATCGAAACGCTAGTAAGGCTGCATCCTATAATTACGTTTTGAAACGCTATGAGGAAAATGAAAGTAAAAATTTGTTATTTACTAACATTCATAACTAATAGCATCGTCTCTAACGAACATTTTTATTTCGATAATATGAATAGCGTTGATCAATAGACATACATTTGTAGGCACCATCTGTTATCGAAGTTACTTTATGAGAACACATACATTACGAAAAATGCGGTTCATTACGCAATTCTAGAAATTACATCACACACATTTATTTGATCATGGTGAACAAGTAGCTAAAATTCTAAACGAAAATAATAGCAAAAAAAAAACTCAAGTACCTACACTAACATGCATAATACAATCTTCGACTAACATAAGGGTAACAAAAAATGCATGTTGCCAGTAATTATATGTACACGAACAGATGCGTGGTTTTACTGCTGGATGGGTAATTAGAATCACTTATTAAATTAAGGAGAAGACTATGCTCGGAGGCTTTCTGCGTGGTAGAATAGGTATATAAGTACCATAGTTACTGATATAGAGAAATGAAGCAATCAGCTGAACCGACCACATAGCTCGAAGAACTTAAAAACAATGGAGGAAGATAGGTTTTCGAGTGCAACCTCGTATCGGTAGAGATGTAATGATGATTATCAACGTTGAGCTATGAACCGCTTACATCTAGCTAAGACGACAACGTTCTTAATTTTGTTGGACAAACTTTCAAATTCCATTAGAAATAATTAACTACATCGGGGATATTACGGACTCCTAAGTAAGAATTCCAGTGGCATTAAAGTTCTGAATAAGCTACTTTGATTCTATTTCATTGAAATATTCGTATCTCGTTCCTTTGCTATCGTATAATGTTTGTTCATGCTTTAGAATATACACTAGGCATCAAGGTGGACGCAGTGAACACAGATAATAACGCGTATATAAGATAATATTGGATGTATAGTCATAGAGAATAAATTTTAATATTTAATTATTACTGGCAAGACTGTCTCTCACTCTGTCTCCACGTTGTCTTAAAGTTAAGTTTTTGCAAATAAAAGATGAGATAATTAATTATTATTTTATTTACGATGTTAAGAACCATGTATGGTGGCACGATGAAGAATTTATTGATTCTGTTTGGATTTTGATTCATCACTGTGGCAAATGTGATGAATTTGTGCCTTGCCCGACGAATGAAGAAAGGAAGCAGGAATTCCTGATTAAGTTATCGTCTAAGCCAATAAAACTGTTAATTAATCTCCAGACCAACAGGTATACATATACAAGCGCCTCTGATGACAATTTATTAAAAATATCTTATATTGTATTCAAAGTTTTGTTTTTTACGTGGTAGAGCCACGCTGCAGCTATATTAGTAGTATAGTTGTAGCACGAATGGGTCGGCTCGACCGGGGAAGGACCACGCTCTCACAGAATACCAGCGTCAAATAGCAGTTTAACACTGCTGTGTTTTGTATGGTGAGTGTAGAGAACCGGAGACCCTTTTTACTGGAAAAGAGGCATTCCATCTTAGTCCTCACGAGTGACAACGCATCTGCGTGTGGATTCGCAAACGAAGATAAATGTAGATGTCCATGGGCCACAGCATCCACTTACCATCAGGTGGACTGTGTGCTCGTTTGTCACTCGATCCTATAAAAAAAAGATATAGCAGATGGCTTGGATGCAAAGTCAAAAAACCAGACAATCATTACACATAGAGCCAAATGTGACTAATATTCAGAAATGAGCTCTTACGAAATGATAAGGAAAACAGAACACGATGAAGAAGGTAATAATGTCTTCCTGACCGAATTTCGGTCGCGGCGGTTAGTCTCAACGGAGACTAGCCATCGGCGCAGGACAGGATTAGTGCCCAAGTGTATGTGCAAGCACAGGTGCATTCTCTATTCCCTCACTCTCATAGTCCGGTGGGACGGTAAACCGACACGACCGGAGAGAGATCAGGCGCAGGACCGACGGCTTTATGTGCTTTCCGAGGCAGCTACTGAGAATTTCCTAATGGAAAACTCAATAACTGATTTTTTTGGGCCGACCCGGGATTCAAACCCGGGACCTCATGATCAGCAGTCGTACTACTACAACCACTAGAACAACGAGGCAGTCAAATGAATGAAGAACGTATATAGTATCAAAAACAATGTTAGACTCAATGTAAAAAAATAAACAATGTACGGGAAAATCATGTCAATCTGCAAAATCAAATTTTATACCGCAATAATTCTCAAGACCTACAATGTAATTTAAAATTGCATGCGAATAATCAACTGTTCAATGGTCCGTATCAATTAGCGAGGGCTTGTTAGATTCTAACATCATGTGAATAAACTCTCGTTGAGTGTGGTTTGACACTTATCGAAACAAAAATCGAGTAGATGTCGTATAATTTAAAACTGTACTCGCCTCTCTTTTACTTTTGGAAGATTTTATTATTTATATAATGTTATATGTAGTAAAAATGATAACATCTACTAAAACACAATAGAAAGGGGGCGTGTTGAGTTAGATTTTAAAATACTTAATACGGTAAATCTGAATAAATCTACCAAAAATGTAAGGGAGACGATTTACTTTTAAATTTGGTGATCTCTAAAACTTTAGCCGTGAAGTGGCGCCGGAAGACATGGCGTCTAATGCCCCATACCATTTCTGGGGTATCGTAAGATGCGATAGAAGGAAACTGTAACAGGAGATCGACAGTCACACAATGTCACAGGAGAGACACACTCTTTTTAGGATAATAACCGATAAAGAAATTGCGGTTGTAATGCCTATCTAATGCGGTGGAATTTTGATATAAAAAAACCTGTATAAGGATATATATATGAGCGAAGCCTTTGTTTACCAGGGAACTTTTGAAAAGTTGTGATTATGATGAAGAACCGTTCGAAAACAGATGGTGCCTATAAATGATCGATACGGCTCTTATTAGCTAAGTAACAATGCTCGTGTGAACAGGTACTAACAATCAAATTCCTAAATCAATGAAATTCCTAAAGGTCGATCACATTGTTTACGTTTTAGATACGTAAAAAAGTAAAGCTTAAATAGCAATCAACAATTTCATTTATGCCGGCGGGGATCGAATTCGGGTTGTCAGCGTACTGTGCAATTTTAAGCGAACGCTTAGCCCCATGCTGTTGAGCTACCACGGCTATGTTAGATGTGTGTCATTGAAATTTGAGCAATTTACGTCCCACAAACACCAATGTCTTAAAAGACATGCTACGTGATATAGAGTCACGAGTTGTTATGGTGATGAAACTGTAACCTACGCGTACGACGAAATTACCCAAAATATCAACGCGGGCTTAGTTCGAGCACTATATGAAAAATAATTACCTCATCTCAGGTTCAGGGTTAAGAATTTATTTCTCAAAAAAGAATACAATCCACTTGATATTTAGAGAACAAGATAAACACTTAATAGTAAGTCTGAGCGTGCGGACGGTACACATAAAAATATAATTAAGTAAACTCATCTGTTGGTTCATACTTACAAAGTAGAGAAAACAAGATAGAGTATTACATATCGTTATCATGTTAGTTGGGTGATACCAACTCAATAGCAATTAAGCCTATGATCAAAATTAATGTACTGAATTATTTTTTTGTATAAATTGTAAATAATTTTGTTTTATTTCGTATAGAATAATATATTGAATAATTGTTCGATCTCTTGCTTTAAAACTCATTTAACAGGTATCTAAAAGAATTTCATTATTCATTATTCCATCATTCAAGACGATATAAACGTTTAATATAATACGTAAACTTACTACCATCACATTATATATCAGTATGGGGCCCTGGTACTCGTAGCTTAGAGGCTTAGTGCTCGCGTTTACGAGCAACCCGGGTTCGATTATCGCCGCACCAATGAAATTGTTAACTGTAGTTTTAAATTGATTTTCCACGTGTTCGGCGATGAAAGAAAACATAGTGAGGAAAACTGCAGAGAGGGTTTTAGTCTCAGAAATGAAAGGAGGCCTGTGACCAGGAGTGAGATGTACATAGGCCGTAATTTTACTGTTGTAATATAAGGATGAAGTAAATGATAAAATTTTGCATTTCACATGTTCAAAGGTATAATCTTAGAAATGCTAACTGGTATATATAATTGACATTTGCTTGGTTAAATGTTCTGTTCTCGTCAACTAGTGTAGTTTCTAAGTGAGCGTGTAACGGGGTGGAACTTACGGCGTCTATTAAAAGCACAGGCATATTATCTGTTACTAAAATTAGTTATTTTAAATAAGAAAGACAAAAAAAAAACATGCTGTGTTTTTATAAGCTTGAGATTAGCATATTGTTATTTAATATATTTTTAAACGATGTTACTGATTGCTTCCGACATTTAAATCTACTTTCTTTAAGCGGACGATATGAAAGTTTTCGCAGTAATAAATTATATTTATGAACGCAATTTTGCAGGATGACTTGAACATTGTAATTATTGTACATCAAATTATTCACAGCTGAGTATTGATAAATATCATTTAATAACTTTACCCGAAAATAAAAAAATAAACAATTAATATTTGATTAATACTCTCTATGTTAACAAAATTTAAAGTGTCGAAAGTTTGATAGATCTCGGAATTAAGCTCGACTGCAAGTTGCTGTTTTCATAAAATGTAAGAAAGCTTACAGAATGCTAGGCTTTATAATGCGACGGAGCAATGATTTTAATGATCTGAATACATTAATATTTTTGTAAAACTCATTTGTACCATCGATTTTGGAATATGTGTGAATTGCCTGGAACCCTCAATATAGTTAATAATAGTTAACAATACTTAAGCAGACTACTTAACGTGGTAGAGCCACGCTGCAGCTATATCATTGATGCAGCACGAATTTGTCGTCTCGACCAGGGTAGGACCACGTTTTCACAGAATACCAGCGTAAAATAGCTCAGAATAATGCTGTAATTTCATGGTATTGAGTGTAGATAACCGGAAACCCTTTTTACTGAAAACGAAGCATTCCATCTTAGCCCACGGGGCAACAACGCATTTGCTTTATGATTCTTAATCGAGGATAAGTGTAAATGTATATGGAACACAGTATCCAGTTACCAAACATCAGGTGGGCTGTGTTATTGTAGTTACTTGGTTTACCTACATGTGTTTTTTGTTTTTAGAATAAGGGTAACAAACGAGCACACAGTCCACCTGATGGTAAGTGGTTGCTGTGGCCCATAGACATCTACATCTATCTTCGTTTGCGAATTAAAATGCAGATGCGTTATCAGCCATCTACAGACATCTACATATTTATCCTCAATTAAGAATCAAAATGCAGAAGCGTTGTCACCCCTGCGGCTAAGATAGAATGCCTCTTTTCCAGTAAAATAGGTCTCCGGTTCTCTACACTCACCATACGAAACAGCAGCATAAAGCTGCTATTTTACGCTAGTATTCTGTGAGAGCGTGGTCCTTCCCCGGTCGAGCCAACCCATTCGTGCTACAACTATACTATTAATATAGCTGCAGCATGGCTCTACCACGTAAAGAAAATGAGGGATAATTTTATTATTTGCAATTGATAAATCTAACGCAACTACTTATATTACGCCTATGAATAGAAATATACCAAGGACAAGATATTTGATAAACTGTTACGCAATATTTGTTTAATAATAACCTTTAATTCTACAATGTAACACATATATTTAAATTTAAGATATTCACATCTATTATACAATTAAGGTAAATAGAAATAATCAATTTCGATGTTGTGAAATCATATTACGTAGCGTCTTCCTTATTACACCATTATAATGATGTCGTTTTAGTATTCTAAAAAATGTTTACATTATGGCTTTTGAACTCACTCAATCAAAGATATTGCGAGAAGGTATATGGCCTTAGACCTTGTAATTAAAGCCTCTTCGAATGCCCTGGTGTGTTAACCGTAGAGTTAGGATTGGGAGCAACATGTTTGTTTGCACATCTTTCTGAACTCATCCCAATAGGGTACTTGACAACACTCTTGTTAATTAAAATTGTGTGAGAATAGAGTGTAATGATGTCATAATTATTGCAATGAACTTGTTCTAACTTAATTTGCTTAATTCGGCGTAAAGAAAGAAAATGATGTGTCCATCCTAGTTTAAAGAGGACCTCCCATCCTTCCTTAAACTAGGCAGGACACATCATTTTCTTTCTTTACTTGGAATTAAGCAAATTAAGTTATAATAACTTCATTATAATGGATTTCTGCAAAGTAACGCCTGATTCTTATAATTATAATTTTTGCAGTCAAATAATTATCTCAATTGTATAATTTTAAATATAAAACAAGTAACTTAAAATAGAAAACTGAACAACTTTTAAGACATTTCTAAGACACTTGTCCAACCGCAAACGATGAACGAGAAACGAGTAGAGTTAAAAATGAGATTAGATTTGGCGAGCAGCGAGAAGCGAGTGTGTAGTTCCGATAGTTTTGTTGTTGGGTTATAAGTGAGTGCACTCAGATCCGCACTTTAGAGTAAAATGACCAGTGGTTAATATCTCGGCTGACTGCCAAGCGAGCATCGCTGAGCGAGTTTTATCTGTGATAGCTTTACCTGCGATAAAGTTGTGGAGAGAGAGTTCTCGCCGGCAGTGTGAACAGCCAGCGATCAACTATTAATATATGTATCTCTTTTATTAACATGAGATCTACATATGTGTCAAGTACCCTATTGGAATGAGTTCAGAAAGATATGCAAACAAACATGTTGCTCCTAAACCTAACTCTACGGTTAACACACCAGGGCATTCGAAGAGGCTTTAATTACAAGGTCTAAGGCCATATACCTTCTCGCAATATCTTTGATTGAGTGAGTTCAAAAGCCATAATGTAAACATTTTTTAGAATACTAAAACGACATCATTATAATGGTGTAATAAGGAAGACGCTACGTAATATGATTTCACAACATCGAAATTGATTATTTCTATTTACCTTAATTGTATAATAGATGTGAATATCTTAAATTTAAATATATGTGTTACATTGTTGGGGGTAAAGGTTATTATTAAACAAATATTGCGTTACAGTTTATCAAATTACTTGTCCTTGTTATATTTCTATTCACGGGCGTAATATAAGTAATTGCGTTAGATATATCGATTGCAAATAATAAAATTATCTCTCATTTAGGTAAATATAAAAGACAGACGGCCAAGGTAGTTTCGAAGTTGAACGCTCGCAGTAAATTTCATAGTATGTAAGTAATCCGGGCTTGATCGAATCTATTCATATATTATATATTTCAGAACTTGATAGTCTATAACCAATTATTTATTTTCTAGCATTTAGTCCCGTGGAGTTACCCGCCTCCAAGTTGTAAGGTCCAGACAATCATGACCCACGCTTATAAAGAGATCGCATAATACGATGTGCTCAAGCTATAACATTTTTTTATAGGATCGGTGGTATATATAAGTGGTTGCTGTGGCCCATAGACATCTACATCTATCCTCGTTTGCGAATCAAAACGCAGATGCGTTGTCACTCGTGAGGACTATGATAGAACGCCTTATTTGCAGTAAAAAGTGTCTCCGGTTCTCTACATTCACCATACGAAACACAGCAGCGTCTGAAGCCGCTATTTTACGCTGGTATTCTGTGAGAGCGTGGTCCCTCCCCGGTCGAATCGACCCATTCGTGCTACAGCTATACTGCTAATAAAGCTGCAGCATGGCTCTACCACGTACAACATGTAAACTTTCGTTCGTCCATTCGTGCTACATTTATACTGCTAATATAGCTGTAGCATGGCTCTACCACGTACAACATGTAAGCTTTCGTTCGTCTATTCGTGCTACATTTATACTGCTAATATAGCTGTAGCATGGCTCTACCACGTACAACATGTAAGCTTTCGTTCGTCCATTCGTGCTACATTTATACTGCTAATATAGCTGTAGCATGGCTCTACCACGTACAACATGTAAGCTTTCGTTCGTCTATTCGTGCTACAGCTATACTGCTAATATAGCTACAGCATGGCTCTACCACGTACAACATGTAAGCTTTCGTTCGTCCATTCGTGCTACATTTATACTGCTAATATAGCTGTAGCATGGCTCTACCACGTACAACATGTAAGCTTTCGTTCGTCCATTCGTGCTACAGCTATACTGCAAATATAGCTGTAGCATGGCTCTACCACGTACAACATGTAAAATTTCGTTCGTCCATTCGTGCTACAGCTATACTGCTAATATAGCTGTAGCATGGCTCTACCACGTACAACATGTAAGCTTTCGTTCGTCCATTCGTGCTACAGCTATACTGCAAATATAGCTGTAGCATGGCTCTATCACGTACAACATGTAAAATTTCGTTCGTCCATTCGTGCTACAGCTATACTGCTAATATAGCTGCAGCATGGCTCTGCCACGTACAACATGTAAACTTTCGTTCGTCCATTCGTGCTACAGCTATACTGCTAATATAGCTGCAGCATGGCTCTACCACGTACAACATGTAAACTTTCGTTCGTCCATTCGTGCTACAGCTATACTGCTAATATAGCTGCAGCATGGCTCTACCACGTACAACATGTAAACTTTCGTTCGTCCATTCGTGCTACAGCTATACTGCTAATATAGCTGCAGCATGGCTCTGCCACGTACAACATGTAAACTTTCGTTCGTCCATTCGTGCTACAGCTATACTGCTAATATAGCTGCAGCATGGCTCTACCACGTACAACATGTAAACTTTCGTTCGTCCATTCGTGCTACAGCTATACTGCTAATATAGCTGCAGCATGGCTCTACCACGTACAACATGTAAACTTTCGTTCGTCCATTCGTGCTACAGCTATACTGCTAATATAGCTGCAGCATGGCTCTGCCACGTACAACATGTAAACTTTCGTTCGTCCATTCGTGCTACAGCTATACTGCTAATATAGCTGCAGCATGGCTCTACCACGTACAACATGTAAACTTTCGTTCGTCCATTCGTGCTACAGCTATACTGGTAATATAGCTGCAGCATGGCTCTACCACGTACAACATGTAAACTTTCGTTCGTCCATTCGTGCTACAGCTATACTGCTAATATAGCTGCAGCATGGCTCTACCACGTACAACATGTAAACTTTCGTTCGTCCATTCGTGCTACAGCTATACTGCTAATATAGCTGCAGCATGGCTCTACCACGTACAACATGTAAACTTTCGTTCGTCCATTCGTGCTACAGCTATACTGCTAATATAGCTGCAGCCATGGCTCTACCACGATACAACATGTAAACTTTCGTTCGTCCATTCGTGCTACAGCTATACTGCTAATATAGCTGCAGCATGGCTCTACCACGTACAACATGTAAACTTTCGTTCGTCCATTCGTGCTACAGCTATACTGCTAATATAGCTGCAGCATGGCTCTACCACGTACAACATGTAAACTTTCGTTCGTCCATTCGTGCTACAGCTATACTGCTAATATAGCTGCAGCATGGCTCTACCACGTACAACATGTAAACTTTCGTTCGTCCATTCGTGCTACAGCTATACTGCTAATATAGCTGCAGCATGGCTCTACCACGTACAACATGTAAACTTTCGTTCGTCCATTCGTGCTACAGCTATACTGCTAATATAGCTGCAGCATGGCTCTACCACGTACAACATGTAAACTTTCGTTCGTCCATTCGTGCTACAGCTATACTGCTAATATAGCTGCAGCATGGCTCTACCACGTACAACATGTAAACTTTCGTTCGTCCATTCGTGCTACAGCTATACTGCTAATATAGCTGCAGCATGGCTCTGCCACGTACAACATGTAAACTTTCGTTCGTCCATTCGTGCTACAGCTATACTGCTAATATAGCTGCAGCATGGCTCTACCACGTACAACATGTAAACTTTCGTTCGTCCATTCGTGCTACAGCTATACTGCTAATATAGCTGCAGCATGGCTCTACCACGTACAACATGTAAACTTTCGTTCGTCCATTCGTGCTACAGCTATACTGCTAATATAGCTGCAGCATGGCTCTACCACGTACAACATGTAAACTTTCGTTCGTCCATTCGTGCTACAGCTATACTGCTAATATAGCTGCAGCATGGCTCTACCACGTACAACATGTAAACTTTCGTTCGTCCATTCGTGCTACAGCTATACTGCTAATATAGCTGCAGCATGGCTCTACCACGTACAACATGTAAACTTTCGTTCGTCCATTCGTGCTACAGCTATACTGCTAATATAGCTGCAGCATGGCTCTACCACGTACAACATGTAAACTTTCGTTCGTCCATTCGTGCTACAGCTATACTGCTAATATAGCTGCAGCATGGCTCTACCACGTACAACATGTAAACTTTCGTTCGTCCATTCGTGCTACAGCTATACTGCTAATATAGCTGCAGCATGGCTCTACCACGTACAACATGTAAACTTTCGTTCGTCCATTCGTGCTACAGCTATACTGCTAATATAGCTGCAGCATGGCTCTACCACGTACAACATGTAAACTTTCGTTCGTCCATTCGTGCTACAGCTATACTGCTAATATAGCTGCAGCATGGCTCTACCACGTACAACATGTAAACTTTCGTTCGTCCATTCGTGCTACAGCTATACTGCTAATATAGCTGCAGCATGGCTCTACCACGTACAACATGTAAACTTTCGTTCGTCCATTCGTGCTACAGCTATACTGCTAATATAGCTGCAGCATGGCTCTACCACGTACAACATGTAAACTTTCGTTCGTCCATTCGTGCTACAGCTATACTGCTAATATAGCTGCAGCATGGCTCTACCACGTACAACATGTAAACTTTCGTTCGTCCATTCGTGCTACAGCTATACTGCTAATATAGCTGCAGCATGGCTCTACCACGTACAACATGTAAACTTTCGTTCGTCCATTCGTGCTACAGCTATACTGCTAATATAGCTGCAGCATGGCTCTACCACGTACAACATGTAAACTTTCGTTCGTCCATTCGTGCTACAGCTATACTGCTAATATAGCTGCAGCATGGCTCTACCACGTACAACATGTAAACTTTCGTTCGTCCATTCGTGCTACAGCTATACTGCTAATATAGCTGCAGCATGGCTCTGCCACGTACAACATGTAAACTTTCGTTCGTCCATTCGTGCTACAGCTATACTGCTAATATAGCTGCAGCATGGCTCTACCACGTACAACATGTAAACTTTCGTTCGTCCATTCGTGCTACAGCTATACTGCTAATATAGCTGCAGCATGGCTCTACCACGTACAACATGTAAACTTTCGTTCGTCCATTCGTGCTACAGCTATAC
Source organism: Parnassius mnemosyne (assembly GCA_963668995.1). Lineage (NCBI taxonomy): Eukaryota > Metazoa > Arthropoda > Insecta > Lepidoptera > Papilionidae > Parnassius > Parnassius mnemosyne. The sequence continues at coordinate 13,350,188 of CAVLGL010000013.1, read as the reverse complement.
TGCTAATATAGCTGCAGCATGGCTCTACCACGTACAACATGTAAACTTTCGTTCGTCCATTCGTGCTACAGCTATACTGCTAATATAGCTGCAGCATGGCTCTACCACGTACAACATGTAAACTTTCGTTCGTCCATTCGTGCTACAGCTATACTGCTAATATAGCTGCAGCATGGCTCTACCACGTACAACATGTAAACTTTCGTTCGTCCATTCGTGCTACAGCTATACTGCTAATATAGCTGCAGCATGGCTCTACCACGTACAACATGTAAACTTTCGTTCGTCCATTCGTGCTACAGCTATACTGCTAATATAGCTGCAGCATGGCTCTACCACGTACAACATGTAAACTTTCGTTCGTCCATTCGTGCTACAGCTATACTGCTAATATAGCTGCAGCATGGCTCTACCACGTACAACATGTAAACTTTCGTTCGTCCATTCGTGCTACAGCTATACTGCTAATATAGCTGCAGCATGGCTCTACCACGTACAACATGTAAACTTTCGTTCGTCCATTCGTGCTACAGCTATACTGCTAATATAGCTGCAGCATGGCTCTACCACGTACAACATGTAAACTTTCGTTCGTCCATTCGTGCTACAGCTATACTGCTAATATAGCTGCAGCATGGCTCTGCCACGTACAACATGTAAACTTTCGTTCGTCCATTCGTGCTACAGCTATACTGCTAATATAGCTGCAGCATGGCTCTACCACGTACAACATGTAAACTTTCGTTCGTCCATTCGTGCTACAGCTATACTGCTAATATAGCTGCAGCATGGCTCTACCACGTACAACATGTAAACTTTCGTTCGTCCATTCGTGCTACAGCTATACTGCTAATATAGCTGCAGCATGGCTCTACCACGTACAACATGTAAACTTTCGTTCGTCCATTCGTGCTACAGCTATACTGCTAATATAGCTGCAGCATGGCTCTACCACGTACAACATGTAAACTTTCGTTCGTCCATTCGTGCTACAGCTATACTGCTAATATAGCTGCAGCATGGCTCTACCACGTACAACATGTAAACTTTCGTTCGTCCATTCGTGCTACAGCTATACTGCTAATATAGCTGCAGCATGGCTCTACCACGTACAACATGTAAACTTTCGTTCGTCCATTCGTGCTACAGCTATACTGCTAATATAGCTGCAGCATGGCTCTACCACGTACAACATGTAAACTTTCGTTCGTCCATTCGTGCTACAGCTATACTGCTAATATAGCTGCAGCATGGCTCTACCACGTACAACATGTAAACTTTCGTTCGTCCATTCGTGCTACAGCTATACTGCTAATATAGCTGCAGCATGGCTCTACCACGTACAACATGTAAACTTTCGTTCGTCCATTCGTGCTACAGCTATACTGCTAATATAGCTGCAGCATGGCTCTACCACGTACAACATGTAAACTTTCGTTCGTCCATTCGTGCTACAGCTATACTGCTAATATAGCTGCAGCATGGCTCTACCACGTACAACATGTAAACTTTCGTTCGTCCATTCGTGCTACAGCTATACTGCTAATATAGCTGCAGCATGGCTCTACCACGTACAACATGTAAACTTTCGTTCGTCCATTCGTGCTACAGCTATACTGCTAATATAGCTGCAGCATGGCTCTACCACGTACAACATGTAAACTTTCGTTCGTCCATTCGTGCTACAGCTATACTGCTAATATAGCTGCAGCATGGCTCTACCACGTACAACATGTAAACTTTCGTTCGTCCATTCGTGCTACAGCTATACTGCTAATATAGCTGCAGCATGGCTCTACCACGTACAACATGTAAACTTTCGTTCGTCCATTCGTGCTACAGCTATACTGCTAATATAGCTGCAGCATGGCTCTACCACGTACAACATGTAAACTTTCGTTCGTCCATTCGTGCTACAGCTATACTGCTAATATAGCTGCAGCATGGCTCTACCACGTACAACATGTAAACTTTCGTTCGTCCATTCGTGCTACAGCTATACTGCTAATATAGCTGCAGCATGGCTCTACCACGTACAACATGTAAACTTTCGTTCGTCCATTCGTGCTACAGCTATACTGCTAATATAGCTGCAGCATGGCTCTACCACGTACAACATGTAAACTTTCGTTCGTCCATTCGTGCTACAGCTATACTGCTAATATAGCTGCAGCATGGCTCTGCCACGTACAACATGTAAACTTTCGTTCGTCCATTCGTGCTACAGCTATACTGCTAATATAGCTGCAGCATGGCTCTACCACGTACAACATGTAAACTTTCGTTCGTCCATTCGTGCTACAGCTATACTGCTAATATAGCTGCAGCATGGCTCCACCACGTACAACATGTAAACTTTCGTTCGTCCATTCGTGCTACAGCTATACTGCTAATATAGCTGCAGCATGGCTCTACCACGTACAACATGTAAACTTTCGTTCGTCCATTCGTGCTACAGCTATACTGCTAATATAGCTGCAGCATGGCTCTGCCACGTACAACATGTAAACTTTCGTTCGTCCATTCGTGCTACAGCTATACTGCTAATATAGCTGCAGCATGGCTCTACCACGTACAACATGTAAACTTTCGTTCGTCCATTCGTGCTACAGCTATACTGGTAATATAGCTGCAGCATGGCTCTACCACATACAACATGTAAAATTTCATTCGTCCATTCGTGCTACAGATACACTTCGATACTACTTTCTCGTGGTCTCATCAATTGAAAGAAGTTAGCAGAAAGACTTTTGCTGCTATGGGTTTATTGCGGCGTTTACGTTCTTTTCTTCCCATTCCTACTAAAATTATGTTAGCACAATCTTTACTCCTCTCTATTCTCGATTATGTGGGTGCAAGCTATCTTGATTTAACTGAAGATCAACTAAACAAACTTGAGCGTATTCAAAATCTGGCTATTAGGTTCATATTTGGCTTGCGCAAATATGACCATGTCTCCGAATTCCGTTTAAAGCTCAAGTGGTTACCCATTCGCCTTCGCCGGAACCTACAAATTGTTTCTCTTCTGTACTGTGTATTATTCGATCCAATGACTCCTAGCTATCTAAAGGAAAACTTTAAGTTTCTTGGGCATGACAGACCGGACAGAGTTCTACGGTCAGCCGGAGAACTTATACTCGCACCACATTCATATCGAACTAAATACTTTAAAAACTCCTTCACAGTTAAGGCCATCTGCTTATGGAATGATCTTCCTTCGCAAATTCGTCGTGCGAAAACACTAGAAAAGTTTAAGACTGACGTCAAAAATTACTACCTAACAGTGCATTAACTACTGGTCATCATTTGCGACATGTATTTTTTGTATCCTCTCTGTATTTTTTTATTTAATTTTTATGTATATATGCCTACTTAATCTTATGTATGTCTATTATATTTTGAATGTATATATTAGTGTATTATTTTTTTCATTATGTATCAGTTTAGTTTATTTAGGTATTAGTATGTAAGTTTACTATAATATACACCACCTCCCACTGTCCAATAGAACAACTTTCTCCTAATCTTAAGGTTGTCTGGAAGAGATCGCTTATTAGCGATAAGACCGCCTTATTGTACCTACCTCTTAAGTTTTACTCCTTGTAATTTGTTCTTTTTTATCGTTTTTTTGTGGTGTACAATAAAGTATAAATAATAATAATAATAATAATAATACAGCTATACTGCTAATATAGTTGCAGCATGGCTCTACCACGTACAACATGTAAACTTTCTCATATTTCGGAATAGTAATAATTGCAGATTTTACGTTTCACTAGGTCCTTTCGAATAGTGAAAACCACTCGAATAATCTTTTTTTTCATACTCCAGTATATACATTCTTCTTTTTCTTCAATAAATCATTTTTACAGCTGTACGTATGTGGAACTAAAAATAATAATAGCTATAAAAATGACTGAAAATTTCTGTATACGATTTATATTTGGTTTAGAAACAAAGTCTTAAAAGGTTGAATTAATATATTCTTTACAATACTAATATACAATATAATACTTAGACAATAGATGAGGAAGTCTGAGGCCTGTAGCACAGTTTTAACTAACGCAGGCTTCAGAGCTCAAAAATAACTGTAACTATAATGTAATGTATGTTAAATAAATTTCATTTCGATTTCAAAAAAATAAAACATTTTCGTATTAAGCTCAAGAAAGTAGCTGCCAATTCGCCTTTGTCAGAATGCTCATATTTTATCTCTCCTTCGCTACATTTTGTTAAATTCCACTTATCCCTCGTATCTTAGGGAACGTTTTGTTTTCCTTTGCGATTCACACTTACGTGCTTTGAGATCATCAGAAAATTAAATTGGAAATGGCTGCACATAAAGTACGTTTCGGAACAAGTCATTTGTTGTTTAAGCAGTTCGTCTGTGGAATGCCCTACATTTATAATTACGACGTACTCAATCTTTATTACCTCTTAAAACACTTGGGAAGAATTACTATCCTACCCTTTAATTAGGAATGTGTTAATCTTAATCCTACATTTATTATTTAATATGTATTACAATCCTGTCCACCCAAAGGTTGTTTGGAAAAAATAGCATTAGCAATAAGACCGTTTATTGTACTACCTTTTAACATTTTGTATTTCATCATCATCATCATTACAGCCCTTCACAAGTCCACTGCGGAACATAGTCCTCCCACAAGGAATGCCACAAAGCACGGTAATGTGCCACCAGCATCCATCGACTTCCTGCATGTCTTATCAGGTCGTCACTCCATCTAGTGGGAAGACGCCCTACACTTCGTCCGTCGGTACGAAGCCGCCACTCGAGAACCTTTTTTTCTCCATCGGTCGGCGGTTCTTCGAGCTATATGGTCGGCCCATTGCATCTTCAGTTTACTAATACTTTGGACTATGTCAGTAATCCTGGTTCTACTGCGGATAGCCTCATTCCTAAGTTTATTACGCACAGAAACCCTGAACATAGCTCTCTCTATAGCTCGCTGAGCGACCTTGAGATTCCTCATACAGCCAGCAGTGAAAGACCATGTTTCAGTTCCATAGGTCATCACTGGCAACACGCACTGGTTGTACAGTCTAGTTTTAAAGTTATGAGGTTATAATATATTATAAGATTAATTGTCTAAAATAAAAAATCAAACAATATTAAAACACGCATTTTAGTTACAGAGTAATTTATATTAAATTTTCGGAGAATCACCCGCTAAGATAAAAATACTGGTAAGTATTTAGACCAGTTTTCAAATTAATAAAAAAGACTGTTAGTTATTTTTTCTCCATACAAATTTGAACACCATCTGGCCACATTGCTTTAAAAAAATCACAAAAAATACATGTTAATTTATTTTTTTATAGAATACTTTCAGTAAGTCAATCGCCCCGTAAAATAAAAAAAAATCCTACAAACTGTAACATCCTATTTCACCGTCTAAGAGGAGAAGAGATGTATAAAAAGTCAGCTAGCTACTGTCCAAATTTCGTTAAGGCTGTGCGTTGATAAATGAGTCAAGTCTCTCAGGACATCATTTATCATTTATTTAAATATATCTATTCATTGCTACAAGGTCATAGAATAACAGTTCAACAATTTTCAATTCCACATCTAAGTAAACGTTACAAAAATTTTGCATTTAAATGATTAGAAACCTCTATCTAATTTCATGTGTCGGAGAACAATCATGGTCACTTAAGCGGGGTTGCGAAATTCATGTTTCCAATTGAGAATGCTTTTGTGAACGTAAGGACGCATTAACTAATAACGAAATTTAAAATTCTTACAAAAGCGTGAATTAAATCTACACTGTAAATAATGAATGTGTGTTTACGTTTTTATTTATTGATTTATAAAAAATATTTAGTTGCCGCCTTGTAGTGTAAGGGCATCACCCAGTTTCGTCCCGTGAGTGTCGTTAGAGCTCTTGGTAGAGAGTAATTGTGTTCTGTGCGTTAGAGGTAACTATGGGAAACGTTAGAAAGTTTTCTTAGTGGCCGATAGATGGCAGTATAACCACGTCGTATACGGCGGACAAAATAATTAATATCTATACCGGTGACGGGTATTAGCGTCAAAAGTAAAGAGACGTCTGGTTAAGGAGGTTATAATATTATAATAACCTCCTTGCGTCTGGTACTGCAACGCCAATCCGGTAGTCAATGAGGGCATTCACAACTTTTTCTGCCACCAGGGCGGCGCCACTTAAAAATGAGGTGTAATATTTGACAGATTTCATAGCGGGAAAGTTAATTTATTCGAAAAATGTAAAGGTTAATGTTTCTTTTGTATACTATTAGTTATATTTTATATTAAGTAGATTAAAAATAAATAACCTAAACCACAGATATTAATAATAGTAGAAAAATAAAAAAGGAGTTACAAATGTGCAAAAAATTAAAAACCACCGAAGAACCGTTTTGTATATATATATATATATATATATATATATATATATATATATATATATATATTTATATATACACAAAACGGTATGTAAACGGTATATATATATATATATATATATATATATATATATATATATATATATATATATCATACTCTAGAAACTGATAAACTTAAAACTAAAGTTATTGCCTTTGTGATTAAGATAGAGTCAAGGCACCAGCAGTTGAACTTTTGCGGACTGATGATGAAGAAGAAGATTTAGCTAAGATGATTAAAATATATCCATCATAATTTTTGCTTTTTACTTAGTTTAGCCGTATTGCATTGCACCCGTCATTTGTTTGACCCGTATCACTGACAGTATTTTAGCCTAAATTCGATCTATTAAAAATATATATATATTTTTTATTTATTTTATTTATCTTTGTTTTCATTTGTTCTATATGCCTCGATCCTAGGTTAAAGGAAAGATTGAGTTATACCAAAACTCCTGCAGGCTACAACGGTGATAATTGTTCACCATCAGTGCAACCAAAGTAATTTCTTATGTATTACCTCATGCGCAGTTGATAGCTTCTGCAGTTATTTGAAAGTAATCACCGTGGTGGACATTGACAAGAAGAAATTCATTATCATTGCAGCGGGCAGAATTATGCTAATAAAGAATCATTGACCATAAAAGCCATTAATGCTCTGACTACTTATGAAGAATTACATTGCGTGAAACGTTTATAGTTTAACCTTTCAACCTATCATGTAACTGGAGAAAGGAGATAGTGCTCGCGGCAAGCTAAATATTACTATCCAATTTACGCGGTCATTTGCGAGCAATCCATTCGAACGGGATGACGAAGGAAAATATATTTGATTGTAAGTGGCTTTAATTAAAGCATACTCGTGCTGTCGTACGTGCATGGGGTAGTTTTAATGAATAAAAGTTTTAGAAACGAATATTAAACTTTAAATAAAAAGTAAAAATCGACTACAAAAAAATAAAAGGCATCAAATAATTTTCACACAAATTTCTTTTGAAATCTGTGCTAGTTAGCAGGCATGGAGTATAAAAGAGTAAAAGTCCCGATTTCAGCAGCTATTATGTCAAAATAATATTATTATTTTTTAGACAACTACTAGAACGTGGTCTTGATTTTACACAATTATTATTACTTATTTTTACACAAACAATTTCATCCTCTATTTTTCCACCCTCTGGGGTGAAGAATTTTCTCAAAATTTATATTGCACCATTCCTAAAGTATAAAACTTATTTAATAAAAAACCGGCCAAGAGCGAGTCGGACTCGCGCACCGAGGGTTCCGAACAAATCCGTAGGTATATAAGTTTAAAATTATTAAAAATATTTTTATCATATGATGTAACTAAAAATTTATGCTTTTCGCAATTTTTCCTTTATCTGTGCTATAATACGTTGCTTCGTATCAAATTTTAAGATTCTGAGTTCACGGCAAGTACCCTGTAGGTTTTGATTCCCTTGCTAATATCGAAAATTTGCGGCATAAACGGCTATATCTTTTGATTGCGTTGGCTTAGAAGTTTGATTTTTTCACAGCTCCAAGGGACAGTAGACATGAGTATTTGACATGAATATCAGCTTGATGCCTCCACGTGTTCCTGAGAAAAAGGGTCTTGACAGACAGACAGATAGACAGACAGACAGACAGACGGACAACAAAGTGATCCTATAAGGGTTCCGTTTTTTCCTTTTGAGGTACGGAACCCTAAAAAACACATAAATCTTAATATCGTGTAAAGTAAAATAACTGTACCTATGTATACAAGAATATACAGTTTCTCTATACTAATATACAGTGCGTGCACTGTTGTTTGGCATGGTCCATCCTACCACCAAAACGGACTCCTAAGCAGAAGGAAGATATTTTTCATTTATCATAAAAGGATGATATATGCCTCCCACAATAATTGCTTCGTAGATATACATACTGGAGAATTATAGAACCTGGTGTCTGGAGATATATTTATATTCTTGTGCGATACAAGACAGATTTGATTGTTCCAGAAGAATTGTTAATTCATATAAAGAATGCAACTCAAAAAATATTTTGAATTAAAATTTAAAAAAAAAATCAACTAACCATGCAGGTCACTGCACGCACCGTGAATAAGTTCCATAGATTTCATCTCTTCTTTATCATCTCTACGTCTCAATAGCATTGAACATATTAAGATTGATTGATTTTAATTGGTTATATCGACAATGGTTAAGCAAATATTTTTAGCAAAGCTAATTACAAAATTGATCAAGGTACAAGACAAGGTTGTATGGAAACGCAATCCTTTCTGCACTAGTCATCAGTTCACTGATGATTTATAATTTTATTTTTTTGTTATTAAATCTGAAGAACTCAGGGTTAAGTGTTCGCTATAATTTTCAGAGTAGGCAACCCCGACTCGATACCCGCCGGCTCCAATGAAATTGTTAATTACAATTTTAAGTGATGATATCGCCATACTAAGAGTGTAAAAATGTTTCTCAATTAGTTTTACCTCCAGTTTGATAATTTAATTTGACTTGAGAAATAATTTGACTTTTTTTATTTGCCGCGGCCCATAGACATCTACATCTATCTTCGTTTGCGAATTAAAATGCAAATGCGTTATCAGCCATCTACAGACATCTACATATTTATCCTCAATTAAGAATCAAAATGCAGAAGCATTGTCACCCCTGAGGACTAAGATAGAATGCCTCTTTTCCAGTAAAATAGGTCTCCGGTTCTCTACACTCATCATATGAAACACAGCAGCATTAAGCTGCTATTTTACGCTGGTATTCTGTGAGAGCGTGGTCCTTTCCCGGTCGAGCCGACCCATTCGTGCTACTACCACTATAAAATTATGTCACCCTCATGCATTCTGCATTATATGTTAACAAGGCGTCTTATTAGATAAAAAGATAACTGTGGACTGCCTTTATGTATGGTAGATAAATCGCCAAAATCGCCTCACGTAATTAATGGACTCATCAAAAATATACTCGACAATTGCGCGGTAATATAAGCATCATGCTGAGTGCTATGCCTTTTTGTTGTTGCAACCCAATATTGTACGTTGTGCTGTGTTCAAATGTTTATTTAAAATTATAGCCTTATGTTGTTGTATCACTGCCTCGTTGGTCTAGTAGTCTTAAGCGCAACTGTTGATCACGAGGTCCCGGGTGCGAATCCTGGGTCGGGTAAAAAACAGTTATTAGGTTTTTCTTGCAAGAAATTCTCAGTAGCAGTTCAGAATGAGAAAGCGGTGGTTCTTCCTCGTGCCACAGAAAACACGTAAGTTGCTCCTGTGCCTGACTCTATCCGGTCGTGTCGGATTGCCGTCACTACGGACTATGACAGTGAGGGAATACAAAGTGCATCTGTGCTTGCACATACACTCGTGCACTATAGCCTGTCCTAGGCAGGTGGCTAGTCTCCGTTGAGACAGTCAATACACGAACCCGCTACGCTCGCATTTTTGTAGTAAAAGTGAACACGAAACTCGCTCTGAAGCTAAAAATACAAGTATAAGTTAATTTCGTAACATTCAACCTTTGCACTTGCCATATAAAATTTTAATTGCTATTTGCTCTCGTCCATATAACTCGATGTTTGCGTTAAATAGTCTCAGTCTGAAATAACTTCTTATAATAGGGTGACATTTAGTGAACTTTATCGTTAACATCACATTGAATTTATACGTGGTTGAGCCATACTGCAGATATATTATGGTTGCAGTACTAATGGATTGGCTTGACCGGGAAATGACTGCGCTCTTACAGAATATAAGCGTGAAATAGCAGCTTAATGCTGCCGTGTTTCGTTTGGTGAGAGTAGAGAACCAGATACCCTTTTTACTGGAAACGAGGCATTCAATTTTGGTCTATTGGGTGACAACGCATCTACATTATTATTCTTAATCGAGAATAAATGTTAATGTCTATAAGGCACAGCATTTATTTACTATCGGATGGACTTCACTTTGACTCACCTCGTGCACTTGTATAATATGAAATATTTTCTTTTGTTAATTAAAGTAACCGTTCATCAACGATTTTAAGTAATGCAGTAGATTTGGCAGAAACTTGATCGGTAGTGGATTGCTGCCCCTGTATTGTTGTCAAAATAATGTTTGAAGTAAATTTTAATATGTAAAAGTGGTGCAATTTTATATATAAAATGTCTACGTATGTCTTTTTTTTATAGGATAAGGTGACAAACGAGCACACAATCCACCTGACGGTAAGTGTTTGCTGTGGCACATAGACATCTAAATCTGTCCTCGTTTGCGAATCAAAACGCAGATGCGTTGTCACCCATGAGGACTAAGATGGAATGCCTCTATTCCAGTAAAAAGGGTCTCCGAATCTCTACACTCACCATACGAAACACAGCAGTGTTAAGCTGCCATTTTACGTTGGTATTCTGTGAGAGCGTGGTCCTTCCCCGGTCGAGCCGACCCATTCGTGCTACAAATGTACTACTAATATAGGTGCAGCATGGCTCTACCACGTATAAAAAATATACAAAAAATATTGTCTGCTTATGCGCCTTGAAATATTCATCATTCATCAACTGTCTGCCGGTTCAATCTGCCGTCAAATCTTTTCAAAAACTTCACAATGTTACGCATCAACATATTGTTAAGAAATGTTTTAAACAAGTTATTATAAATGATAATTACTTAAACACTTGGCACTGGCAAAAGTACAAGAGTACGAGTCCAAAGTTTAGAATGTTTATAAACTTTCAATTATAAGCACTACAAACTTCGTTTGCTGTTATCACCGTGTTACCTTGGTATTCTTTTAATAAAGGATAGTCTACGTCACTAGAGTTATTGTTCTTTTGAAATGGCTTAATTCATCACATTAATTTGCAACATAATCGATTATGAGCACAGCGAGATTCCTATCGATCAAAAAGTTATTGACCAGAGACAAATCGACGAGCGAAGTGAGAATCACCCGTACAATGAATGCTGATTAATATCATTCTACAGGTGAAACTTTACTCTCATATACATTAACTAGCCTGAGCAACGACAATTTTGCCGTATCATCAAGTACATATTTACCCAAAATAATTTCGATTTCTTCGTCGACTGTAACTTTCTAATGAATGATTTTCAAATGCATCGTAAATATTTAATAGGAGACTAGCTTGGCCGGCAGATGTTGTTCTGACTATTTACACGAATTCTCTTTTAAGTTGAAATCACAAAAATGTTTCCAACGTAGATGTCTCCGGCCGCGGAGCGACACAGAATCTAGACGCCAACGAAACTCGATATATTAACGAAATCGTAAAAATGTGGACGAGGATTAAAAATTGGGACATTCTTATTTTAACTTGGCCAGTGGCAAGTGTCTCGTACAAAATCAAATTTTTTGCAAAGCTTTTTGAGTGACCCACGTAATTTCAGTGACAATCGTGCTGCCAAAGTAATTTGTTACTGCAGCCCATAGATATCTAAAACTAATACCAGAAAGCAACAGAGGATACAGAGTTATTCCGGTGGTGTAAAGTGCCTCAGCCTTAGTTATATTGATTATCTTTCTCATAAACTCGAAACAAACTGGAATAAACAAGCAGTTTCATTTAATTTTGTGCCAGAAATAGAACAGAGATTAGTAAATAGTAGAGAACGGAATCTTCGGCAGAAATGGAGTCCTCTAGTAAAGTCAGTGACACAATAATTAAGACAACAAATCAATGACACTGATCTGAATCCGTAACACTGTTCCCTATACCAATAAATATACGCTAATGCAGAAATGCTATCAACAACTTATTAGTTAAATTCTACGTTAATAAGCTGAATAGACTGATCAATAAAGTTCACGTCGATATCAGTGGTTTAGAAAATGAAATCAAAGAATATCTAGAAGGAATGACAAGATCAAGGCACAACGTGCGTTAAGTGTTCTCATATTATGACTGGTTTACATTATTTTAGTTGGGTGAGTTTTTTTTTATAGTATAGGGTGACAAACGAGCACACAGTCCACCTGATGGTAAGTGGTTGCTGTGGCCCATAGACATCTACATTTATCCTCGTTTGCGAATCAAAATGCAGATGTGTTGCCACCCGTGAGGACTAAGATGGATTACCTCGTTTCCAATAAAAAGGGTATCCGGTTCTCTATACTCACCATACGAAACACAGCAGTGTTGAGCTGCTATTTGACGCTGGTATTCTGTGAGAGCGTGGTTCTTCCCCGGTCGAGCCGACCCATTCGTGCTACAACTATACTACTAATATAGCTGCAGCATGGCTCTACCACGTACAAAAAAGGAGTGATATAGGGAGGTATATTAGTGCAAGCATGAAAACTTTAGCTTTTAGTGATTAGTACTACTTGTTTTATTACGATTATACGTACGATTCTCGCCTTTCCACTAAAATCAAATAGAATTAATTTTTATTTTTATTTAGAGCAATCGCATTCAAGTGTTACTAGTGTACTCGTGTTCTCCTTAAGCACTAAGAAAATGCAAACCGGTCATTAAAGTATATTACTTAGGTGGTACAAATTATACGTTGATATTAAACAGAGCAAAGAGTTTGTGAGACGTGTATATTGTATAACAATCATTATATACAGACATCACAACGAATAAAAATTGTGTGTTTTTTCCTGAACTGAAGTAGTCTTAGCTTTTATTTGCCTTATTCAACTTGAATTAGGCCTCTTACTTTGTAATAGTCCACTTTTCACTTTTTTCTAATTAAAAGGAATTTTCATGATCATCATGCTTAGCAAACGGAATTTCGATTATACCTATCGAACCTCACATGCTGCTTATTGCAAATTGACATTTAAATTCCAACATTTTGTGAGGCAATTACTAGTTATCCCGCCATTTGTCGGATGCAACAATACTTTCTACATTCTAGCCGTTGAATAAGCGTCGATTCGTGTAACACCCTCGTCACACACTCATCGAGGGGCATGGGAAGTAGCGAGGAAAGGAAGCAGAGACGTAGTGAGGCCACAATACTCGTCATGCCGAACGTCGTGCTCCTCGTCATGCCCATCGCTTCCTGTTTGGTCGGTTTTTTGGGGCGCGAGTCAAAGGACTGGTAATATGAGCGCGAGTGGCTGGCCACAAACTCACGCAAACGCAGTCCGAAACGAGCGCTCGTTACGGAAGTGTCGTTCTATTTCGATGAATAGATGTCATTCACCATCTCCGTTGGCAAGAACGTTGACGTATATTTCATTTTAATGACATTGATATAATTAGCTACACTAAATATGCATATCGGCGGAGCTTCTGAAAGCGGGTGGAAAACCGGTACTGGAAGTCCTTCAGAGGCTCTTTAATTCCGACCTCCGTGGTGGCATTACACCGGAGGCGTGGAGCAGAAGTGCGGTGGTCTTGTTCTTCGAGAAAGGCGACAATGCTCTCTTGAAGAACTACAGACCGATTTCTCTTCTGAGCCGCGTCTACGTGCTGTTTTCGAGAGTCATTACGAATCTTCTCGCACGCAGACTTGAATACTTCCAGCCTCCCGAACAAGCCGGTTTCCGAAAGGGCTTTAGCACCATAGACCAAATACATACCCTTCGGCAAGTTGTACAGAAGTCCGAGGAGTACAATTTGCCACTATGTCTGGCGTATGTGGACTATGAGAAAGCCTTTGATTCCGTCGAAATTTGGGAAGGGACTGCAGCACCGTGGGCGGTGGTCCCTTCAGCGGTGCCAAGTTGACTGTCGGTATATCGAAGTGCTGAAGTGCTTGTACAGTAGGGTTACGATGGCTATCCGAGTACAGAACCAGAGTACGAAACCTATCGAATTTCAGAGAGGTGTAAGACAGGGTGACGTCATATCCCCGAAACTCTTCACCGCTGCATTGGAAGACGTTTTCAAGCTACTGGACTGGAAAGGATACGGTATCAACATCAATGGCGAGTACATCACTCACCTTCGATTTGCCGACGATATGACGATACGACGAAAAGCCGCGCGTCACCTCGTGGTTGAAGCATTCACATGACGGCATATGTACGCGCGGCAGTCTGCCATCAAAATTGCTTGAGAATGGACGTGGAGAAGGCAATTTGCTTATTTATTTTATACCGAAGGCTGAGACGTCGCAGGAGAAGACAAGGACGATAGAGGGTGCATTATGTTTTAGTGAAAGATTTTCTTCAAGCCTGTTTGTCACTTTATATCCCAACCTGAGCCTAGTTTCTAATTTAATTTTTTTTAACTATTTCAGAATGTCGCTGGCATCCTTTGATTTTTTATTGATTTTTGATAGTCGTCCTCGCTACTCATTTTTCCTGTATCTATGCGTCCGTTACAGGTTCGTAGAACTTGAACCGCGCGGTACCCTGCGGTGACTCGCGATTCAAAATCTTGCGCGCGGGTCGGAGCGCGCCGCGCGTTACCGCTAGTTGATGTAGAGTCTACATTGTAGACGATAATCACCATTTACTTTGATGTTGTACCGCGCGGTCGGTAGTTCCGCGCGGTACCGTGCGGTCATATAAACTTAGCCTACGGGCTTCCCCTTATGACGTCAACACGTGCATTTGTGTAATGAATTTGTGTATGATATATTCCGCGTTAATGTCATGTTTAGATATAACTCTATGTTCTGTGGCCTCTGACGTCGGCATTATTTAAGATTGCGATATTTCAGCACATGTAACTTTCCCTTAGTTTCGTTTTTTATTTAAATTTAATAATTACATTGAGAATTAGCAAACCGTAAATTAAATTATCTGTTACATAAGAAACTTACTGCCTAACTTATATGCTTATGAATATTAATATTTAATTTCATAAATATTGTAAACTGACTGATGCAAACTTTAAATTAGTCATAACTTTTTATATAAGAATTATTACGAACCTGACGTTCTGCTTCATTGTATTTTTATACTAGCTGTTTGACGTGACTTCGCCCGTGTGTTATTTGGGGTTTTAATTTTTTTGCGCGGAACCCTAATTCTTTTTTTAAAAGTTGCCTTAGTTACTCCTTGTGATATCAGATATCTGCCAGTAAAATTTCCATCAAAATCGGTCCAGCCGTTTCGGAGATTAGCCGGAACAAACAGACTGACAGACGGACAGACAGACAGACAGACAAAAACTTTAAAAATTGTATTTTTGTTATTAGTACCGTATATACTTTCATATGCATTTAGTAAAAAGCTGTAATTTTGACATTACAAACAGACACTTCAATTTTATTTATTTGTATAGATTAGAAAATAGACAGAGACAAATAAATTTTTAACCAAGATCGAAAAAACCAGACGGTTATATTATATCGAACGCGTAATATCTTTTATGTATAATTACCGATTTCTTGGAAACGGTTTAACCGATTTAAATGATTCTTTCTTAATTCATTAGGTATACTTCACGGATAACCCCATATAAATTTAAAGAAGAAATTACATCTCTAAGTGCTTATCTTTAAGGGTGAATATATATGGAATATATAGGTGAATAATATGGAATGAAGACTTTAATGTACTCGTATTTAAACGACATTTGAGATGTTAACCTGAACTTGTGATATTCATTAGACCACATAAAACGGTCAAATAATTAAACTTCTAGTAAAAAGTAGAATCTTCTTCATTTGAACTTCGAAAATCAAAAATATTATCACTTTTGGGGTTTACTCGTGATTCTTCCATAAACTGTGTCTTTGCACCGACTTTAAAAGTTATTATGTGGAATTTCTTTTATAATTTTTGAAGTCGGTTCTGCTTTTTGTGGTTTATTTTATAAACATTCTTATTTACGTGCATATTATATTGTACCATGAACATTCATTTTTATCATATCATATTATTATTTTATGTATGTATGAATTATAAATGAATTGCATATTACCGTTAGTGGAAGCTTTGGAGTGTCCTGAGAGAAATTTGGTCTTCTTGTTCGTCTCTGACCGGAAATGTTCAGGTTGTATTGCAAATGTAATTCATATATATATATATATATATATATATATATATATAGGTATATATACATATATGTCACAGTCAAAACTCATAACCGGTCAAAACCACTTTTGACTGCAAAAATCAGGCAAAATTAGTTTTATGATATAAAATATAATATTTAAGAAGTTTTTAGTTTTTAATTTCAGAAATTCAAAAATTATAAGTCAAAAGTAGTTTTGACTAACATTTTTTGACGAAACCGCTTCCGATGTAATGTGATCAAAATCAATATTATCCAATATTTTTGCAGTTGAAAATTGTGTTGTCCTTAGTCAAACCTACTTTTGACTGCAAAAATCAGTTAAAAGTTGTATTGACTAACGTCCTGAGTCATAACTATTTTTGCGTGATTTTTTATAGTTTAAAGTGGTTTTGACCAGTTATAAGTTTTAACTGCAACATATGTATTTAGATAAATACTCGTTAATTGGCACATTCAACGCAACTTTAGTCGATTCGTGTCTTGCTTCGCATAAATAATTTTTTTGGTTATAAATACAATGATGCAATGAATGATGGTGTATAAAATTTCTCAATCGATGCTTAACCTGTGTATTGTGTGCTCTAAAAGTCTGTGTTCTCTACATTACAATAATACTTACCACTGCTGATCTATTGTGTTCAGTTAATTGCTACTTGTTACTTAAAGAGGTTATGAAATTACTGTTTAAGCCTACGTGTGAAAACGCTTGAATTATTATTTCCCTTTGCTAGCCTCGGTAGTTCAGAGGATATAAGCGCTAGCTAAATTTCAGCGAGCGAACCCAGTTCTAACTCGGCGGTGAAGTAAACCTACAACAATTGTTTTTTTTTAATCATGTGAAGAACACACACTAGAGCAATATACAAATACGCACTAGACAGACTATCTGTGCCCAACTACGAACGTTTAGCCGTGATAAGGAAAAGGGGAGATCTCCCGCCGGGCAAGGTGTTCTGCCTGGGGAGCGGCCAACGCTCCGCGTGGTAGTTCGGTGATATTCTATATACTTATATATACTGTTCTACTTCGGAACTTTGATAGTGCGATTTAGGCTTCGATGTGTTTCGCTTGTGGCGCGACAATAGCGCCACCAAACCTATTTTTACAGTGAAAACTTCTTTAGAATCACTGTGATTTTGAATTCGATGAAACAAAAAAGCGAAACAAAAAAGAGATGTACATATAAATCTATAGGATAAAGCCTGCGAAAGAATGAGATAGAACACAGTATATCGTGTTTCTGTTATCATGCATGTGGTGATCTACGAGCAGTAAAGGACGAAATTCGTTGATTAGAAAATATTTAAGTACTTACTATGATGAAATTGAAAACCTGAAGTCTTTATAAAATGTAATATAATATGGAGAATAAAATGTAAAATAACTTCTTAACTTGTTAACAATATTATAATAAACAAACCCTAAAATTATCCTAACCCTGATACTCTGCATTCGTCTCATTCTCTCAAGGTTTAGTGTTCTGAAGGTTACACTTCTGCGGCGTGTGAACTGCACTCATGTTTTTTTTTTAATTTATTTAATATCAATTCTGGTAAAAAAACATCAACGTAGAATACTTTACGTAACAACAACGTGCACACAATTTCCAACTTTACTTATCATAACGATATTTGCATAAAGTACGAAAGATGTTTATAAAACATCTGCTTGAACGGTCGTTAAATTTTAATAACATTTATGAAGGCAAAATAAATATTAACTTCTAAAAATATTCAGTTTTGTTCTTTGAAGTTGGTTTTTACTTTTTATTAAAGGATATATATTTTTACCCTTCTGAGTGGACTCACAATCACAATGTCGTAAAAATAGTCACATTAAAAACTTTACTACCCTTCGGGGTGTTTTGCCACCCTTAGGGGTGGGAGGGTTATTTTTTCTCCAAGCTTTTCCTTCTTATTAAAAGTTAATATTTTTTTACCTTTTGAATGGACTTAGAAATATCGCAATATTTCTTTAAATATTTAGGTACATAAAAAAGACTTCATTTCCTGTTTTCTCACCCTTAGGGGTGTTATTTGAATTTATATGAGGCCACCCCACCCAGGCGAATCATCGAAATCGATTCACAATAATTGATAAAGATATGGTGTAACATACATACAAGAAAAAATTATGGGATTAATTTGCAACCAACTACACGGTTTTATGTGCATATGTGTTCGAAAAGTGAACTTATTCGGGCTCATAAAGAAAGAAAGAAGAAATATGTGTGCGTAAGTGTGTGTCAAGGAGTTGAGCATGGTTTCGGCAACACTTGAAATGTACGAAGCGTTCCGTTCTTCATTCTTTGATGGACTGAGAATGTAAATATCAGATAAAATTTCTATTCTTCTCTATTATATACGTCTTATGACATTACTGTTCGAGTCAACATTGGCATTCTCATCGCTACTTTAGTGTTTTATCTAGTAAATGTGCTACATTTGGACATTGTTGTAACTATATTTTATGGCTTTTCAAAATTTATAGCTCCGCCATTACGAAATTGCTCTGAATTGCTCTAATAGGTAACGTAATTGGAAATATAATTTTAATTACATTACGCGCGTTATTTATTCCGGCGACCGTGTGTTCCGTGTTGTCTATTGCGGACTATTGCGGGAACTAAGTTTGAATCTCGAACGTAGTAGAGGCCTGTATTTGTGTAAAACATAAATTAATTGAATGGATCTGTTGTGGCTGATGCCATGTCTCTGATACTGCATCCAAACGTAACTTCTTCTTCGTCTTCTCAAAAGAGAAGTGAGTTCTTCTGTTTGCTGGGGTGGTGTAAAGTGTTTTAATAGGTTGTGTAACAATAAGGTCTATTTTTTTTTAAATGTTACCCCCACACTAGGATTTTCGCCTGTGTCGTGGAGGCAGTTTACAAACATAAATTGCACAAGGACAAACATCCAGACCCGGAACAATTATTTGTAGGCCATGCAAATACTTGTTCCGTGCGGGATTCGAACCCGCGGCCCCCAGCGCAACAACTGATTGCTAAGCCACTGCGCCATGGAGCCGTCAATTCAAATCTATCATTGGATACTTTGAAAAACATGGCTTCAATAGTTAGTTCCAAGACAGTAAAGATTTTCTTTTCGTTCCAGGACAACATCACCGCGGAATTTCAAATAATTCAATGTTAAACAGTAGAATAATAAAAGAAAAGTACTTTTCATTCTGAATTTTAAAAACAACTCATAAATTACATTCAAACTTAAATTATTGTTAGATTATTGTGCAATATATAGAATACAGAGACATAGTCAATATTATTTATTATTAATATATTTTTTTATTTATTTATACAACAATCTCGACCTAATTAAAACTATATCTCTATCTATCTTAGTGAATATTTATACACACATACATATAACACTAGCGATCCGCCCCGGCTTCACACGATTGATTTATGGATCTCGACCGCAACGCCACCTACTGGGTCCAATTGTGAATTTAAACTATTATGTAATCAACTTAATCATACACACAAAATTTCATCAAAATCGGGCTATCTGTTTAGGAGGAGTTCAGTCACATACACACGGACAGAAGAATTATAGAATATGTAATATGCATGTATTATACATATAAACCTTCCTATTAAATTATTCCTTTCTATTAATCCGCATCAAAATCCTATGCGTAGTTCAAAAGGTGTAGGCGTACAGACGGCGGGAAGCTACTTTGTTTTATACAATGTAGATATATATATATTACCTTCTTTTTTTTCTATAGCCGTCAATCACTGACACAACAAACACAAATCTAATTTTATTCGCTTATGATATAACAGCGTCGATTATTCCAAGATCGAGTTAAAAGTATGAACTCTTGTCCATTTAGAAAGGAAAGGCGGTTGTCTAACAGCAGTTGCGGATTGCATCGTAATAAATGAGAATCGCAAAGGTGAGCCCACAGTCGATAGTGCTTCCTTCATTCTCTCATCGGACGATCACTGAAATTATCGATGCCGGCCGGACTTAGAACACATTTATCGTAGAAATATCTGAATAAAGAAAATAATTATAAATATTATATTTCCTTATTTTTACTGTTATTTCTTTTATTTATTTTTTAAGCTTTAATGAACACTTTGTAATAAAAATGCACGTAATAAGTATACAATAGGCCGATTTAATACGAGTATGTAATGGATGGTCTTATTGCTAACAGTAATGTCTTATTTAAAGAAATGTTCCCTCCACACTAGGATTTTCTCCTGTATCATAGGGGCAATTTACATACACAAATTACACAAGGACAAACGTCCAGACCCGGAATAATTATTTGTAGGCCATACAAATACTTGTTCCGTGTGGGATTCGAACCCGCTGCCTTTAGCGCTGCAACTCATTGCTAAGTCACCGCGGAGCCGTCATCAATATTTTCCAGACAACCGATGAATAGAAAATCAAAAGGACTCATGCCACGGTGTGCTTCTTGAATACAACAATGAAACACATAAATTACATACAGTTGGTGCATCTGTTTGAGAAATTCACACAATATATTGGTCAAGACAATTATTTAAAGCTATGCTATGGTTAGCTGGAGCTGCAGTTAGGTTTTTAACAAATTCTATATTTATGGATCAAAATTATGCATATCCACAATATATGTTTTTTTTATTTCCAAAAAAAAAACCACAAATTGTAGATCCGATAGGTGCGCTGTGGTCGGGTTATTAATAATATTTATATTTAAACCGTAAAAAAATTACGGATGAACGTACTATCATTATATATACCTACTTTTCAGCTGCTTCACCCGAATCAAGGTCTGAAAAGAACATCATTTCGAAAAATCATAAGTGTTATTCGAAGATATAAAGACAGCGTAAAGATAACTACATAATTATTCCTCAGGGACCTTGCATTTTTGCGGGGTATAATGCCTATGTCACCCTCCGATCCCAAACTATCTCTATGCAAAAAATCATGTCGATCCGTTGGACCCGTTGCTGCGTGAAAAAACGGCTAAACAATAAACACATTTTGTCATTAATAATATTATATTATGTAAGAATTTATTCTAAAAAGTTTTTATTTGGTTCACTTTTATATAATACACCAGGCATACGCTTATTAAAAACAAATACTAGCAGTGCATTAACACCATATTATATTCCCCTTAACAACTCCAGTTAACGTATCAAATAGCGTAAATTGTTTCTCCACTCTCAGTGTGGAATAAATTTATGAAAATTGTGCGACCAATGTAAAATGTCTATGGAAAATTGACAATAAATTCCCGTTGGGGGGTGTAAACTCCAGCGAAAACCAAATAATAATTTTAAAAAAAAACCACTCTAGTTAAGTTTTAAATGTTTGAGATAGGAATTGTTTACGACAGTAGTCGAACGGCGGACCTTTACATTTTTTAGTCCATACCTTTAACCAGTAGGCAGTAGGCAATTGTTGCTATAATGCTTTTTATGGTTGTAAGATTTCTGTGCACGACGTATGTGAGATCGTCAGTCGAATGCGAACGTTTTGTAAGATGCTAATATGTGCCTACATAATTAACTCTTTCTCGGTCAACAAACGCTCGTCGCATCTAAGCAAAAACTTTCCGGACATCGCTAAACAAGAGGCGGAGCCGTTCGCAATCGTTAGATTTCTATTCGCTGTCGAATATCGATGTAACCCATTGTTTTTATTGTTCTATGATATAACATATAAAAAACAAAGGTCATGTTTCGTGTACTACATTTATCTGTTTATACATAGACATCGTTTTGTCTAATATTCTTTTATGTTTAAAGTTGAAGCATTTGAAAACTTTCAATTTTTTTTCGTACATCATCAATTGATAACTAGACTACTTCTAGACGTGAACGATTTCCATAGTAGGCAGGATTTCACATAAAACGTGGCATTTGGCAGGCGAAGAGGAGATCCCAATATGTTTTGCATCCCAGGAATCTGGGCTATCAGTGGCCGGCCTAGGTATTTTGCATCTGATATAAGTAATTATACTCGTTATCTATTGGGGACCCAAAAGAACTTCCACACATTACCTATTACATTTTTACGTGGTAGAGCCATGCTGCAGCTATATTTATAGTATAGTTGTAGCACGAATGGGTCGGCTCGACCAGGGAAGGACCACACTCTCACAGAATACCAGCGTAAAATAGCAGCTTAATGCTGCTGTGTTTCGTATGGTGAGTTTAGAGAACCGGATAGCTTTTTTACTGGAAAAGAGCCATTCCATCTTAGTCCTTAAGACTGACAACGCATCTGCATTTTGATTCGCAAACGAGGATAGATGTAGATATTTATGGGCCTCAGCAACCATTTACCATCAGGTGGACTGTGTGCTCGTTTGTCACCTTATTTCTATAAAAAAATTACCCAAGGCTGCGTTTAATGTCGCCCATTGGATAAATGGATGAAATTGATTTAATGCTATTAACGAAAAGCTTGTATTATATTTATATAAATTACCCGATTTGAAAGGTCATTTTTCCGGTTGCAGTTTTACTATGTAAAATGGTTTTATATACAAGTACAGCCCTGCGCTAGAGATAGTCACGAATACTAAAAACGATTTGTAATAATACCTTTGACTTCATTTAATCGGTAATTTGATTTGGTAAGCTATTAAATGAATTAAAGAACATGAATTAAACTATAGATTCATTTTATTCAAGTAATTAATATGTTAAACAATCGAATTAAGTTATATTGAATTGATTTAAATTAAATAAGATTAAATTAAATTAAAAATATTAGATAGAATTATATAAAATTAAATTAGATGAGTTTAAATTTATTATAATGTAAATGTTACTTATATGGACTCAGTCTGAAATAAATTGATTTTATTTTTATTTTGTTTTTTTTGTTTTATTTTTATTTTATTTATTTTATTTGCATCTCCTGGCATGGATCTTTACATAATGATACCACGTAATGAATTAGATTTAAAAGAATTAGCTTTAGGGACGAGCGACCCGTCGCTGGGTATTAGAAGAGGCTATGAGCTCCCGTAGCGCCTTAACCCAGGAATTAATTTCATACAGCCAAACCGGTACACAATTTCTGCCCACGATGAACAAATGACTTAGGTCAGTTCTGTTTAAGACTTTATTTATTAAGACCGTGTTGAGAAATTCTAATATTTTATAATATACACATATACCGTTTATATGAAAATAAAATCTGTTGGAAATTTTCTTATGAACACAGATTTCCAAAACTTAATACAGAAACATAATTGAAATAAGGCGGAAGTGATTAGGAAGAGTAAGATTAGATACTTTAGAAAGTCGTACGAAAGCCTTTTTCCACTGCTTGTGTACTGACCTGAGTCAAGAGAAAAGTTGACAATGTGTAACAACATCATCACAACCGGACGACCTTAAATTAAATTGACAGAAGAATCTTTCTTATTTCACCCTGAGTAAATAGAAAGACGCAGCAACGCAGAAGCAGAAGCAAACTGAAGATTTAAAACATCATGAGAAAGAGATGGGCCACAATCCAAAGAGAGTAAGTTACCGCGGCTTACCCGAACCTAGAGAACTGATTTTTCTATTTTTTTATTTTTGACTATTTTTCATATGTACTTACAAATTCTTCTTCTTAAACATGATCACCGGTAAAAGTTCACTGCTGAAGACGTCTCCGTTGTAGAGGAAATTCGCCAAATTTGTCACGCTTGGCAGGCGGGTTGGCGAAGTGAAGCAAGGCGTCTCGCCCATTTGACCTTGCTTCATTCGCCAACCTAGGTAGTTACGTTTGATGTACAGTTTAAGATTCAATAAACTCATTCTGCGTATGTTACATTCAATTTACCAATTAAAAGTTGAAGGCAAGCTCAATGTCAAACACATCAGTCCATCTGTGACCATATCTACTGCAAAGTGCATGTGACGTCGGAATTTAATTCAAGTTTAAGTTAGATGAATTTCGTCAGAATTAGTTTATTCACTGGCGTTGTTTTTATTGTGTAAAACATGCTAGACCCACAGACCCATATTTTGTCTTCAGCACGAAACGATATTAGATCTAGAAAAAAATATCTCGATCGGGGAAGAACTACGCTCGCACGGTATACCAGTGTGAAATAGCAACATAATACTTTGTTTCGTATGTTGCACATCTACATTCTTGAGCAAACGATTTCTCTCATTTCTGAAAGGAATTCGGAACAGAATAACATACGCCGCGTCATCTTTACGTGTGTTAAAATTAAAAACTGTAAGATGTTTCTCTTCACCGCCGAACACGTACTCAATCAGCAATTCAAATTCTTACTGGTATGAGCAGGAAAGGAACCCAATTTGCTCGCATAATATTATAAAATTAAAGGAAAACACCCACATTCTTCATTCATTTATACATGGTAGAGCCATGCTGCAGCTATATTAATAGTATAGTTGTAGCACGAATGGCTCGGCTCGATCGGGGAAGGACCACGACCTCACAGAATACCAGCGTAAAATAGCAGCTTAACATTGCTGTGTTTTGTATGGTGAGTGTAGAGAACCGGAGACCCTTTTTACTGGAAAAAGGTGCATTCAGTCTAAGTGCTCACGGCTGATGACGCATCTGCATTTTAATTCGCATAAGAAGATATAGATGTCTATGGTCCACAGCAACCACTTACCATCAGGTGGACTGTGTGCTCGTTTGTCACCCTAATTCTATAAAAAAAAAACATTCTGAACTCTTATCTTAACACAGCTCTATTCATTATTGACGGAAAAGAAATGGTTATTCTACCATCTTTCGGAGGTCATAAGAGTCATAAGATTCTTCTGGCATTATCATTTCTCTATCAAATCTTCAGACTGGCTACGAGAAGAGCATCTTCGCTTCATTATTCGCCGTTTCTTTTCCGAAAAAAGAAACCTTGATTTAAAACAATAGTAGATATTAGAAAACAAATTGACGTATCCCAAACGAAATTTAACTTCTTAATGGCGAAAAAATAAAGACTTCCTTATATGAGGAAGTTTATATCAGGCAGTGAGCTGTTTAAAAGATAATAAATGTGATAAGGGGAAGAAAATTACAATACCTAAAATTATGAAATATCAAGACGTATTTAGTGTAGACTCAAGTTAAAACCATCTCTCACCATCCCATGGAACAAGATTATACAAACTTATGTTTCTATTATATTATATTTTATTCCGATTTCAAAAGATTTACACTTAAATATTTGTAAGAATATCCACTGCCCCATATCGTCCCATGGGTGTCGTAAGAGGCGACAGAGGGAAATTTATATAGGTGATAGGCAGAAGAATCTAGCCAATCGCATCAGCTATGGGCAAAATTCCCTCTATGAGGCAATTTATGGGGGAGGCCTATGTTCAGCAGTGGACTTTTATAGGATGTATTGGATGGATGGAATTGTGATTCACAATAATCTGTCAAACTTGGGACCCTTGCTTCATATGGGACAACATAGCAGAGGGAGCCCTAACTAAACTTTAATTCATTCAACTGATTAAAATTAAACTTGTTTTTGACTATAAGTTATATTTTTTTTATAGAATAAGGCAGACAAGCTAGCACAAAGCCACCTAATGGAAAGAGGATGCTGTGGCCCATAGACATCTACATTTATCCTCGTTTAAGAATCAAAATTCAGTTTTGTTGTCACCTCTGAGGACTAATATGGAATGCCTCGTATCCAGTAAAAAGGGTATCTGGTTCTCTACAATCACCATACGAAACACAGCAGCATTTAGCTGCTATTTACGCTGGTATTCTATGAGAGCGTGGTCCTTTATTGGCCGAGCCGACGCATTCCTGCTACAGCTATGATATAGCTAAAACATGGCAGCATGGCTCTAACATGTACAAAAACTATAAACAAAAGAGTTATTTCATCAGAAAGAGAATACACAAAAATGCAAACGGGCAGACTGTTAGTCACACAAAAAAGACAATTTTTATATTAGCATTTAATTCATTCCAAATATTATTTAAAAAAAACTATGTGTATAGACATAGAACATATTAGATATCCATAGATAATACTAAAATACCATCGGATCACCTGAACTGAAGAAAGTACAAATAATTTAATTTCGAACCAAAATTATTGGAAGCAATAATTAATACTAAAACAATATTTTGATAAAATACTAAATAATAATTTAGTATTTTATCAAAATTATTGTTATTAAATTATTATTATTCTTAAATTAGTATTACGTAAACCCTATATTTTTGCGGTCTTATACAACTATCCAGAATTACTCAGGCCAGTGGGCAGCTCGATAGTAGGCGGACATAATATAACATATTATTTAAATTTACACACAATAAGCGCATTGCTTAATATTCGTAGTTCATTTAAATGCTAAAGTGTATATGCAGGGTGAAAGGTCTTATATATCTTTTCCATTAACTACTTACTTGAAAATGTTACAGAAGATGTATCTTTATATTTTTAAAATGACATTTTCCTTTTTTTGAAATTGATTAAAGCAACCAAATAATTATTTTAAAAACCTTACCTACTGAAAACGGAACGCAAAGAATACTGTCTACATATAGGAAGAATACGTGTAATATATTTATTATGTATACATTTTATTCAATTCGGTAATGCTCTCTATAAAGTGATAATGCACGTCATGTCTCATTTCATATACACCTCAATTCAGATTTTCCATTTTGGACACTAAAGCTTTTTGTTTAAAAGTGCCTGTCAAGCGTAGCGACAGTAATTCTCTCATACTTACGAGTATGTTATGTTCAATGCCATGTTTATAAGCTTATAAAAAGGAAAATATTTATTTTGCAATTATTCTTTTTTATTAATTATAATGAACGATGAACTCCTAGGCGAGCTTCTCTGCCACCTAGTTACATCATCATCATCATTACAGCCCATCCAAAGTTCACTGCTAGGCACAGGCCGTTTCCATAGATTGTCCCCGTCAGGGATTGTGCGTGAAGATAAGTAAGTAAGTAAGTAAGTAAGTAAGTCCCTTAGAAGCAGACAGCCGCGTCTTTTTTATTATTTTGGCTGTTATCAGAAAGATCTTGCTGCCCATCTCCTGTTTCAGTTTTCCTCTGTCGCCTCTTACGACACCTTCGGGATGATATGGGGCAGGGTATTCCCCTATGCCGCCACTGCACAGCCTAGTAACAGATGTAAAGCAAAACAATTTCTTTCACAAGCCAAGGTCATTCAATATTAACAATAAGCTCTATGTGATACAGACAGTTTCAACAATAATGTAACAATGTGATCACAAAGCCGAACAAATCGACGCAATATCAGATTTCTATAATTACCGGAGGATTACTGAGGCTGTAGTTGATGCATGCGTAACTCCCAGTAGTCCGTTACAAAACATATTGAATTTACGGTCGGCAGCCGTGAGAGTACAGCGTGCCGGTGAACTGTGAACTTGCGTAATTTCCAACGGAATCTGTGATATCTTTAAGAAGAATTACACATATCGGCCACGCTCTGACGACGCGACGGTTCAGATCTATTTATTATGTTGGTTTATTATTTATCTTTGTTGATTTTTTTCGTTTGTTTATTACTTAATTTTAAATCTTTTTATATATGTACAGCATCCATTTCTTTGTTGCCCAATTAATATTCTTTAATCGCACATTTTTAAAAATAGAAACCAATTGTGGTAAAGTTTTATGGTTTAAAATATTCTTATAGTTTAAAATATTCCGAATTTAAAGTGTTGTACGTTTTATAACATAATGATAGTAATTAGTTCTTCCTGTCCATTGTATAATTATTAGCCAACTGCGCAGGAATTAGCTTTATTAAATACTGTGAAGAAAACATCGTGAGGTAACTTGCACGTCTGAAAAATTTAAAATATTTCAAAGTCATATGTAGTTAGTCAACACATTGTAGCAGTGGTAAGAACTCTTTCCTCCGTCATAACCTTCTCTGAAATTATAGGAAGTTGATGAGACAAGCAGTGAGAGGTAGGTAGTCTGTTACTTTACTAAAATATAATTTAAATTCAAAATTTTAAAAAAATCGGCTGATGATCTTGAAATGACTGAACCGATTTTGATAAAACATGTCTCAGAACCACTGCCAGAAAACCGGCTTTGAAATAAAAAAAACGCACTCAAATCGTTTCACCTGTTGAAATGCTACAGTGCAGTGCAGACAGGCAGACAGACACACATAGTGGTCAAACTTATACCACCCCTCTTTTTGCGTTGGGGGTTAAAAATAAAACACAACTTCAACGAACTCAGAGTCGCATTAAAATCAGAAATTGATTATGTAACTTACTCTAAAAAAAATTATAAGTTTCTATTTTAAATAAACAGTTAAAACAGACTCCTCGCTCCTCACAGCAGATAAAAAACAGTAAGTTAACTGTTATGAAACAAATTATATCGCGTGGTAAAAATATTTAGAAAATTTACCAGTTACAGAATAATCAGTAAGTTGAAAATTTGATTCGAATTCCAGCTATATATATATTGCAAAATTGACCTACATGTATTTAGTAAAATAACGACCAACGTAGAAATAAATGCATAGTGTATTCTCACCGTGGCGACGCAAGAAAATCCACTAGCCCTTATCATCACGTGGGATACCCACTAAGAGGTGATTAGAAGTTGCAACAAGAGATGAGCAGCAGCATTTTCCAATTAAAAACTCAAAATAAACTTTGGCCGGTTCTAACCGGCCCACCAAGCGTAGTAACTATGGTAAATATCCCCCAATGAGCAATCGATCTATGTTCAGCATTGGACTTGGGATAGGCTATAATGATGATTTAATTACAGCCCATAAAAGTCCACTGTTGAACAAAGGGAGGCCTTTTCAGATAGAGATTGCTTCATAGGAGGTATATTTCGCCACAGTTGCCACGTTTGGCAGGCAGGTTGACAACCGCAGTTTTTTTATTATTTTGTGTTGTTATAAGGAAGATGTTGCTGGCCATCTCCTGCTTCACTCTTGCTTTTGCTCTTGCTTTTCCTCTGCCACCTCTAACGACTCCCACGGTTGGATATGGGGTAGTGGATATACTTACACCGGACATACACGGTACGGTAGAAAATAGAAATATACATCAATATAATCATCATGATATTGATACATTTCTAATAGTTAATACAACATAATTGACGTTCAAAAATATATTATTGGCGATTTTAGTGAAAAGTTACAATACAAAAATACGTGCTCACTCAATAAATGTCGCTAACTGAATTCGAAATCGTGCAGTGAAGTGGCGATAAATTAACATCGAACACAGGGTCTACACACCTCTGCCCGGACGGCGGCGGCGGTTAGATAACTCACAAACACTATCTCACTGACGATTGGTCACAAACCAAATCATCATCATCATATTCATTGGCTCATATACAGCACTAACATCGCTTAGCATAAAGAATCAAGTAAACTTTTTGATTGTTTGTTATTCCGTATTAATTATGATAGGTGAACTAAATTTTCTTCTGCCGTTAGAAAGCAATGTTATAACGTTAAAATATCATTTCCCAATTTTATCATCATTCATCATTATTTTACTTAGATATCATTACACGTTTAGTAATTGAAAAGATTTTTTTGAAATTAGGTTTGCACAAAATATACCTGTCCCTTTTAAACACGGCCCTCGAAACAAGAATGAGTTGGGACTCTCATCTACATCTACCGTAAACCCATTATGTAAAAAGATTTAACCTTATGAATAGAGTTGAAAAAGAGATTTAAAATAAAAGCGAGCCTATTTCATTTTATATACGCATATATACTCACATTGCAACATGGACGCACTCTATTAACGTCTCTATTACTTAAATAATAATACCAAGAAATATGCGTTAAGTGACTAGATCATTGAAACTAAAACGGAAACTATTATGTTATTATAAAATTCTTTCTAACCGTATATTTTGATTAAGTAAGATATGAAATAGAACAGAATAAAATAATCTTTAATTATACACTCATGGACAAATTAAGAGAAGCGCAAAAAAAAAGGTTTAATTTCTCCTGTAGTAATTATCGTTCGTACTGGCCACAAACCTTAGTATAATATGCTAAAAAAAAAGAAAGTTTTGGAACGTTTTTTTTTTCGAATTCCATTTGTTTTTAGTAATTATTGGGTAATATAGCATTTTTTCATACTGAGTACATAATAGCTCAATGACTGCGAAAAAAATTGTCAATTTCTGAATTTGAGTTTAACTTTAGGTTTTGTTAGAATTTTTGCTTTGACGCCTTGTTTATCGTGTTAAGTGTGAATTATTGTTACTGCAAATAAACTGAAAACTGAGAAACAAGGTTTTAAAAAAATGAACACCACTAAAGTTGCTAGATCTGTTACTTTAACTGAAACTGGGCGCACCTACAAACATGTGGTCCAAACATTACGAGTATGAAAATATGTGGTACACCGGCTTGTCAAGAGCAAGAGCACAAAAGTGTGAGAAAAAGACTGAAATCAGCCGCAATAAATTCACACTTGCCTTTAAGAGGCCCCCTTTTTACCATATGCCATCGAGTAGCTCAAGTTAATTTTACTCGCAATCACGAAAATTAGAATGGTGAAGTCTTGGAGTCAAGTTCTATTCACAGATGAATCCAGATTTTGCCTGAAGCCAAATGATAGAAGTATTAAAGTGTGGAGAAGCCTGAGAGAGAATTACTCTCAGTGCAATATCACTGGAACAAAGGCATATAAATAAGGGTCAGTTATAATATGAGGAGGCACGTACGGAACTATGCAAATGACCCATTTTTAATGACGCGTATTAAAAATGGGTCATTTACAGTGACGCGATAAGTAACCGAAACTAAGGAAGAAATTGTAGTGCCGTTTGCCTTTGCCAAGGGATAGATTTGTTTTCATGCATGATAATGCACGCCCCAATACTGCGGCTATAGTTGTCAAATACCTTCGAGACGTTGAAATCAATACTGCGGCGTGACCAGCGCTCTCACCTGACCCCATTGAGCGTATATGGGATAAGCTTCGAAGACGAATTAACAAAAGAAATCTTGCCACCGCTAATTTGTGGATGTTAGATCAAGATTTTAGATTTCTCAAGATTTTATTGATAGCTTAGTTAGGAGTATGTCAAGGTGACTGGAAGCAGTTCGAAGAGCTAGAGGAGGAATTGATTCTTAATTTGGTTAATTTTTGTCATTTGATCGTTTGTTTTTTCGACGTTCGCAATTTTAAATTAACGAATAATGAGCAAAATCCGTGGTAGCTCAGATGGTTAGCGCTCGCTGTAAATTTCACAGTACGTGAGCAACTTGGGTCGTTCCCCGCCGGCACCAATGAAATTGTTAATTGCAATTTTAAGTGCTGATTTACCACGTGCTCGGCGATGAAGGAAACCATCGTGGGGAAATCTGTATGTCTCAGAAATAAAAAAAAACATTTCCAAGACATGTGAAGTTCGCCAACACGCATTGGGGCAGCGCGGCGGACATTTCCTTGCCCTAAAACCCTCTCAGAAATAAGAGGAGGCCTGTGCCAGGCAGTGGGACGTATATAGACTGTAACTTTAAGCAAAAACTTTTTTGCGTTCCGCCAAAATTGTACGTGAGTTTATAAAAATAGAGTTTTTTTTATAATAACATTTATAGAAAGTCATGTTTTTGTTGCCTATCGGACTCCGGTGTACATTACGTAACCCCTTTTTACTGGTAACGAAGCACTTCATCATACTTCTCAGGGGAAACAACGAATCTGAATTTTGATTCTTAATAGAGAATGGATGAAGGTGTCTATGTTTTATTGGCGTGTAGTGGTTATATAGAAGCCTTAAACCATCCTGTGGAACAGAACAAAATTATTTTTTTTTTACTATAGATTATAAATAATACTTATAAAAAGTAATTTTTTTACTACTTGTTCGGAAAAATACCTCTGTCCTGCGAAGAACATGCAGAACCAAGAAGACTGCAAGAAGAAACCCAGCGAGACCTTTTTTTACAGTAACATTATACAATATAAAATAGACTGTACAATTATTTACAAAACAGCTTAGAAGCGATCACCTCATTCCCAAGGATTATTATCAAACATGTAATCATTTATTTTGTAATAACTCTTTTTATAGTCTTTGTTTGATTGTGATAAATTGGGAGCTTGATTATGTTCAGTGGTTAACGGTTCATATTTTATACCGCTAAATAGATGCTCAAGTAAAAAAAAAAACGCAAATAATACTAAATAACCTATACACGTCGCACCAGTGGCCTCATGCCTCCTATGATTCCTGAATAGGTGTCACTAGAGCAGGGAAAAAAGTCCAACGCACTGTCCAAATGCGTGTTGGCGGGCTTCTCATGTCCTAAAAACGTTTTCGTTTTTATACATTCTGGTTTTCTTACGGCAATTTCTTTGGACGCAGGGCACGTCAGTAAAATATCACGCGTACTATAGATTTTTTTAGCCACGACATAAAAAGTGTTAAAAGTTAAAATAAGCGTTAGTCCATGACAATTTAATATTAATTATAAATAAATTAAAATTGACAATTCATTCTACTTTTATAAAAGGGGGAGGTTCTCAATTCGTCGGAATATTCTTTAGGTATAAACAACGATAATTATTTATTATGTTCTCCGATTATTCTTAGTTTCTGGTAGGTACCTCATGTGGACACCATCATCCTCATGGGACCACCCATATAAATTCAGTCAAAATGTGATTCTGACACTCAATGTACAAAGGCATCTGATGTGCGATAAATTTACATCACCACGCCAACCGATTTAGATAATTATATTCCCTTAAATTTTTTGAAATAGGTGTTTTCGTTCTTTAAGGTGAAAGCGCCGGGGTGGTCCGCGAAATTCAATTTTTTTACATATTTTGCTATTTGCAGGTCAGTGTCAGGTTGTATGTTAACAAAATATGATTCGCGACTATAACGAGTTTGTGTTTACAGAATTATTATCATTAAAATCACCAATACAATAGTAAAAAATGTAAGAAAATTTGAATTTCGCGGACTACCCCGGCGCTTTCACCTTAAAAGTTTAATTATGATCTAATGATCATATATACATAATGAAAACTTTATTTTAAACAAAATTTTAATTAAAGCAATCAAAATATTGATTGATTTTTTTAAATTAAGAATTGAAGTCTAAAATACACAAAGTAATACATTTAGAAAAGAATCTCATTGAATAGCTAAGATAATTTACTTCAAATTAGTCTAAATCGGATCCTAAACACCATCAAGTACTAACTTAATACGACTGCGTGTGATCGCCAAGACATTTTCACTCTAATTTGTAAGTTAAATGTGCGCTGCAAAATTTAGAGTGGGTCTTAAAATCTCCTGTCTGAGTAAGAAATTCAGTTTACTTTCAATAAACACATCATTAAGCACAAAATATATTGGAAGTCATACATACACGTGGTTTATTTCTTTTTATTATTGACCGACTTTAAAAATGGAGGAGGAATTCAATTCAAAAGTATGTTTTTATGTGTATTATCTCAGGACGTTTTTTCTAGATGAACCGATATT
Organism: Parnassius mnemosyne; assembly: GCA_963668995.1. Lineage (NCBI taxonomy): Eukaryota > Metazoa > Arthropoda > Insecta > Lepidoptera > Papilionidae > Parnassius > Parnassius mnemosyne. The sequence continues at coordinate 13,316,325 of CAVLGL010000013.1, read as the reverse complement.
GATTATCTTTTGATTCTTTTTTTTATTTGAAAGCTGGTGCTTCTCATGTGGTCCTATATAAATTTAATCAAGTGACCAGTAATTTTTGAGTTATCCTTAATAATGCGTATTTAATTGACTTCGACTCCGTTGATGATGTTCTCATTTAATTTTGTATTGAATTCGGTTGTACAAATTTTTTTTAATTTTACCGCTTGTTAATTAAAATATATTGCATCAACTTTATAACGAACTTACGTCATTCTTTCAAGTTAACCGAACTGAGAAGGTCTAAATAACGCACTCTAAATAGTTCTTTTTTTCTTTAAATGGGAATATCCGCTTGAATAGCACAATCCGTTTTCAGCCATGTTTTTCTTTGAGGGTAATTAAACAGATTTATAAACATTTTATTTATAGTCAATTAACAATCAAAATGCATATGCAGATGCATGAGGACTAATATAAAATTGCTCGGAAAAAGTGGTTTCCGGTTCTCTAAAATCACTATACGAAACAACAGCATTATGTTACTATTTTATATTATTACGCTGTGGAAGTGTTCGTACGTACGTACGGTTCGTAAAAACACATGGTGAAGAAACCTCAGTCAGTCAGAATTCCAAGAAATTTAAAAAAAAAGACACATGAAGTCCGCCAACACTTCAGCAGTGCGGCGCGCAGGTCTCATCTCATCGTACCATAACCCAGAAATGAGAGGAGGCCAGTGACCAGCAGTGAGATGTATATAGGTTATAACTTTTTTGACAACGCCGTGGTGCAGTGGTTTAAGCATTGAGTTGCGACGCTGAGGGCCGCGGCTTTGAATCCCGCACGGGACAAATATTTGTATGGCCTACAAATAATTAAATAACATGTTGTTACCCTAGGATGGATTTACATGTTATTTGAAGGAAAAAAAAGATCTGAGAAAAGTTTGACTAAAGAGTACTTAATATTAAATAGAATAGAACTCTCTATTCAGTCTTAAAATCCACTTTGTTGCAAATTGACAACGAGGAAGTTAGCGTTGAAATACTTTCACTTCTCTGAATTCTATCTCCAAGTTCTGTCACTGTCCTTGCCACGTTACGTCAACGTTATCTTCAGCTAGCGAATACACGAAGTTGACCTTATTTGAGCACAGCACGCACACCGCAACACGTTTTCTACGGCGCGCATTACAGGTCTAAAGAGAAATAGTTTAATTCTACTTTACAGTAAGTCGATTGATACGAATGACTCAGGAACGTGCACTGTAGCATTGTCACTACGCTGCAGCTTTATTATGGTTGTAGCACGAATGCGTCAATGATGATGATGATGACTTCTACTTAGGACTGATTTTCCAGTCATCAAATAAAAGTTATAGCTGCTGGGTGCATTTTTTATTTATACCTTACACCATTTGTGATATTAGTTAAAATAGCGTTTAGCTTGAAAAATATTATATTACTTCTTGCGGTATTTTACTGTTGTATAAATAATCAATATTATTTCTTCGTAAATATTTATATTATTCATTACGCATCTTATTTTTTTAACGATTGCTACATTTTAAACAAATTGGCGATGTTACTTGCTGTATTTAAACACATTCATATACTTTTTATTAATATTATTTATTCACCACCACACTTTAGGTGCGTATTCACACTTCATTTTATGTTATGGTATGTTATTTTCGTCGCTATTTCCGTGTTTTTGTATGATTTTAATGATGGCTGTTGAAATTTACTATCAAAATGTACGTGGTCTGCGAACAAAGGCATCAACTTTTCTGAGGAATGTATGTATTAACAATTATGATGTTATATGCTTGACGGAGACGTGGCTTAACGATGACTTTTGTAATAACTAGCTCTTTGATGACCGTTATGTTGTTTGGAGACGTGATAGAAACTACAGTGTTACAAATCAAACGTTGGGAGGTGGTGTGCTTATTGCTGTTAGGCGTGAGCTTGCAGTGGAGGAGCGGGTCGACTGGCGTTCTTCTGCCGAAGACATATGGGTATCGTTAACTCTTCGGCGTTCCAAACCGAAAATGACATATAAATTACATATTTGTACGATTTACTTATGCAGGCAAAATCTGGGTAACTCGTTATCTGCACAGTTAGCTTGTTTTTATACAAAATTATACGACATAGTAACAACCAATCTAACTGATGCTTTCGTCATTTTGGGAGATTTTAATCTACCAAATATATCTTGGACTCTTGAAGATGATGGATACTCTCTTTGTCCTGAAAATATTGAGGGATCCGTTCAGTACGATTTTTTTGATACCTTAAGTACGTGTAATCTGCAGCAATATAACTCTCATACCAATGTTAACAACAGAATCCTCGACTTAATCTTTTGTAATAATCACTTATCCGCAACAAAATGTACCGACCCTTTAGTGCCTGAAGACCCTCATCATGTGGCTCTCAATGTCTTAGCCGATTTTGTCGAGTACCACACTTTACCAGTCCAGCCAAGGACTAAGTTTATGTACCATTTAGCTGATTTCTCCTCTATATCACGAAAGCTTGATAATTTTACATGGTCTCACGATCTTTTTAAGGGCACAGTGGACGATGCATTGTCACTATTGTATACTCGATTAAACAACTTGTGCGGCACTTACATACCAACAAAAGTAGTAAAATCATCTTCTAAATATCCCCCCTGGTATAAAACCCCTCTTATAAAAATATTAAAGGAAAAGTTTAAATATCACATCAAATATAAAAAATATGGCAATTTGTCAGACTATGAGTCTTTCTCAATATTACGTAATCGCGCCAAACAATTAGAATCCGAAATGTTCAACAATTATATAGAAAAGGTAGAACTCAGCATAAATAAATCGCCAAGGACCTTCTGGTCCTTCGTGAAATATAAAAAAGCGTCAAACGCTTGTCCATCTACAATGAAATATGGACACATATCATCAAACCAAGGGGATGTTATTTGTAATATGTTTAGCGATTTTTTTAATAGTAATTTTCACCAAATTCGCAGTAACTATGACACCCGATACAAACCCGATAATTGGCGATCACAGACTGTGTCGGGTATAAACTCGATACAAGTTAGCGAAACTGAAGTCTTTAAGCTCTTAAATTCTATTGACCTGAATAAATCTGCAGGTCCAGATGGTATACCGCCCATTCTTATAAGTAAGTGTGCTAAAAGCTTGACTATACCGTTAACAATAATATACAGACGTTCGCTTAAGGAAGGAATAGTACCGCTTACTTGGAAATCTGCATTTATTACCCCCATCCATAAAAAAGGCCCAAATGACCGTGTAGAAAACTATAGGCCAATATCCAAGCTCTGTTTATTCACCAAAATCTTTGAGAAAATCGTATACTCGTCTGTATATCATGGCATCAAACAAACACTCAGTGATTATCAACACGGCTTTTTAAAAAATAGATCCACTGTTTCGAACCTTATTGTCTGTTCTGACTATTTAACTACCATCATGTCTAAGCGCTTACAAGTGGACGTAGTCTACACTGATTACAGTAAAGCGTTCGACCGCTTAGATCACGATATACTTCTCAGCAAACTACTCGAAGTAGGTATCAGTGGCGATCTGTTTAGGTGGTTTAAGTCTTATATTGAGAATCGTTGTCAGACAGTAGTACTCAATGGTTACACATCAGCAACTGTGCAAATCCCTTCAGGTATACCGCAGGGATCGCTATTAGGTCCATTGCTGTTTGCGATTTTTATAAATGATATAGGTTCCTGTTTTACTTACTCCAAAATAATCCTATACGCTGATGACATGAAAATTTTATGCCCCATCACAAATACTTCTGACTGCTTTGGTCTGCAGTGTGATCTCAATGAACTTGAACGATATTGTTCACACAACAAACTTGACTTGAATGTGTCCAAGTGTTTTATACTTACATTTACCCGTAAACCCAATCCCATTGTCTTTCACTACAAATTACAAAACACTAGTATAGAGAGATTACAATTAGTAAAGGATCTTGGTGTATTTTTCGATTCTAAATTACTCTTTGATGCACATATTGAGAATATAATTAAAAAAGCCAATAAAGCACTTGGATTCCTTTTGAGATTTTCCACTGATTTTCATAATATTAAAACATATAAGATACTTTATTGCGCTCTTGTTCGCAGCCATTTAGAGTACGCCTCTCAAGTGTGGAACCCAAATTATAACATTTATATAGATAGGATTGAGCAAGTACAAAAGCGTTTTCTACGTTTTCTGCAATTTAAAACGCAATTTTACACTGATAACTACATTTCGCGATGTAAAAAATTTCATATTTTGCCTCTGCACGAACGTAGGCGCATAGCAGATATGATTTATCTTTTCAAATTGGCAAATGGTAATGTTGACTGTCCGGAGCTACTGAATAAGCTAGGATTTACAACAAGAGGTACCCTCTTAAGAAAGCCTCGCTTACTTCACGTGCCGCATACCCGGAATAAATACAGGCAAAATTCTTTTATGATACGTGCATGCAAAACTTTTAATGACATTTCCAATAGCGTTGACTTGGATCTGTTTAATACCAGTGTTTCTCAATTAAAAAATATTTTAGCGCAAAAATTCTTTTGTTGAGTGTTCTTCTGTTTAATTTTGTTAATTTACTGTATTTGTCTTAATCGATGTTTATCTTTTACCGACTAGAATTATTGTTTTTAAGTTCATATTGCTTATAGGTGAAAACTTTTAAATGGCCTTCTAGTTGTTATTCATTTATTTATTGTTAATGTTAGCTGTAAGTTTTCCAAAAAGAATAAAATAAAATAAAATAAAATAAAATTAGTACGTACAATTAGGGAGAAAATGGTTGGTGAGAGCTTGCAAACATGCTTTTTAAGGAACGTAATATATTTGTACATAACCTTATCGATCTAAATGGCATATACGACGTGAACATGAATACACTTTACTATTACATAAGCAACTCTTTCTGTATTTTTTTAAAAGTGATTCAAATTGCCCAATTCATAATCCCATCGCATAAACGAAATGAAACGCTAGGCAAAATTAGAAAGTACTAGATTTAGTTGTTTATACAAATACTGTCATATTGTCGGAAACGTCCAAATAAACAATTAAACAGCCTGTCATCACTTTCCCTTATGACTGAGATCTCTGTTAGATCTCTACATAATATTTGAAGTTGATCAATATGATAGCAAGCAAATGTCATTATTTATTTATAGCTAGTTTTAATTGTTAAATTTAGTTTTTTTTTTCACGTGGTAGAGCCATGCTGCAGCTATATTAATAGTATAGTTGTAGCACGAATGGGTCGGCTCGACCGGGGAAGGACCGCGCTCTCACAGAATACCAGCGTAAAATAGCAGCTCAATGCTGCTGTGTTTCGTATGGTAAGTGTAGAGAACCGGAGACCTGTTTTACTGGAAAAGAGGCATTCCATCTTAGTCCTCACAGCTGACAATGCATCTGAATTTTAATTCGCAAACGAAGATAGATGTAGATGTCTATGGGCCACAGCAACCACTTACCATCAGGAGGACTGTGTGCTTGTTTGTCATCCTTGTTCTATAAAAAAAAATTATAAGTAATGGTGACTGAACTTGGTAGTAAGTGAATGCTTTGGCCCATAGACACTTAGACACTCTATCCTTATCCAAGAATAAAAGTTTGGACGCACTTTCACCCACGAAGACTAAGGTCGAAGCCCCATTCTTCGTAAAAAGGGTCTCCGCGTCACTTACTATACAAAAAACATCAGCATAATGCTGCTTTTTAATCATTTATTATGTGAGAGCGTGGTTCATCCCCGGTCGTTTTTCATTGTTTTTACTTCATCCATTCTGTCCTCCAGACCGATTGCGAATCGTACCAGGTTCAATTCCGCATGCAGCAAACGTATAAGAGTCATGCTGCAGCTATATTGTGGTTGCAGCACGAATGGGTCGGTTCGACTGTGTAGGACCACGCTCTCACAGAATACCAACGTAAAATAGCAGCTTAATGCTGCTATGTTTCGTATGGTGAGTGTAGAGAACCGGAGACCCTTTTTACTGGAAACGAGGCATTCCATCTTAGTACTCAGGGTGACAACCCATCTGCATTTTCATTCTTAATTGAGGATAAATATGTAGATGTCTATGGGCCACGGCATTCACTTACCATCAGGTGGACTGTGTGCTCGTGTGTCACCCTTATTCTATAATAGGAAAACAATGAAATTATAAATTACAATTTTAACTAATTTACCACGTAGCTCCTCGACTATGGTGGAAAACATTATAAGGAAACCTTTAAAAGGAACGAGTATTACGAGAATGAGAATGAGAAAGAGGAAATGATGTGAAGTCCACTGACACTCACTGAAGCAGCCCGACGGTCTTATTGCTATGGGTTATGTAACCCTCTCAGAAATGAGAGGAGGCCTGTGCCCAGCTGTGGGACGTAATAAGGCTGTAACTTTACATTTTTATCTTAAGTAATCTTTTACCGTTAAAAATTATTGTGTTCTATAATAATTTATTTATTTATTTAAACTTTAATGCACAAAAGAAAAATCGTACATATGGCGGACTTAATGCCTTAAGGCGTTCTCTTCCAGTCAGTGTATGATATTGTTCCCCCGACCGAATTTCGATCACGGTGGCAGTCTCATCGGAGACCAGCCATCTGCGCAGGAGACGACCGGAGATAGATCAGACATAGGACCTCCGTAGTCTCTGCCTACCCCTGGGACAGGCGTGAGAATTATGTTCTATGGGTTCATGGTAGTGGACGCAACTAACTCTTACCTAAAAATAAGTTATTATTTTCTTATCAAAAACTACAACCCAGTTAGTGGTAAGCGGGGATGAAGCCCTGGATTAAAAATACCCTGATTATAATCGAATGGAAAGACGCAAATTAATCCTTTCCCTTGCCGTACGCATTACGAAATACAAAGTAAACCTTTTGCACCGATCTGGTATTCAAACACACATGACCTAGTTGTTTTTTCGACTACTATCCCAACGAGGCAGTCATGATCGTTTTTAATAAAAAACGCATCTACGTTTAAGAAGAAAATTTGTTGAAACAAACAAAACAGTATCATGTAACTCGAAATACACTTAAATTACGGCAGCATACGAATTATCCTGTCCATATTCTAATCTCATTATAATTCATTGCAACTACTATTCTAAAATAAACAACACACAATCTTTAATTTCTTTATTTCCCTAAGCCGACAGTATCGTAGTAAACGATTTGAGTACCGTAACACGTATGACACGAATGCGCCCGCGCATATAAAATCTAATCGATGTAGCGGCGGTCTAGTTGCGTAATTACGATCAATGTAAGTCCTCAGTACCAGCGGATGGCTTTATATCTAACCAAATCGAACAAAGACGTATGCGACAAGTTTTTGCGCCATAATAGTAACACAATCAATAGTAACACAAGCTACTTGCTGTAAGCTGAAAGCGGTTTATTCCAAGGGTAACATTTGTAAGAAGAACCGAAATAATATGCGAATAATCTACAATTAAAAATGCTTCTTACTTTACTTTAAGACATACGTATATAAAAAAATATATGCTAAGTTTCAATAAATATAATAGTGATCAGCTCATTAGAGTTTTGGACTTGGGTCTCTCTCGCTGAAGGGAGGTTCTACCCTACATGATCTAAACACATTAACACCTTTGGCGATACTCCCAATAGCCGGCCTAGATAAATTACGTTTGGCGCAAAGAAGCTGTTTATATCGCCATTCTATCGAAAGCTATGAGATATTTCTCGGAAGCTATGAGATATTTCTTACATATCCCATAGTCTTATTGGCATAAGGATTCCCTTACGCCATCAACTCACGGCAATTGATGACAATATGGTCAAATAAAAGTTGCTGTTGCTTATAGCCCGCTTATCATACCACGCTCTCACTCGGACTGTAATAACATAGTAGCGTCCGATTTGCAATACATTATCAGACAAAAGCTCGCGCTGTATGACATCATGCGCTGGATTTAATAAGAAAAGTGAATGTTGATCGGATAGATTTAAATATTTCTAATTTGTATTTTAAAAATTCATAATTTCATAACATCCTGAACACGATGCATTGAATTGACTCTATTATGTGGAGGTTAATTTGAATGATTTTAATGCATTAAATTCAAACGATTAAAATGCAAATCTATAATTAATTTTATAAAAACGCAAACTGCATCTTTTTTGTTTTGCATATTTATCGTTTGATAAAAATCGACTGTGAATTCAATTTATTTTAACATATTAATCATGCATTGTTTTACTTATAAAAACGGATAGTATAGAAAACTCAGATTATTGAAAAAAAAAAACTGAAATGTTTTATAAAGGAAATTTGAGAAAACACTTTGGATAAACACGTAGGTATGCAACCTATACAATATTTTTTTCTGTTTTTATGCTTTCCATATAAATTATTGCAATTGAACGGACACTTTAGAATCTTGTAAATATTTTAAAGAGTGGTATCACGACTTAACCTCGATCTTATTTCCTAGTGGTTCCATATTTGAACTTAAGCATTTATAAAATACATTTCACGATAGGAATAATTTCTTTATTTTCTTAATTATTATTATCATTATTATTTACTCGTTAGTAATAACTATTATGTAGAGATTCGACTGTTTTTGGTTTAAATAACCATTTCCGGTTATTTCCTTTTCGGCATATATATTTTTAAGGCACTCGCTTAAAGCAAAAATACAAATTCGTCTATTTTTAAGTTTGTTCAGTTCAGTGGCTTAAATTTACGCAAAATAGTAATTCATTAGGAAAAAAATACATTAAAATATTATTCCATGCATTTAATATCAGACTGCTTATATTTAATTGGTAAAATTTGTTTTAAAATTATGAAATATTTAATTTTATTGCATTAAAAGTTATTTTTTAAATTTGGTAAAGTACCAATGTAATTGTTTTAAGATCGTGTTGTGATAATGACGATTGAGATAGCATGTAAGATTCTAGGTTTTATTTTTAAGCATTTTAGCACTTGAAATCTTTCCAAAATTTTCTTTGCTTACTCTTTCGAAGTCATGATTAAATAAGCATTAAGTAGTGATCGTCATAATAACGTCAATATAACGTCCACATAAATATAATAAAAAAAAATACATATAGATCCAAATAAATAAAATAAATATAATACTTAAAGAAAGCTATAAAGCTAATAAGTAATTAATAGATGATTAGCTTAAAGATAGATATATCGTCTTCTACTACGCTCAAACTAGGCGTAAATATTATTACGCTAATAAATGAATAGAAATATATATTTTTACTAGCTTACCAGTCAGACGTTGCTCTGCCCTTTTCGACGACCCTTCATTTAAAGAAATCCTTACTTTCGTAATAAAAAAATATTAAGTGTCACTTATCAGGATAAAAACTATCAGATCTCTCAAGTTGGACCAAACTGCACAGTGTGTGCAAATTTCATTGAAATCAGTTAAGTAGTTTAGGAGTTTATCGTGGACAAACAATGTGATTAATTTATTCATTACAGCCTAATTAACATCCACTGCTGAACGTAGGCTTTCCCATAGGTTGCCTAATATATTTGCCATAGTTGCCACGCTTGGCAGGTGGATTGGTAACCACAGTTTTTTTTTCTAATTCTAATTTTAGTATCGCAACTTACGACATCCCCGGGAAGATATGAAGTAGTAGATATTCTTACACCGCCACAACACGATTACTAAATTTCTTATCATCAAAAATTGATCAATCTCAGACAGTGTCTGGAGTCTAGAAACATTACGTACATTACATAAGTCACTTCCTTCTTTTTCACTCCGTCATCGCAATCCTTCACATAATACGGTTATGTGATCCAAATTACAGTCGAAACTTATTTTTTTACAGGAGCGTATATCGTTTTAGTTTTAATAGACATTCTGATGTCAATAATAAGTTTGACTTTTTAGAAACAGCGGGTACCATTAAAACCCATGATAAGTTCACTGATGAACATAGGGCTCCCTCAAGGAATGCCACTAAGTACGGTTCTAGCTACATCTATCGTCTTCCGACTCTCCTACCAGGTCTTCATTCCATGATTTTACATAAAATTTACAATTTTTATCTAATTGAAAGTCATTTATTATTTTACAACTACTTCGGAAAATCCTCTGTCCTGGGGACCAACAAGAAACCGAGCCTGACTTTTTTTTGAATTTGTTTACAGTACTTTGTTATATAATTAAATATGACACAACACAAACACTCACGCCTGTCACCTAGAGGGGTAGGCAGAGACTACGGACTTCCATTTGGCGCGATCCTGACACACCTCTCTCGCCTCCTTTACATCCATATATCTACGCATACACGCTCGTTGGTTAAGGGTACTCCTAATCTGGCCCATTTTCTATGTATCGCCGATTTGGTCGATAAACCTTCGTCTAAGGCGTCCCTTCCCGACTCTGCGGTTCACTTCTGAAACATAAATTTGCTTTGTCACTCTTTCCTCGTTCATTCTTTCTACATGACCAAACCACCGAAACATTCCTTTTTTAATCCTGGTCACAACGTCATCTTGCAAATCACACTTTTCTCTTATCACACTATTTCTTACCCTGTCATTCAGATTCAGCCCTAGCATACTCCTTAACGACTGCATTTCTACAGCATTTATACTACTCTCATGCTTCTTCTGCCAGACCCAACTTTCACTACCATACCTTAAAGTAGGGACTAACACAGCATTATGAATTGCCATACGTACCTTATTTGACACATTCTGACTCTTCATAATAGCGTGTAGAGCCCCATTCACTCTATTTCCTGCGTTCACTCGTCGTTCTATATCCTTATCGTATCTACCATCCCTGCTAAATAAACATCCCAAATATACAAACTCATCCACTTGCTCAATCAACTCCCCTTCTATTCTTATTTCACGTACCGTTTTACTTTCTTCTATTTCAAAAACCATCACTTTTGTCTTACTTGCGTTCACTTTCATACCCCTTTCTTTTAATGATCAGTTCATTAAAGTGGGCATAATTTGCAACTCGGCCGCCAACGCTGCAAATATGACTTGATCATCGGCGTACAAAAGGCATTTGACGGTTAACCCACCCATTCTCAACCCACATTCTTCAACTTTCAAAGTTTTCAAAAAACTGTCCATAAATAGGTTAAACAGCCACGGGGAAGCTACACAGCCCTGTCTGACACCTTTTTGAATGCCAAACCAGTCCGAGTAGACCCCGTTGATCCTGACACAAGCACTAGAGTTCCCATAAAGAGACTTTAATGCCTGTATCAAACCAGCGCAAAATATGAATAATTTAGAAACAGTTTGGTAGCGATCACCTAATTTTCAGGGTTATTATCAATCATGTGCTATTTAATTGTATAATAAACCTTTTTTAACTAAAAGTTTTAAACTTTTTAATAGATAGATTCTGCATTTTATTTGGGATTTTATTGTACACATTGCCTCATAAAGGAGTTGTTAACTCTTCTTTGATATAACTAGCTTGCGCTTGTGCCCAGTATTTACAGAATGTACATCACTATTTTTAATAAAGCTGTATTTTTTGTATACATAGTTTAGCCGTTAGTGGCGGTGTAAAAATATCCATTACTCCATATCTTCCTGTGGGTGTCGTAAGAGGCGACAAACGGAAACTGAAACAGCAGATGAGCAGCAAAATTTTCCTGTTAATTACTAAAAAAAAACTGTGGTTGCCAACCCGCCCGACAAGCGTGGCAAGCGGCTCTAGGAGGCAACCTATAGGGGAGGCCTATGTATAGCAGGAATAAAATAGACTGACTCTCTGTAATTCATCACTAATAAAAAACTAGATACACAATCCCATTCAAAAGTTATCTAAAAACTGTCGTCAATTGTTTTGACGTAATTCTAGTTGAAAAAAATATATACCTACATTAATTGTAAATTCAACTTTAAATGTATTGTCTAAAGTTGTATTCACAAATTACGCACAAATTAAAAGCGCACCCAAAATGTTCGAGTGGGTGCTCATTTGGTAAGGACATTTTTTGTCACTGATTGTGTATCTAGTTTTTTATTAGTGATCGATGCTCTCAGCCTATAATTAAACTGACTCTCGAAAAAAATGCCCTATCATCTAGTAAAATAGTATTTCAACAACGGGTAAGCCCTAAGTTATTGTTTTACTGTCACTGGTTGATCGCTTTAAACTTTCTAGCAGTTTAAACCCCTAAAGAGTGACTTATCATCAATGATAATGGGACATAATCCATAAAGACTGCTATTGATATTAGGAAATGAATTCCTCAAGCTCATGGCATACCCATGGTTTGATTTGAATGTCCAGAACTATACGCTTAAGAAATGTTGAAATAAAGGCTTGTACATTTAATAACATCTAAAGAGATCTCAAGCGAAGAGTAGAATCAACTTTTACTACAAATCACATACATATAACATTACGAAATGGAGTCATGACTTCATGTATCGACAAGAGAATGTTGATAAATAAGATGAAAAGATATGTTTAAATCTGAATATTTATGTTTACTTACAAAATATTAATTAAAAGCATTTGATGTGTTTCCTGAATTCTTTAGTTTAGCTTTGAGGCCTTCCAATGAGGGCTCATAATCTGACGCTCACCAGATTACGCTAGTTTGAACTAAGGTGACCGTATTTGTTACGCAGGTGATCACATAGTGTTGCAATTTAATTATACTTACCTCTACACTTTTCTAACAAATTAACTTACCCCGCTATGAAATCTGTCAAATATTTCACCTCATTCGTAAATGGTGCCGCCGTGGTGGCAGAAAAAGTTGTGGATTAACATTCCCAACCATAAATATTTAATTATTTTAAATAAAACATACTAAGGGCGTTTTATATTTTAAGTTTGTCTAAAATTGTCTTTTTAATACTTTTATAATCTACACAAATTATTATTTAAAATACATAGATACTGCCAAGATATGAATAAATGAAAAAGGGATCATCGTAACGTTCTAATTTAAACAAGCTTACTTCATATCGATATTGTATACTTTTAATTTCGTAGGTAACTAAAACTCTATAACTTAATTAGAAACTCATCAAATGCAATGATTCAATTATAAGTAAATAAAAGAAGCGCTTAACATAGTTAGACCTCATCTTGATACGTCAAACGCTTATTAGAGCGGAGGTTTTTAAAACTATAACCTTGCATCTAAGGATGCTCCACCGTAAATTGCGATATCGAGTATTAAGTGGTCACTTAGCTTTATATAGCTGATAGGAATGTAGGAGAGCGTGCATTTAAATAATATGTCGAAAATGCGATTTGTATTTGCTTGAAAGACGTGCCCATTCGAATTTCGAAACGATGTAATATTTGAAAGCAGTTTAAACAAAATAGAACAATATATATATTTATATGACTTTGCAAACGGCTCACCGCTCAATTGCAGGTGCGTTGGCGGCATTTAAAAAAAGAATAGGCTCCTTTCTTGAAGGCCCCTAAGTCGTATCGATCCGGAAAAATTACTGGTGATATTCGATTCCACAAGAAAGTTGTGTGAGGAAAAAAGCCTCCCAACCGCCAATCATCCAGATGGCATGAAATGTATCTGAAGTTCTGCCGTGATGTGTGATGGTGAAATTGAGTGGCTGGAATTAATCCGAACAATTCCTCTGAGCACTCCCCGAGGTAGATACGATAGAATACGCACAGAGATGCAACATCTCTTCGGAGCGCCACTGAGTCAAGCCGATCAGAAAGAGCTCGGCCTCGAACGATTCGGAACGCTCTGCGCTGGATGTGATCAAATGGAAGGAGCTGACACTGGGGAGCCCCGGCCCAGAAAGGGGAACAGTATTCCATGTGCGGCTGTATCTGCGCCTTGTAAAGTTGCAGGCGGTGTGCCAGTATGAAATACTGTCCTGCTCTGCTGAGCACGCCAAGCTTTTTAGAGGCCAATTTCATCTTCTCTTCCAAATGACCACGAAACTGCAAGTCATTCGATATTTCGACGCCGAGGATAACAATTATAGTTTTATAATAATATTTTTATGCTATCATCCTGGTTACAGATTAAAATAAATATATTAAACTTGCAACATCGTGTTTAGCTTGTATTGGAGAATATAAAAAAATGTTTTACAGGATACCTTTTAGTTATCAGCCCGCAAAAGTTCACTGCTGGATGCACTAGATATGCACCTAAAAGCATGTTTTGTTGTTGGTTGCAAATTATTTTAGATGCATATGTGAACGAGAATGCGTGTTATTAGTTGAGCATAGTTTTCTGGCTTGGTTTTTGTATCACTTGAAATGTCCGTAGCGCGCCGTCTTTCTTTCCTTGCTGAGCGTTTAACTAAAAAACTATGGACATTGAACACAGACTCTACTACTTATTACTTCATCATATTATATTAAACTGACGTTATAGTTTAACAAACATATAAAAAAAATCTATAATGCATCTCGATAACAATTTCAGATACATAAAATAGATATTCTAGACGAAAGCAGGAACTAATTCCCTTCTACTATAGAAACGTAACTGTAAGTTAAGGAAGTAGTTTAAGGAAACCTTTCAGTTTAACAAGGCCAGGATTTCTCTACCTCTACACGTTAACTTTTCACCGAGTCGAATGACATAATAGTACCTACATGATTCACGATACGTCGATGGAATTCTCATGAGGAGAACGTCTGTTACAGAAAATTCTTAGTAAGAACGTGCTATATTTGTATTTGTATTTGTGATTTTGATTTATTTATTATTTTAAATACTTTCAGTTGTTTGTTATTAACCGATTATAAGAAATCGAAATTTCTAAACTAACTTACGAGCACACTGACTACCTGATGGTAAGTGTATACTGTATCCCAAAGACATCTTCATCTATCTTCAATTAAGAATTAAAATGCAGACGCGTGTCACCCTCGAGGACTAAGATTGAACGCCTTGTTTCCAGTAAAAAGGGGTCTCCGGTTCTCTACACTCACCGTCCGAAACACATTAAGGCGATATTTTACGCAGGTATTACATGCATGAATCTTAATGTTATAATGGGACTGACATATCCGTTTAAAATTAACAATAACTCGTAAAATTAACTCAAGCTATTCAATGGCATGTGGAAAGAAGGCAAGTGTGAATTTATTCCGGCCAATTTCAGTCATTTTCTCACAGTTTTTGTGCTAGCTGTAACCCCTCTTACTTACTTCAGGAAAAGTTAGTCTTTCTAAGCACGCTGGTAACGATGAACCAGTCGTTTCTGCCACAGTTTTCCATTTACGTCCTTGTCTTGCGAGTCTCGTATCGACGTAAATATACCACATATTTTGATAGCCGTAATGTTTGGGCCACATATTTGTAGGTGTGCTCACATTCAATTTCAGTAACAGCTTAGCAACTTGAGTGGCGTTTAGATCTGGCATTCTCAGTTTATTTGCAGTAACAATTCACACTTAATACGATAAACAAGGCAGTCAAGGCCAAAATATATACAAACCCTAAAGTTAAACTTAAATTAAAAAGTTGGTAAAATCTTTCGCAGTACGAAAGAACGCAATATTACGCAATAATTACATACTCGTATTAAAAACAAATGAAACTAAAAAAAAAACGTTCCAAAACTTTCTTTTTTTGTAATAGCATTTACTAATGTTTTACAGGCGATAATTACAACAACAGAAAATAAACCTTTTTTTTTTTATTAAATAGAACTAATTTTTACGAATTTTATCGCGTTTAATTTAACTTTTTAACTCCCGACGTTTCGGGTGCTTTACAGCACCCATGGTCACGGGGGACTGAGGTGTTTAACGCCTCGATGTCATAGTTAGCCCGGCTACCTTCAGTTTTTGAATATTAATTTTTGGTCCGATCTACGCAGAATGAGCTTACAGTATTTTGAAGTCTTGCAGTGGTATGCTTGGGTTTGGATTTAATTGTGTTAATTATAGGATCCCAAGCAGATGACAGCACCCATCCATCTTCTCTATTGAAATAAGGATGTTTTTTAATTTCAATACCCTCTCGAATCATCCTTGGTAGGAATCGGTGTTCTTTTGCGAGGATTTGTGGTCTATCAAATCTAATGTAATGGCGGGGATGATCTTGAACACGTTCATACACTACAGACTTCCCATATTAAGTCTAATATATTTAATTTTCTGATGAAATAATACTAGTAATCGGGAAATAATAAATGTTTTCTTGCTCTCCTGTAATTTATTGAAAAATTGAGGTTCGCCCCTTTGCGGCGTCAACGAAGTGCAAACAAGCATAGACGCTCACTTATCCTATCCTTACCCACCCATGTCCGAAATAACGCTTATGTATATGCGAAGTCAGAGACAATTTTAGCAAAAGTCTAAATTCATATAAAAAAATTCTTCCAATGACGAGATCCAAACTTTAAATTTTTTTTATAGAATTAGGGTGACAAACGAGCACACAGTCCACCTGATGGTAAGTGGTTGCTGTGGCCCATAGAGATCTACATCTATCTTATATCAAAAGTAGCTTAAGTTGTCAATTATCTTGACTACTGTCTATCCTAGCAACGGAATCATTTATTCACTACAACTCAAAGATTTTTTAACTTTATAAAAGCATTCCAATATAAGTCGTAAGTGTATATTCTTAACAAGCACGGGATATTCTTCCTAAAGCTTTAACCAGTCACGTTCTAGTGTCAATCTCAGGATCATTTATATAATACATACAAAAAAATTAATGCAAAAACTATAATAGAAATTAACCGTTATTTCATTTAATAGCTGGGTTTAAGTGCAATAAAAATATATTAAAATTATTTTTAGTTGCTAGACAAAGAACTCGTGGTTGCTAGATCATACATACATAATATACTTTTTTTAGCATTTTTGTTAAACATAGAATCATTTTTTATAGTTAAAAACATATGAAGGTACTTTGGCGGGAACTTGACCTTCGCCGCGCTGCTCCGGTGGATTGGTGCTCCTGTGTCATTGTATAAATAATAGTTTAAAGTGGATTTTGATATATAAAGACTATGTGTATTAAATGTCTGCGTATGAATACATTTAAACTAGAGCTGCAATAGTGATATTAAGCTTATTTTGCTGCTTGCAATGCTGCTGCAAGGCGCCAAGCCTTGAGACTAAAGATACAAGTCATTGACTATCTGCTGTAGTCAAAATCTCTCAAAAACTCCCCAATATGATGCAGCAGCATCTTGTAAACATTTTTTAACAAATTATTTTAAAGGATAATTTCTTATAACTTGTCCCTGGCAAATGTACATCCGTACGAGTCCATTACCAAACAAAAATTTACATAAGTGAACCCAACAAGCAGCGATAATAAAAAACGTGTAAGTAATTGTTTTTAGGCTCTAGAATAGCACGGGATTATAATTGCACCTCGGATTGCAACAGTTCGACGTTTGCTCTACATCTCATCGCCTGAACCTTTTAGTGGGCTCTTGTTTTGCCGTGGGAAGAGAGCATAACGAGTCCGTGCTTCTCAATGCAATTAATTAAATTAACATTAAATGGAACAGTAAAATAAATTGCACAAATAAAATTACTATACACCAATAAACTTATATCGAATGAAATTATAGATGCATTCAGTTTTTATTATCGTATTCATTATGCAGTTACTGGCAGCCTCAACTAAACTTTGAACTCAAGGTGACAAAACATTTTATTTTGTTACAGAGTCGTATGTACAGTTTGCAGTATCGAGTTGGATGTTTTAATTCGAATAAAAACGGATTCAGAATCATGTCATGTCTTTATTAATATACTCTATTATAATTTAAGGTGGCCAATTTAATTTAGTCATTTATTGTTAATAATTTTTGTTTAATTCAAATTAACTTCACTGGTGTACTTAAATTAAACTTCATTGTGCCTACCAAAATAATTTGACATTAAATCGCATAATAAAACGAATTAGCTTATATTATATGCATGTTTGTGAAGCAGAGGAGGCATGAGAATAAAATTAATGCTGTAGAAATGCGGTCATTAAGAGGTATGTTAGGAGTCTAAATGATAGGGTCTCACTCTTTCGTTTCATAACAAAAAAAACTTATTAGCAAGACGATGTTGTCACCAGGATTAACAAAGTAATGCTTTGTAGTTTAGGCATGTAAATATATAGAACAAAGAAGGAGTGACAAAGTTTTATGCTACGGAAGTGAGAGGCAGAGCCGGCAGGGGTCGTGGAGACAAAAGACTATCGACTAAATTGGAATATTGAAGATCGATCAAATTAAGACTACTATTAACCAATGAGCATATATGCATTCCCATCTCCTGGTTTGTTTCTATCTGTTGCCTCTTACGGCGGCCTACAGGTGATATTTCGGTAATGGATATCCCACCACTACACGGCAATCTTGAATTTGTTTTGTTTTGTTTTATTGTTGAAGTTATTTCATGTTTAATTTTTATAGATCACAGTGGTTCTTTATTAATTTTGAGTACATAGCGAGAGTACGGCTTTTCGTTTATAAGTGATATACAAGAAAAGAAACTAACATATATGACCAGCTACTGGACACAAGACCCCTTGTGTGATGATGGACAGGAAACATGAATTATAAACAAAACTCTAAATGTATTAACAAAAAATAAAATTTTCATATCACCAATTAATTTGTGATTACCAAAAAAATTTATTATGTGTTAAGAAACAGTGTAAGTACTCTTATGCGGATAGTTCAACCGGAACAATTAATTTCATTTGCATCATAAAAATCTAATTAAACGGTTTCAAAAATTTACTTTAGCTCATTTTTGTAACCGGATATTACGATATTTGAAATCTCTGAGCAAAGATAAGAGGTGGCATGGGAAAATATCCCAAAAAATAATAAGAGTTTTTGATTACGGAATAAAAACTGAACAAAAATGTCATTATAAAGGGTGCCAGCCAACATTATGCAATGAATCTTGCACAACAGGTATACCGTAAGAGTGTGATATAAACATAAAGGGCATCTGATACGATATATTAACATAATACTTCATTTCAATTTAATAGTAACTATATGCAATAATGTCTTCAACTTTAATATATATTACACAAAAAACATAAACCTTAATGCGTAAGGAAGTAATAGAGTCAATCGGCCATTATTTCAAATGAACTGAAGATAGTAATGAGATACAAATCACATGTAATATTCAAAAGGAAACTAATAACAGTTTCACAACTTTAAGGAGGAAGTGATTAAAAAGGGTTCAAAATATATCTAAATAGGGAAAGATCTATTAAGTTTTCCTTAATTTGTACTGTGAAAGTGTACAATTATCAAGATCCATATTGTTTTCACTGAAGACGAATCAGACGAGTGTCATTAAAATCATAACTCTCGTGTGGTCCGAAGGCCGAATCTTAGGAAGAGCCAGGGAGAGAGGCGTCGCCGACCCGCAAGTATAAAAGCCAACAGAAAGAGGTGTAGAGCATCAAACAACCACGAGATCTCCGCAAGACAACATGAAAGCGTTCTTGGTAGGTAAACGTGTGCAGTGAAAGTGCTCTGTGACCTGTGTGTGACCCGCGCTGCTCAGCAGTCGCGCTTCCTTGTAGGATGTGACTCGGTGCTCGCCGCGACACAATCGATCGCATCTCACGATCATACAGACGATTTGTTACGACTGAAGATAGCAATCTTTTGTCACAAATCGGTTCAGGATTGTCATTTAAATTTTGCAATTAATTTTGTTTTCGTTTAGTGAAACTACAAGTCATTAATATCTGATCTTTTGCTTACCTCTTATCATTAACTTCTTTCGATATTCCAGTTTTAGAATAAATTTTTTAATAAAATATTTACAAGTCCTTTTTTTAATCACAGGGCACTCGAATCGAATGATAAATATCGAAGGTTATTTTTAACAAACACTGACCAAAAATTGTTGTTCATAGGTTTTAGCAGCCGTTGCGGCTATCGGCTCGGCTAGGCCCGAGGCAGGATACAGTTACAACGCGCCAGGAGGCGGCGGTCTCGGTGGACATGGAGGATTAGGCGGAATCGGCGGTGGAATCGGTGGGGGCCACGGCGGATTCTCATCGGGAGGAGGAATTAGTGGAGGACACGGTGGATTCTCGTCCGGCGGTGGTTTCTCCTCTGGTGGCTTGAGCTCCAGCAGCTTCGGAATCGGCGGCGGACTCGGAGGTGGACTCGGTGGTGGAATCGGCGGTGGATTCACTTCTGGCGGCGGCGGTGGCGGCTTCGGCGGCGGCAGCGGCTTCGGCGGCGGCAGCGGCTTCGGCGGAGGTAGCGGCTTCGGCGGCGGTAGCTTCGGTGGCGCACCCATCGTTCAAAAGCACATCTACGTCCACGTTCCCCCACCAGAACCTGAAGTACAGCGCCCACAAGTCATCGGAGGCGGTGGCGTTCCCCAGAAACACTACAAGATCATCTTTATCAAGGCCCCCGCACCTCCCGCGCCCGTCGCGCCCATCATCCCCGCCCAGGCCCAAAACGAAGAGAAAACCCTCGTCTACGTGCTGGTCAAGAAACCCGAGGATCAGCCCGACATCACCATCCCCACTGTCGCGCCTACTCCACCCTCCAAACCCGAAGTTTACTTCATCAAATACAAGACCCAAAAGGAGGGTGGTTCTATCGGAGGTGGTTCTATTGGCGGTGGTATCGGCGGTGGTATCGGTGGTGGCAGCATTGGCGGTGGACTCTCAGTTGGCGGCATTGGCGGTGGACTTTCTGGTGGTAGCATTGGCAGTATCTCTGGTGGAGGCATCGGTGGTGGCCTTTCTGGTGGTCACGGAGGCATCTCTGGTGGCAGCATTGGAGGTGGAGTATCCGGCGGCCACGGCTCCGGAGTCAGCTCCTCCTACGGACCCCCAGGACACTCCGCTGGTCCGTACTAAATACCGCACCAAGCGTGCACACATGTGATACCTGCTTCGCTGGCGACAAACTTAGTATTAAGTAGAGAAAAAAATTACGGTGCCTAAATGTATTTATGTAAATAGTAATTTTAATATGTAATTTTAGTTGTATTATAAAATTCTTTTTTGCATAAAAATCGATAAACCAACGAACATAATATTTTAATTAATGCCCCCAAACCCCTTCTGAAATATAATAACAAGTAATACAACATAACACACAATATAAAATATAGAACATCATTAAGCTTTAAAATATTTAATTATAAATACTAAAGAATATATTTTAACTACATTCTTTACATAACCCAACTCAATTCACACATAATAAATTGTGTTGTTAATAAACAGTTATTCTCCATGCTTCAAAAAAACATATTACGATTATACATCGAAATATATCGTATAAAAAAAAATAGGAAGCGACTGAATATGCCGAGGTCTTTTATCGTGTCATCACAAATCTATTAAAATGATAGAGTGAAACGGGTGTCTACATTTTGGTAGAAAGTTGTAATTTCACTGTTGTGGGCGACAGTTATGCAACATGAGGGCAGCGTGACCCAAGTTGCGTAATATCAGAAAGAAGCTCCGGGTTACAACACACATCGACAGAAAATAAGTAAGCCTCGCTAAATATTGATTATGTAAACATCTACTCTCTTTCAACAATTCCGTTGCGTAAACATCGACATATTTGGAAGTTTTCCTTTTTAACATTGTAATGTCCATAATTCGTCCATTGAAAACCGCTCTCACGTATGTTCGTATAATGTTTTATAAGAAGTTCGCTTTAAATATGTAATATAGTTAATACATGCAATCATAGACAAACTGAAGACAAGCTCATTAGTAGAATACTATTTTTACCATTATTAGACATATATTTTCATTCTGCTATCATCAACGGCTAAATATAAGCGCACTAAACCTCAGGTTCTATTGTCATTCATTCATTTCTTCATCATAATTTCAGCCCTTCATAATTCCGCTGTTAAACATAGGCCTCCCCAAGGAATTCCACAAAGTACGGTCCTGAGCCATCTGCATCCATCGACTCCCCGCATGTCTTACCATGTCCTGTCTTACTTATTAAAGCGTCCTACTCAAGATGGTAGCTCAAGCGCTAAGCGCTAGCTGTAAATTTCAAAGTACGCGAGCCACCCGGGTTCGATTCCCGCCGACACCGATGAATGAAAAAGATGGCCGGCACAAATGATGTAAAAGAAAACATCGCGAGAAAACCTACATGTGTAAGAAGTAATAGCCCTTTTTACTTGGAATTAGGCATACTATTCTTAATGTTTTGATTCTTAGTCAGGGTAAAATAAAGTGTTATGCTAAAGTAAAATGGTAAGTGGATGCTGTGGCCCATAGACATCTACATTTATTCCTAATTAAGCATCAAAATGCAGATGCGTTGTCACCCTTGAGCACTAAGATGGAATGCCTCGTTTCCAGTAAAAAGGGTCTCCGGTTCACTACACTCACCATATGAAATACAGTAGCGTTTTGCTGATATTTTACGCTGGTATTCTGTGAGGACGTGGTCCTTCCCCGGTCGAGCCGACCCATTCGTGCTACAACTATACTACTAATATAGTTGCAGCATGGCTCTACCACGTAATAATGTCATTCTAATATTATAAAGAAACCTAAGTTCAATTATCAATAAATTTTTATTGCAATAAACCTACGCACTTAGATTTAAAGGAAAAAGTATAGGTGTTGAAGGTAAATCAGCATTAAAATTTCAATTTACAATGTCATCAGTACCGACGGGGATCGAACCCGGGCTTCTCGAGTTCTCTGAAATATACGACGAGCGATTAGTTCCTGAGCTACCACAGCTCTTAGACTAGGAGTTCAATCTTAGGGCACTATTTCGATCGTTTAAATAATAGTTTAATGTAATGAGTAGTGTGAACGTCATTATGTAATGTTGTTTTATTAAGATTTCTGGCTTGGATGCTTGTCCTTTAAGCCATGTCTTTATTTCATTCGAGATCTTCGTTTTTTTAGATGTTCAATGTCAAGTGATAATAATATTTTATAGTACACTGCTTCACATTATGTTAATAACGCATCAACATAATGTGAACATTGCGTAGTTTTTGAAAGATTTTGACGGCAACTCGAGCCAGCAGACAGTTGTAGATAGTATTTCAAGGTGCCTAAGCAGGCTGACATCCCTATCTTGAGATTCACATCGCCGTCGGAGCACACATTTAATACACAAAAAGCACCACTTTTACATATAAAAAACCCACTTCAAACCATTATTTAAACAATAATGCAGGAGCACCAATCCGCCGCCGGTCAAGTTTCCGCCAAAACTCTCATTATGTAATTAGTCTGGTAGCCACACGATGAAGTTGTTACTTAGATTAGGTATTAAAACTCATTTTCTACGAAAGAGCCCGATTGGGTACCACCCTCTTACATATTTCTGCCACCAAGCAATAGTGCGCGCACTCATATGATCTCGTGTGAAAACATATTGAGAGCCAGTATAATTAAAGGTTATGAGGCGTTTCATCTCAGTCCTAAGAAGTTAAAATGCATCTGTAGCCTTTGTTATCAGAGTGGTTGCGGGTGTCCATGGGCTGCAGTAGCCAACGCTTTGTCACAACTTTAATGTACCATATTCTAACAAATAAATCATCTAAATCTAAATAACCGTTATATGGACTCTAAATTTTTTCTCACTTTAGTTTTTTTTTAAACGAAAATGTGTGTGTACAGTTCACACGTGGTAAAAGTGAAACCTTCAAATTAAATGAAGAATAAATTATGTATAATAATATATGTTTCACGGCAAATGATTTATTTAATATATTCAACCACAAGTGCGGTATATAATATATCAAATAAATGTTATAATAAAATTTAATGTAATATATTATTAAAAGAATATTTTCATTCGAGTAATATTGCTTTGCAATAGCGCCATCTACTTTTTTTTATAGGTAATGTCATTATATAAAACAAAAATTGATTGACCCACAAGGTGGTACGTCAAATGGAGCTAAATACCACTATTTTTTAGATTTAATATAATATTCTATCTCATTCCCTCGCACGCTAAATCCTAGAGATGTATGTTTGTCTGTTTTTCGTTTTATCAAATTTCAAATCATATCGATTCCAAAGAAGTTTTCACTTCCAAAAACACGTGTATTTACAAAAACCAATGTTCGCTTGCCTTGCCAACAGTAGCTCATTTGCAAAGCATGTCAAGCATGTCCGGTCCAAGCAGAGACCAAGCCGAGACGTGGGTAAAACATTCGGACATAATACGTAACAATGCGAAATAAGTTGCCAGTTTAAATATTTATGACTAGGATGCACGTTGTGTGGCAATTTCCGCGTAAGTTACCACATTGTAATGTTTTAATTCACTGGAAACACGAAGTCTGAGATAAAATTAAAACATACGTTTCACAAACATTATCATTATTAGCTAAAAAACTAATCTAAACCGTGAATATCCACTACTCTATATCGTCACCTGGATAGAGGGAACGAAAACAAGAGGTGGGCAGCAACGTCTTCCTAATAACAGCTAAAAATATAAAACTGCGTTTACCAACCCGCCTGCCAAGCGTGACGAATAAGGCAAGTATCTACCCAATGAGGAAACCTATGGGGGAGGCCTATGTTCAGCAGTAGATGTTGATAGGCTGTAATGAAATAGACTAATGGAAACTAGCTAACAATGTATTCAACAAGAGGAAGGATTAATCTCTCAGATTCACGATTATACGATTATACCAGCTTAAATTAGCAGCATAACGCTGCTGTGTTTCGTATGGTGAGTGTAGAGAACCGGACACCGTTTTTACCGGAAACGAGGCATTCTATCTTAATCCTCATAGGTAGCAACGCACCTGCATATCGATACGTAATCCAGGATAGATGTAGATGTCTATGGGCCATAGCAAACACTTACCATCAGGTGGACTGTGTGCTCGTTTGTCACTATTACCCTACGTAAAAAAGACGGCTCTATTAGTAATTTGAATTTTAATAAAAGCCTTTTCAATAACGCGCTAAACAACGCGTTTTTATAGTTATTCATGAATTGATCATTTAAGTAATATTTACTACGTACTAGAAGACTTGGGTTGTTTGCACTCGCGGCCACAAACTAGATGGAGTGTCGGCCTGGTAAGATATGCAGGAAGTCGAAGGATACAGGTGGCTCAGAACCGTGCTTTGTGGCATTTCTGTGTCTGAGAACTATCACTGGCAGATAGCTGGTGTTATAAGGAGTAACTTAGGCTACTTTTATTTTAGGAAAAGAATTAGGGTACCGCGAAACCGTGAAATCCAATCGTAATAAATTTCTACGCGTGCGAAGTCACGAGGAAAAGTAAGTAAAAAAGAATTATGTGCCTCCTTCTACAAGCGCCGCACTGCCACATGGTATTTGTTTGCGGTGTCTGTTCTAGTACGTACATACTTCGATGGAATTGATTGCTGATTATACGTGATAAAGCCGAGCCGCTACGTATTATAACTGAATAAGAATGGGTCGGCTCGACCGGTGAAGGACCTCGCCCGTACAGATACAGAATACCAGCGTAAAATAGCAGCAATATACTACTATGTTTTAGTCTCCAGTGGTAACAACACATTTATATATGAGTGTAAATTGAGGATATGTGTAGGTTGTGGCCCATATTGTTCACTTCTAATCAGGAGGACTGTGTGCTAGTTCGTCCGCCTATTCATCACCCATTACAAACATGTGAAAATAATGTCTTGCATGCCGAACTTCGGTCAAGGCGGTCAGTCTTAACGGAAACTTGAAACAGGACGGGATTATAGTGCCGGAGTGTATGCAAGCACAGGATTTATTTGATCCGACCCGGGATTTCAACCTGGGACCTCATGATCACCAACCGCGTTTACGACTACTAGCCCAACGAGGCGGCCATGTGAAAGTAGTGGTGCAATAAATCAAATTAAAAATTCAAACATGTTTTTCATTTTACAGATGATCTAAGATGCGTAATCGAATGTGCATAAAGACATATTATGCGTGTTATTATTATTATACAAGTTTTATAAGAACAAGTTAGACCCAGACCCGTTACGTAATTTTAAGTTATACGATGAAGAGACGAATACAAGCCGTTCTAAGCTTTATTTGCTTGACGCCAAGGAAATATTTCGTTTGACTTTTTGCATTGAAAATGTGTGTGAACAAGTCATGAGCCCCAGTCGAGAGTGAGAGTGGTCGGCACGAAATACATGCTTTCGCTGCTTAACTGAATCACACCGAGCTCAAAACAAGAGAGATATTAAAATTTACATGTAATATTATTTCGAGATTTTTATCATCATCATCATTACAGCCCAACAGAAGTCCACTACTGAATAAAGGCTTCCCTCATAGATTGCCTCACTTGGGGGAAATTTGCCATAGTTGCCACGCTTGGCAGGCGGGCTAGCAACCACAGTATTTTTTTTTAATTTTGAGAAAATGTCCGATGTGAATTAAATAGAATTCGGAATTAATCTCATAGCGCCACCTACCGGACAGAGCACAACAACGTCTAACGACTCAGCTAGTTGTTACATAAAGGACTTTAACAATGACTCACAAATTTTTTTGCTTGTGTTTTTGTTAACAAAGCTCACGTTCTTACTTCTAGTATTCGGAATTTAAGACATAAAGGAATTTGCGTATGTATGCGGGTATCTCAAGATCGTTT
The DNA here is from genome assembly GCA_963668995.1 of Parnassius mnemosyne. NCBI lineage: Eukaryota > Metazoa > Arthropoda > Insecta > Lepidoptera > Papilionidae > Parnassius > Parnassius mnemosyne. The sequence goes on along the minus strand of CAVLGL010000013.1, from coordinate 13,289,718 downwards.
TTCGTGGCGTTCCATAATCATTATCCTTTTTTTAAACAAGGGTAACATGCGAGCACACAGTCCGCCTGATGGTAAGTGGATGCTGTGGCCCAAATGCATATACATCTATCCTAGAGTATTAATTAAAACGTAGATGTGTTGTTACCCCTGAGGACTAAGACGGAATGTCTCGTATCGAGTAAAAAAGTATCCGGTTCTCTACACTCACCATACGAATTTAAGCAGTATCGAGCTGCTATTTCACGCTGGTATTCTGTGAGAGAAGTGACCCATTCATGGTATTATAGGTCTACCTGTAATGATAATAATTATAAAAAAAGCGCTTAAATGCTGAAACCTTTTGTGTCTAGGAAGACAGAAAAGGTCGCCTCCTGTCCGTCTAAGTAGGTACTACCCTCTTACCTATTTCTGCCACCAAATAGAAATGCTAGCAGTAATATTTTCCGATCTGAAGGGTGTAGCAAGCCAGTATAATTCAAGGCTGTAAGGCGTTCCATCTCAGTCCTCTGAGGTGAGAACGCACCTGTAGCTTTCTTTGGTAGATAATGGCTGCTGATTGTTGTCTACGGACAGCAGCACTTACCACCAGGTCGACTGTGAGTTCCTTTGTCACTTCATTTTTATAAAAAAAAATGCGTGAATGTCGTGGAACACTCGATTGGAACGAAGTTCCTTGCGTAGTATATTATTATTGATAAACGTAGGTATTATATTATTGATTAACAAATACAAATAAATGAATTATTAGTGTCTATTAAAATTAAGAGTCAGTTGAAATAAAATAATATTTCTTTCATAGCAAGATAAGAAAAAATGCGAGGGGGATGGATATTATTCCATCTCACTTCCTTATTTCGCCGCCCAGGCCGTTTACACTATGACACAAGGGGTAGTGACGAAAAAATCTTACACTTTTTATCGCCTAGCTCCCATCTGCAAAACCCGTACCGTCCGATAAGGAACTTCGTTCCAAAAACCGGCCAAGTGCGTGTCGAACCACGCACAATGTATAGATAGGGTTCCTTAGTTGCTTTCTAAATAATGAGCATAATAAGTGAGTTCGCGGTTTGACCGCTATAACTACCAAAACTGGGCCCAAATAGAAAAATCGTAACTGAAGAACTTACATTCAAATCAAACTTATAGAGAGTGGTTTTAGCAAAAGAAATTAAAAAAGCTTTTCGATTTTGATAATAATACCCTATCTATCTCGCAAAAAATCTCCTCTGAAAAAGTAAAGCGAAGTAGTAATGCATATAAGTCGTTTTCATCATAAAATGCTTATTTTTAACAGCTTACAATAACATTAAAAAGTTATAATTTTTTTTAGGTCATTTTCTATGGAGTTGTAATGAAATTTTTACTAAAACAAGTGTATTTTATAAGTTGGTCGACTATTACTCGCTAACTTCTTAATTCTACTTAGCCGTGATAGTTTTCCTTTTACTTCATTGTATATACTACTATTGTGTATGCTTTTCACATTTCCTAAAACAGCGGTTTAGTTTATGAAAAATACCACTTTAAAGCTAAATATTTCGCAAACGGACCCCTGAATCGAAACTATATTGTTCCATACTTCCAGTGTTTTTAAAAGATCTGTACAATGATGAACATGATGGAATAGACGGGTAAAAAAAATAATCCTTCATTTACTTGTATATCTAGGTGTGATTAATATTTATAACTATGCCAAATTACAGATTTGCACCTAGGGTTTCTAAGCAAAACCGCGTTCCTTGTTGTGTAACTACGGAACCCTAATAACAGCAATGGGGCAGGCGTTCGGCGTGCATGAACAAACTTACGCTTTGTATTAGTTGTTGGAAACATAGACCTCTTTACTGAATAATAGAGAATGATTATCAGATATATAATTTTAATTTAGCAAACTTATATTTAAAAACATTTTTCTTACGGAATAACATAAAGTCGGGTTACGGTTCACGTACAATAAGTGAATATTGAATATACACTATGATTTTTAAATACTTAACTAAACAAGTCGATAATTTGACTGTTAACCACATTATTTGTGTAGAATTTTGTTTTCTCTATTTATTAACGTCATTAAAAATAATATTTTTTTATTTTTTCATTTATTGCATTTCATTCAAATAAATCTAATGTTTTAAGTTTGTCAAAATTATGCTAGGTGCTAACTGTCCTGCCGCTGGACAGAAAATCATACTGAGTATCTTACCGTTTAGACTGAAAAACACAAGTGTGTGCCTTGCTGTTTGGCGCCGGAAATAGTACCAACTAAGTTGGACTCCTGCTGGGTTAGCCACGATGATATTCTACAATTGTTAACGTTATAGAAAGCTATAAAGATAAGTTAAATTAATGCTTAGTCACGTGACTGAACGTTCAGATATGTCATTCCGGTTCATTTTTATTGTTCTTATAGCGCTAACGATCGTAGAAAATCACCTTCGCTAACCCTGTAGGCGACCGTTTTATCTGTCGACTTCAAAAAGGAGACGGTACTCAATTCGACAGTATGTTTTTTTATGTGTGTTACCTCATAATTGTTTACTGGATGATTCTTTTTTTATTTGAAACCTGTTGCTTCACATGTGGTCCCATATTATCCCATTGAATCTGACCAATAGTTTTTGAGTTATTCTTAATAATTTATATTGAAGTCGGTTGTACAAACATTTTTAATTTTTAATTATTTGGTACCATTTCTGGCGCCAAACAGCAGAGCACACACTAGTGTTTCACGGTTAGATGGGTGAGATAGCCAGTAGGCAGGCATTTTTTCTTATGTTCGATTCGTTATGATTCTTTCTTTTTTTCTTACGAGGTGCTTGTAATAACAATTCTTACAGCAAACTATTCGTTAGGCAATACCATCGATCACTAATATTAGTGATCGATGGGCAATACAAAACAAAATTAAAATGAATCAACTTTAAGCGGATCTCAAGTTATTGAATCAATATTTATTTTAAAAGAATCTCTTAATACACTTTATGTACTGTAAAATATAACGTTTTTTAAATACAGAAACCAGGCATTTGTCCTGGGAATTGGCAACGCATCTGTAAACTTTGACAGAAGTTGGTTAGGTATAGCTGTCCATGGACTGCGGTAGCCACTTGCCATCAGGTGGTAACAGTTCGTTTGCTAATTTAACGTTACATGAAAGCAGTACAATAAGAAAACGATGTTATTTACCTATACTTTAATATAATAAAGCGGAAGAGTTTTTTTGTATTTTTGTTTGTTTAAACGCGCTAATCTCTGGTACTACTAGTCCGATTTGAAAAATTCTTTTTTTATATTATAGCCAGATTCATGTGAAATAGTATAGACTATCTAGCATTAAGCTATATTACTCAACTAGCCTTAAATATGGATATTTGTTAAGCAAGTCAGAAGAAAAAGCACTCGCGAAATGATTTATCCGCGTACGCTGGTGTTATCGTTAGGGATACGTAAATACAATGTTCTAGAAAAATATAGACCTTTACTCCGTCTACAAAAAAGTCCGCGATACCATATGTATATTTCTTATACATAAGCTATAATTTGGTATTTTGTGAAAAAAAAATATTGAAAATTTAAAAGTGATTTAACAGCGTTATTATAAGGCATGGCCTATTTATCCTTACGAACGAAAGTGACAATTTTATAAAGATAAACTTTGTTCTTTATACCATGTTATTTGGACGCATAGTTTAAGAGATAATGTAAAATTAAAATAATTCAATACTTGGCTGGGCGCGCGAACGACGCTTAAACCCTAGCCGTTATAAAATGCTTGAACTAGGTCATGTCGCGCTCCTCGGACACGCGATGACGCGGGTGAAACCACGGGGCACAGCTAGTATTATTATACAGATTTCTATTATAATCTATATTCTCAGTTTATTACTTTGGGGTTCGCCAAGTTGACATTCAGTCATCACTATCGCAATAGAAAACATTAATTAAATCAACGCTAAGCCGTGACTTAACATTCGAATTTGTCATTACCATTCAATCTTATGGTTTTCTGTAGCGTTGACGATCATAGAAAGTCATCTTGTCTAACCCCGCAAGTACTGACAATTTGTTTTAATAGTATCATATGAATCACCTAAAACACAAAGTCATTCAATCGTTTGAAACCGTTTTTTCAATTAAACACATTCAAAATCTAAAGAAGAAGTCGATGCAGTGTCAGAAACCTTTAATATCACAATAAAAAAAACATGCGTGAGTGTCGTGGAACACTCGGTTGAAACGAAGTTCCTGTCGAAGTATATTATTATTGATAAAAGTATTATATTATTGATTAACAAGTACAAATAAATTAATTACTAGCGTCTATAAAAATGAAGCATCATTTAAAATAAAATAATATTTCATTCATGGCAAGATCAGAAAAAGTGCGAGGGAGATGGATATTATTTCAACTACGTCAGAAGGGGTCGTGACCGAAAAATCTTACACTTTCTCTCGCCTAGCCCCCATCCGCCAAATCCGCACCGTCCGATAAGGAACTTCGTTCCAATAAGTTTTATTCAAGTTGACAGATCTCAGAAGTGGATACATTTTGCCTGTTCATCAGATTTGATCATTATCATTGTTATCTTTATAAAAATTACGTGTCACGTTGTTTGTCCGCGATCAACTCCTAAACTACTGAACTGATTTCAATGAAATTTGCACACTCTGTGCAGTTTAGTCCAACTTGAGAGATAGGATAGTTTTTATCCTGATAAGTGACACTCAATATTTTTTTATTACGAATTTAAGGATTTTTTATATGAAGGGTCGTCGAAAAGACCAGGCAGAACAATGTCTACCTGGTCAGCTAGTTGTTTTATAAAATGAAGTGATGTACGAACTTAAAGTTCTCCTGATGGGAAGTGACTACTGCAGCCCATATACATATGCAGCCAGCTTCAAGCAATGAAGGCTGCAGATGTGTTGTCACACTAAGGACTAAGTTGAAATATCTCTGCCGTGCAAGCAGTGGTACCTACGCTGAGAGACTCCTCGGCAGAACAGGAATCCGTACCTTCTATAATACCAGTAATATAATCCCTATATTAATGTACATAAAATCTAATAATACAATTTAAATATTGCATACTGTACCACTTACTTTAGTCTAAGTCGTGAGTCAGAACGCGTTGTTCGCTTTAAATGCAGGAAGCTTGAATACCATCATACCGATACGGTATACGGCTATTGTGAACGTTATTTATTGAAATAAATGTCCGTATCTACTGGACGTTCAATTTCGTTTATTAATACTTATACTTTTTCCTGACGATTAAACACAAATCTCTGTTAGCTGTGTGCCATTAAGTTTGAGTAAAATTTAAATCTTCAGCGATAAATGAAAATGGACTTATTTTAAAAAGTCAATGCCATGTGTTGCAAACATTGTAAAAAAAAACAAGTAAGAAAAGAAATCAAATATTTATAAAAACGGAGTAAAACCATCACCATATGCAGTAGGAAGGAATTAGGAAGATTATTATCTAACATAAATTAGTCGAGAGAAGTTTTCCATGAATAGTGGTAAATGCCCAAACAATAACTTATAATTTACTGGTGGTCGTCCATTGGTCGAAGTTCGACCGTAATTCATTAAATATTAAGTTTGTATATTATAAATTATGAATATTTAATTTTTTTTATTTATTGCATATTATGTAACACATTTTTTATAGAATAATGGTGACATATGAGCACACAGTCCACCTGATGGTAAGTGGATGCTGTGGTCATAGACATCTACATTTATTCTCAATTAAAAATCAAAATTCAGATGCGTTATCACCCCTGAGAACTGAGATGGAATGTCTCCTTTCTAGTAAAAAGGGTCACGGGTCTCTACGCTCACCACACGAAACACAGCAGCATTAAGCTGCTATTTTACACTGGTATTATGTGAGAGCGAGGTCCTACCCCGGCCGAGCCGACCCATTACTATTACATGTGAATTTTAGCTTTCAGGACTGCTTGTCCATATAAACTTTAACTATGCCAAATATAACACGGTCACACCCCTCCAGGTGCTTATGTGTTAAAAGGAGTACAAACTTTTTTCTTCACATACACATATAAATGACAAAGCAAAAAGGAATAATATTTCTTTAAAAGTAAAGTTTGTAAAAGTATTTCTTATATGTGCTACAGTATCAAAATAAAAATTTTTACTCGGAAAAGAAACGGCGAAACAAACTCCGCAGATCATCACCAACAAACATCACCTTTTTAGGGTTCCGTAGCCAAAGGGTAACCAACGGGACCCTATTACTAAGCCTCCGCTGTCCGTCTGTCTGTCTATCAGCGGGCTGTATCTCATGATCCGCAATAGGTAGGCAATTGAAATTTTCACAGAATGTGTATTTCTGTTGCCGCTATAACAATAATAAAAATAAAAGTCCGAGCGCGAGTATATAAAAGCGATAAATAAATAATAAAGAATAAAAGCGCGAGTCCGACTCGCACTTGGCAGGTTTATTTGTTGTTTTTATAACCAAAGGTATTACCTATCTATACAAATAAATAAAATTGAAGTGTCTGTTTGTAATGTCAAAATTTTTAACTAAATGCATAAAGTATATACGATACTTACAACAAAAACACGATTTTTAAAATTTTTGTCTGTCTGTTTGTTCCGGCTAATCTATGAAACGGCTGGACCGATTATGACGGTACTTTCACTGGCTGATAGCTGATGTCATAAGGAGTAACTTAGGCTACTTTTATTTTAGAAATAGAATTAGGGTTCCGTGAAAAAATCTAAAACCCCATATAACACGCGGGCGAACAGCTAGTAATAAATGAAAACTAATAGACAAATGTGTAACTAAAAGCTTGTTATTTAAAGATAAACTACGATGAAATAAAAATAAGCACAAACCTACTACTAGATAAATAAACCGTAAAAAACTTTTTAAATTTATTTTTTTTCTAAATAAAAAAAAATTAATTATATTTCTAAATAAAATGTAATAATAATTATTTTATGGAATTCACAAATCTTCAATTTACGCAATATTTAGTTTGTATGGATTGCACTACAGTTCAGTTGAACATAGTCTATGTTCGGAATGGCTTCTCTAGTACGTAGTACATATAACTCAATGCCTTGCAATATATTTATGAAAATGTAATGTTACGTTAATTGATCATACCTAACTAATTAAATACTTACATAAAAACATAAATAGTTTTTATAAGAACAAAGATATTCATACTATATGTACTAATTAAAGACAAGCTTGCCGGTTCCTAGACTGTGGAATTAGTAATGCATTTATAGACGCTTATAACAAAATCCCAGAAAATTTTGAATGTTTGTCAGTCAAAAAATTAAAAAAAATTAATTAAACAAAAATTATAAAAATGGTAAAAGTGTAATGAACATAACTCAGCGTTCTTCACACACGATTTTATTTCTATTATTAACTAGCGATCCGCCCAGGCTTCGCATGGGTGATCGGTTGGGTCCAATTGTGAATCTAAACCATCCAGGGACCCATACAAACACACACAAACATTTCCATCTGAATCGGTGGAGACAGTTTCGGGTTTTAGCAGGCCTAACGGAAAGTAATGGATTTTTATATACAGATTTCAGGTGCTATAACTCATATAAAAATACACAGATGCAATCCTTTTAAATTATTTTAGGGGTATATAAACAGCACCTCATAAAATATACATTTCACGAAACACCGTCAGTTTATGATTAGTCTCATTAGGGTTCCGTACCCAAAGGGTAACCAACGGGACCATATTAGTAAGCCTCCGCTGTCCGTCCGTCCGTCTGTGTGTCAGTGGACTGTATCTTATGAACCGTAATAGGTAGACAGTTGAAATTTTCACAAAATGTGTATTTCTGTTGCCGCTATAACAACAAATAACAAACATTAAAATAAATTAAAATTAAAATGGGCTCCCCTACTAGAATCGTGTATTACGATGGCACGGAGCCCTTCATGCGCGAGTCCGACTCGCACTTGGCCGGTTATTTATTTTTAAACTATAGTCTGTTTCAATAAAGAAGTCCCGTTGAAAATATTTAACTAAAATGTAAAGTTTGGATTTAAATGCAAAAGTGAAAAAGACTTTTCTTAAACCATAGCTTAAGTGGTTTAAGCCCGAATCGAATCTAAGGCATGATATGATGAAGACGTAATAGCTCAGATGGTTAGCGCTCGCTGTAAATTTCACATTACGCGAGTAACGCGGGTTGCGATCCCCGTCAGCACCAATAAAATTGTTAATTGCTGATTTACCACGTGCTCAGTGGTGAAGGAAAACATCGTGAGGAAACCTGCATGTCTGGGAAATTGCCAACAGACATTGAAACATTGCGGCGGACACTTCCTTGCCCTGTTCAGCAGTGAGACGTATATAGGCTGGAAAAATCCATATAACTCCTTTCGAAGTTAGGACGTTAGTTCTGTCACTATGACTTCTTTTAACTATTATTTATTCTGTGCTATGACTTAGCACTGACTTCGGAAGGTATTATGTAAAAATTTTATTTCATTATTTCCAGTCCTTTGATGTCGGGTTTTACCTGAGTCTTTGACTTTTGTATTAAAAGTTTAATTTTTACATTACATACAGTATGTACGTATTCTCTTTGACAGTAAAGGTTTTGGAAAAATTGTCGATGTTTACATTCATAAAAAACAAAAATAGTTTATTTTTAGTTCTGACTCTGATTTAATCTGATATATTCAATGGTTTATATTTTAACACAGTGAAACATAATGAACAAAGGTCATGCTATTTCACTGTTTCAAATATTTTATACATTTTCCACAAGAGCTGGTTAAACGAATGTTCGATCATGTTGTTAGAAGGTGAAACCGAACGCCATTTGACAAATATCTTTGTGAAAGTTACGCGTAACGTATTCATTATATGCACATTGATTACAAGCGTCAATATACGCAGTGATTTGTCAAAACTAACCATCGCTTATGACGTTTCCTCGAGATATGAGAGAGCATAAAATTTCATCCCAATTTGAACTGGTTGCAACCATCAGTTTAGGATCATAAAGTTACAATATAAATCCAAACCCAATCATTTCACTACAAGACGTTCTCTAGCTAAACTTATTCTGTGTACACTAACATACAGAACAATCAAAACGTCCACGTTTCAAAACGTCGTGAGATATAGTATCACTATAGTAAGAAAGCAGTACCAAAAAGGTCGGAAATTTAAAATAAATTCAAAATATTTTTTTTTAATTTTCACTGGAGTCGTCATTATCGTCATCGTAGATCATAAAATCATAATCATAAACCTTTATTTGCAAGAATCACGGTATAAAAAGATGTTACAATTTATATAGTGCAGTCGTCTTTCGCTAACAATAGCATGCAAATTATAATTTTAAAATATTTATATAATGACAATATTAATAATTATTTAAATCTAACGAAATAAACTTAATAATTACCTAAAAAGTGTTATAAGTTACAAATGCATTAATTTTTTTAACTAATTAAACAAATGTTTCATAAATAATCTTTCGCTTAATAATTTAAATTCTGTAGGTATTTTATAATACATTTTACACACATATTTAGGCATTTTTTGTCATATTTAGCCTAGCCTTTGTTACGAGCCTAGGAATAACATCTAGGATAAGTTGGTCTGGGTCACGTAACAAACACGCCAACTTCATAAATGTATAGTGTATAATCATCGTCATCATCATCATCATCATCTCAGGCCATCACAAATCCACTATTGAACACAGTCCTCACCCTAGGAATGCCACAAACCACTGGCATCCACCGAATTTCTCATCTCTTAACATCGTTTACTAATACGAGGCTGCCATCAAACCTTTCTTCCTCACCGGTTGTCGTTTCTTCTAGCTATATAGGCGGTTCGTTGTCACTTAAGCTTACTTAATTATAACTTAAAAACTTATGTGCTACGGTAGGTTAGGGGCTAAGCGCATGATATGAATTTCATTATAAACAGGCAATCTGTTACCGAAACTCGAGTCATGAAAATAGCATCGCAATTTTAAATACTGATTTATCACGTGTTCGGCATTCGGCAATAAAATAAAAGTTTGAATGAAATGTTTGTTTAGACGTAAGAAATTAAAATTTCGTTTGTCAAACGTAATTTCTTACTCTATAAACAACCGTAATGAACTTTCACCGAGCGGAAGAACAACAGTGAAAGAAACATCCTCTTCTTTCATGCTTATGTGAATGAGGAGCGCACTAAACTAATTGGCAAAACAATGCCAACTGGCATCTTTTATTTTTTTATAGGATAGAGTGACAAACGAGCACACAGTCCACCTGATGCAGCTGGTATTCAATCTGGGCTATGACTGAGAATTTCTTGACAAAAAATTATATAACTGGTTTTAGCTCAAATCGGGTTTCGAACCCGGTGACTATATAACCAGCAGTCGCGCTTTTATTCACTAGATCGACGAAGCAATCCTGCATTATTGCTCCAAAAATCTCACAGAAACGAGGACATGCCTGTGGCCAACACGAAACATATACATATAGACTGTAAATTTATAAAAGTTCTTAAAACTTATCAAAAGTTTGTAATGAACTAATTTACAATGAGGTTGCAACGTATATTTAGCTCCGGATGGGAAGGTGAAATGACATTAAGTGAGAATGCTCAAGTTTCTTCCGGAGATGTCAACACATCTGCATACGTTAGGCAGTAGCTATTCGTTCGAATGCGTGTGTGAATCCATGGGTTCATTTGCAATTCCACCTTTTTGCATTGCGTTACAGATTTGACGTTTTCATCTTCCCGCGATACACAAATATTTCATTCCAAAGTTGTCAATTACAAGCGATTTATTACAAACAATAACAATACACACGGAAGCTTATACTGTTTGTTCAGTACCAGTTCTCAAATGATGTAATACGAATAATTATTCGATTATCAAATTGTATTCGTTCTAGCTGTCATGTCGGCTTGATCTTAAAGTTATCTATGTACTGTAATTTTGAAATATCTGGCATCTATTAAACTTAAACAGGGGTTTATTTGCATGTTATTTTAAGATTGATGATTTGATGATGAGATTGATAATTGATTGATGGCATAATTTTTTAAATTTTTGTCTGTCTGTCTGGTTGTGCAGGGAATCTTAAGAATGGCTGAATCGGTTGTGATGAATCTTCACCAACGGATAGAGAGCAATGCGAGGAACTTGGTTATATTTAGCTTAGCGATTTTTTTTTGTGAAATCGATAAATTGATAAAATAAAAATGGTCGTTATCTTCAATCAAAATAACGCCACATTAATAAATCTTATTCAAGCGAAACCGGGGCGAGTCGTTCGTTTACATTAATAATACATTTAACATTATTCAGATGAGAATAATGAGCTTCAAAATATCATGAGTGTTGCAAACGGCTATGAAAATATGCCATTATATAGCAAATTGTTCATAATAACTTTAAATTGCTTTTCTTCAGTTATAGACAGCCTTCACTTTATAAAGACATTATTGCAACTTAGCACAATCTGTATATATTACGAAGAAATATGAAGTTAGCCAACACGCATTTGGGTAGCGCGGTGAAGATTACCTTGCCCCTAAAACCATCTCAGAAATGAGAGGTTTGTGCCCAGGAGCGAGACGTATAACTACAGGCTGCCAAACATTCTTTCATAGTCCTCAGAGGCGACAACGCATCTATAACCTTCTTTGTTGGAAGTTGGCTGCAGGTGACGGTGGACTGTGTCTCTCTCTGTGTGTATGTATGTGCGTGTGAGTGTGTGTGTGTGTGTGTGTGTGTGTGTGTGTGTGTGTGTGTGTGTGTGTGTGCGTGTGTGTATGTGTGTGTGTATGAGTGTGTGTGTGTGTGTGTGTGTGTATGAGTGTGTGTGTGTGTGTGTGTGCGCGTACGTGCGTGCGTGTGTGCGTACGTGCGTGCGTGTGTGCGTGCGTGCGTACGTGCGTGCGTGTATGTAAACCTCTCATAACTTTTAAACGCCTTGACCGATTTAAACAAACTTGGCGTTCGAAAGGGTTTGACCAAACTTAGTTGTAATTAGTTAACTATTAGTTTCTAAAAATATTTGTCGATCGTTTTGAGATCAAACACAGGGGGAAGTTCCATAGATGGCCTGCAGGATCAACATATTTTTTATATGGGGTATGGGTTACAAGCGAGCAACACAGTCCACCTGATGGTAAGTGGTTGCTGTGGCCCATAGACTTCTACATCTATCCTCGATTGCGAATCAAAATGCAGATGCGTCACCCATGAGGACTAAGATGGAATGCCTTTTTTCCAGTAAAAATGGTCTCCGGTTCTGTACACCCATACGAAACACGAGGACTGTGTGCTCGTTTGTTACCCTATCCAAAAAAAAGTTGCCACGCTTACCACGGTAAGCAAGTTGGCAACCGCAGTTTTTCTTAATTTTTAGTAATTATGAGGAAGACGCTGCTGCCCACCTCCTGATTTGTTTCCCTCTGTCACCTTTTACGACACCCACAGGATGATATCGGGCAGTGGAAATTCTTACACCGCCGCTACACGGTCAACCACTTAGTATTATGTTATAAAGTTTCACTTTTAATTGAGTAAAATACAACACAGTAACAATGTGATCAAGATATGCGTACGAGGTGCTCTCCAAGCGAGATAGATGTCGTATAGTCACGTGCCTATTGTTACTTGCAATTTCTTCCCGACCAAGTACATTACGTAGAGTTGGTTTTTTTTAGAAAGATATTATAATACGCCGCTGTTGAGAATGTGAAACTTATATTAACTTGTTGAAGTTTTCTTTGTTATATAAACAAACGGTTATTATTTGCATAGCTTAATTGGTGTACATATGCAAATGATAACCATAGTTTTCTTTTAAAAATGGTTCATTATCATTAATATTTATTATTATCTAACTGCTTGAAATAATTTAATTACAACGGTCTATTTATGTATAATAATTTTAAAATTTTGAATCAATTATATAATAGGCTGCTACCATGAGGACGACTTTAGCTGGGTATTCTTTTTTATACATATAATTAGGGTGACAACCAAGCACACAGGCCACCTGATGATAAGTGGATGCTGTGGCCCATAGGCATTTACAACTATCCTCGATTTAGAATCAAAACGCAGATACGTTATCACCCCTGAGGATGAAATGAAATGACTTATCATACGAAATACAAATGCAACGTGCTGCTATTTAACACTGGTATTCTGTGATAATCACTCTAATATAATAAAAAATTAAAACTGAAAAATAATTTTAATCTATTGTGGCCGTGTAAGTATATCCGAAACCCCATATTACTTATATAGAAGCAAACAAACCAGGATATGGGCAGCCGCGTATTCCCAATAACAAAAAAAAAGATACCAATATAGATAAATATATAAATTAATGAAGTTGAATTAATTAAATACTTTGTTATGTTATAGTGGAGTTTTTCATAACATACAATCTAACTACTCGATTATTCGAATCGCTTGATATCTATTATCTATACAAATTAATAAAATTGAAGTGTCTGTTTGTAATGTCAAAATAACAGCTTTTAACTCAATGAATATGAAAGGATATATGGTACTTACAACAAAAACATAATTTTTATAATTTTTGTTCGTGTGTCTGTCTGTTTGTCCCGGCTAATCTCCGAAACGGCTGGCCCGATTTTGACGAATATTTCACTGACAGATAGCTGGTATTATAAGGTGTAACTTAGGCTACTTTTATTTTAGAAAAGGAGTTAAGATTCTGCGCAAAAAAAATTAAAACCTTTTTTTTTATAGGATAGGGTGACAAACGAGCACACAGTTCACCTGATGGTAAGTGGTTACTGTGACCCATAGACATCTACATCTATCCTCTATTACAAATCAAAATGCAGATGCGTTGCCACCCGTGAGGACTAAGATGGAATGCCTCATTTCCAGTAAAAAGGGTCTCCGGTTCTCTACACTCACCATACGAAACACAGCAGCGTTAAGCTGCTATTTTACGCTGGTTTTCTGTGAGAGCGTGGTCCTTCCCCGGTCGAGCCGACCCATTCGTGCTACAACTATACTACTAATATAGCTGCAGCATGGCTCTACCACGTAACAAAATATATAAAATTATAAAATTCAAGTAACGAATTCCACGCGGGCGAAGTCGCGGGGAACAACAGTTACATAATAAAGAACTAAGGTAGTACCAATGTAATGACAAGGTTCAAAAATACCTTTTGTGTCTAAACGTAATCATTAATTGAATCACGAAGAAGGAACCAACTTTTAAGCCTATGAACACTGGCAACCGACCTTAAGCAAGGTAACAAGTGATTTGTCACCCCTTAGGACAAACATGGAATGCTTGAAGTTATATAGTTTTCCAACGGTGTGGTGTATCCCGAAATACAGATATGAACACACCTGCTGCCCCGTTTCAGAAAAATATTAAAGGGTAGTAAGAATCCAGATAGCGCTTCGTTTTTTATTTGTGAGTCAATAAATAACAATTAATTAAAAAAGTTCAAGGATAATGGCGTACTTCAATTTATGTTTCGACTTGATGATATCTTCACAATTTAATTATTCGAACTTTGAATAAACACGCCGAATTAGTTTAAGTAAATGTCAAATAAACAGACAAAGGAAAATAAACGACGAAAGTTATCTTGACTAACGGCTTGTTCTATGCAAACAATACTGAAATACATGCTAAATAGAAAGTTCTCACCGTGAAGATCATCAGATAATTGAAAATTAGTTATACTATAGCCATGTGAGATATAAACTTGGTGGAGTAAGAGATGCAATCACCCCCATTTCATCCCGTGTCGTAAGAGGTGAGAGGTGACTACAAAAATGGCAGAAAGCTCATGACTTTGGATATATGACGATAAAACCATCTCGTTCACGCCAGACGTAGAAATATCCAGATCAACGACAGGTGTGGTATCAAAGGAACGGCAAAAGTGGCTTTTTTATAGGATAAGGGTGACAAACGAGCACACAGTGCACGTGATGGTAAGTGGTTGCTGCGGCCCATAATCATCTACATCTATCTTATATTACAAATTAAAATGCAAATGCGGTGTCACCCGTGAGGACTAAGAGAGATTGCCTCATTTCCAGTAAAAAGGGTCTCCGGTTCTCTACACTCACCATACGAAACACAGCAGTGTTAATCTGCTATTTTACGCTGGAATTCTGTGAGAGCGTGGTCCTTCCCCGGTCGAGCCGACCCATTCGTGCTACAACTATACTACTAATATAGCTGCAGCATGACTCTACCAAGGATAAACTTACATATTATATTACCGTTTTCATTAAAGCCTGTTTCATTAAAAGTCCCTCATAGATTGCCTCATAGGACCGATATTTATGATATAATGTAGCCAGACTTGGCAGGTGGGTTGGCAGAAGCAGTTTTATTTTTATTTTTAGCTGTTTTAAGGAAGACGCTGCTGCCCTTCACCTGGTTTCTTACACTCTGTCGCCTCTTATGACACCGACGTGGTGATATGGGGTAGTGGATATTGTTACACGGCCACTACACGATCAATATATTATATTCTCGAATATTTTATATGGGGTGACCTCTCCATTTATTTTTACAATTACCGCACAGTAAATCTATAAAAGGCTATATAATGTATATAGCATTTTATAGATCTACTGTGCGGTATAGCTATAAAATATAATGTAACAAGGGCGTTACCGCCGCGCTGCCCCAATGCGTATCGGAAGATTTCACATGGTCTCCAAATGTTATTTCTGTTTTTAATTCTCAAACATGCAAGTTTGGCCGTGGAAAGAAAAGTGGAGATCTCCCGCCGGGCAAGGTGTTCTGCACGGACACGGAGAGTGGGTGACGCTACGAGTGGTAGTATGGAGCTGTTATATATATATATATATATACTGCTTTCCTTCGAAATTTTGATAGCGCGTTTTAGGCTTCGATGTGTTTCGCTTATGGAGCGACGACAGCACCGCCACATCACCCCCTGCTCAGACCAGAGGTCAATAGTGCAGTCAGGATGCCGGTGCGTCCTTTATGTCGTTAGAGAATGCATACTGTGTGCGTAAGGCCAAGTGACTCGGGTACGAACTATATGGCAGTGTGTAATGCGTGCCGTACTACGCACTTGCAAGTAATGACGGTGAGAATGTGCTGCAGCAAGTGCCAGAAGTCTACCTTATAAATCTGTGGTGAGTCGAGATGTAGATAAGTTGAACTGGCTTGCAGGAGTCGAAGACTGCAGAAGACGATTTTGGGTGTGAAAGGTAGTGGTTCTTGATGACAATTAATGACGACGGCTTGAATTAGTAGTTTTTCCGAAGGTTGTTGGTTGTTGGTTCCACATCAGGTCGGTTGTTAACCAGTTTGGCCATGGAGTAGAAAAGTGGAGAACGAACGAGGTGGTCAGCCCTGGGAGTGGGCAACGCTCCGAGTGGTAGATTGGAGCTATTCTATACATACTGCTTTACTTCGGAACTTTGATAGCGCGATTTAGGCTTCGATGTGTTTCGCTTTTGGCGCGACGACAGTGCCGCCACACAAGTTTCTTCTCAGACAAGTTTTACCACGTGTTCGGCACTTACAATTAAAATTAACTATAGTTTTATTATTCATTCGGTTTGTTCACGTTCTACAAATTTTGAGGGCGAGAGCTCTTCTATCTCATCCATTTCTGTCCCATTATACATCTATATATCTATACGTCATTTGTCTAATAGAGGTAAGCGTGATTGTTGATCATGAGGTCCTGGGTTAAAATCCCAGGTCACGCCAAAGTCAGCTGGGTTATTCTGTCAAGAAATTCTCAGTAGCAATAGAGTCGGAAAGTTGACGGTATTTTACCCACGTGCCTCAAAAAGCACGTAAAGCCGTTGGCCCTGCGCCTTATCTCTTTCCGGTCGTGTCGGATTGCCGTCCTATCGGACTTTGAGAGTGCGAGCATAGACAGTACACCTGAGCCTGCGCACATACTTGTGCACTATTATCTTGTCCTACGGCTAGTCTCCGTTGATAGTGGCACTACTGAATTTTATTAATGTAAATAAAGTACTTTAAAAATCAATTCAGTTTCACAAGGGGTCGCTCGACAACTGATGCTGGTGTTGAGCTGATTAAATAAATGAATATCTTCAATGCATCTGAAAATTTATCCTGTATATTCTGTGACCTGTCCAAAGCCTTCGATTGTGTTCACCATGAAAAATTAATCTGGAAACATCAACACTACGGTGTAAGAATTCATGCTCTTAAATTAATTATTTCGTATTTAAGTATGAGAACGCAAAAAGTTTTCATTAATAGCATGAGCTCTTCCGGGTCGATAGTACAAATGAGCGTGCTTCAAAGCTCAGTTCTCGGCCCCTTTCTGTTTCTTGTTTATATTAATTAAGGGATAGCCATATTATAGTATTATTTGCTAATAACACTTCATTAATTTTCCAATTAAAACAACAATTACTAAAATATGACAAAGTAAATAATGCTTTATCTAAATTAGTGAATTGGTTCAATGTTAATAATTTGCATTTAAATAACATTAAAACGAAATGTATGAAATTCATGACTCCAAATGTCAAACAATTAAATACTAAAGTAATTTTAAATAGGGAGAAACCGAGTATTGTCGATACTACCTTTTTTCTTGGAATAACACTAGACGCGAAGCTTCAATGGTGCCCTCATATATCAAAATTAGCAAGCTTACTTAGTTCTGCAGCATATGCTGTAAAAAGATTAGAAATCTTACCAGTGTTGAAACAGCTAGCATGGATTTACTTTAGTTATTTCCATAGCATTATGTCGTATGGTATTTTGCTATGGGGACACGCGACTGACACTGAAATTATATTTGTTTTACAGAAGAGGGCCATAAGAGCAAACTATGATTTAAAACCTAAAGAGTCGCTCCAATAAAAGTTGAAGGTAATTAATATATTAAATTTGGCCTCTCAATACATTTATGAAAATGTAATGTACGTGCACAAAAATAAAATTAGTTTTACAAAAATAATTGCTATTCATAATGTATATACTATGAACAGGCACAAGTTAGTAGTAGGTACCAGTTACTCGACTCCACCGAGTCAGTAATTCATTCTTGAGGCGATGTATACGCTTTTACAACAAAATCCAAGAAAAAATACAAAATTTGACCTGCTCAAAGTTCAAAAACTTAATTAAAGTAAGTTTGTTTAATAAGGGTTATTATAATATTCAGGAATTGGATGATAATAACCCCTGGAAATGAGATCATCGCTACCAGGCTATTTCTAATTTGTTTTGTATTGTTAATTGTGTAACATACATGATTGTAAGCTGTTATTTAAAAAAAAGTCCCGCTGGGTTTCTTGTTGGTTCTTCCCAGGACAGAGGTTGTTTTTTCGAACCAGTGGTAATTAAACATAAGAGTGACTTTTAATAAGTATAATTTATAATCGACATTGAATAAAAAAGTTTAAGTAAAGTTTCTGTTTCTGTTCAAATAATTATTCTGGATGGGAACTGTACCCGCTACCCTACGCGCAACAGGTAGTCTAAGCACTACGCTTACGGGAACGGCTTTAAAACACGATATTTTTTGCATGACAAGATTTTGTTCAAAATAATCCTGCTATATTTTATCTAAAATGTTGTGTATCCCTAACTATTTTCTTTCTTTCTACTCCTAAACAAATATAGCAGGTTTAATTAATTCCTTTTTACTGTTTGCTTTTTTATGAACGGCTTTTCTCGCAATTACTACTATAAAGTCTCAGAAATTAACTACCGTAACATCTTAATTAAACATTTTTGTCATTTATAAATTAAAACAAAAAAAATTAGCTACAAAATTTTTCTATTACATGTAAAACTCGCAAAGGAGAATGGAATTTTTGGGCCTGAAGTTAACAAATTGGTTTATACTTTAAAAAATTGCCCATACTTTTCTTAAGTAAAATACGAAAAAAAAGTAGCTCTTTTTACAATCTAGATTTCGAAAAAACAATAAAATAAGAAATAAGTTAGAAAATCGATTGTAGTGTCTTCTTTATGGCAATAAATTGATTACCATAAAGAATACACTAGTGAAATTCTCGTTTGTGAATGTTATCTTCTAATAGACAACAATAGATCTGACTTCTTATTTTGAAACTTGTCAGTTCAAACATTAAACTATTTACTTAAAAGAAAAAGACAGATTTTCGATTCGATTTGAAACGAGCGCAATATAGTCGATTCTCTATTAAATTGAGCATTTTAATATATATTGTCGATTATTTTTCTGTGTTAACTAAAACATTTGCGTACATATCTACAAATTAATAAAAAAAAATACAAAATATTAAAATTCCAATAAGTAACAGTTACAACAACAATTCAAGTAATCGATCTCAGATCGATATCCCTAATATTCACTTCTCTTAGTTGTTGTTGTTTTAACTTTCGTTATGTAATCGTTTCACCATTGAGTTTCATTATGAACCAGACCTTTTTTGGTGATTTTATAGTAATCTTGGTTTTATATCTTTAAGTAATTATAGTGAAAATAGCCTGTTACAGTGTAATTACAGTGAAAAATCACCTGTTTAGTGTAATCTCACTTTTACTTATTCTACAATAACTCAGCTCCTAGATTGACAAATCTTGCCAGATTTTCAGTTATGAATTGTTTATATATACGCTTTCAAATGACTCTAATTTCATCTTGTTAACACTTAGGCCCAAGAATGTATGGAGACGTCTCCTTTTCCTTTGGACTGAGGTCGTGCTTTCATATTCATCATCAACATAATTACTACCTGCTTCCTTCATTTCATCAACTTCCTGCATGTTTCGCTTACCGGTACGAAGCTGCCATTCGCAAAGAGAGATTTCTCGGAAATGGCTGAATCGATTTTAATGATTCTTCCTATAATTAATAAGGCTTAAGGAAAAAAAATAGACGAAATTCAACTTACCTTGTATTTGTAATACTTCCTTAGTCCACTAAAAGAGGTAAAATAATTAAACTTATGAAATAAAGTAAAACTGACTTCTAAAACATTAAAAATTATCTATATACTAGCGGTCGCCCGCGGCTCCGCCCGCGTGGATGTCGGTTACCGCTGCAAAAAGCCTACCCAGGAAAGACACGGTCAGCAAACAAAATGATTCCCAGGTCAATTCACAGACACCGACACTAACATCGACGAAGCAGTCACTATCCGCAGGCTGAACAGATTTTCTTTCTGTGGATGTTATTTGTTAAGCCCCGGAGTGCAACCTGTTGTTTTAGGATAGAAAACTTAAGCTATTATTGTAGAGCTTCTCTATACACAACATTTGACGTTATATTATTTTCTGGTAACAAAATATACTGATGGTCGGGAGCCCCGACCCGTGATAGGGCAACGTAAAGTTGCCCATGCGTAAAACATTCTTTTCGTAAATCAATTCCTACTAATTTGAATGTTTGGCCCTGGGATTTGTTTATCGTGAGTGCGATAGAAATTTTTACTGGAAATTGGAGCCTTTTGAAGGGTATAGGCAAATCAGTAGGGATCATGGGTATTCTTGGTATATGAGCTAATTCACCAGCTGCAGGGCCGGTGATAATCTTCGCAACTATTAAATTATCTTTTAGCTCCTTTATAAGAAGTCTCGTGCCATTACACATGTTGGGGGGTCTTAAATTTCTGAGAAGCATTATCGGCGTGCCAACTTTTAACGACAGTTCATGAGGTGGAAGCCCAGCGGAGTTCAGAGAATTTAAAAATTCCTGGGGGTAGTGCACTGCGTCCTCGATGTTAGTGACGGTGTCTATGGATTTATAGCACTTAACTTCACCCGGTACTTTCTGCATAATTAAATTGTTTATTTCGTTGACTGTTTCATTCCTGGGAGAAGCTATTGCTCTACAACACAGCCAACGAAAATCATTTTGATGTAAGTTTTCGATGTCATGATATATAGCATCTATCAGACTATCTAAATTATAGACTATTTGCCCTAGAGACTCATCCAAAGTAACCGCATAATCGGTGCCCAAATTTAAAGATGGAAAAATTCCTTCTCGCAGTTTCAGCAGCTGTTGTGGAAAATTGCTATGCGTATTTCCATGTAGATGAGCTCTCATATTAGTACGCAAATTCAAATGTTGAACAGATGTCCAAAGGTGAGACGATTTTAAACATGCCTTCATAATATCTGCTCGCGTACCTCTGTTGACGACAGGAAGCGTTTGTCGGAAATCTCCAGCAAATACAAAAGTGATACCACCCATGACATTAGCAGAGCTTCGGAGGTCTTTTAAAGTACGGTCCACGGCCTCCACATGAGCTCTATGACCATGAGTCATAGAGCTCATGTGGAGCCATGAGCCATATTACCAACGACGCGTCTTGCAGCAACTTACCAAGAGGCCCATTTTTCCGAATAGAGCACGTAGACCGTTGATCTAAAGATACGGATAGCGGGAGTTTAAACGTAGAGTGAGCAGTTTTTCCTTCGTTCAAGAGAGTTGCAGCAATTCCTGACGAAGCAACTGCAATCGCTATCTTCCCTGATTGCCGTATCTTAGCAAGTATCAAATTTGCGAGAAAAGTCTTTCCGGTGCCTCCTGGTGCGTCCAAAAAAAATAATCTCCCCATGTTATTGTTCACGCTGTCCACAATAGTCTCATAAGCATGTCTTTGATCTGGTACTAATTTTGGCACATTGTCATTAACAAACGCTGTTAGATCATTGCTGTTATACTGTTGTACTATTGTGTCAATAGTATTATTCTGGGTACGAACGGGAGAAGGTAATCCAAAATCACTTAAATTTTTGTCGTTTAGTTCTAGAAGTTTGTTTTCTATTTCAATTAATACTTCATTATAAATGACTTCAGTGAAGGGTGAAGTGTTATCCTGATTTTGTTGTCTGATACGATGTCTAATATCTTCACAGAACTGATCTTTGAAAGTATCCCATAACTTCAATGGTTCCGATGGTTGACAAAATAAAAGTATGATTACGAACAACTCCCTTAGTTTTTTTGGACAATGTGATAACGAAGCTTCGCTTAAAGTGTTACCCCAATGATCATCGTTTTCAAGTAAACCTCGGTCACGGCAAGCTGCTTGATACGTCTCTTTGACAATACCGTTTACAGTTTTAAGGTATGCAAATGAGGTCGGACCGCGTACGTGGTGCAGTAGAATCCTAAGATAAAAACACTCTGATTGGGATGGATGTATCCCGTAGACTCTACCTAAAGCGGCATCTTTTTTTATCCCCGGATGTCCAACTACATCTTCACCACGCTTCCTTCTAGTGAATGTATTATTTGCCCATGTATAGTATTGCGGGACTTCATGATACAGAAGAGTTTTCGCGAATTCATCTTCATTACAGAGAGCAAAAAATGCCAGTAATGTGGTATTGCGTGGATTTTGGACAACTTGATGAGCTGTCCCTGGTGTAAAATACACCCTTTGACCGTTCTCTAGATGAACGGCCAAATGCACTACAATAGGATGCCGCTCGTGAATGGGAAATTCAAATAAGCGCCAGACAGCTTCAGATGTGCTTATGTACCTGCCATTTAAATAGTTTTCGACCTCATCGTGTGGGTTTCTAAGGCTAAAAGTTGCCTGATCTGAACCTTTATTTATATACTTACATATATATTTAATGGCTTGGACAGAGTGGCAATACTCCACGTTTATATGAGTGTTAAAAGTCTTACATAGTAGCGGGGAGTATGGAACAATCCACCTATTATCTATCGTCACCATGTTGCCCCTGATTTGTAGCGTAGTGCTCCGACCGCCATTTCCTGTATCGCGCCTACGATAAACTGGATACCCATCCTCTCCGGTCTGGGTATCGTTCATGAAACGGCGAGGGTAATTTTTTGTGCAGACACCGTTCTTCATGCATGGTGCAGCTAAATTATGTTCTCCGCAGGGTCCATGTACCATATTTTTAGTTATAATGTCGTGTAGTACCGGATCAATTTGTTGATCGGGTAGCTCCGCAACTATGAAACTGTCGATCTCATCTGGTTGTATTTTAGTTTCTAGCCAGAACAGCAAATGACAATGAGGTAAACCGCGCTTTTGCCACTCCACACTTGCCATATAACATTTTACTTTACCGAATATCTGTTCTTTGACAAATAATTTGATGAATTTCTTCATCTTTAAATGAAATACACGTGAAATTATGTCATGACGGTCGAAAGACCGTTGTCCTGGTAGCAGCTCGGCTTTTATTTCAGGCCATTCGGGGTTACATGTAAAAGTGACAAATAAGTCAGGTCTACCATAATTTCGAACGTACGTCATCGCGTCCTGCGTTTTCTCGTGCATGAAACGCGGAGAACCCGTAAATGACGATGGCAATACGACATGTTGACCGATATTTGATGGGTCAACATTTGCGTCATGATTTAAGGCATCTCTGAGATGAATGTAGTCATCAGCCCTCAGTCTTTGTTGATTCCGACAAATATAATTTAATCTTTCCGATATCATTTTCGCCATCATGTCAACACAATATTGACTAAATAAGTCTCTGTAATAATGTAACGGATTAAAAGAGTTAGTTCTAATCATTAATCTAAATGCATAAAATTGCATACACGAAACAGTTTTATTACGCGCAGAACCCTGCTGAGGGATAGTCAAATAATAACCGTCTTCTCCTGTCACAAACATTATAGGATACTGTAGTGGATCATAGGACCGATGTAGCTCAGAAACTCTTTTGAGCTGCCCGTCTCTACCGTGTAAGCCTATATCCCTGGGACCTTTGTCTTCA
Organism: Parnassius mnemosyne; assembly: GCA_963668995.1. Classification (NCBI taxonomy): domain Eukaryota; kingdom Metazoa; phylum Arthropoda; class Insecta; order Lepidoptera; family Papilionidae; genus Parnassius; species Parnassius mnemosyne. Next base: position 13,265,953 of record CAVLGL010000013.1, on the reverse strand, counting down.
TCGACCAAGAGAACAGCTACCTCGTTTACAGTAGGAGCATTATATCTGCCTCTGTGTGCTGTCTGTGAAGTGCGATCTGAATGAATAATTAACTTTAAATTATCTGAGGAGTTAAGTTCTAAGTTTTGTTTAAAACTTCGTATGTACACGTTATGATTATTTAAAGCGGTCTGTAATTCGTGAATTAAATCCATTTTTAAGGTTGGTGCGATGCTTGATCGCAACGATAACTGGTCTGCATCCGAAATAAAATATATTTGCAAGAACTGTGGGTTTTGGCCTGATGGTGGTAAAAGGCTACCAATTAGATGATACACTTGTCCTTCAATTTTAAAAGTGGGCATAAAATTTCCTTCCCTGATTTCTTTTGCGCCAAACGAAGTCATTTGAAAAAGACTATTGTATTTACGTATGTTTGTTAAAAAATGCCCAGATAATGGATGGTTATTAGTCAAAAGATTTTTTATTGGTTGTGGCGGCTCCTGCAGGTTAGGAAGACAAACTTTACCTGAAGCACAGCACATACCATTAGGTTCGTCCGCCCATTTCTTGGCAGAGCAGTTAGAGCAGATCTTATTCATGACTCCGATTTGGACGGACGCTTGTTGTGCATAATCAAACTGCGGATCATATCTGAAAGCCAGTCTGTTGCTGTTAGCTAAAATTCGATTGTGAACTCTATTTGTGGACAACTGCTGTCTCTCTGCCTGAGCTCTAAGTCGCTGCAAACGCTCGACACTCGACTCTCTTTCGCGCAACTGAGAGGTCCTTATATTTTGTTCATGAAGACGTTGGGAACGCTCCAGGCTCGACTCTTGAGCGCGTAGCTCAGAGGTTCTCAAGCTTTGTACGGCAAGGCGTTGCGAACGCTCGACACTCGACTCTCGTTCGCGTAAGTCAGAGGTCCTTACATTTTGTTCATGAAGACGTTGGGAACGCTCCAGCCTCGACTCTTGAGCGCGTAGCTCAGAGGTTCTCAAGCTTTGTACGGCAAGGCGTTGCGAACGCTCGACACTCGACTCTCGTTGGCGTAAGTCAGAGGTTCTTACATTTTGTTCATGAAGACGTTGGGAACGCTCCAGCCTCGACTCTCGTGCACGTAACTCAGAGGTTCTCAGATTTTGTTTTGCAAGGCGTTGTGAACGTTCGACACTCGACTCTCGTGCGCGTACCTGAGAGTTTCTCTGATTTTGTTCAGCAAGGCGTTGTGAACGTTCAGGTGAAGATTCTCCCATACGACGTATTTTTGCTACCCGTGCTTGAGAACTATGTTTAGAAAGTTGAGACCTGGCTCTCTTAGGCATTTTCAAATGTTTAAGATAATGTTATTAGCGTGTAATATTCTAGCTCTAAAAAGAACTGTTGGTTAGCCCTGAAAAGAACTGTTGGTAAGCCCTGAAAAGAACTGTTGGTTAGCACTGAAAAGAACTGTTGTTTAGCTCTAAGAAGAACTGTTGTTTAGCTCTGAGAAGAACTTTTGCGTAGGTGTAGTTTAAAGAACGAAACCTAAAAAAAATCGCACGAAAATTATTAGACTTCACGCACGACCGCTGCGTAGGGAGCCGACCGCGCGATTGAGCCGCGCGGGTACCTTACTCATAGATCTAAACTCCCCCTCCCACACGCTCACCGGGCCTTGGTAACGCCTACTTCGCAACGGGCCGTGCAGCAGAAATCGTAATATTTTAATTTCGCTATAACTTCAGAACCAAACGTCCAATTTTAATCATTCAAAGACCAAATATTATCTACATTAACTGTACTTAGTGATGAAATAATTTATTTTGATAAGAATTAATAGCATGAGTAAAATAAACGCGTTTAAATGTAGTCCAAAAAAAAATCAAGATTTTTCAATAAAAAAATGGTTATTGTGCCTCACTCGACATAGATAGGTATAGTGTGTCGCGGACTACTTTTTTGTAGATATTTATAAGATCTACAATTACTTAGAACATTTTATGGTTCTATCTTTAATAGTTTAGGCAGGGTACGCAAAATAAGTAACTTTTTTGGTTGATTTTTTACACCTTGTGTCCGAAAAACCCTAATATCTTACGGAACCCTATTTTTGTTCAAAATTAAATATAGCCTATATTACTCGTGGATAATGTAGCTTTCGAATGGTGAATGAATTTTTAAAATCGGTCCAGTAGTTTATGAGCCTATTCATTACAATCAAACAAACAAACAAACAAAGTTTTCCTCTTTATAATATTAGTGTAAATTATAGCTTCCGGAGTCAATATGACTCAAGTCAATGTAAGAAAACAATATGTCTTAGCACAGACTTCAGAAGATACAATATGGAACCTATCTTATTTTATTTTTTTGTTTCTGAAATTTACTTTACTTTTTTACAGTTTAATCATATTCAATGTTTATGTAATTTGGTATTATTTTATAAAATCATTGAGTTTAGTTATTATAATTAAGTTTATTTATCGTGGTGCCTCTCAGGAATAAGTGGTTAGCGTATAGCTAGGACTGGTTACGCTTACATAGCATAGATTTTACATTACTGGATAGATACAATATTTTTATCTCTGATATTGTTGTTGTTGAATGTGTTCAATATCTTTCGTTACTTTCACTAAAGTATTTTATTTCAGTCATAAGCAAACTTAAAGAAGAAAGCAAACGGCCTTATAAATATGGTGCCCGTTCCCTAATAACAAATCTTCAATTCAACCGGCGCCTACAGAGGCCTATGTTTTATTAAGGAACCGAGTCGTCAAGCACCAGCTTAGACTGCAAATAACAGCTACTGTCAAAGCGCCACAAATACAAATGTGCTGCCGAGAATAGATATTTTTATCAGGGTCTAGAGTTTTACATCGCATTTAAAACGTCTGGTTGCTCTGTGCTTCCAGTGCTCTGTGCTTAAATTATATACAATGAATCATTAATTGCAGCCGATCGAAGTCCACTGCTAACTATAGACCTCCCCCATAGATCACATAATATCCCCTATATTTGACATAGTTAGCTTGGCCGGCGGGTTGGCAACCGCAGTTTTTTGTTATTTGGAGGCATTCTTAGGAAGATGCTGCTGTACATCTCCTGTTACGTTTCTCTTTGTCACGTTTAATCACACTCAATCACTAGTTTCAGCTTTAAGTGATCATTTTTACCTGACATCATAGGCATATTCTCTATATTATTCAAATACAGGTGAGTTGTCTACTTTAAACGGAAAGTCCTGCCCTCAGCTGAGGGCAGGACTTTCCGTTTAAAGTAGACTAAGCTTCATTTAAAAAAAAAACAGAACTACTAACCGAACATGCAAACAAGCCACGCGTACACATTTAATTTAAACGGGTAATTAATTATTTTGAAGGTTTTATCAACAGCAATTCTAATTAGATACATTATTAGCATTAAAGATTATAATTCATTTTGATAAAATCGACGAGCCGAAGTATGATGGAGAAATATTTAAGTAATGTACTTAAAAGGATATTAATTTTTATTATCATGATTTCTATTTATGTCTTCTTCGTGGCATGAAAGTGGATATTGCATAATATTAAAGCATCTTTTATCGACCGGTCTTGCGATTCGTATGTGACAGTCACCAATCTGTCGAAAGGCAAAATCTCTAGCTCAATACCCTATTATGTACGCACACTTTAGTCGTTAGTAAGTCAGTTTCAATAACTAGTTATTTATTTAATTTACTAACTATTTTTATCGTGTGCATAAAACACAAACTATGTTAATTACTTTATTGTTGAAACATTAATGTACAAATTAATCTAAGCTACCATGAGTTAATTTCTGATAGTTAAAATAACAAAAACTGTTTTAAATAAGTGTATGTTATTTATATGAGAGCGAAAGCGTCAAGGTCATTTCATTTCTAATAGTTACAATTAATTGCTATAGTAAAAAAATTTAATCGGTATTTGGTATGTCTTTGTTATTATTTACATTATAGCATAAGCCTGGGAGGCTTACAGCGCCATGTCAAATTAAATACATATAATATTATATGTATGATCTGTAAATTAGAACAAAACAATGTCTACATTGAAAATGCCTTTTTAGATTCCCAAGTGGTTGCGTAATCACTAATCAGACATGATATAGTTTTAATGAGGAATGTAAATAAATTAAAAATATGATTAATATAATTATAACGTGACTATTAAATGAAATAATAAAATAATTCACGTGAAAATTGCTTCCTTATTGTTAAGAGTTATGTGAGAATTGTTATAGAAAGTAATGTAGAAAATTTTGATAGCATCATATGTAAAAGTGGCAGTAGAAAAAATATAGTAGTGAAAGATTTACATTACTGTACACAATTTTTTTTTAATTACTTTAAGCCAGTGCCTGTGAGTGAGCTATTCTATGATGGTATCTGCTGCTCTCTGTACCGGATTCCAGATAAAAACCTTCCAAGTGTAAATAAACTTAAATTCCATGATTTGGTTATGGGTGATACCTTCGCACGGTAACGCCGATCATCGGTGCGAATTTATCATAGCTCTGCACTCACCAGTGCATGTAAATATGGACAAAAATCAAGCGAGTGAGTTGTGTAAAAGTATCATGCCAAATGGAAATTCATAGTCTCTGCCCACCCCTCTGAGTGACAGGCGTGAAGTCTATGTAAAGTACAAGTTAACTTACATTTTGAAACTAAAGATTTATCGTAGTAATAGTCTTTGTAATACTATCTTTTAAAGTGCCTATAAAACCCAACTTTTATGGGCACTACTGGGTAGCAAAATAACGCAACACCACGGCAGAGTATCACATTCGTTATCTCGATGTCCAAGCTTGCCATACTAGCACTCATAATTATGTGCAATAAGTTATCCGTGCACTCATTTTTCTTTTACATTTCTGTCACATTAATATTTTGTTGTAATTTATTGACTGTATGTACTGTTTATGTAGGTACTGATGAATGTAGGTATGTTCGAATTGTTGTGATGGTGTAAGAACATTCACATAATATGAGTGTATGTCGTAAGAGGGTGGGTGTCGTAAGAGGCAACAGGGGAAAACTGACACATGAGATTGGCAGCAGCATCTTGTTGTTAATAGCTCAAAATAATAAATAAAACTTTGGTTACCAAATCGCCTGCCAAAAATACCTACTACCCCGTAGAAATTTGACGGCTCCGTGGCGCAGTGGCTTAGCAATGAGTTGCAGCGACAAGGGCCGTGGGTTCGAATCCTGCACGGAACAAAATATTTGTATAGCCTACAAATAATTCTTCCGGGTCTGGATGTTTGTCTTCAGCCGATCTGGGAAATCAATGGCCAGGGCCACCGCGACCTTTATAAGGCACTAGAAACTATGTATTTGTAAAGACTTTAACATACTTGAAATAAGGTTCAATTTTCTTTATTTTGTATTGAATGACGGAATTTGTATTAATACAAATAAAACTGCACTTTTAAAAGTCTTATTGCCTTGAGTAACGGTCCATTTCAGTTTGTTTTGACTGTACAGATTTAGTGTGACTGTAAATTACGTAGTTTCAATTATTTTTGGAATAAAAAATTATCTATTTTAAAAATGTTAGAAATCGATTCAGTAAACGATTCTGAACAAACTACTTTCAGGATGTGAATTAATTATGTTACGTGTTGTATAAACTGCCCCCACGATACAGGAGAAAATCCTAGTGTGGAGGTAACGTTTAAAAAACGAAACAGGAGATGAGTAGGAGCACCATCCTGATAACAACTTAAAGTTATAAAATACTATTTTTTACGTGGTAGAGCCATGCTGCAGCAATATTAGTAGTAAAGTTGTAGTAAGAATGGGTCGGCTCGACCGGGGAAGGACCACGCTCTCACAGAATACCAGCGTAAAATAGCAGCTTAACGCTGCTGTGTTTCGTATGGTGAGTGTAGAGAACCGGAGACCCTTTTTACTGGAAATGAGGCATTCCATCTTAGTCCTCACGGGTGACAACGCATCTGCATTTTGATTTGTAATAGAGGATAGATGTAGATGTCTATGGGCCGCAGCAACCACTTACCATCAGGTGGACTGTGTGCTCGTTTGTCACCATTATCCTATAAAAAAAAAGTTATAAAAACTGCGGTTGCCAACCCGCCAGCTAAACGTGCCAGCTATGGCAAAGTCCCCCCCAATGGGGCTGGACAATAAAATTAATGATAGTTAATTGAAAATTGTTTTATACGTCTGTTACAAACGAAGTGATATTGCAATGTGTTGCGGTATTAGATGATTCATCACCTTGTTTTCGCCTCGTGGGTATTACTCGGACAGCAGTTAAATGCAAATATCCGCAGCGCAATGTGGTTTAGTGTTTAGTTACGGTCTTTCAGGGATTCGAATCCCGCACTAAACCGTTATATGGTTTATCCATGTGCAATTTATGTAGGTATATAAAACGCCTCGATGACACAAGGGAAAACTCTAATAACTGGTAAAGTTACGTCCTACTAGTCCTAATAACTTATAGGTCCCATGTTTATGTTAGACATGTAACAGGCAGGCAGAATCCGAGGCGATTGGAATCGTTATACGGCATTTGGTAAAGGACTCTAAAATGCTATCAGCTTCTCAATCATAATCAAAAGCTTCTTAAAAATACAAAGTTAGACAAAGATATAAACATAGGCCTTTCCCAAAGTGTGCCTCGTGGGGGGGGGGGGGGGTTTCATATGTTCCTCAGTTGCCACACTTAACAAGTGAGTTAGCAAACGCAGTTTATTTTTATTTTCAGTCGTTATTAGGAAGACGCTGCTGTCTATCTCCTGATTTGCTTCCCTCTGTCGCCTCTTACCACACGTGGCTGTGGATGACATAGGGTAATGCATATTATAACACCGCGACTAAACTGTCCACACCGCCACTAGTGTGTTTATCATTAGTCACAGTCCTATTCTCATTCCGACATAATTGTTTTTGATGATAATGTATCTTACAGAATACCAACTTAAAATAGCAGCTTAATGATGGTGCGTTTCGTATGGTGTGAAGAGACCCTTTTTACATCCAAAAACAAAATACACCACAGGCATTTCATCTAAGTGCTCAGGTGTGACAAGGCTTTTGCTTTTTGATTCCCAATCGAGGATAGATATAGATGTCAGTGGGCTACAACATTTACTTACCATCAGGTAGACTGTGTTTATTCGTCTCACTTGTTCTGTAAAGATAATTCCCCCTGGCTAATCTCGACTACGGAAGTACCAACTTAAGATACGAGTAGGACATACTGTCTCAACATACAATCCTACGTATTAACATTTAACACACATCACTTTTCCTACCCTATCCATGCCCGATGTATTATAAGATGTAAGAGAATGTAAGTTTAGAACGTGGTAGAGCTATGCTGCAGCTATATTACTGGCATAGTTGTAGCACGAATGGGTCGACGCGACCGGGGAAGGACCACGCTCTCACAGAATACCAGCGTAGTATAGCAGCTTAGCTGCTGTGTTTCGTATAGTGAGTATAGGGAACCGCAGACCCTTTTTACTGGAAAAGAGGCATTCCATCTTAGTCCTCACGGGTGAAAACTCATCTGCATTTTGATTCGCAAACGAGGATAAATGTAGATGTCTATGGGTCACAGCAACCACTTACCATCAGGTGGACTGTGTGCTCGTTTGTCACCCTTACCATATTAAAAAAAAAGTTAGGACGCAGCTTCAGAGAGATAATGGAATTGTCACTACACTACCAGATCTCAAAATCAATAATTGGATTTTTATCAAAATGTTGGCACTAGTTGATATTCGAACTCAGGTTATACTCTAAACACTTGGGTACGCGATCTTCGAAACCTCATCTGTAATCAATTCTAAAGCAATGTTGTTAATATAGTGTTTGTAACAATACTTCTCCGGCGAAGTTATAACACCAGGAAATGGCATTAACGGGATTGAGCAAGCTAAGTAACTCACGAGAGGCGATATCAGAATGGATCTGTCGGTATTGAGCAAGCGTTATGAATTTAGTTTCCTTTGCCTAACGCGTTGATGCAAAGGAATTACTATTTTTGAGTAACTTTGTTACATTTAGAAAAAAATAACTTTTAATAAAAGGTGTAAACTAATATCAAAGAACTAAAAACATTTACGTGGCTTTTAGTGGACTAAGTAACATAATTAGCTCAAGATAATAACTAGAATGTCGTCTAAATAGTTACAGTAATAATTTAAAATTAAAAATTTTGTACAGACGACTTCAATATAAGTTATTAAGAATAACTCAAAAATTATTGGTCTCACCTTGATCAAATTCAGAAAACCACACGAGAACTAACAGCTTTCAAATAAAAAATTAATAAAAAAGAATTATCGAAATCGGTTCACCCAGTAAAAAGTTATGAGGTAACACACAGGTAATAAGGTTACACACATGGTAACAGTGGTAGAGGCACGCGGCAGCTTTTGCTGTCGCACGGACGGGGCGGGTCGAACCGAGGTGGTACCACGACCTCACAGAATACCAGCGTGAAGTAGAGGTTTACCTCTGCGTTTCGCTTGGTGAGTGCAGGTGGCCTGAGGTCCTTTTTACTGGAAATGAGGCATTCCATCTTAGTTCTCACGGGTGACAACGCATCTACATTTTGATTTGTAATAGAGGATAGATGTAGATGTCTATGGGCCGCAGTAAACACTTACCATCAGGTGGACTGTGTGCTCGTTTGTCACCCTTATCCTATAAAAAAAAAACATTAAAAAATATACAGTCGAATTGACTACCGTTTCCTTTTTGGAAGTCGGCAGAAAAGGTTTATTTCCTATTTTGCCTCCTTTAGGGGTGGAATTTTTTCTCTAAATGTATATGGAACCACCCTTGAAATATAATCTATTTAATCTATACAAATAAATAAAATTGAAGTGTCTATTTGTAATGTCAAAATTACAGTTTTTTACTAAATGCATATGAAAGTAAATACGGTACCTATAACTAAAATACAATTTTTAACATTTTTGTCTGTCTGTCTGTCTGTCTGTCTGTTTGTTCCGGGTAATCTCCGAAACGGCTGGACCGATTTTGACGGGACTTTCACTGGCAGATAGCTGATTTCATAAGGAGTAACTTAGGCTACTTTTATTTTAGAAAAATAATTAGGGTTCCGCGCAAAAACATAAAAACCCTAACACGCGAACGAAGTCGCGAGGAACAGCTAGTAAGTAATAAAATTATGATCAAAATCAGTTCACAACTAATGCAGATATCGCGTAACATGCATGCAAAAAAAAAAGGAAAAAAGAACGTACAGACGAATTGAAACTCCTCCTTTTAAAGCTAAAAAGCTGTTGTTATTCTGGCGCTATTACAGACAGTCAGACATCTACGTTTAACCTCGATTAAAATATTGCAGATGCGTTGTTCCAACCTGAGATGGAATGCCTCGTTTTCAGTAAAAAAGGGTCTCAGTTCTCTACACTCACCATACGAAATACAGCAGCGTTATTAAGCTGCTATTTTACACTGGTATTCTGAGAGTGTGTTCGTTCCCCGATCGAATCGAATTTTTCGTGCTACATTCATATTATAGCTGCAACACTGTCTGGACTGCCTTGTTTGTCTAGTGGTCGTAAACGCGACTGCTGATCTCTGCTGGTCCAGGATTCGAATTCTGGTTTGAGCCAAAAAAGAATCAAATATTGAATTTTCTCTCAAAAAAATTTCTTGACAGAAAAATGCAATAGGTATTTGATTTTTTTTTCAGGCAATTCTCAGTAGTTACCCGTAGTCAGAAATATGGCGGCGTTTCATCCGCATCCCTCGGAAAGCACGTAAAATCGTTGGTCCTGCGCCGATGGGACGGTAAACCGACTCGACCGGAGAGATCTCTCCAAGTTCGAGTCAGTTTATCATCCCATCGGACTATGAGAGTGAGGGAATAGAGAGTGCATCTGTGGCACTATAAACCTGTCCTGCGTAGATGGCTAGTCTCCGTTGAGACTGGCTGCCTTGACGGACATTATTATTAATATAGCTGCAACGTGGATATACCACCAAAATTTTTTAAAATTATAAACATAAAAGAATATAATTGAAATAAGCTCAACATGGATTCATAGAGATGGTTGCGCTTGCATATTTCATAGTAGAGCAATTACTATTTCAATAACAAATATCGATACCGTGAGACTTAAGTGATAATTAATTTGAAATTAGATCTACCACGTGATAGACATTGATTGAACACACAGTAAGACATCGGACTTCGCATTTCGAGGACATGCGAAGCTAGAGAGCTAGCTTTCCTTTGTTTTAGTACCCTCTCACAATTGAAAGGAGGTATATGCCCTTGAGTGAGATATATTATTAGTACTATTAAAGTTTTGGATGCAATTTGCAATATGAGATAATACAATACAACCAGACCTGAGTCTCGGATATCTTATATCTATAACCTCACACGTTTTGACGCCGACTAGTCGATGCTTAAATCATCTGTTATAAACATACAAAATGGATGATATGTCATTTTTTTATTTTACTATTTAAGTAATACGTATTGTAGTGGCGGTGTAAAAATATTCACTACCTCAGATCGTCTCTTGGGTGTCGTAAGAGGCGACACACCGAAACAAGCCAGGATATCGGCAGCAGCATCTTTCTAATAATAACAAAAAAAAATGGTTGGGAACGCGTCTGCCAAGCATGACAACTATCGCAAATGTCCCCCTATAAGGTAATCTTTGGGAAAGCCTATGTCCTGCAGTAGACTTTAATAGAGTGTAATGAAGTATTAAATTACTTAACAGAACTTGTTAAATAAAAAAACATGCGTGAGTATCGTGGAACACTTGGTTGGAACGAAGTTCCTTTCGTAGTTTATTATTATTGATATACGTATTATAATATTATTGATTAAAAATACAAATAAATGAATAAATGAAAAAAGTCATTTAAAATAAAATAATATTTATTTCATGGCAAGATAAGAAAAAGTGGGAGGGATATCCATATATTATTACATCTCGTTTCCTTATAGCCGCCAAGGCCGTCTACACTACATCAGTAGGGGTCGTGACGGAAAAATCTTACACTTTTTCGCGCCTAGCCCCCATTCGATAAGGAACTTCGTTCCAATAATCTTTACACGTAGATAAATATTGTTCAGGAACGTGGTTTGTGGGAGTGTTTAGACAAGGTAAAGCTTTTGTAAGAAAACTGGCAGTTCTGTCACCGGCTCACATGGACACAATTTCACCCAAGGCGTAAATCACGTTCGCAAATTTGCAGACAACTTTGCATAAATATTTATACTTTGCACTATCACACACTGAACTGAACACTTTTCTTGTAGTGTTATTTTAGAACGACCAACTCTCACGATGTCATTAGTTGTATACTGTAGAAAACATAATGTTATAGTACCAAGAATGTAAAAGAACACACCAACATCTGTATGAATTAATACATAAGTAAGCTTAAGTACAGCATAAGAGGCTCGGGGATCAATACACGTATCGACTCAAAAACAAACTCTATTTTGCAATGGTTGCCATTGCTTCAAATCCAAACTCAGAACTCGCTTCAAGTATCCTGAATACCCGTGGCCGCTACGGTCAGTTATCGCTTCCTTACACAATAAATGTAATGATAAAAATCTCAATCTCTTCTTCGTTGTTGTATCATATTAAATGACACAAAATTCTTCAAAATCACGTAAGCGTGTGAAGCGGTTCTAACAAATTACATACAACGCTAAACAGGTGACTCATAAAGACGTTAAAGGAAAACTAGGTTAGGATTGCAATGCAATTGTGTTGACCTAGATGATAGAGGACGCGGGTCTTCTTTTTCTGTACATAAAAAAATAATCAGATCTGCTTTTGTAACGTTGCAAGACTTGCTCCAAACTTCAGTGACGATTTAACGGTCTTGAAGTACGGTCGTGTGGTAAAGAAATTATTTATAAAATTGCTGTGCATAATTCTTCGTCATCTTCATTGACATGACACCTGCCAGACATGGGCATCTGCCGTTCTAGAAATTTATGGAATCTTAACAGTTGACACTCGTTTTGTAGTACCAGAGATCTCGCATATTTAAGGCTGCTTTTCTAAGTTCGGTATGGGTACTTTACGTTTGGCGTAAACGAGTTAGCTATATCGATATGTAATCATTTTGGCATTTTCCATAGTGGTTACGACAGCCTTGGTAAGAAATAGGGGGATAGATTTTTATATGCCGCCACCACACAGCTAGTGGCAATGACGCTTAATAATAATAATAATAATAATTTCTTTATTATTATTTATTTTTTAAATAATCTTATGCAGATGGTAACACAGAGTCGGCATCATTGAAAAGTTGGGTTTCAAAAAAAACTTTTCGGTTTTTAGTGTATTCATTACTATTCAAGTATGTATTATGTATACACACAAAACAGTGCTGTATTTTTAAATTATTTTTACACTTTTTAACTTTTTTAAATCTATCTAAAACTTCTTCTTTTACGATTATTCGTAGTTTGGTTTATCCATTTCTAACCTAATAAATACAAAATATAATTAATATTTCAGAAAGAAACATTGTCTTTCACACTTTTCTATCAATTTATTATCTATCACCTTATTCCAAAGTTTTCATACGGTCGTATGGAAAGGGCTATGCTCGGGGTTTCTTTGCGTGATAAACTTAGAAATGAAGATACCCGCAGTAGAATCAGAGTAACCGACGTAGCCCAACGGATTAGTAAGCTGAAGTAGCAATGGGCCGGCCATATAGCTCGAAGAACCGACAGAAAAGAAGGTTCTCGAGTGGCGGTCTCGTACCGGCGGACGAAGTGTAGGGCTACCCACTACTAGATGGAGTGACGACCTGGTAAGACATGCAAGAAGTCGATGGATGCAGGTGGCTCAGGCCTGTGCTTTGTGGCATTCCTTGGGGGAGGCCTATGTTCAGCAGTGGACTTGTGAAGGGCTGTGATGATCCCAAAGTGGCGCTGCCCTGATGGCAGAAATGTCGTAGATGCACTCATTGAGGCGGTATGCATCCTGTAGAATTTAGGAATTGTTGCTATGTTTAATATAAGGCATTATCATAAAATATCTGTTTAATTAAAACATTAAGCTTAACCAGATTCTCATGAACAGTCAGGCACCTATTAGCAATTTTACTGGCACCTATATCGATACGTAATGCCAAAGTTCAAGTGAATGGCAACGATCTAAATAACTAATAGTATTTAACGCATTATAGGGTTTACCATTATTTTGAATAAATATTCGTAATATATTTAGGTTGGCAAAGGAAAAAAGCAACAGGGCCACAGCGTCTTCCTAGTAACAACTAGGAAATAAAGAATTGTTAAATTATTAAAAATATTTGTGTACGTATGTATTAATATAATATTATATGTACATTTGTATGATATAGGTATAGAATACCTTTTATTATTTTTCTGGTTTATTCGAACTTCGTTACCTTTTTTTCACATTATTAGTTTATTTTTGCTACACTTCTTCACATATTACGTTTATCTCTTCTTAGCCTCATGGTTGACTTGGAGAGAATGCCTTAAGGAATTAAATCCGCCATATGTAAATAATAAAGTCTAAATAAATAAATAAAAAAGCAAATACGGTATGTATTTTTCTGTGGTAGAGCCACGCCTTGGCTATATTATGGTAGTGAGTGTAGAGAACCGGAAACCCTTTTCATTGGAAATGAGTCATTCCACCTCACTCACCTCCTCGGGGGTGACAACGCCTCTGCATTTTGATACTTTATTGAGGATAAATGTATATGTCTATGGGACACAGCATCCACGTACTATCAGGTGCACTGTGTACTCGTTTGTCACACTTATTCTATAAAAAAATAAAATTTAATGTTTTTTTTAATCCTTTTCTGTAATGCCAATTTTGGCCAGTTACTTTTTCCATAAAATCTCAGTCTACAAATAATTTTCTGAGTATATACCTATTTTACTACACACTTTTAATATTTGTGTGTATCTGTATACTCAATCTTTTGACGTAATTTTCACCAACTTATAGACGACCGATCGACTTGAAAATTTGCAATCAACCGATGACAATACAATAATTTAATAACTTTATCCTTGTATCCTGATCATGGTCACTAGGATAAAATAAAATATTTTTATTTTTAGCGTGTTTTAGTTTCTTTTTAACTATAATTTATGTGTTTTTGAATTTAAATTTAAAAAAGAGAAAATTTTATCCGTTTTTTTTTTTATATTTCTGACTCTTTTCTCAAATTATTCAATACAACAATAATTTCTTAAAAAATAAAATGCCAACCAAAGAAAGCCGTTTAATTTGAATAAATAAATAGTTATATGTTATTACAGTTTTATGCCATACTTTTACTTTTTGTTGAAAAGAGTGATCAAAAAATTAAAGTATAATACTGATAACAGTACAATAGGTGATTTGCGGCAATCCTAATCGGTCGTCATATATTTCTCGTAAAACATATTTTACAAATAGTTTTCACAAGTATTTAAACCTACACTCAGTAAAAATAGGTAATTCGTAAAAATAAAAGCGCACTTGCTTGGCTTAACAAAAGTCTATTCAATCTTATTTTGAAGGTAATTTTTTATAAATCATGGGGCTAATGAGTATACAGCTCACCTACAACTGTAAAATATTTTTATACGTGGTAGAGCCATGCTGCAGCTATATTAATAGTATAGTTGTAGCACGAATGGGTCGGCTCGACCGGGGAAGGACCACGCTCTCACAGAATAATGTAATGATTTTTTTTTAAATTATTATCATAAAAATAATCTTGCAACTAATTTAAAAAAAAACCTAGATCTTTCATGACATCAATCTAACGTAATAGAGCCACGCTGCAGCTGTATTATAGTTGCAACTTGCAGCACGAATGGGCCGGCTCGACCGGGACATGACTACGCTCACACAGAATACCTCACGTATGGTATAAGTGTAAAAAATCGGATAAACTCTTTACAGATAACGTAGCATTCAATCTTAGTCATATGGGGTGACATCTAAATTTGGATTCTTAGTCGAGGATAGATGTCGGTGTCTATGCGCCACAGCATCCACTTATTCTATAAAAAAAAATAAGTCACAAATAATTATTTCTTATATTTACGCGAATACTACACAATAAATGGAACTAATTTTAAGGATTTTATCGCGTTTAATAAGACTGAAGTGTTTGATATAGCTAGCCCGGATACTTTCAGTTTTCTGCCGACTTCCAAAAAGGAGACGGTACTCAATTCGACGCGTATGTTTTTTTTTATGTCTGTTACCTCATAACTCTTTACTGGGTGGACCGATTTCGATGATTCTTTTTTTATATTAAAGCTGATAATTCTCGTGTGATCCCATATGAATTTGATCAAGGTCAGACAAATAGTTTTTGAGTTATTTTATAGCTTACAGTATGATACTGTGCCCCTGTGACCATTGGTGCTGTTAGGGTGTTACCACACCAATCGATCGATCGTCGTTAATCACCCGCAACGTCGGGAATCAAAAAGTTTTAAGTGAACGTGATAAAATCCGTAAAATTAGTTTCATTTAAAGTCACAAATAAGTAATTTCATACGTTGAAAATATTCCGGGGGCCTTCAATTTTTATTGGTCATTATTTCGTATCTAAATTTGCAGTGGAAAACTAAAGTGATACTTATGTTTGGACCATTAGAGCTTAAATTACTCCAACCGGGAAAGTAAAATTAAAAATAAAATGAATTTACGCGTGCGAACAAAATGTATGGTGAGATATGAATTGCGTAAAGGTTGCATCACAACAGCAACAGTCGCGCAAGTTTTGACCCTTGACACATGTTATAGAGATGGGTTTTTGTAATCGATACTAAGTATGCATTTTCAGTATATATGTATTAGATTTAGTTATACTATATGTCTTTCGTAAGCATACTAATTATCCTATTTGTAATTTTCAAACAACATGGTAGAGCTACCGTGAGGCACCGATAGGTCGATTCAACCGGGACAAGGACCACACAGAATACCAGCATCGCATAGTAGCATAATTGATAATACGGATTACCATTTAGAGATTCATCACCGATTACCACTAGATGTGATTGTAGTTTTAATAAGTGAAAAAAATTATTCAGTGTTTCTAGGTGATTAGAACCTTTTACTAGTAAAAAGTCTGATGAAGTACTCTTAGTGAAGACAAAAATTTAAAAAGTTTCAGCCTAAATAGTAAAAGCCTCTGAGAGGCTCCCAAATATAAATCTATTTGGGATATTGAACAAGCAAGTCCGTCCGTGAGTCTGTCGTGGCATTCCAGAAGTGTTGTTGGACTTTACATGTCCTTGAGATATTTATCACTCAGACATCGAGTAGTAGCGGTATAATACCCCCCCCCCCCGCAATATCTTCCGGTGGGTGACGTAAGAGTTGACAGGAGGAAACAAGTCAGTAGATGGGCAGCAGCGTCTTCCTAATAACAACTAAAAAAAATTAAAAATTAAATTGCCGTTGCCAACGCGCCTTCCAAGAGTGCCTATGATAAATATCCCCCCTATGAGGCAATCTATGGGGATAGGCTTATGTTCAGCAGTAGACTTATATAGGCTGTAACGGTAACGGTGTAATGGTATGTTTTTTTTAGGTTTGAACCGTATAAAATTCTAGACCCACGCTGTAAAATACTTGTAAATATCATGGTGGCGGAGTTAGGGAATCTAGATATCACTCTTTTCATTCCGTGGGAATAATGGAAAGATCTCATAATCGTATTAATATTTAATAATAATTGTAAAATCCTTAAAATAAAACATAACTTTGTTGTATGCTAATGCTTTAAAATACATTCTTTTAAGATAAAGATAAGATGATATTTATTTGCCACTGGTTAATTATGAAAGTTTTATGAACCGGTAATTTCAATATTTGTGCTGTATGGTCTGATAAGCTAAAGTCAATATCAGATTTACACATCTTCAGATTATGTGCAAAGTTATCAATGCATGTCATGCTTGTAAGTCACGTTGGCTGTTTTATTTCCAGTTTCAGATTAAAGTTTAAGAGCAAACATTCCAATTCCATTAAAGTATTATTACGCTTAAGGCAGTCAATGTTAAAATGACCTGCAATTATGACATTTCTCTTTGTTTTTTTTCGATATAAAATGTATAGTAATAGTTTTTCCAATTGTTCAAAAAATACAGTTAATTTATTAGACTTTGGTACTCTATATATACAGACAATAATAGATTTGTAATTAATTAAATCAATAGCGCAACATTCGAATACCCCATTTATGGAGAGTTTTGCTATATCTGGAATTTCCTTATACTGGTGACCTTTCTTCACAAGGATACATGTTCCACCTCTTTTACAGTCTTTTCTTGAGTAGCATGCTGCCAAAGTGTAATTGGGGATTAACAATAGCTTTTCATGACCCGCCATCATGAAATGTTCTGATAAACAGATTATATCAATTTCAATGTCTTTATCTGACATTTCTTCAAGACACACGGTAAGCTCATTACTTTTATTCAGTAAGCCAGCAATGTTTTGATGTATTACATTCAAGTGATTATAATAGAAAAAACTGCTCTGTTGTCTGTTGGTTTTTTATATCTTCAATTTGCTCACAATATGTATTCTTACAGTGAATATTATTCACATAGTTTATGAGCTCACTGATGTCTTCGAAAATTATTCGCATGCCAAAATTATTTACTGTTCCCGTATTTTTTCTGTACATTTTGGAATCCCATGTAAGGTGTTTGTTTGTATCAACAAAAAAGGCATGTTCGTGTGCTAATATGTCTTGGTAAAGAAGATTATTAAAATTTTCTACTCTCCAATTATACATTGTTACATTACTTGCACATATTTTAGACGTGGGCATGCAAAGTATAACATTTGTATGTTGAATATTACTCAGCACTTTTCTTATGTTTGTAATTATACTCGAATATTCCTTGGTCGTTTTGAAGTCTGTTTCTCCAATAAAAATTATACAGTAGTCCTCTAAAGTAAATTTTCTTAGCTTGGGTTCTAAGTCCCGTATCATATTATTTATTCCAGCGTATGGCATTAAATAGTGACATATTTCTGAATTTTGAATCTTACCTTCTGCAATCGTGCGTATTTTATTATATTTATTTTCACTGATAATACATATCTTACTATTTTTTCTTCTCAGGTGCTCATTTTCAGAGTGAGGTATTACTGTTTTCACCTCAGGTTCTTTCTGTTCCGCTGTCTCAGGAACCAAAATAGTTGTTTGCGTGCCCTTATTTTTGAATGTCTTTTTTTCAGTAATCTTTAGTTGCTCTGTTTGTGTTTGCTTGCTTTGTGATATTTCGTCTATTTTTTTTTGGGTAGATATTTTTTTTCTTAGATTTCTTTGCAGGGCTGTTGGTAATTTTTTTGTAAAGTATATTAATCTTTTGAAACTCCTCGTTTGACTGTTTTAGATTGTTGTTTTCTAATGTAAGATTATCAATTTCTTCCTCTGCACTACTTAATTGAAGAGTCAATTTCTCTACTTGTTTCTTTAAATTTGTTATTAATTCTTGATCATACGAATCATCCTTACTCATATCAGGGACACTAGTAGCCGTGTCGTCCATTATTTGTGTTAGTAATTCGTTATCGTGTTGACTTAAATTGCTTTGCGAGTCTGATTTTGTGCGAGTACGACCAGCACGTCGGAGTGTAATATTTTCTAGGAAGTTCATTGTAAGAAGTTATTAACAGTGTGCTGCTACAATTTAAAAGTAGCAAATTCAAATTACTTATATGATGTATAATTTGTTATTAATTAACAAATGAAGAAAATCGACATTTTAATAAAAATATGATATTAAACGGTCAAAAAGTTACAAAAATTATAATCGTAATACTACCGGTCTACTCCCGACAGAATCAATCAATCGAATGTTATTAGAACTCATTTGATTTTCAAAATCCTAAAACCGGTAGCTAGGTAGCGCAAAATCGAATGTTGGTATTTTTAGAACGAAAACTTTCAGCTGTCCGCCGCTAGATGGCGCTCGTAATCGCATGCAGGTAATAAATAATAATGGTAATTAAATATCCGGAATCCGGATATGCGAGATGTCGCTGATAACGTTTAATCGTAATTCAATCGTGTTTCTCGATTCGATTTGGTTCGGGAGTAATCTTTTAATAAAATCAGTTTAAAAAAAAAACGTCCTTTTTAATCTATAACCGAATCAAATTTGAAAACAATTTCGGGAGTAAGCCCCAAACGTCAATTCATAACAATAATGTGTGAGGTTTCCATCGTCCTCGGATTTTGCAAGAAAGTCCTGCAATAGGAACTGTATTCACGAATTGTTAAAATTATTAAAGTTGTCCAGCGAAAATCCCACATGCCTTTAAAAATCCTGCTTTGTTACGTTGACAAAATAATGTATGTGGATATTTGAAAATTGTCATTTGAGGTGATAACGTATGTGTAGTAACTTTTATGAATTAAAACCTGGATTTATTTAATACCGCCACTGTTGTGAGACTCATACAGTTACTACCCTTATTAATGAGACTAATATTTACATACACATACTGAAGTTGTGTAAAACACACTTACGCGATTTTACATGAATAAGACATTAAATAATAATGTCCTCTAGACCGAATTTCGGCCACGGCGGCCAGGCGCAGGATAAGATTATAGTGTAGTATAGCGCAAGCACATGTGCACTCTCTATTTCCTCACTCTCATAGTCCGATGGGACGGTAAACCGACACGACCGGAGAGAGATCAGGCGCAGGACCAACGGCTTTACGTGCTTTCCGAGGCACGGGGGTGAGACACCGCCAACTTCCTGACTCCGGGCAGCTACTGAGAGTTTCTTGATGTAAAGACTCAATAACTGATTTTTATGGCCGTCTCGGGATTCAAACCCGGGACCTCATGATCAGCAGTCGCACTAC
Source organism: Parnassius mnemosyne (assembly GCA_963668995.1). Lineage (NCBI taxonomy): Eukaryota > Metazoa > Arthropoda > Insecta > Lepidoptera > Papilionidae > Parnassius > Parnassius mnemosyne. Next base: position 13,246,069 of record CAVLGL010000013.1, on the reverse strand, counting down.
TACAACCACTAGACCAACGAGGCAGTCAAGACATTAAATATGAGAATGTAAACAAATCACTACCAATAGTTTTGGTACCTACCAATTTTTTTGTATGCCTCCTACATACACCTAGCGGCCGCGAGTAATGAATATACTTCATTGAAACATTTTATAAACAAAGCAAAATAAACAATATCTCTGCGTTTTTGAAATGCTAATTAAAGCATCATTTTCTTACTTATTATTTTTTAAGAAATAATTATTAATAACACTCACCTTCTCGATTTTAATGAGATCTTATTTCCCTAATTAGGAACTAACTTAAAAAAAAACGCGTTAGTATAACTAAAGCATACAAGTTTTTAACATTTGAAATAATTTGGAATAAAAAAGTCAAATAAGCAATAAGTTCATGGGAAGTATTGAGGCATATTTCAAAATTGTTATTAAATATAATAAATTTATCTCACGTTCTAAAAATTATTAACGTTTCTTCACGCTATCTATATAAGCTTGATAATGAAATTGTGAAATTTAACGTGAAGCCTATGTTTCATTATCATATTCGTACGATTTCTTAAATCAAAATGTGTTATGTAACTTTATACTTAATCTGCAATTTGAGAAACGAAATTCGCGAAATTTCTTTCTCATATACCCATAAAACTACTAATTTATTTATTTATTCTATATTATAATACTTAAAAAGAATACAAGGACGGTTAAGGAAAAGAAAATCTTCATCGCGCGCCCTGCAGCAAAGATCAATCAATTATTGAGCTTCTATTCAAAGACCAATACCACACCACGTAGGGTTCGGGAACAACGAGGTGGGCGCGACCCCTAAATGGACGTTCAACTCAGAACCTTCCCGTCCCTTCTCAAAAGAAAGGTTCGACGACTAAGATTACGGTTCCCTAAGGAATGGTCCCGGTCTTGACCGCAGTCATTAGTGGACTGTATCTCTTCTTTGCCCTAACTATTTAGGGTAGACGCTGAGGAATTTTGAAATGAAACATTGATTAATCATGAAAGCCCCCTTTGGAAATGCAATATTGAAAATTTCACTACTTTCTAACTTTTCCTATCACTATCCCTAAGTACTTTTCTTGATTTAAAACTAGAAACTGTAACTAGTCCCGTTGTACCATAAAAGCTATACTTAAAAGAGAACCGCGCGCCGCGCGCCATTTCGACATAATTTAACACTGATTTTCACTATCACCAACCCATTACTTTATTATCAAAAAGATAGTTGTTACATAATTACACTTCACAAAAAGTACAAAAAGGACACATTACAATAGGTAATTAAAACATTAATATCACATAAAAGAATATTAAAATTATTATCAAAATACAACAATTTTACAAGCTATTTTCAAAATCATAAATCTTAACTACGAGTATCTATTACATACATTCAAAAACAATGATCTTTAAATATTTTAAACAATACAATCGTTTAATTCACAAATTACATGTTTTATACCGCGACATTAAATTTTAATTATCTTAATTTTATTATACAATTTTGTTCAGAGCCAGAGCAAATACATCTTTTATGGTGTTGTTTTTTTTTAAGAATTTCAGATAATATACATTCTGAATTAATGAATAATGAATGATTACATTTTGAACCATTCGTTGAATTAAGACTGTACAGTTTGGCGGTAGTGTAGAACAGTGAAATTTTCCTCAATCGACCGTAGATCTTCTTCTAATCAGCACAGCGGCTTTCACGAGCAGGGGATTATTCGGATTATAGAGACGTTCGGATTATCGGGGATTCGGATTATCGAGGCTCTACCGTACTATAATTTGATGTTGTTAAAAAACATTACAAAATGAATAACCAATCTGAGCACGACCCTCGGGCCACCATAGGAGGCTCGCGCCATCTCTCTCTGAAATTATAGTTAACTTTGTTTAGTATATAATACTATTTCTTTCTAACATATGCTATTCTTATCTAGCCATTATGTAACTTATATGTTATCACAAAAACATAACAGATATCTTTAAATTATGCAAATAATTAAACATTTAATTCTTTATTCGTATTACATAGCCGATTGCTATGTAATGCACGATTTTAAGTTAATTCAAACATGTTTCTATAAGGAATTGAAACCATTCATCTTTAATACAAATTTAACTTATTAATTTGAAAATAAGGAAATAATTTTTGAAAATATTAACTGGCGTCGCCAACGGGCGGACTTATTGCCTTGAGGCATTCTCGACCAGTCAACCCATGAAAGTAATGTTTTTATACAAGTAATTTTAACAAGCGAGCACACATTCTATCTGAGATATGTGAGTGCTATGGCCCACAGACACCACCTAAGAACTCTATTAAGAATTAAAATGCAGGTGTGTTCCCACCACTGAGGAAGAACATGGAATGGTTTGTTACCTGTAAAAGTTCTCCAGTCTCATCGAAGTAATTACTCGTGTACTAAGAAATTTTTTTCAAGTGCCCTTCTCTAAGGATTTTTCATTTTCTTGAAATGAATGAATGAATGAAATATACTTTATTGTATACCAGAAATAGATATGAAAAAGAGGAAAAAAAAACCATAAATTATTTAAAGTTACAACTGGCGGCCTTATCGCTTAGAAGCGATCTCTACGAGGCAACCATTGCAGTGGATAAAGAGTAACCTGTGAGAAAGGGTAAGGGTGTAAGCCTTGAAGCCTCAAAGCCTTAACGTAAGGAAAAATTAGTACATAGTAATTTTATGGAGGAATGACTATTTAACGAGGAAAGAAGTTCACTTTAACAAGTTTTTTAAACTTTTCAATAGACTGCGCACTTCTAATTTGCAGCGGTAGGAAGTTCCAGAGCCTAACAGCTTCAATAGAAAAGGATTTAGAATAGAAGGAAGTGGTTATGAGATGGAATTTTCAGGGTAAGGTTTTTATCAGAGCGAAGAGAGCGACAGCGAGTGTCACCAAGAAACTCAAACTGCTATTTAAGGTAAGTAGGGGAAGTGGGATTTAATAGAATACAGTATAAAAGAGAAAGAATGTGAGTATTGCTGCAAAGATGGACCGGAAGCCACTTGAGTTTCCATGAACATATTTTCGACGTCCAAATATGAACCGTATGCAAAGGTTCTGAATGCGCTCTAGTTTACTTGCTTAAAGTCCTCTTTTAAATTGAGATAACACGTGCCAGCATAATCGAGAATCAATAAAAGAAGTGATTGTGCAAGCGCAATTTTGGTAGGTATGGGTAGGAAATTGCTTAATCTACGGAGAGATCCGACCGAAGCAAACACCCTCCTACTCACCTCGCTTACCTGCGGAGCCCAAGATCAAAATTTGTCAAAAGTAACACCTAGATTTTTAACAGTGTCACTATATGGCACAGGTGTCCCATGAAAAATAATACCAGGTAGGGAAGAAAAACTATAAAATTAACTACTAATAACAATACGCCCAAAAACTTTTGAAAGGAATGGAATTATAGATATGCGGCGTTAGTCAGAGAAACTGGAGGGATTTGCTTTTTTGGGTATAGGAGTAATCTGGGCTTCTTTCCAGGAAGAGGGAAAATTTCCGGATGAAATGGAATAATTAAAGATGGGTTTTATAACAGGAGTCAAGATATCGATAATAGGAATAATCATTTTACAACTAATGCGGTCTGTACCAATGGCATCAGAACTGACCTCAACAGGATTGTCATATTTGGAAAGCTTAAATTTCAGTTTTAGTTTGTAATTTTGTGACATCAAAGTGATGATCATCTATGGCACAAGAAGAAGAGAAATGATGATTTAGCTGCTTTAAGTCAATATGTTTGGGGCTACTATTTTGACTTGCTTTCCCAACTCCAAGAGAATTAAGAAATTTCCATACTCTGTCGGAATCATCTTCATCGAGTATAGATTGATATGAATATAGCATCGTTGTTTATCTCTACACAAGCTGTGCTGTGATCCCGAATATTTTTATATTTATTTCTATTAGTATCAGAGTTATCAAATTTATACCCAGCTTTAGAAAAATTTTTCTTACGCTGCAAATTTTTGATCTCCTGAGTAAGCCAGGGTGCAGGAAATGCTTAATCTGGACGGGCCAAATTGGAGCATGAACGTCATAGAGTTGTGTTAATAGAGAATTAAAGCTATCGGCCCTTTCGTCAATGTTAACTCCAGTAAGAACAACATTCCAGTCGATCATCGCAGCATCATCTCTCAGACGATCTAAATCCATACCATCAAAATTACGCAGCAGAAGGATTCTCGATTTAGGTTTAGGTGGTCGTAATTTGTATGATAAGTAGATCAAGTCGTGATATGAAAATGAATCAGCAGGACCCTGAACATGTTTATCAACATGTTTCTCAATGGAAGAAACAAGAATAAGGTTCAAAGAGATGGGGAACAATTTGGAAAAAATTAGTAGCAGAAAGGGGAAGAATATGTAAGTTAGTTGCTTGAGCTATATAGATTTGAATTGAAAGGAGCGCTAGTCACTTTTTAGAAGGCACGTTTTAAAATCACCTATGCTTATAGAGTGCTGATACAGTGAAATATATTTGTCTAAGTGATTTTTACTCGATGGAAAGTAGTTAATTGTAAGGCTAGGATTGTAAAACAAGTAGTAGCTTAGAACCAGAAAAAAAACTTCTAAAATTAAATGTTCAGCTCCTGAAGTGTCCTGGTCATTTGACATGCTTATAATTGTAAATGGTAAGTGTGAGCGAAGGTAGATAGCAACACCTCCACCAACCCGAGTAATACGATCATTCCTTATTAGTTGAAAGCCTGGATGAGCATATGGTGTGGAGGACAAACAGGTTTTTGTTATCAAATGAGGAGAGCATGTCTGGGTAATGTGCTGGAATACTCTGGACATTAATATGTAAAATGTTGAAATTTTTCAGTAGATCTGAGAAGTGCGAATCTAATGTTTGATTAAAAGAAGGGAGACTGTGGAAGCTGTTACTACTATTCAATCCATAAGAGGATGAAGGTGAGAAAAGGAGTGGTCTAGGCTTATATCTTGAAAAGACATATTGTATATTAAATATTAATACTAAATATAAATTACTTAAATAAACAAAATGGGAAAAAAATAATAAAAAAGACAGGCCACAGTACCCACCAGCAACAGACCGTCGTCACCACTCGTATCAAAATAAGAGAAAAAATAAAAAAAATGTTGTAACATGAGTCCACATCAGGCAGGGGAAGATGACATGTAAAATTTTAATATTATTTTCAAAGCATACGCGAAAAGAAGTAACTTATAAAACATAAAAAACATAACGCAAAAAAAAAGTAGTCCTTCTTCAGCTTGCAGTTATTTTACGTTAGAGCCACGCTGCAGCTCTGCGAACTTGGAACCCGAAATTAAAAAAAAAATAATAATAATTCATACATACAACGCAGATGATTGTAATACCGTTTATTCCTTTGTAGTCCTAAAAAATCTTCTGATAATTACTAAAAGTTGTATTTTTTCATGAAATATGATAATTTTCGAAAAATTTTGATATAAATGCATTCAGCATAGTTTGTAGATGATTGTATTACTAAAAAAAATTATTACCGGACCTGAATCTTGACAGATATTGTTATTAAAAAAAACTATCATTCGAATGAACTATAAATGATGCAGATAATTGTAATACCATTATTTGTTTGTAGTCCTAAAAAATCTTCCGATAGTTTCTAACAATTGTAATTTTTCATGAATATGATAATTTAAAAAAAATCTTGATTACCAATGCGTTAACAATCGTTTGTAGATCTTTACGCATTAGTATTCAAGATTTTTCGAAAATTATTATATTTCATGAAAAATTACAACCTTTAGTGATTTTCAGTAATTTTTTAGGACTACAAACGAATGAAGGTTATTACAATCACCTGCGTTGTTTGTAGAATATGTATCAATTTTTATTATCTTTACAATTTTTGATTTCTCATATTTACGCGAACACTACACATTTAAATAAAACTAATTTTACGGATTTTATCGCGTATATTAACTTATTTTACATTCCCGACGTTTCAAGCACTTTACAGCACCCATGGTCACGGGGGGGACTGAGGTGTATGACGTCGCAATGTCATAGTAACCACGGCTACCTCCAGATTAAAAATTATTAATTTTGTTCCGATCTACGCAGTATGAACTTATAGTATCATGAAGTCTTGCAGTTGTATGCTTGGGTTGGGATTTAATTTTATTAATTTTGGGATCCCAAGCAGATGGTAGCAACCAGCCATCTTCTCTATTGAAATTAGGATGTTTCTTGATTTCAATAGCCTCGCGAATCATCCTTGGAAGGAATCGGTGTTCTTTAGCGAGGATTTGTGGTCTATCAAATCTAATGTAGTGACGGAGGCGATCCTGTACGTGTTCACAGACTGCAGACTTCCCGGAGGGCCTATTCTTCACATCAGCTATGTGTTCTTTAACGCGGGTTTTTATATATCTTTTAGTTTGTCCTATATAAGAGAGACCACATTTACAATCAAGCTTGTACACTCCTGCATCTTGCAGAGGACTATTACACTTGACTGATGGTTAAAACTGACTAATCTTGTTCGGCGGCTTGAAATATGTTTTAATGGAAGCACGCTTCAAGATGTAGCCAATCTTGTCAGTGACACCTCTGACATATGGCAGTACAGCAGGCACTCGCTCGACTGTGGCCGGCTTAACTCGTTCACTGTGACGTAGGCGCGGGACCCGAAGCTTATTATCGTGCAAAACTTGCTTGACGTGTTGAAGCTCGGCGGCCAGGTGTTTACTGTCACAGATCCCTCGTGCTCTGAAACAAAGATTTACCCACGATAGCTAACTGTGAAGGATGGTGGTGAGAATCACCGTTTAAATATCTACCTGTATGGGTCTTTTTTCTATACACAGTGTGGCTCAAGGTGTTATCAGGATTCCGAATTACTAACACATCTAGAAAAGCTAAAGAATTGTTTGCCTCTAACTCCATTGTGAACTGAATTTTAGAATTTAAAGAGTTAAGATGGTCTAGAAATGCAGTTACTTTATCTAAACGTAGAATTGTGAAAGTGTCGTCTATGTATCGCTTGTGGAATCTTGGTTCATACTGCGTAGATCGGATCAAAAATTAATAATTTTTAATCTGGAGGTAGCCGTGGTTAACTATGACATTGGGACGTCATACACCTCAGTCGCCCCCGTGACCATGGGTGCTGTAAAGTGCTTGAAACGTCGGGAATGTAAAATAAGTTAACATACGCGATAAAATCCGTAAAATTAGTTTTATTTACAATTTTTTTCAAATTATAACACTTTTTAGAATAAAAAATCTACAATAAAAATCTTTTAGTATTACAGTCATCTACAAACGATTCTTAACGCATTGGTTATCAAGATTTTTCGAAAATTATATAACTTTTAGTAAATATCAGAAAATTTTTTAGGACTTCAAACGAATAAACGGTATTACAATCATCTGCGTACGTACGCAGATGGCGTTGTTTGTAGAATATGTATGAATTAATATTTTTTTTATATTTTTTTATTTCGAGTGACAAGTTCACAGAGCTCCACGCTGCAGCTATATTATGGTTGTAGGACGAATGGCTCGGCTCGACCAGGAAAGGACCACGCTCCCACAGATTACCAGTGTAAAATAAAAGCTCATTATTGCTGTGTTTCGTATGGCGAGTGTAGAGAACCGAAGACCATTTTCATTGGAAACGAGGCAATCCATCTTAGGTGACAACGCATCTGCATTTTGATTTTTAACTGAGATATATGTAGATGTCTATAGGCCTCAGATACCACTTACCGTCTGGTGGACTGTGTGCTCTTTTGTCACCCTTATTCTATACAAAAAACCACTGAAGTATCAATAGCTGGAGATGATCCCCTCCCGTTGTACTTGGTTACAACACTTGGCAGGCGAATTCACGATCGCAGTACCAAATGTTTCACATCTTTAACGCTGCTTCCCGTCGCTGGTCTGATTATTTTACGCTTGAAAAAGTAAGAAAGCGACACTAAAAAAAGACAAATATATATAGCCTGCGAGAGAATAAGATAGAACACAATCTACAATTTCATAGTTTCCTATTAACTCGCTCTCCTCTTTGTGCGTTGCTTCATAGGTGAATAATTCATAGGTGAATAATTTTTAACTGTTAAGATAAATAGATAAAAATATTAAAAGTTTACTGAATAAATAAAATGAACCATATTGAATAACATTAACTTATTAATCCATTCTTATTAATGCACGATTTCATAACTAACTGATTTATATTAAATTAGTTGTGTTAATTGTTGTAGACGCACATTTAAAAATGTTAAATGTGCGTCTATTTCACCACCTCGAGAGTCAATCAATTTTTGTTAGAAAAAATTACTTTATCTGTTGAATGAAGTTGGTTTTACGCTGTTCCAAAGCAATTCTACTCGCAATGTTCTGAAGGTTTCAGTTCAAATGCGTGTGAACTGCTCTCATGTTTTTTTTATTTTACCGTGTAGTGGTGGTTTAAGAATATCTACTACCCCATATCATCCCGTGGGTGTCGTAAGAGGCGACAGAGGAAAACTAATCAGGAGATGGGCAACAGCGTCTTCCTAATAACGATTAAAAATAAAAAATCTTCGGTTACTAACCCGTTTGTCAAGCGGCTACTATGACAATTATTGGGGATATTGAGACCATGAGGCAATCTATGGGGGACGCCTATTTACAGCAGTGGACTTGAATAGGCTGTAACGGTAACGGTGTGTAAACTTTTTGGTATATGCCATAGTTACCTCTTCCGACACATACGGGACGAAATAGTGCAATGGATTCTCTAACGCCTCCACTACACAGTCCTTAAGGTACCCCGGCTTCATTATATAAACTATTTTTTTTTTCAGAACCGGCGACCTGCCGTCGCGAGGTCAAATGGAAAACAGCCCGCTTTACATCCACAAAGAGTTTGTAGTAAGTGAAATATTTATTTTATATTTTGAATTTACTTTTTAATTTCTTCACTTGATAAATTGGAATAATCTATTTACTGAATAAGTTACTTGACTCTCTATTATATGTATATAAACTATAGAGAGTCTTGTAACATTTTAATAATATACCATCATCGTCATCATCATTACAGTCCTTCATTTAATAATATAATTTAAATGCAAATAATATGGTATAAATTAATTGGTCTTAACATTTTACAAACAGTGTAAGCAATTACAGACAGCTGGAGAAGACTCCAATGAGTGGGAAGTGACACGCTCCAGGGTACATCTCGGCGCTCTCATCGGAAGTGGTGCTTTCGGTAGGGTGCACCTTGCGGAACTTGATATGCCAGGCGGGGAGACCACCATTGTCGCTGCGAAAATGCTATCAGGTATATAGGAGTTGCCGTTTCCGTGTAATGGTGGTGTAAGAATTTAAATTACCAATTTTCGTCCCATGGGTGCCATAAAAAATCTTAAGGCTTTTTTGTAGAATAAGGATGACAAAGTACTTGGTGTGTACTTGGGGTGACAATGCGTCTGCATTTTAAATCTTAATCGAGGATAAATGTAACCCCTGAGGACTAAGACGGGATGCCTCGTTTCCAGTAAAAGAGGTCTCTGGTTCTGCACGCTCACCATACGAAACACAGCAGCATAAGCTGTTATTTTACTCTGGTATTCTATGAGAGCTTGGCTTCCGATAGCAGATCACCTCGTATACGCCAAGCGTGAAATTACTAGACCGGCGACCGCGTTAAAGTGCGAGACGTCTGGTGGTCCGATCATCAATTAGTTGCTAAGCGTGCCGACTAAGGCACCTTCCTATAACGGAAGTGGCTCATTTTCAGCTGTGTACTTTTTCAATTCCAGCAGTGTACTATTATTAGCTGATAAAGACCTTTATTTTACGTTATGGTGATACGGCTATACAAAATAACCAAACTGATCTTACGGTTTCCGAAGGCTGTCTGTATAACCACACAGACGTAAATATGCAATTCGGCGATAGGCAGGACAAATGTGGGCATCTAATTTCGAAAGAAATTCTTAATTTCACTTTGTCGCCTTTTACTTTTCAAGTTTATAATTAATAGAATCAGGCGTTACTTTGAGGAAATCCATTATATTAAAATTGGTGAAAATAGACATCTTTATATAATGCTAATTGTGCACGTGAGAAAAATTAATTGCGTTTCTTGAAGACATTCTCGAAAGGTAGAGAGTCAACTGAGAGGTCGTAAAAATTATTTAATTTCTTTTTATAACGTTACTCCAATACTAGAAATTTCTCCTGTATATTATGTATGGAGGCGGTTTTCATAGAGTTTTCATACCTACGTAGATAAACTTGAAAATTAAATTTGGTAAAAATCACCTCGCGTGCATCCGCTCGATAAAATAAAAGGATGTGTCTTACCTAGTTTGAAGAGCACCTCCCGCCCTCCCTCAATTGCGTGCACTATCCCCGTCACCACTAATTCCAGCACCACTACTTCCAACACCACTATACTAGGAAAGACACACTGACGACACGTGTTTCGCCTCTACACGAGGCATCTTCAGGTGATGTAGACTATGGTGACTGACCGCTAAGTTTATCGAACGGATTTACGCGAGGTAATTTTTACCAAATTTAATTTTCAAGTTTATCTACGTAGGTATGAAAACTCTATGAAAACCGCCTCCATACATAATATACAGGAGAAATTTCTAGTATTGGAGTAACGTTATAAAAAGAAATTAAATAGTTTTTACGACCTCTCAGTTGACTCTCTACCTTTCGAGAATGTCTTCAAGAAACGCAATTAATTTTTCTCACATGCACAATTAGCATTATATAAAGATGTCTAGGAAATGAAAGTAATGCCGTCGGTAAGTCCCTAGACCGACTACACAAACTGCGTTTGCGTTAATTTAACTACTATTTTTTTTAAACTTTCTATGTCCTTTTTGCCAGATTTCATGAAAATTCATTAGGTCTTTTCATCGTGATTTCACGATAAGCATCCAAACAGACAATCTTTCACGCTTATAATATTGTAAGAAAGTTAAACATAAGGATCGGATAAACCTATGTATGTATTCACAAGTAATTAATACTATTATACTATAGTAATATTACCTAGCACCACAGCTATTGCGTGTTCTGTGCTTAGCAGCGACATATAGTATGTCAAAGCGAGGCCAATGCCCAGACGTGTATACATATGTATATATATATATATATAATCGATCGTCGAGAAAGAGTCTTGAAGCACCACTTTGTCTATAATTTTAATAAGGTTCAAATATTTAGAATGCAGAATTTACATTTTGTCATCCACAGACAACGCCACAGAGGAAGAAATGCAAGATTTCCTCCGCGAAATACAAATGCTAAAACACGTCGGCTACCATAGAAACGTGATCAGACTAATCGGTTGCTGCACCACCAGAGCGCCGCTTATAGCCCTGTTAGAGCACGCGCCAAGGGGAGACCTGTTCTCTCTTTTGCGTGCTGCTAGAGAGAGACGTATCGGTATACAGCGTCCAAGCCTTAAAAAGGACAGCGATGTGAATGGCAGACCCTCCGAGTGTGAATGTAAGTAATATAAAATGTATTACTGACTAATCCTGAACAATATCAACAACAGTACTTACAACACCTATCTAATAATCATCATTAAGTTCATCAGAATTCTTCAATGTCAAAGAAAAGTCGATTTTTATTGATAACTAGCTGGTACCCGGCCCATAGCTGCCGCAGAAGAAATAATTAGATTGTATTGAACAGTTATATTGTTTGAATGGAATGATAATGCAATGAATTTGAATGATACATAACTTTCAAATAAATTTGTCGGTACGATACGTGCGCTACCTACTTTAATTATTGTCCTACGCCTATAACCTTCGCGGAAATGCTAGCAATAAGTTGACAAAGTTTTACTGCAATCTGATGAACGGTATGGCAGCGCATAAAATACGAACAAACAAATATTAATTTTTATACATTAGATTGGCAAACTACTTTTTAAAGCTACTTTTAAAGCTACCACAAAGCTACTACAAAGCACTTTTTAAAGCTATGACATCACTTCAAAAAGTTTCTACTACGGGAAACCTTGGGAGAAGAAACGACAAGAAATTCACAAGCAGATCTCTTCTTCATAACTTGGTATTTTACGAGGAGAACATTCCAACTCAATTTGAGTCCATGGGATTTAACTTGACATTTCCCTTATTTGAGTTTGAACTAAATTCATGATCTGAAATTGAGCTTTTTTAAAAACTAAGGCAATTTACACTAGAAATACATGTAGAAAAATTGACTTAAAACAGTCCTCATAATAAATATTTCCCTCGAGTTTTATTGGTTATTGACGCCTGTAGTTTTTATCTTAGCAATATTTTTTTCTTGCTAATAACTCATATTTTAAGGCGCATTATAAACATAAATTCTGCACCATAGATACTCGTATAGTTATTTTAACAAAACATCACTAACAACATTTTTATCGTAATATCTGCAAAATTTTACCGCTGCAGAGTATATGACTAGGCTGGAGCGGGGAAGAACCACGTTCTCACAGTTTGCCAGCGTGAAATAACAGTTTAATGCCTTTGTATTACGTATGGTGAGTGAAGAGAACCGGAGACCCTTTTTTACTGTTAAAGAGGCCTTCCATGTAATAACATGGAAGGCCTCAGGGTAACAACGCATTTAGTTCACACTTAGATGTGTGGGCCACTACATCCAAATATCAATAGTGTGTTCTTTTTACCCTTCTTCTATAAAATATCAAACTGATATTTACACAGATATAAATGCATCCCCAATAGAAATGCATCTGGGGCTTCTTCACCACTTACCACCGGTAGGATCTTAATCAAGCACTGATTTATAATATTAAAAAAAATTAAAGACGTTCTGTAATAATTTTTAGCAACTATAGCAAAACTAGCTACGAGCTATGTAATTATTGTTAGCGTCAATTGATAAAAAATAACGTTATTTCTTACGAGTTCTCTACAAAATGACATAATATGTAGATTTTTTAAGCAAATGATAGCTATGTAGTAGCGGCGCGACGTAAGATAATCCATCCCATGTCATTCCGTGGTAGACGAAAGGGGCGACAAAGGGAACTGTCAAACCTAAGTGGGCAGCTCTCTGAGGACGACTCAAAATAATAATGAAATCTGCGGTTTCTTACCCGCCTGCCAAGCGAGGCTATTTCAAATATTCCCCTTAATATGAAGTTTTAAGATACTTGTGAAAATGTAGGGGGAGAGGTTTTTGTCTCCAGCGGCATTTATTAGCGGCAGTAACCCATACTACGCCACTTTCATATCAGGAAGGTTATAAATATAAATATATTTTTATATTTATTTATTATAATATGGTCAACAAAACAGATGACAATCAAAATACATTAAAACAATAATATATAACACTTTTGTACCAAATTGTTATCTAGTATACATCCATACAAATAAATAAAATTAAAGTATCTGTTTGTAATGTCAAAATAACAACTTTTTACTAAATGCAAATTAAAGTATATACGACATCTATCACCGGGAGGGTGACCATCCGTGGTGTCCCAAGGAGGTGTCGGATTTATCGTCCACAAGTCTCTCGTTAACAACGTTGTAAAGATCGGGAGTGTGCCGACGAGGGTTGCGTACCTTATACTCAGAATCACCAAACGGTATTCGCTGAAGGTCATACAGGTTTACGCACCAACCTCGGCATACCCCGATGAAGAGGTGGAGGAAATGTATGAGGATATCTCTAGAGCCATGCATTCCTCCAAAACCCAATATACGGTGTTAATGGGAGACTTCAATGCAAAACTAGGCACAAGAGAGAACGGTGAGCTGAAAGTAGGTAAATTTGGAATAAGGCAACGGAACCCAACGGCCAACAGCTGGCCGACTTCATGGAGAAAGAGGGACTCTTTATGATGAACTCTTTCTTCCAGAAGCGGCCCCACAGGAAGTGAACCTTTTTTTTATAGGATAGGGTGACAAACGAGCACACAGTCCACCTGATGGTAAGTGGTTGCTGTGACCCATAAACATCCACATTTGTCCTCAATGAAGAATCAAAATGCAGATGCGTCGTCACCCGTGAGGACTAAGATGAAATGCCTCTTTTCCAGTAAAATGGGTCTCCGGTTCTCTACACTCACCATACGAAACACAGCAGATTTAAGCCGCTATTTTACGCTGGTATTCTGTGAGAGCGTGGTCCTTCCCCGGTCGAGCCGACCCATTCGTGCTACAACTATACTACTAATATAGCTGCAGCATGGCTCTACCATGTGTAAACCTGGTCGAGCCGCTACGGTTCGACAAAAAATGAGATTGACTTCATTATGACGACCAGACGACAACTGTTCAGTGATGTCTCCGTGATCGCGAAGGTGAAAACTGGTAGCGATCACCGAATGGTTAGAGGCACACTGAACCTAAACGTTAAGTTGGAGAGGTCTCGTCTAATGAAGTCAAAGCTCCGTCCCCCTCGTGCTCTGTTCCAAAGTCCTGAAACCTTTCAGCTCGAGTTACAAAACCGTTTTCAGTGCCTAGAAGACTGCAATGAAGTGGACGATATGAATGACAAGCTCGTGGAAACTGTCCATGCGGTCGGAGCTAAGTTCTGCAAGACCCGCTGTAGAAGAACACAAAAACTCTCCGATCACACTCTTAATCTCATGGCTTATTAGACGGGAGATGAAGCTACATTCTTCAACAGATTTGACAGCATACAGGCAACTGAACAGACAGATCTCCAAATGCATGCGGCGGGACTAACGCAACTTCAATGCAGCTTGTATTGAAGAAGCGATCGAGTGGAACCAAGGCTCCAAAGTCTTTGCCAGAGATCTGTTTGTCAGAAAGAGCCAACTGTCAAAGCTGAAGACCGAGTGTGGCAGTATCGTTTCTGGAGCACTTGAGATTTTGAGTGAGATTGAGAGGTTCTATGGGCAGCTGTACAAGTCATCGTTGGAGCCACACGCAAGTGTGAGTAACGATCCAAGAGTGAGTCTTATCCGACACTATTCCGAAGATATCCCGGACGTCAGTCTGAGCGAGATAGAATGGCTCTCCAGCATCTTAAAACCGGCAAGGCCCCAGACGAGTATGGAATTACAGCGGAGCTTCTGAAAGCGGGTGGAAAACCGGTACTGGAAGTCCTTCAGAGGTTCTTTAATTCCGTCCTCCAAGGTTGAATTACTCCGGAGGCGTGGGGCAGAAGTGCGGTGGTCTTGTTCTTCAAGAAAGGTGACAATGCTCTCTTGAAGAACTACAGACCGATTTCCCTTCTGAGCCGCGTCTACGTGCTGTTTTCGAGAGTCATTACGAATCGTTTCGCACGCAGACTTGACGACTTCCAGCCTCCCGAACAAGCCGGTTTCCGAAAGGGCTTTAGCACCATAGACCACATACATACCCTTTGGCAAGTTGTACAGAAGTCCGAGGAGTACAATTTGCCACTTTGCCTGGCGTATGTGGACTATGAGAAAGCCTTTGATTCCGTCGAAAATTGGGCGGTGCTGCAGTCCTTTCAGCGGTGCCAAGTTGACTGTCGGTATATCGAAGTGCTGAAGTGCTTGTACAGTAGGGCTACGATGGCTATCCGAGTACAGAACCAGAGTACGAAACCTATCCAATTGCAGAGAGGTGTAAGACAGGGTGACGACGATGGGGATGAAAGGATCTTGAGTGGCAGCGTCGTACCGGTAGGCGAAGTGTAGGGCGAAC
Source organism: Parnassius mnemosyne (assembly GCA_963668995.1). NCBI lineage: Eukaryota > Metazoa > Arthropoda > Insecta > Lepidoptera > Papilionidae > Parnassius > Parnassius mnemosyne. Next base: position 13,230,358 of record CAVLGL010000013.1, on the reverse strand, counting down.
CCCCCCCCCACGAGATGGAGTGACGACCTGGTAAGACATGCAGGAAGTCGAGGGATGCAAGTGGTTCAGGACCGTGCTTTGTGGCATTCCTTGGGGGAGGCCTATGTTCAGCAGTGGACTTATGAAAGGCTGTAATGATGATGATGATGATGACAATACTTATAACAAAAAAAGCCTTTAAAAATTTTGTCTGTCTGTCTGTCTGTCGGTCCGTCTGTCTGTTTGTTCCGGCTAATCTCCAAAATGGCTGGGCCGATTTTGACGGGACTTGCACCGACAAATACCTGATGTTATAAAGAGTAACTTAGACTGCTTTTATTTTAGAAAAAAGAATTAGGGTTCCGCACTAAATAATTAAAACTCTAAATTACAAGCGGACGAAGTCATGGGGAACAGTTAGTCCTAAATTAAAAAACACATTAGAGATCAACTCTACGCTTTACAATATTTATGACATACATAACTATATATAATAAAACATATTAAATTTAGAAAAAAAAAACAAATTTAAACCCTTTGTTATATGGGAATGAGTGTGTATAAGTATAAGCCGTTTCACTGCTCCTTTGAATATCCTGGGTTTCAGTCAAAAATATCCAAGCCGAAACATTTCATTGATATCTCGTTGTGATGTTGACACATTCTTATTATGGGGTTAGTCAAAATATCTTGCTAGGAATTCGGGGATTGCGCTTTGTAGTTAAGTTTAATCTCCTTAAGAGGTAATGAGTATGGAGAATTTTATGTTCTTGTACCTAAATATACAAGGTCATATTCTTTACTTCCTTATTCTGAACTTTGCAGCTGAATATACAAACTTAAGCAACTCTGATCACACTTTATTAGACGGAAAATTATACGGAGATGGAGAGAATCGAAGAAGCAAAGACCACTACGTTGCAGAGCCTGCATTACAATTGGATAGTAGCACGATGAGGGAATATGCTCTGCAAGTCGCCTTAGGGATGCGACATTTGGAGGAGAGAGGAATAACGCATCGGTAAGTCCGTTTAATAGTTTCAATTTTCTTTTATAACATAAGGGTGACAAACGAGCACACAGTCCACCCGATGGTAAGTGGTTGCTGTGGCCATAGATATCTACATATTCGTTTGCAAATTAAAATGCACATGCGTTGTCACCCGTGAGGACTAAGATGGAATGCCTCTTTTCCAGTAAAAAAGATCTCCGGTTCTCTACACTCACCACACGAAACACAGCAGCATTAAGCTACTATTTCACGCTGGTTTTCTGTGAGAGCGTGGTCCTTCCCCGGGCGAGCTAACCCTTTCGTGCTACAACTATATTAGTATAGCTGCAGCATGGCTCTACCACGTAGAAAAATTGAACAAAACCATATGTAGGTAAAATAACATTAAATATATATAATTAATAGAATCAGGCGTTACTTTGCGGAAATTCATTATATAAAAGCTTTTAGAAAAATTTACTTCGCAAATATCCGCGTTATAAAATAAAATGAAGTGTCTTACCTAGTATGAAGAGCACCTCCCGCCCTCCCTCAATTGCGTGCACTATCCCCGTCACCACTAATCCCAGCACCGCTACTCCCAACACCACTACACTAGGCAAGACACACCACTGACGATAATACGACACGTGTTTCGCCTCTACACGAGGCATCTTCAGGTGATATAGACTCTACGCTGGCTAACCGCTAAGTTAGCGGCGAGCCAAAACAAGTGCCTTTTATACAGACCGATGACGCAACTGCTCTCTATTTAAGGAGCGAGCGACTGCGTCATGCGATAAAACATGCGACCAATCACCGCTGGACTTAGGCAGCCGTTTGTAAAATTAAAAACAAACCGCCGCGCAACGCCCACCCTCCAACCACGCAACCAATCGCCGATCACCGTGAGGGTGACAAACAACCATATTGCGAGGCTCTCTATTATTAGAGAGCAGGCTTAAAGATATTTAAGAGAGGTGAGTTAGTAACATTTGTTTGTTCATTCAGCAATGCCACGGTATTATTATTACTTTTAATATCTCTAACTGTTCCAGCACACACAGCCGCAGCCCTTTATTACACGTATGTAAGACTTTAAAGGAGTGGTCGTTGGCTAGGTTGTGTCCAGTGTGCAAAAGATGTTTGGCAAAATGGGATTTATCGGGATTGCAATTCCTGTACGCGGCTAAATGCTCTTTATAACGTGTCTCGAAATTGCGACCAGTCTGACCCACGTAAACGGCGTGGCATTCGTCACAAACAAGTTTGTAAACACCTGACTTTTGACGAATATCCAACTTATCTTTATTATTACAGATATTTCTAAGAGAATTGTTTGTTTTGAACGCTATATGAACGCCGTTTTGTTGAAGAGTATTAGTTACTTTTTCAGATATGGGGCCTAAGTAGGTCAAACTGCTCACATATCGATGAACGCTTTGAGGTTCATCGATACATGCTTTTGTTTCTTTTTAATTAAATTGTTAATGATTTTCTTTACTTAATGGGACAGTGAACAAACGGTTAATGTAACAATAAAAAGCAGCTACTTTATGTTGCCACGGATGACATGATGACGCGGGGATGACCGTGTCGGTATGAGTTGGCTTTCGATAAATTTGGAAAACATGTGAGGATTATTTTCTTGTTATTGTTAAGTCGTCGGCTATGTGTGCTGGAACAGTTAGATTTATTAAAAAGTAATAATAATACCGTTGCATTGCTGAATGAACAAACAAATGTTACTAACTCACCTCTCTTAAATATCTTTAAGCCTGCTCTCTAATAATAGAGAGCCTCGCAATATGGTCGTTTGTCACCCTCACGGTGATCGGCGATTGGTTGCGTGGTTGGAGGGTGGGCGTTGAGCGGCGGTTTGTTTTTAATTTTACGAACGGCTGCGTAAGTCCAGCGGTGATTGGTCGCATGTTTTATCGCATGACGAAGTCGCTCGCTCCTTAAGTAGAGAGCGGTTGCGTCATCGGTCTGTATAAAAGGCACTTGTTTTGGCTCGCCGCTCACTTAGCGGTTAGCCACCGTAGAGTCTATATCACCTGAGGATGCCTCGTGTAGAGGCGAAACACGTGTCGTATTACCGTCAGTGGTGTGTCTTGCCTAGTGTAGTTGTGTTGGGAGTAGCGGTGCTGGGATTAGTGGTGACGGCGATAGTGCACGCAATTGAGGGAGGGCGGGAGGTGCTCTTCATACTAGGTAAGACACATAATTTTATTTTATAACGCGGATATTTGCGAAGTAAAATTTTTCTAAAAGCTTTTATTAAATATATACTTATACAGTAAATACTTAAAATATAAACACAAAAATTGCAACGTCAGTTACTCGACTCAATAAGTTATAATTGTTTTTATTCATAGCTCAGAGTCAATCTAGTTAAGTTTCGGGAGCAGTGATGAAGCTTTTTTTTAAAAAATGTCTCGATGACATTTAATAATTATTACATTACAATAATGTATCAAAACTAATTCAGTGCAATACTGAATTCCTTAACTAAGTGATTACATACTACGCTTAGGACTATAATGAATTTTATTCTAAATGCAACGGCTTATATAGCATGGTCAAAACAAGTATATTGACTGAAAGTATGACGCCTTGGTTTGACCAGCAATAACAACTATACCGTGGAGTCAGCTTCTTCTGTAACGTTACACTTCATAACATATTTTCAGTAATCTAATATCAAAAACTTAACAATTCGTGATCAACATGTTACTGTAAAATGATGGCTACTACTTGCAAATATCGTGATTACGAGTAATTTAATACCATAAGCTTAGTCAGGACAATTTGGGATCAACAGGTTGTTATGACGCAAAAGCTTCTTCCAGACTGTATAACACCTCCACCTTAAGTACAAAATGATCAGAGGGATGATTAAATTCGTTCTGATTATTTTGATTAAAAAATTTATAATTTTTTTACTTATAAATTACAAATACACAAATGAACATAATTAGAATTAAATATAACAAAATAGTTCCAATGCTAACACATTTTACATTGATAAATTTTTCAGTTTTCTTTTATTTACCTTTAGCTTATTTTTAAAAGGTTATGTAAATGTTCAAGATTTGTTAAATCACCAGTGTCCAAGTCGATGGTTTTCCTCTTCCACTGAGGCTTAAGATCTTAGGAAACTGTTATATCCGGAAAGTTTATAGTTTTGAGAATTTAAAGATGCTGGTAAACGTTTGTCTTGATTTCAGAGTGATTCGAATGATTTTCGCGTCGCAGTAGTTGAAAGGAAACGGCAGGTCCTCATCGCCTGTTCTGCAACAGAGATCAACCATGATTGTCTTTCTGTTCACAGACCAATACCACACCGCGTTGGGTTCGGGAATAATGAGGTGGGCGTGACCCCTGTAAGCGTTCGACTCAGAATTCGTCCGTACCCTCTCAAAAAATAAAAGGTTAGACGACTAAGATTACGAGTCCCTAAGGAATGGTCTCGGTCGTGGAGTCAGTCATTAGCCGACTGTATTTGTTCACTCCCTCAGTTGCCCCGACAAGGTCGACTAAACTAGGGCCCATGAGTAATTCGCTCGACGAGCAACCAGAGGGAGGGGCCCAAATGCCTATGGATAATTATTATAATGACTGGATAAACAAACATGAACTTACCGAGTTCCGGAGGTAGGGTCGACCACAAGGTGCCGTCAGGGGTCAGTATATGAGTGTGTAAGTAGTGTGAGAGAGTGTGTAATGTAACCTGACGTCACCGATGTCATCGGTCAACAGATCCACGTGCGCTGCACTGCTCCACAAGGTGCTATCACTCCAGAGGGCGTTCACTTTATTTGGACTTAAGTCTAACGTCACTTAGCACAAAATTACAATCTACGACGTACTAAAATGCCTTCGTACGATATTAAAATGCCAAGGAACTCGTCGACACAAATTAATGGCAATTAAATTTAAGTTAATTACTCAAAACTCAAGAATAAACCTCGTTGTCACGTACGCACAAAACAGACAACTCAATACGAGGCGGTCTGAATGCGACCTCCCGATTCGAACGTAATTTCCAGTCTGGTCTCGGCCGCCGCGCACAAACGAACGCCAGTCGGCCCAAGCCGTCAAACCGGTTGCTAGCCGAGACGAACGTCTTGAATGCAAATTTTAAATATTACGATTTAGCCTAAACAAACCCACGTCCCGGGCATAAGGGCTTATGTCCGCGAGTCAATTGGCAAACGGGATAGGGTCGCGACGGCACGTTGCAAGACCGAATCTCCAACCAAAACCTCGGCCACCCTAGGCACCCCATCCGATCCATACGACAACTTAACAATGCGCCCACGGCGCCAATACAAAGGCAAAGCGTTGGGTTCTTTAACTAACACGAGGTCTCCAACCCGAGAAGGATCCGTCTTGTCAGACCACTTAACGCGCTGCCGCAAAAGGTGTAGGTACTCCAGAGACCATCGGTGCCAAAAAATCTGAGTCATCTGTTGCAGCCGGTCAAATCTGCTCAACTGCGAAGAGTTTATTTCCCTGAAGGGGTACTCGGGCAGGGCGTTAGGCGGCTAGCCAATCAGGATTTAGAACCTCCAAATCATTCGGATCGGACGAGAGGGGACAGAGGGGCCGAGAGTTGAGTACCGCCTCAATTTTATAGAATACAGTGGCAAGCTCCTCAAATGTCAAAATAGTTTCGCCAATAACACGACGGAGGTGCGTTTTTGCAACCTTAAACACCGCCTCAAAAATACCGCCCCAGTGTGGGCAAGCCGGAGGGTCGAATTTCCACAGCAGCAAGGACTACCTGCTTTAGAAGAAAATTAAAGAAATATATAAAAATTAATAAATATATTAGAAAGATGCAAAAATTAATTAAAACCAAAATTAATGTTAAAAATTATATAAACGTATGCAAGGAAAAGCAAAAACTAATTAATAAACTTAAAATATATTCAATTGAGGTGGAAAATATGAATCACTGTTATGGGACTGAGTGTCTAAATTCAACAATTTTATCCCTTAAAAACTCCCTACAAATTTTATCAAATAAATATGCATCGGCTCAAGATGAGATAAAAGAACACATATTGGCCATGAATGATCTGGTAAAATCATGTAAATATAATGAGGAGTGCTTTGACTGCAGCTCTGAGCCAACAAAGTACTAACTCACTGTCCGACCAAGCGTAGACGTCCGTAATGTCGATTACAGACTTCAAAGACGAGTAAACGTAGTTGAGGAGTCGCGCGAGAAAAGCGGCTCCGGACAGTTCCAATTTAGGGATAGTTAAGCGGGAACTAACGGGAGCAACCTTAATTTTAGCAAGTACGAGATGGACGGAAGTATGGCCAGAAGAGCTGACAGTCGGCAAATATACGACAGCAGCATAGCCTTTCTCAGAGGCGTCGCAAAATCTATGTAGGGTAGCCCTGCATTTCCCTGAAAGCACCTTGGCATTGAGACCCGGTTGATGTCCGGAAGGGAGGACACAATAGAGAGTCACTTTCGCAAGAGAGCACCGCTAATAGGCTCGTCCCAACCCAACCCGGATATTCAGAGCTTTTGAAGAAAGCACTTAGCCAAAAAATAACCGGAGTGATCCATCCATTAGTATCGAAGGTGCGGGCTACTGTAAACAGCACGGAGCGCTTGGTCCATGCTTTAGGAGGGGGATCGAGTTTGACTCGATACGTTACAGTATCCTGAACAGGCTGATATTGAATGCCCAGCACAGTCAACAAATTAGGATTTTCAGGGTGCTCGAATAGATGAGGGTCTTGTTGATCCTCTCCTGGGAGGTCCTTCAAAATATGAGGGGAGTTCGAGAACCATAACCTCCGGACTTCAGTATGGCAATCAATTCGTCTCGCAATACAAAATCCTCCTCGACGGTGGAGGCGCCCGTGCAAATGTCATCCATGTAGACCAAAGTCTCCAAAATAGAAGCCCCCCGAGCGTATCTTAGACGCTCTCTCTCGGCGAGTTCATGGAGGGTTCGCATGGCGATATAACGGGCTGGACCGGAGTCCATAGGTGGTGGTGTTCAACTCAAACACCTGTATCGGATCGCTGGACTTCTCGCGCCACAATATCAGCTGATATCGACGGTCATCACGATGGACCACTGATTATCGAAACATCATCCGAATGTCGGCTACAAAAACCACTTGGTGCCGACGGAAGTGGGTCAAAATGTCGGATATGTCCTTGATCAATTTAGGACCAGAGTGGAGACACTGGTTCAGGGACACACTATTTGACGAGGGGCGGAGCCGTCAAAAACTACCCGAATCTTACTCCCAGAGGTCCTCAAGACCGCATGGTCAGGGAGGAAGTAGTGCTCCTGTGACCGCCAGTCGAAGTTGGACGGTGACATGTGACCCAGCTCTTGATACTCGCGCATGAACTCGACATATTTGTCGCGAAAGGCTGGGTCGCGCCGCATACGGTGCTCCATGGAAAGGAACCTCTTTTCGGCCATGGTACGAGATTGACCCAAAGGGGGCCGTGAGTCAAGAAAGGGTAAGCGAGTGCCCAAGCCGTCAAACCGGTTGCTAGTCGAGACGAACGTCTTGAATGCAAATTTTAAATATTACGATTTAGCCTAAACAGTATTACTTGAAGCTTCGTGGTCCCTAACTATCTAGGGTAGACGTGAGGAATTTTCGAAATGAAATATTAATCTATAATATAAAAATGAATCGCCGAATGTGTTGCTAAGCGCAAATCTCGAGAGCAGCTGAACCGATTTCGCTAATTCTTTTTTATAATATTCCTTGAAGTACGAAGATGGTTCTTACGGAGAGAAAAATTAAAAAAAAATGCCTAAAAATTCTAAAAAAAATATTTTTCTATATTCCCATACAAAAGATTCGTAATAATATTTAAAAGTCAATTTGAACTTTAATACCATACCATAAACTTTAAGTCTTAGTGAAGGGGTTCCGGAAATGCAAAACAATTGAGTGACGTTAGTATCGTATAAGTATTAATGTCAATATTTGTCAATATTTATACACACTGGCAGATAGCTGATGTTATAAAGAGTAACTTGGGCTGCTTTTATTTTAGGGTTTCCGCGAAAAATAATACTACGCGGGCGATGTCGCGGGGAACAGCTAGTTAATCATAAAGCCTCTATGGAAATGCAATATTGAAAATTTCACTGCTTTATAACTTTCCCTAATTGTTTTTCTATCTTGAGTTAAAACTGGAAACTGGTAGCTGGTCCCGAATGAATTGCCTATCCTTGTCGTCTGCGAGTGAATTACTGCCAGGTCTCGGGCCTCGGGGCTTACCCCATTACCCAGAATCTCTTCGCGCTACATAACAATGTACCGGTCGTGTGAGCGGTTTCAGCATTGTGGGTATAAGGCATCGGTCGGGCGTTCGATTTCCCGGTCGCTGCAGGTTGGTGTCAAAATGGTCTGAGTTGCTCTATCTGTGACTTTGTGGGTTGTTACTCGACTTTCTAATCTCTAAAGAGAGGAATTATCTTGGTAGAGGTCGCCCGTCTGGGGGCCGAGCATGTAGAGGTGCTAGGTTGTTTAGGTGTTCGGGTCTTCGGTATTATATACAATTTGTAGATATTCAGTTTAGTTTTTATTGAGAGCTTGGTTGCTAGGACGGGACGGAGTATCGCCCGTGCACATCTGGCATTGCGGACGACGATAACGACGTGCGCAGTCATGCGCAGCATCCTGTCTATGCGGCATCCAAGTTAGGTCACGGCCTTCTCATACGCAATCTCCTAGCCTCTTAGCGTCAACGGGGGCGGGAAGTTCCTCTAACAGCGGGTGAGGAGAGCGGTTGTCCTTCCAACATCGGCCATCCTCCACTCATCCAGCCACGGTGGCAGCAGGTCCACCAGGCACTTCATCTTGGCGGCGGCGATATGGGCTCTTCTTAACGATGTAAAGTATGCGCTATCGTCCGCATATAGTGCCAGCTCTACGTCGTCCTCCAATTCGCGTAAGTTTCCTGAGTAGGGATGTCGTTGGTATAAGCCGCGTACAGGATCAGCAAAAGATAGCTGCCCTGTGGTACACCAGCTCTTATGGGTTTAAGCGCGGACTCAGCATCCTCGACACAGACGTAGAAGCTCCGATCAGCTAGAAATGACGCCACTAGCAGCAGCATAGCAGAAGGGACACTCATTTGATCTTCTAGCTTGTATAGTAATCCAGAGTGCCACACCCTGTCGAACGCCTTCTCGATATAAAAGAAGATGCCCAACGATGTGCGTTCTCAATTTAGTTTGGCCGCTAGCTTGTGCAGCACTCTGTCAGCTGCGTTGCTGTGGAATGGCCCCTCCTAAATCCATGTTGTTCGGTGCGAAGTTGTATGCACGGGCGGATTCTTCTTAAAATGATTTTCTCGAATAATTTGGCTCTGTACGGTAGCAGCGTAATCGGCCTGTAACTAGCTGATCTACGCCTGTCCTTCCGGGGTTTTGGCAGAACGATGACCTTGCTAGTTTTACAGTCCTCCGGGAAGTGGGAAGTCCGCAGAATACCATTGTAGAGCCGTCCTAGCTCTACAATTGCTCTATTGCGTAGCTGTCAAAGTGCAGCGTTCGTGACCCAGTCGTGCCCCGGCGCCTTCCTCGGTTGCAGGCGAGTTACTGTCCTCTGCAGTTCGGCGGGGGCAATAAACCACTCTCCCGCAAACGATGGCGCGGGCGACGACAAGAACTCCCGTACGCGGCTCTCCTTATGGGCATGAAGCTCCATGTACTCCGCACTTGCTGGATTTGACATAAATTGCTCCTCGAAGTACTCTGTTAGGGTATCCACTCTACCTTTGGCCTCGTAACAATATCATTGGGCAGACGGGGATCTAGTTTTAGTTCTCTGGTTCAATTTGTAGAGCGACGCCTCCTATTCTTCGGTTTTCCAAATGCATCGCTCCCATACCTTTCCTCTGGGGGCCTAGATTGCAACCGACAGCTCATCCGTCAGTTAATTGAGTTGGTTTTTGATTCTAGGGCAGCAAGTGCGTGCCCAAAGCTTCCTCAGCGCTCGTTTTCGGTTGAGCTGCGCTGCGCAGGTAACTCACGTGGCAGCTCGTCTCTACGATTTACTAGAGGGACGATCGTAGAAAAAAAAAGCGGTAAAAGCTTCTTGGATAGATTTGGTTTTTCTGGTAGCAGCAGCCTTTACGTCGTCCGCTGTGTTGATCTCTGCATATACTGGAGGTCTCTCCTACAGGTGTTATTGGTAGCGTGTCCAGACGATCTTGTTCTTAAAAACCTTGGGCAGCGAAGTCACCGGACTGAAGCCAAGGGTAATCAGTATCGGGAGGTGTTGTGAATTTAAATGAAACTAATTTTACGGATTTTATCGCGTATATTAACTTAATTTACATTCCCGACGTTTCAAGCACTTTACAGCACCCATGGTCACGGGGGGGACTGAGGTGTATGACGTCCCAATGTCATAGTTAACCACGGCTACCTCCAGATTAAAAATTATTAATTTTTGTTCCGATTCAAGCAGCAACGGTCTCACCGTTGCCGTCGGCAGCAGCTCGGACTTCAGCACCGCTCCAAATTGAGGTAATCTTCGTCCACAGTCACTATCTTCGTTCATCACGAGGACAGTCCTTAACCTTATCGTACAATTAACTAACTTCCAGAAGCCACTAACTCTAATTTGTTATAAAGCGTAACACCCAACACAAATACAGAATATCGGTCTATACGAAATCCCGTTACTATAAGCAAAAATGTAACACACCGCACGAACACGAATGTCCGGATCAAAGTTCACTACTGTTTCGCGTGGCAACAATTATTTCTAGAATATCAAATGCCGCAGTAGTAGCTAATATTGTCGAATACCCTTATACAGATTCTGAGTTAGACACAAGAAGTCCCGGGAAAAGCTCTCAAACAAGGAATGCGCGATACGAATGCTAGACAGTATATTTACTAGACGCGCCTAAACTATTCCGCGTTCCCGCACAAAAAATGACAGCGTGATGTCCCAAGCACAGCTGGCAAACGACTCCTGCGCTCGCGCGCCTTCGCCACACCGCTCGACCGAACGTTAAAACCGGTATGGCGCCGAGCCGAGCGCCCCCCGGCGTCAAATTCTGAAACCAGCGTTCGGGCGTGAACACTGGTAGATAGAGAGTCTTTGAAAACTAACTACTAACGATTTAATAATAAAAAAATTAACCATAGAATTTTATTTAGTTTCGCAATACTTTTTCACATAGGAAGCCAATATAATAGTTTTATCAATATATACACAAGTCCGGTGCCGAACTTCTCTAGCGATTGCCACAAAGCACAAGCTATCTGCATCCATCAACACCATGCACGGCTCATCTAGTCGTCACTATAATATCACTTACACATACTTACACATCGGTTGACGGTTCTTTGAAGCCACAATATCGATCTGCTTACCCCTGCCCTTGGATTATTTCAGTTACTTTTTTCTGATACGAATATGGTGAGTGTAGAGAACCGGAGACCCTTTTAAATTATTTTTTTTTTTATTAATTATTTTAATATATATGAATAAGAGTATTTTATTTACTAACGATTTATTATTTTACCTCTAATTATTTATTTATTTATTTATTTATTTATTTAGAAAACCAACAGCGTATATAGAAAATATTAACATTAATGTAACAAACTAAAAGTATGGCCAATAACAGGTTTCCCTTATATTGTTTGATGGTAGGTGTATTGTTGTTAGAAGAAAAGGAAAAAGAACAATCTAGTAGATAAATTATAAGCAAAATTATAAGCAATTCAATGTAATGAAGGTGGTCATAAGTTTACAGATCAGGAGAGATAGTCAGGTAGAATGATATATTACATTACCTTTATATATATATAAATATATATATATATATATATATATATATATATATATATATATATATATATAAACATATAAGATATATATATATATATATATATATATATACATACATATATATTTACTTATGTATATATACATATTAAATGTTTAAATATATAAACATATTTGTTTTTATGTATATTAAGTTAATATAAATATTTATTTTATTTAAAAGCTTACGTAATGTAATACTCGTACGTCGACCCAGTGGCAATTTATGAAAGCCACGTGTGATAAAAAAATCGTATCAGACCCTCACGACACAGGCATGCCTAGTGTGAGGACCACAGAACTATACACCCTTGTTTATACATTCCAGCTTAGTTGCTGTTGGTGTGATACATAGTTTATAATTGTATACTAGGGAATTAAGAGTACTGGACTTCAATTTTATTATCTTATTTTATATTATGTACCGTGTAAATAAACATTTTTTCTTTTTTTTTTCATAAAAGACGGAGAAGATATTATGTGCACCCAATAATTGTTGACCGTTTAAGTGAAGGAGAATTTTTCATTGTATTCGAAATTGCGAGAGAAATGTTCATGTATATCAATGTTCGTTTTGTTTGCGATAATGCGTACGCGCGTACGGTCGGTCACTCAGTCAGCGTCGCAATGAACGCACGCATGTACCGCCATAGCGCGCCAGTCAACCGACGTAAGTCGGACCACAGAACACTAATACCCTTAGGCGGGCGTCGGACCGACGAGCTCGACCGACGGTCCCCTTACGCGCGACGTAGCCGTAAGCGCGTAGTACTCCATCAGCGCTGCACTGTAGCCGTTAATAGGTTTTCATTGATATAGCTACGCTCAACCGATGTCAGCGCTCACTGTCGGTCGAGCACTAAATCTAGCCCTACTGGAAACGAGGCATACCATTTCAGTCCTCAGGGGCGACAACGCAACTGCATTTTAATTCTTAATCGGGAATAGATCTAGGACTGTGTACTCGTTTGTGGAACTTATTCTATTAAAAAAAAAAACTACAAATTTTAACACGTGGAGTAACCTTAAACATATTTTTCTACATAATATAAAATGTAATAATATGTCCTTAAAAGTAAATACGTATTTTAATTTTATTCTAGCTAATTGGTTTGTATTGTACGTGCCCGTATCAACTCTGTCAAGCCCAAAGACCCTGAATTAATTTTTATGAAACTTTTCTCGATATTTGCTGCGAAATTTTGGAAGAAAATAATTAAACTTAACAAAATTATATCTTTTATATTGTATACAACCTTTACAAACGTATTATTATTTCAAAACTTCAAAAAATTAACACAAACATTAAAATTTATAATCCATAGATTAATGATAAGTCATCGAGCGATGACTTATCATTAATCTAAGTTATAATCGTTGATTAGCGCTTACTCAAATTATATAAGTATTCATTATCTCTATAGCCGTCTGTTTCTATTGGCATTAAGTAAAAACAGAGCAACTTTACGGCCCTAAAGTATGATGTGTTAGATAACAAACTGAAATTATCTCTTTCCTTAATAGGCTACTTTGTCGGTATAAAATATGCACGTTCTTATTTAATTTTTTACGTTTATTGAATCTTTCATTTTGACCAGAATATAGAAACTGAACATAAAAAATGGTCTTCATACGTCCAACAGTTAGGCTCAGGCCTCTCATCACTGACAGGCTTATGGAGCAATTATTCTTTAGGACAGCAATGCTTGCTGATTGACACAATGTTTTCCTTTACCGTCGTACAAATGGTAAATCAACTTTCAAAGTGACTCTTTTATTGCTGCTTGCGGAGAACGAACGTGGGTTGTTCGCTTATTTTTATTATATACTAAATTTACGGCGATAACCCCTGAGCTACTAGGACTCTTTCTAGACTACGCTGTAGATACGCAATAACTCAACGTCATTTCAAATGTTAGGAAGAAAGTAGGACTGAAATAACGAAGTTATAGTACTGCTGATAGCTATAAGAATTTATTTTACTCTTGTTTTTTTTTCAGTTTTATTTCGCTCAAGTGTTATGATGTTAACATAACACCATACACAAAACGCCTGATGAAATACATGAGCAAAATTTTATATCCTCTCAATTTCTGTAAAATATAAATAATGCCTGAAGTTATCGACATAATACGACATAATTTATTTTATATATATTTTATTTCATTTTATTATGTGTATTTCTAACATTTATTACTATAATAAAATAATTAAAACTAAAAACTTTCATTATCATACAGTCTATTGTCCGTGGTTAAGTGCCAAGAACGCTGGCTGCGCTTCCTCGCTGCAGGGCTAGTATGGGCAGGAGACAATTTTATCCCCGGGGCAGGGAAAAATGTTTATATATCGCTTAGTTTTAGACACCCTTCGAGCATGGGCACACCGGTGGATATAATATCCACAGTAGATAAAATGGGAGATAAACTTAGATAGATTTGTATGAATATAAACTTAAACCCACGTCCAATGAACTATGATAAAATCGTCCCTATCAAATGTCAAGAAAGCATATTTATTTATCTTTTATTTGACTTCATGCTACGGACGGGGGATTCATGTCTACTCGTTATGTCAAACGGGGATATACTTCTCCCCGTTGCCGTGCTTTAGCATAAGGACAAGATAATTTTATCTCTTGTCAGTGGATATAATCGGGGGATATTTTTTTGTCCCCAGCCCATGCTAGCCGCGCTGAATGGCTCTACTTAGCCTTTGACTGAGAAAAAATTAGCCTTCTTATCAGCCAGCAGCAGTGACGTCTTATTCATCATCATCATCATTACAGCCCTTCACAAGTCCACTGCTGAACATAGGCCTCCCCCAAAGAATGCCACAAAGCACGGTCCTAAGCCACCTGCATCCATCGACTTCCTGCATGTCTTACCAGGTCGTCACTCCATCTCGTGGGGGGACGCCCTACACTTCGCCTACCGGTACGAGGCTGCCACTCGAGAACCTTTCTTCCCCATCGGTTGTCGGTTCTTCGAGCTATATGGCCGGCCCACTGCCACTTCAGCTTACTAATTCGTTGGGCTATGTCGGTTATTCTGGTTCTACTGCGGATATCCTCATTCCTAAGTCTATCACGCAGAGAAACTCCGAGCATAGCCCTCTCCATAGCTCGCTGAGCGACCTTGAGCTTCCTCATACGGCCAGCAGTGAAGGACCACGTCTCAGTTCCGTAAGTCATCACTGGCAACACGCACTGGTTGTACAATTTCGTTTTAAGGTTTTGAGGTATGTCTGACGAGAATATGTGTCGTAGCTTCCCGAACGCTGCCCAGCCGAGTTGAATCCGTCGATTGACCTCTCGGTCGAAGTTGGACTTACCTTGTCGGACTATTTGTCCCAGGTAAACATACTCGTCAACAACTTCGAGCTTAGTGCTCCCAACAACTACCGGCATAGGTGTGACATGGACATTAAACATGATCTTTGTTTTGTCCATGTTCATCTTAAGACCTATCCGTTGGGAAACACTATTGAGGTCATTGAGCATAGTGCTTAGGCCCTCCAGCGATTCTGCCATAAGGACTATATCGTCGGCAAATCGAAGGTGAGTGATGTACTCGCCATTGATGTTGATACCGTATCCTTTCCAGTCCAGAAGCTTGAAAACGTCTTCCAATGCAGCGGTGAAGAGTTTCGGGGATATGACGTCACCCTGTCTTACACCTCTCTGCAATTGGATAGGTTTCGTACTCTGGTTCTGTACTCGGATAGCCATCGTAGCCCTACTGTACAAGCACTTCAACACTTCGATATACCGACAGTCAACTTGGCACCGCTGAAGGGACTGCAGCACCGCCCAAATTTCGACGGAATCAAAGGCTTTCTCATAGTCCACATACGCCAGACATAGTGGCAAATTGTACTCTTCGGACTTCTGTACAACTTGCCGAAGGGTATGTATGTGGTCTATGGTGCTAAAGCCCTTTCGGAAACCGGCTTGTTCGGGAGGCTGGAAGTCGTCAAGTCTGCGCGCGAGACGATTCGTAATGACTCTCGAAAACAGCACGTAGACGCGGCTCAGAAGGGAAATCGGTCTGTAGTTCTTCAAGAGAGCGTTGTCGCCTTTCTTGAAGAACAAGACCACCGCACTTCTGCTCCACGCCTCCGGTGTAATGCCACCATGGAGGACGGAATTAAAGAGCCTCTGAAGGACTTCAAGTACCGGTCTTCCACCCGCTTTCAGAAGCTCCGCTGTAATTCCATCCTCGCCTGGGGCCTTACCGTTTTTAAGGTGCTGGAGAGCCATTCTAATCTCGCTCAGACTGACGTCCGGGATATCTTCGGAATAGTGTCGGATGAGACTCGCTCTTGGATCGTTACTCACACTTGCGTGTGGCTCCAACGATGACGTGTACAGCTGCCCATAGAACCTCTCAATCTCACTCAAAATCTCAGGTGTCCCGGAAACGATGCTGCCACATTCGGTCTTCAGCTTTGACAGTTGGCTCTTTCTGGCAGACAGATCTCTGGCAAAGACTTTGGAGCCTTGGTTCCGCTCTATCGCTTCTTCAATACGAGCTGTATTGAAGTTGCGCAAATCCCGCCGCATGCATTTGGAGATCTGTCTGTTCAGATGCCTGTATGCTGTCAAGTCTGTTGAAGAATGTAGCTTCATCTCCCGTCTAACAGCCATGAGATTAAGAGTGTGATCGGAGAGTTTTTGTGTTCTTCTGCGGCGGGTCTTGCAGAACTTAGCTCCGACCGCATGGACAGTTTCCACGAGCTTGTCATTCAAATCGTCCACTTCATTGCAGTCTTCTAGGCACTGAAAACGGTTTTGTAACTCGAGCTGAAAGGTTTCGGGACTTTGGATTAGAGCACGAGGGGGACGGAGCGTTGACTTCATTAGACGAGACCTCTCCAACTTAACGTTTAGGTTCAGTGTGCCTCTAACCATTCGGTGATCGCTACCAGTTTTCACCCTCGCGATCACGGAGACATCACTGAACAGTTGTCGTCTGGTCGTCATAATGAAGTCAATCTCATTTTTTGTCGAACCGTCGGGGCTCGACCAGGTCCACTTCCTGTGGGGCCGCTTCTGGAAGAAAGAGTTCATCATATAGAGTCCCTCTTTCTCCATGAAGTCGGCCAGCTGCTGGCCCCTTGGGTTCCGTTACCCTATTCCAAATTTCCCTACTTTCAGCTCACCGTTCTCTCTTGTGCCTAGTTTTGCATTGAAGTCTCCCATTAACACCGTATATTGGGTTTTGGAGGAATGCATGGCTCTAGAGATATCCTCATACATTTCCTCCACCTCCTGATCGGGGTGTGCCGAGGTTGGTGCGTAAACCTGTATGACCTTCAGCGAATACCGTTTGGTGATTCTGAGTATAAGGTACGCAACCCTCGTCGA
Organism: Parnassius mnemosyne; assembly: GCA_963668995.1. Taxonomy (NCBI): domain Eukaryota; kingdom Metazoa; phylum Arthropoda; class Insecta; order Lepidoptera; family Papilionidae; genus Parnassius; species Parnassius mnemosyne. Next base: position 13,213,163 of record CAVLGL010000013.1, on the reverse strand, counting down.
CACACTCCCGATCTTTACAACGTTGTTAACGAGAGACTTGTGGACGATAAATCCGACACCTCCTTGGGACAGATGGTCGCCCTCCCGGTGATAGAGCAAGTTGCCGGATTCGAGGATTACCGTGTCCTCCCCCTCTCTTCGGACTTCGGATAATCCGATAATATGCCAGCGCAACTTGTCTATCTCTTCTTCCAGCTCCACGATCTTCTCGTCAGTCCTCAGGGTGCGTGCGTTGTACGTTGCCAGGTCGAGTCGTCTAAGGTGGCAACCGAACCTCCACGACGTCTTATTATATTAGTGTAATATAAGTTTACTGATTCAATGAGGGCTAATAATTTTCTGCTCACTAGATGTCGCTAATTGACACTGAGATAAAGTTTTTTGTTACACAATGAAATTTAATTGAGAATTTGGTTTTTAATAAAAGCTTATCAGTTTCCAGAGTATTATATTAATACACAAAACAATGCGTCAGTGGTTTGCTCTTTAATTTTTTGCACATATTTAACCTTTTTTTTTACTTTTATGAATATCTGTGATTTGTTTTATTTATTTTTAATCTTATCTATTAATATAAAATATGGTCAATATTACAGAAAGAAACAATAACTTTTATATATTCTGAACAAATTAACTTCCCCGCTATGAAATCTGACAAATATTATACCTTACTTTCTAGTGGCGCCGCCCTGGTGACAGAAACAATCTTGGATGCCCTCTTTACAGTGATAAAAGACTACTTAAAGAAAAATTTGGTTGTGATACCGCAGTGGTGCATGTATTTATATTTCGTTATGTTTATTTTGATCAAATTATTCTATTTCTAATAGACACTCATCTATTACCTACTTGATAAATCTCAACGATGAATAAAAACATAATATCCGTCTGTGATTTTTGTTTCATAATTCTTTGTTCTTTTATGTTTTGTATCGTGACGACGTTTTCTTAAGCCCCGCTAAAACCAATATTTTACAAAAGTATATACAGTTTTATTATCCACTGTTGAACATAAGCGTCTGCCAAGGAACGCCACAAAGCATGATTCAGAACTAATAATTTAAAACAACATTTAAATTAAACTATATCATTTTCACCTGCAGGGATCTGGCAGCCCGCAATATTTTAGTGGACAGTGCAGGAATATTGAAAGTGGCAGACTTCGGCCTCTCCCGATCTGGAGTATACGTGCACACTCGGCCTAGACCGGTGCCGCTGCGCTGGTTAGCACCAGAGGCAATATTTCACGCACAATACTGCAGTGCGAGTGATGTTTGGGCCTTCGCTGTGCTGCTATGGGAGATAGCTACACTGGGTAAGAACTAATACTACCAAAATGGGAAATCAGATTAGTTCGATAAAAAAAAATTGTTATTTTTTGCAAAACCTGAATTAAAAAAGCGGCGTTTTCTTATATAGCTGTTCACTAGTTTCGGTCCACAGCTCTCACAGCATGATACAGAAACGATGTCTTGACATTTTCTAAATATTATATATAAAAGCTTTTAGAAAAATTTAATTCGCAAATATCCGCGTTATAAAATAAAATGATGTGTCTTACCTAGTATGAAGAACACCTCCCGCCCTCCCTCAATTGCGTGCACTATCCCCGTCACCACTAATCCCAGCACCGCTACTCCCAACACCACTACACTAGGCAAGACACACCACTGACGATAATACGACACGTGTTTCGCATCTACACGAGGCATCCTCAGGTGATATAGACTCTACGCTGGCTAACCGCTAAGTGAGCGGCGAGCCAAAACAAGTGCCTTTTATACAGACCGATGACGCAACCGCTCTCTACTTAAGGAGCGAGCGACTGCGTCATGCGATAAAACATGCGACCAATCACCGCCGGATTTACGCAGGCGTTTGCAAAATTAAAAACAAACCGCCGCGCAACGTCCACCCTCCAACCACGCAACCAATCGCCGATCACCGTGAGGGTGACAAACGACCATATTGCGAGGCTCTCTATTATTAGAGAGCAGGCTTAAAGATATTTAAGAGAGGTGAGTTAGTAACATTTGTTTATTCATTCAGCAATGCAACGGTATTATTATTACTTTTTGATATCTCCAACTGTTTCAGCACACAGTTGAGTTGACTTTCGATATATTTGGAAAACATGTGACGATTTTTTCTTGTTATTGTTAAGTCGAGAAAATTAAGGGAACAATCTTGTTCCAATTCAAAATTATATATAAATATATATATATATATATATATATATATATATATATATATATATATATATATATATATATATATATATATATACATATATATATATATATATATATCCACTTCTTAATTTTCTCGAATTAACAATAATAACAAGAAAATAATCCTCACATGTTTTCCAAATTTATCGAAAGCCAACTCATACCGACACGGTCATACCCGCGTCATCATGTCATCCGTTGCAACATAAAGTAGCCGCTTTTTATTGTGACATTAACCGTTTATTAACTGTCCTATTAAGTAAAGAAAATTATTTAAAAGAACTTAATATAATTTATCAAATAGCGGTCTCTAACGGTTTTTTAAAAAATCTCATTAACAATTTAATTAAAAAGAAACAAAAGCATGTTGTTCGCAACTCTCTGTACGCGGTTCAACCTCAAAGCGTTCATCGATATGTGAGCAGTTTGACCTACTTAGGCCTCATATCTGAAAAAGTAGCTAATACTCTTCGACAAAACGGCGTTCATGTGGCGTTCAAAACAAACAATTCTCTGAGAAATATCTGTAATAATAAAGATAAGTTGGACATTCGTCAAAAGTCAGGTGTTCACAAACTTGTTTGTGACGAATGCCACGCCGTTTACGTGAGTCAGACTGGTCGCAATTTCAAGACACGTTATAAAGAGCATTTAGCCGCGTACAGGAATTGCAATCCCGATAAATCCCATTTTGCTAAACATCTTTTGCACACTGGACACAACCTAGCCAACGACCACTCCTTTAAAGTCTTACATACGTGTAATAAAGGGCTGCGACTGTGTGTGCTGGAACAGTTAGAGATATTAAAAGTAATAATAATACCGTGGCATTGCTGAATGAACAAACAAATGTTACTAACTCACCTCTCTTAAATATCTTTAAGCCTGCTCTCTAATAATAGAGAGCCTCGCAATATGGTTGTTTGTCACCCTCACGGTGATTGGCGATTGGTTGCGTGGTTGGAGGGTGGGCGTTGCGCGGTGGTTTGTTTTTAATTTTACAAACGGCTGCCTAAGTCCAGCGGTGATTGGTCGCATGTTTTATCGCATGACGCAGTCGCTCGCTCCTTAAGTAGAGAGCGGTTGCGTCATCGGTCTGTATAAAACGCACTTGTTTTGGCTCGCTGCTCACTTAGCGGTTAGCCAGCGTAGAGTCTATATCACCTGAGGATGCCTCGTGTAGACACGTGTCGTATTATCGTCAGTGGTGTGTCTTGCCTAGTGTAGTGGTGTTGGGAGTAGCGGTGCTGGGATTAGTGGTGACGGGGATAGTGCACGCAATTGAGGGAGAGCGGGGGGTGCTCTTCATACTAGGTAAGACACATCATTTTATTTTATAACGCGGATATTTGCGAAGTAAATTTTTCTAAAAGCTTTTATATAATGGATTTCCGCAAAGTAACGCCTGATTCTATTAAATATTATATAATTAATTTATATATATTTAGTAAATTTTAAATTTCTATGGTAAAAGCTGTTGAATGGCATTACCTTAAAGTACTGGCTTATCGCATGAGTTAAGCCAGGACATTGGTATATTTTATTTAAACCAATGGTTGCTGTGGCCCATAGACATATACATCTATCCTCAATTACGAATCAAAATGCAGATGCGTTGTCACCCGTGAGGACTAAGATGAAATGCCTCGTTTCCAGTAAAAAAGGGTCTCCGGTTCTCTACACTCACCATACGAAACACAGCAGCCTTAACCTGCTATAACATAAATTGGAAAATCCAAAAGTGCACACCTCGAACGCTCATGTAATGTTTTGAATAATCAAAAAGTTTTAAAGTATTTCGTTTAAAACTAAAAAAAATGTTTCTGTTTAACTAACACGATTTTTTTGACTGCTTGATACCGGTGATTAGTAATTTGTTACCGCAAAAAAAAAGCATGTCAGAAAATAATAAAATAAAAAATTAAATATAATGAACGGTCCAAACCGTGCCGTTCATTAGTAATACTTAAAATATGAAAAAGCCATTATGTGCTCCGTGTTCCCTTTTTCTACCGACTTCAAAAAGCAGCCGGTACTCAATTCCACTGTATGTTTTTTTTGAGTGTTACCACATACAACTTTTTACTGGGTGAACCGATTTCGATGAAGAAGAAAGTTGGTGCTTCAGATGTGGTCCCATATAAATTTGATCAAGGTCTGACCAATAGCCAATATTTAGAGTTATTCTTAATAATTTATATTGAAGTCGGTTGTACAAAATTTTAAATTTTAAATTATTTATTTCATCAGCTAAACATTTTATAAAATATAAATAGGTATTTACTTAGTTAAGTATATTAAGTAAATACCTATTTATATTTTATAATACTATTTATATTTGATAAACATTATGTTATGAAAAAAAATCCGGGAAAACTGTCCATGGCAGTGATTGTTTTTTTAAATGTGCTCATTATAGCTCGAAAATACAACTTTCTGATCCGATTTTTGGGGAAAACTATTTAGTTTATTCGGTATATGCACCTCTTCAGAGATTAATTGGGATTTTGTACATTTTGAAAGGTGCAGCTTATTCCTGGGAACGTGAATATTTTTTAGTAATTTCAGAATATCATGTTAAAATTCAGTTAATTTTTGAAGTTATTCAGTTTCGTGCACTAAACTATCTTTTTAAATCTTTTTACCGCTTCCTTGACAATAATTTTTCAATAGTCCTTATAAATAAAATGCGTTTTCTGGCTGTCAGGTCGTCTATACGCCAGTATATTCTAAGACTATGGGCCAGACTATCCATATATCCTCGATTAAAAACTAAAATGCAGATGCGTCGTCACCCCAGAGGACTAAGATGGAACGCCTCGTTTCCAGCAAAAAGGGTCTTCTACACTTACCATACGAAAATTAAGTTGCTATTTCACGTTGGTATTCTGTGAGAGCGTGCTCCTTCCCAGGTCGAGTCAACCAATTTGTTCTATAATATAATTGCAGCATGGCTCTACCTCTACCACGTAAATACTTACATGAATATCCAATTCCAGGCGGCTTCCCATACGCGGAGCTAAGCAATCACCAAGTACCAACATTCCTGACGGGCGGCGGTCGACTGCCGAAACCAGCGCGCGCCTCTTCTCGACTCTACCAGTTAATGACCGAATGCTGGTCGGAGAACCCCCAAGATCGCCCAACGTTCGCCCTCATAGTGGAAAAGCTTACTGTCCAGAGGCAACTCTACGTGGACCTCGACTGCCTGTACCCAGCATCCGAAGACCACCTGACCCCGTTGAGCGACTACTTCAGCGCTGCGAGTGTTGACAGTGAAACCTTCGGGTGACCATTCCAAAGACTGATTACTATTTGTTATTTATTACGCCATCGCATTAAATGTATTTAAATTTTAACATATTTACTCTTTTATTCAAAAGTCGTGGTAGAGCCATACTGCAGCTATTTTAATAGTATGGTTGTGGCACGAAGGGATCGGTTCGACCGGGGAAGGACCACGCTCTCACAGAATACCAGCTTAAAATAGCAGCTTAATGCTGCTGTGTTTCGTATAGAGAGTGTAGAGAACCGGAGACCTATTTTACTGGAAAAAAGCCAGTCCATATTAGGCCTCACGGCTGACAACGCATCTGCATTTTAATTCGCAAACGAGGATAGATGTAAATGTCTATGGGCCACAGCAACCACTTACTATCAGGTGGACTGTGTGCTTGCTTGTCATCCTTATCCTATAAAAAAGTCATAATATGTGGATGTATATTGTTTACATATGAGTAAACTAAATTAAGAGCTAAACAAAGCGTCGAATTTCTGTAGTGTTAGCTAGTTATAATTTGATACATGAATTAAGTGGTAGTCGTGGTGAAGCTAAATTATGGCTGTAGCACCAATGGACCGGGAAGGACCACGATTTCACAAAATATCTGTGTAAAATAGCTGCTTAATGTTATAGTATTTTGCCTGGTGAGTATGGAGAATCGAAGAGATCCTCGGGTTACTTACTGGAAACGAGGCATTCCATCTTAGTCCTCGGGTGTGGTGACAACGCATCATACAGTTATAACCAAGTTGCTCCAGTGCGTGTTTACGTCCTTCACATATCCTCGAAATATTTTCGCCCTCAGACATGCATACATGCAGTTGCTTTACGATGTTTTCCTTGAACACATAGCACATTGTAAATCAGCATACGGAAAACGAGCACAGGTTGCTCGCGTATAGTATGTAATAATATATTGTTGGGAATGAGGGTACAAAAAATAAAAGGAAATACGAACAAATGAAGGTAGAAGGGTAATCTCCCACTTGTTTTAGCAGCACAGGCGACTAAGAGGTATCAGTCTGTTACTATGCTCGTTGGGGTATTCTACTAGTATAGGCAAGGAAGGTCATGTTGCTGAGAGTTTGCCCTATTACGTTGAGATGGGTAGTGATGCTGTTGGTTTGCATACTTTGGTGTTATCATGTAACTGGGTCCTGATAGTAAGCAGGATTTGTTACCGAGTAGTGTTCATTTATTTAAATACTTTTGAGTATAGTTTTTTACACCAGAAGTGGGATAGTTTCTAAAAATATATTAAATAATAAGTATTCTATTATTTTCTATTCTATCCGCTGATTTTCCAAAGCACATTTATCGCGTTTAATTTCAACTTATATTTAAATTTCCGACACATTGAATGCTTTACACACTCACTGTCATGGGGGGTAGAGGTACTTGTCAATATATCATAGTTAGCCTGGGCTACCTTCAGCTTTTAGACCATATGCTCCGTTGTATGCCGAACGAGCTTACAGTATCATGAAGTGTAGGGCTTCATTTGTTTAATATTATTAATTATGGGATTCCAAGCAGCTTCTCCAGCCTCTTCTGTCTAGGAATACGTCAGGGTAGGTACCGCCTTCTTTCACTGCCGTGTTTCAGTCTGGATGGTAGTGAGCAAGTATATACTTAATCATAAGATATATAGGACATTCAATCTTAGTTCTCAGACGTAATATCTTTCCCCTTTTTTGTTTGAAGTTGACTGCAGATTTCCATGGACTGCAGAGCCAATAACCGTCATGCATGACTGTATGTTTGTTTGCCACTTCAGTTGTTTTTTAAGACGTATGACACAAACTCCTAAAAAAATAAAACACATTTATTGGGTACAAAAAAAGGTATTTCAAACCTTGTACCACCAACATAAAAAGTTGAAAGACAGTCAAATAATACATTTTTCTAGAATTTAAGTCTACAATTTATGAAGCCGAATATAACTGCTCCGTGGAGCAGCGGCTTAGGGATGAGTTGAAGGGCCGCGGGTCCGAATCCCGCACGGTACAAGAATTTTTATGACCTACAAATAATTGTTATGGGTGTGGATGTTTGTCCTTGTGAAATATATATGTATTTAAACTGCCCCCGCGATACAGGAGAAAATCCTAGTGTGGAGGGAACGTTTTTTAAGAAGAGCATACAGCATACTGCAGACATAGTTTGTCACCATACTAAATAATAACGCCCCGTGTAGTGGCGGATAAGAATACTCACTCACGCAGGAATATTATAGGATTATCCGAAGTCCGAAGAGAGAGAGAGGACACGGTAATCCTTGAGTCCGGCAACTTGTTCTATCACCGGGAGGGCGACCATCTGTCCCTAGGAGGTGTCGGATTTATTGTCCACAAGTCTCTCGTCAACAACGTTCGAATCACCAAACGGTATTCATTGAAGGTCATACAGGTTTACGCACCAACCTCGGCACATCCAGATGAGGAGGTCCAAACGCATGCGGCGGGACTTACGCAACTTTAATACTGCTCGTATTGAAGTGCGATCGAGCGGAACCAGGGCTCCAAAGTCTTTGCCAGAGATCTGTCTACCAGAAAGTGCCAACTGTCGAAGCTGAAGTCCGAATGTGGCAGCATCGTTTCCGAAACACCTGAGATTTTGAGTGAGATTGAGAGGTTCTATAGGCAGCTGTACACGTCATCGTTGGAGCCACATGCAAGTGTCAGTAACGATCCAAGAGCAAGTCTTATCCGACACTATTCCGATGATATCCCGGACGTCAGTCTAAGCGAGCGAAAAAGCGAGAAAGCGGGTGAAAAACCAGTACTTAAAGTCCTTCAGAAGCTCTTTAATTCCGTCCTCCATGGTGGCACTACTCTGGAGGCGTGGAGCAAAAGTGTGGTGGTCTTGTTCTTCAAGAAAGGCGACAACGCTCTCTTGAAGAACTACAGACCGATTTCCCTTCTGAGCCGCGTCTACGTGCTGTTTTCGAGAGTCATTACGTATTGTCTCGCACGCAGACTCGACGACTTCCAGCCTCCCGATCAAGCCGGTTTCTGAAAAGGCTTGTTCAGTCTTGACAGGGTGACATAATATCCCCGAAACTCTTCACCGCTGCATTGGAAGTCGTTTTCAAGCTACTGGACCGGAAAGGATACGGTATCAACATCAATGGCGAGTATATTACTCACTTTTTGTACGTGGTAGTGCCAAGCTGCAGCTATATTAATAGTATAGTTGTAGCACGAATGGGTCGGCTCGACCGGGGAAAGGCCATTCTCTCACAGAATACCAGCGTAAAATAGCAGCTTAACACTGTTGTGTTTCGCATGATGAGTGTAGAGAACCGAAGACCCCTTTTATTAGAAACGAGGCATTCCATCTTAGTTCTCACATGTGATAACGCATCTGGATTTTGATTCGTAGTCGAGGATATCTTTGGGCCACAGCAACCACTTACCATCAGGTGGACTGAGTGCTCGTTTGTCACCCTTATTTTATAAAATAAAAACCTATAAAAAAGATATAGTCCTTACCTAAGCACTATGCTCAGTGACCTCAATAGTGTCTCCCAACGGATAAGTCTTAAGATGAACATGTACAAAATAAAACATGTTGAACGTCCATGTCACACCTATGCCGGTAGTTTTTGGGAGCATTAACGTCGAAGATGTCGACGAATATGTTTACCTGGGACAAATAGTCCGACTAGGTAAGTCCAACTTCGACCGAGAGGTCAATCGACGGATTCAACTTGGCTGGGCAGCGTTTGGAAGATTACGACATATTTTCTCGTTAGGCATACCTCAGAACCTCAAAACTAGATTGTTTAACCAGTGCGTGTCGCCAGTGATGACCTACGAATCTGAGACATTCTGAGACTTCTTCACTGCTGGCCGTATGAGAAGCTCAAAGTCGCTCAGAGAGCTATTGAAAGGGCAATGCTCGGCATTTCTCTGCGTGATAGACTTAAAAACGAGGATGTCCGCAGTAGAGCCAGAGTAACCGACATAGCCCAAAGAATTAGTATGCTGAAGTGGCAATGGGCCGGCCATATGGCTCGAAGAACCGACAACCGATGGGGAAGAAAGGTTCTCGACTGGCAACCCCACTAGATGGAGTGACGACCTGGTAAGACATGCAGGAAGTCGATGGATGCAGGTGGCTCAGGACCGTGCATTGTGGCATTCCTTGGAGGAGGCCTATATTCAGCAGTGAACTTGTGAAGGGCTGTAATGATAATGATACTAAATAACAAGTGAAATAAAAAAATATTATGTATTATTATTTTTTAATTATAAATTCTGAGCTATGTGTAAAAGTTCAAGTCCCACGCTTGTCAGGAAGTTAGATTAAAATCAATTACTTAATTAGACCCAAACAGACATACGCACAGGCGAGTTCATAAAAACTATAAATACTATTTTTGAAAGGTTATCTTTAAATTATCAGAGTGCATCACATTCGAGAACAAATACCATCAGCAGTCTTTTAGCAATCGTTTACAAGCTGTATTGGTTTTTCCAAGTTCAAGTTTCGCTAATAAAAAAACCACGGTTAATTTAAATTCCTAAATTCATTTCGACTTATTCAATTGTTATTACATGGTATTGATGTCGATACTTTCCTTATCAAGGTACATGTTGCGTAAATGAAAAGAATAAAATATTACTGTTGCATTTCTGAAACACATTTTTGAAGCGAAAAAGAATGAATTTTATAAATTAATTATCACACGTGTATTCCTAAATCGTAATAGTTCGTAGCCAGAGCGATAGAATAAAAAACCGACCGACTGGTTTCGCCTCACGTTATCATCAGGGTATATAAGATGTTATACCCTGACGATGCCGTATGATAATTATATTATATATCTACGTGGTAGAGCCATGCTGCAGCTATATTATGGTTGTAGCACAAATGGGTCGGCTCGACCGGGGAAGGACCACGCTCTCACAGAAAACCAGCGTAAAATAGCAGCTTAACGCTGCTGTGTTTTGTATGGTGAGTGTAGAGAACCGGAGACCCTTTTTACTGGCAAAGAGGCATTCCATCTTAGCCCTCACGGGTGACAACGCATCTGCATCTTGAGTCTTTATTGAGGATAGATGTAAATGTCTATGGGTCACAGTAACCACTTACCATCAGGTGGACTGTGTGCTCGTTTGTCACCCGATCCTTTAAAAAAAAGGTATTATTGCTGTTGAGATGCCTTTAAAACACCAATAAGATGTCCGGCCAAGTACAGGGCAGTCAAACAAAGCCAATCCAGTTCTAAACTGCACAAATGCTCTGCAAAAAATGCACTGGAAGGTGTGTTTAAGAGGCTAGACGCGGCATTAACGTAAACAATGAGTAAATCTCACACTCTACGCTTTGCTGGTAATATCGTCGTCATGGCAGAATCGTTGCAAAAACTTCGGGACATGCTGAACAGACTGAATGTATCCTCCCGACATGTTTGTCTGTGTATGAATCTGACCAAGACAAAAGTTAGAGTTTTGGCGGGAACTTGACCGGCGGCGGTTTGCTGCTCCTGTTTTTTTGTTTAAATAATGGTTTGAAGTGGACTTTGATATTTCAAAGAGGTGCGATTTTGTGTATTAAGTGTCTGCGCATGTGAACTATTAGTGGAAACTGTGAAACAAGTGCTCTGATAGTGATGTGATTCTCAAAATAAGGTGCCTGTCTGCTTAGGCGCCTTGAGATACCATCGCTAACCGTCAGCTGTCTGCTGGCTCAAGTTGCCGTCAAAATCTCCCAAAGGCTGCACAATGTGACGCATCAACATATTGTGAAGCAGTATACTATGAAGAATAATTGTTATAATATAATATTGTAACTTCAGGCTCAGAAGGGCTAGATCCCAGAGCCGTAAAGCCAGTTATTAAGAAGAAGACAAAAGTTATGTTCAACGATCACGTCATTCTAGTTTCAATTACTGTTGATCGTGAATTTCTCAAAGTTGTCCAGGAATATACCTCGGGCAGATATTGCAACTAGGTAAAAATAATTTCGAGAAAGAAGACAGATCGTAGGATTCAGTTAGGCTGGGCAGCATTTAGAAAACTCCGTCGGGTTTTCTCGGCGCCCATACCGCAAAGTCTGAAGACAAAAGTCTTCAAGCAGTGTGTCTTACCCGTACTCACTTACTGTTGGCGACGCGTCTATAAATAATATTTCAATTTATTAGTTTACCAACTACTGATAACTTCTAAGGATAAATTATCAAGCAATAATTATCTTATAAGAAGACGCTTAGTAAAACGTTAAAGAAATATCGAATTAATAATCTAATGGTCCTGGGTTCGGTTCCCAGGCCGAACTACTTTTTGACGTTTTCTTAGTAATATTTTTCTTAGTAAAATCATAGAGAGAATTTTTAAGACAATAATTTATGATTCCAGGTTCGATTCCCCGGTGGAATTACTTTTCGTTATTTTCTTAACAAATTTAGAGAAATATTACGATAATGTTCTAGGAACCAGGGTTCAGTCCCCGGTCGGAACGATCACCTTTTTGTCTTTTGAGATTAATTTAAAGTTGTGTATTACATAATAATTATCTGTGTAATGTAAAAGCAATTTGTATAAAAATAAATGCTTATTTTGGATGTTTAATACATGGAAATAATTTTGTTTGTGTTATCAGAAAAGAAACATTATGACTGATAAGGACAGTGTTTGTGAACCTTGGTGTTTCATAATGAACAGAGATAGGTGCTATCTGACCAAGAATTTCACTAGCCTCCTTTTTTTGCGCCCAGAAGTAATTAAAAAGAGCTACCCCGTTACGCGAGGAAGTGGAGAATGCTTTATGCACACCACGACAGCCGGCTGTCGTGGTTATGTGGGCCTCACTGTGACTACACTACCTAAGCCCTATGTGTACCCACTAAACTCCACTCTAGGGTACGGCGTTGGCTTATTAGGCCTTTCTGCCGAATCGGAAGCGACCCTCTTTTGGGAAAAGAGGTCGTCTAGCCTCCTATTGAGGTAACGAGAGTCGTGTAAATATTGGTTGTTCACATAGCGCGAGTTAATAGCCGTGCGTTGACTTTGTAATATAGGAGGCTAATAAATGGAATTTTAATTATTTGCAAATTTCAATAATTTATGTAAAATTGAGTCATAAATGTTTCAGGATGACTGTGTAAGCAAAAAAGGAGCAAAAAAATTGTTAAATAATTATAGCTATGTATAAGGAATTTAAATGCGTTTTAAAGGTAAAAATATGTATAAAAATGTGAATTAAACTATTGTATTAGTTAAGATATTTGTATTTTCAAATAGAGAACATTGTTCCAACCTTATATTTTAGATATTTAAGAATTCTAACTTAGTACATATGTCTTAAAATAGGCATATTTTGTTTAATAAATAAAAAGTTTTTTTGTGATATTGAAATGCAATGTATGTCATAATATAAAGGTTTTGTTGTGCTATCATTATAAGTAAATTGTATAAATTTATGTCTTATACAATTAAATATATTGAGCAAACCGTGGGAGTGCAATAGTACAGACTTAACATAATTGTGTTGTAAAATCGCATAGAGGGCGCGGCTCTCTTTCAAGTATAGCTTCGAAGTACCGTATTAGACTTCAGGGCCAGCTACCAGCAGAGCGACCGGGAAATCGACCCCGTGATCGCCGTATTAAGATAAATGCTAAGAAGGCACCCACGACCGACCCATAGTTATGGACCGTGATGAATACCCAGGCAATGGGGAGTGCCCCGAGGCCTGTTCCTGTAGTGCGAATAGCACACAGAAGAAGACAACGTAGCTACCAGTAATATATATAATCAAGAAAGAAATACATATAGGGAAGTGATAGGGAAAGTAATTGCACTCTTACGGAGTAGTTTGAAGACAATTGCTGTTTTATTCCCGAGGGATCCTTCACCAACGCCTATAAATAACATATACAGTTCATTTTACAACAAAGACGTCGGGACCCGCACCACTACTAACTTATTTATATATTCCCGACGTTTCAGGTGCTTTCCAGCACCCGTGGTCCCGGGGGACTAAGGTGTTTGACGTCCTGCTGTCATAGTTAGCCCGGCTACCTTCAGTTTTTTAATATAAATTTTTGGTTCTATTTACGCAGAATGAGCTTACAGTAGTCTAGCAGTGGTATACTTGGGTTTGGATTTGATTTTATTAATTATGGGATCCCAAGCAGATGGCAGCACCCATCCATCTTCTCTATTGAAATTAGGATGTTTTTTAATTTCAATAGCCTCGCGAATCATCCTTGCGAGGAATCGGTGTTCTTTTGCGAGGATTTGTGGTCTATCAAATCTAATGTAATGGCGGGGACGATCTTGAACATGTTCACAAACTGCAGACTTCCCGGAACGTCGTTGCTTCAAATCAGCTTATATGTTCTTTCACGCGGGTTTTAATAGATCTTTTTGTTTGTCCTATGTACGAGAGACCACATTCACAATCCAGCTTGTACACTCTTGCATCTTGTAGAGGGATATGACACTTGACGGATGGTAAAAATTGACCAATCTTCTTCAGCGGCTTGAAGTATGTTTTAATGGAAGCTCGCTTCAAGAATTAGCCAACCTTGTCTGTGACTCCTCTGACATAGGGTAGTACAGCAGGCACACACTCGACTGTGGCTGGCTTCACTCGGTCACTGTGACGTAGGCCCGGGACCCGAAGCTTGTTGTCTTGCAGTACTTGCTCGACGTGCTGAAGCTCGGCGGCCAGATGTTTTCTGTCACAGATCCCTCGTGCTCTCTGAAACAAAGATTTTCCCACGGTAGCTAACTGTGAAGGATGATGGTAAGATTCACCATTTAGATATCGGTTGGTATGGGTATTTTTTCTGTACACAGTATGACCAATAGTGTTATCAGGATTTCGGATGACTAAAACATCTAGGAAAGCTAAAGTATTGTTTGCCTCTAACTCCATTGTGAATTGTATTTTAGGGTTTATGGAATTAAGGTGGTTTAAAAATGCAGTTACTTTGTCAGATGGTAAAATTGTGAAAGTATCGTCTACGTACCGCTTGTAGAATCTTGGATTTACAGGAGCAGTAAGAAGGGCTTTCTCCTCAAAGTCCTCCATGAATATGTCGGCGACTACGGGGGATACAGGTGAGCCCATTGCCACTCCGTCTATTTGCATGTAGAACTCTTCTTTCCACAATAAATAGCCAGATGTGAGGCAGTGTTTGAGTAATACTGCATATTCTGTGGGCATGTTGTTATCTTCTAGCTTTCTAGTAACAATTGACATGCAGTCTTCAATAGGTAGGCATGTGAATAGTGACTGAACATCAAAACTGACCATAGTTTCATTGTCAGTGAGATGTAGGTCTTTTATCTCACTAACAGAATGGTATAAATCCTTTGTATGTGCTCTGGTATGTCCTCTTAGTGGTGACCGTATTTTTGCTAAGTGTTGAGCCAACTTATAAGTTGGTGAATCGATCTGGCTTACTATAGGACGTAGTGGAGCGTTTGTTTTGTGTATTTTCGGTAACCCATACAACCTCGGTGGTTTGGCACATGATGGTATTGTCGAATTCACGTCGAGATCTAATTTTTCGGAGTATTTCTTTATTAAATCAGTAGTTGTTTTAAGTGTTTTAGTTGTAGGGACTATTTTGACCTTTTTGTATGTACTAATTACGTTAGCTGCGGCCGGAGGTTCGAAAAAAAACCAAATTTACTAATAAAATATATTTAAAATAAAAATTACAAATTGTTACTATAGCTAATTAATCTTCGTGTCGAATGAGCTTCGTGTAACTGAGTACGTGATATTTTATACATCCGGCACGTGGCTTGAATTGCTACGCCTGCATTCCTGTCGGTTTACATAGCAACTGTTCTAGGTGCATAGTCAGCGATCCTCATATCATAGGTATATGTTACTCCTCCACCCTCAGAACGGCAACTATTTGAGTATGTTCAGGGAAAATGTTGCCGGAATTTCGGGGTTTCCATGATCTTCTGAATTAGATGTTGGTAATTGCGCTGCTTTGCTCGTTTCCTTTCTACATCTTGATATGTAGCGACGGGTGGCCAGTACAAAGATAAGGATACCTCCACTTGATAATATGATATAAAAGGAAATTGTCGTATGGTATAGTGTGTCACTTATGGCACGTAGTTGTACTGGTGATTGCATGAGAATTTTGTCTTGGATGCTGTGTAATCCTTGGAGATAGATTGAGTTTAGTTGGACGCGGGTAGATGCTGTAGCTTGTTCCAGAGATCTGAAAAGTAGTCCAGTGAGCTTTAGAGGTTGACCTTTTATCTCATTATTGTCGTTGACGATGGTGAACTCGTCAGTTTTAAGAAGACAGCTGGCTGGAATCGTAATGAGATAACTCCCTTGTAGCATGGTGAATTATTTTCTTCCGCAAGACAATTGTACCTTGGTATAGTGTGGAAAGGACAGGATATAATGCTGGTCATCTAGTTTTTCCATCGCTTCTTTTGACAGGATGATAGTAGTAAGATTGCAGGCTTCTTGTATGACTTGCTTGGTGATCAATTCTTGGATGCAATCGGGTTGTGTTTGAATCTGATAGGTAGTGCGTTCTTCACAGAGATACCAGTGGTTAAACTTCGAACATTCTGTCTCTATGTACGCGAATGATAACTCGTTAGTTGCCATGAAGGGATAGGTTGGGATAAGGTCCTGTGAATTTTTATTTGGGACAATGGATAATCTATATAATTCAAAATTATCTCTAGAAGTTATAGGAAATTTAAAGATGAACACAATTTGTTTCTCCGTGTAATATGAGCCGGGTTTTATTACGTCATAATAGTCTCTGAGTTCTATATCTATCATAGAATGATGCATGCTAGATGCACGAATAAAAGCTAAAGTGTTTTCTATTCTAATTAATTCAAGCATTAAGTCCTCTACATTATCACTAATTATTTCTAACAATTGCGCGAATTTAGCGTATTTAATTAAACTAGTTTGCCTATATGCATTACTATTTAATATAAGTATCAAAGTCTCATTAATTTTTCTTTGATTTTCCGCTATCTCAATAATTGCATTACTATGCTTAGACATCCATTCTTTACTTAAGCTGAGATGTTGATCGAATTCGGATGCAACGCTCAGTTGATTATCCTTAAGGGTTTTAATTGCCTCGTTATATCTTAACGCGTCTGTATAATCTAAGTTACCCGTTATGCTTTTTATGACTGAACCAAGACTATCTATAAGACCTCTGTTAGCTCTATTGGGCTTTAGGGTTCTGCGATGACTTAACACCTTGCCAAGTTTGTTAGACAGATAATCTATTTGGATTTCGTATAGTAAATAAGTATCGTTAGTCAGTCGGTTTTGGAAAGTCAGTAGTTGATTCTGTCGGGAGTGGATATTATCTTCAATGTCATCGAGTCGTACGTACTGTAAAAATGTTTGGTAATGAGTAGTTAATTTCGTGGGTCCTAGTTTATACGGTAGTAGTCCTGGTCTGTCTGATAGACTTTCAAGTTTTATCTCTTTCGTCTGAGTCCTTTGAAGTAGCATTATTAGGAGTATCCTGCAACAAATTAACTGCTTTAGGAACACGCTTGAGCCGTGATTTTGCTACTGGACCACGTTTTTAGATGTATATATGTTCGCGCCAAGCGCTAGTTTCAAGGATTGACGCGAGAGGGCGCTCGGCGCGGTGCATTCATACCGGTTTGACTTTCGGTCGTGCAAAAAACGCACAAGGGCAGTCAGTCGCCTGTCAGCTGTGCTAACGATTGGCACGCTGCCAATTAAGCGCGGGAACTCGGAATAATTAAGCGCGGACAGTAAAAATACGGTCTAGGATTTTTGTGGCGCGTATCCCTACTAGAGAGCTTCCCCGGGGCACATTGTGTCTGACTCAGAATCTGCATAAGTGCATTCGGCAATATTAGATAGTGCGGCCTCTGATATTCTAGAATTAACTGTTGCTACGCGAAACGGTAGTGACCTTTGACCCAGAAACTCCGTGCGCGTTTTGTGCGGTAACCATTATACCCAGCGATAGTTAGTGGCTTCTGTAAGTTTGTTAATCGCACGATAGAGTTAATTGACTGTCATCGTGACGAACGAGGAGAGTGAATGTGGACAACGCCTCGGAGGGCCCCCTCAAGTAGGAGCGGTGTCGCGACGCCCGGCCTGCTGCCGACGGCTAAGGTCTAGGTTCAATCACCATCAGTCACACCCAATTACACATCACATCACCTTCTTTTCCTTGCACTACACAACCACATGCGACCTGACCGACTCCGGAGGGACCAGTCGCCTTGGATATAGGTAAGTAAGCTTCGTCCAAATTCCTTCCGGTCCGGTATATATTTTAGTGTAATTAGAGAGATTCCACGTGGCCAGATTTAGGCCCGACCTACGTCTGCTCGGGAAGTCTTCAGCTCATGGGCCCCTGATGATTTGATCCTTTAAGGGAGCAGCCGTAGGCCGTAACAATATATATGAATGGGTAAATCGGCTAATACAGTGTCCTGAGTATAACGTGGTGCGGTTTTCTGGCGAGCGATAGATGGATTTTTAATAAAAACTTGCTGCTGCGGCGCGTATTCTATTTCCGGTTCGCGGTCCTTATTCCTACTCTCTATAATGGCTGTGCGATTGGCTAGTGACGTGCTATTAATAATTTTGTACACCTTTTTCATTTGATCTCTATGCGTCTGTACATACTGCTGTAGTAGTTTCTGGGTTATGTCGATGTTAAGACAGTCTCTATGGTCAAAGTGTCCCGTTAATAAGTCAAATGGTCGACATCTAGTAAAACTGTGTATTGAGCTATTGTAGGCTATTATTGCGTAAGGCATGAGATTGATGACCGGTTCGTCCTTATGTTGTAATTTTAAAATTCTAATATGTTTCCAAAGGGTCGAATAGAACCTTTCAATATTACCGTTATCGTTAGGTGAATGGGCTAAAATACGATGGTGATTTATCTTATGGAGTCTAGTAAATTCTGAAAATAATTGGTTAGTGAACTCTATTCCGTTATCAGTAATTATTATTAGGGGGACACCGTGATGGGTACAATATTGTAGAAGGGCCTGTAATATACTAATAGCGATTCCGTCGCTTAAATGGTAAGCTTGTCCGTATTTTGTAAAAACGTCTATAAAATTTACATATTTTTCAGTTTGAACTGTAAAGAGGTCCATTTGAATTATCTCAAAGGGTTTGGTTGCAGGTGGTACTACATTAAATTGAGGTCTTACTGGGTTTCTATCATATTTGACCTGTCCGCAGATGGTACATTCGTTAATAAATTTTGTGATATGGTCTTTCATTTTTGGCCAATAGTATTTGCGAGATAATGCTAAGTAACACTCGTTAATACCACGGTGGTTGGTTTTACCGTCGTGATAGTGACGAATAATTTCTTGTTGTCGCAAATATTCCTTAACATTCTCTAACTCGAATTTAGTTAGAACAAGGTTAAGTGAAGAGCTTTTAAATTTATCCTGTAAGATTGTTATTACTTTATATAATGCTAAAGGTAGGTTTATTAAGGGAGCTGTTTTGATTTTTGGATTGACATACTCTTTTACAGCGTTTATGACGTCTTCTTCGAAACTATTTTCCGATAGTTGAATGCTAACACGTGTATGGGTATCGAAGGGTTTAGTCACAATGGTCTATCGTTTAATGTCGCTAACAACAGTCAAGTGAATTTGTCTATTAAACTTATTGAGTGATTCGTAAGTTATAGGAATTTCAAGTATAGGGTGTTCGTTACTGGTATGTACGATCTCGGTCGAAGAGTTAGCAATACCTTCACTTGGGTTACCTATTAGCAAGTTTAGTTCGTCAATTTCGTTCATTAACGTCTTTATGTCTTCATTGTGAATCTCTATACGTGAGAGAGCATCGGCATTGGTGTTAATTTTGCCTTTCTTATAAATTAAAAAAGTAAAGTCATACTCGCTAAGTCTAAGTCGCCATCTTGTGAGACTAGAATTTGGTTCTTTCAAATTCATCATCCACTGCAATGGTTTGTAGTCTGTCAAAATTTTAAATTTACGTCCAAACAAATCTAAAGTATTTCGTAGCCCAGACTATTGCGAGAAGTTCTTTTTCGATTGTACTGTATTTAACTTCGCTTTCGTTTAACGTACGAGAAGCGTAACAGACTGGTTTGTCGGATCCTATTGGACCTTGTGACAGTACGGCACCAATGGCAAAGTTAGAAGCATCTGTCGTTAGGTTAAACTCTTTAGTAAAGTCTGGATATTGCAAGATGGGATCGTTTGTCAAAAGAGACTTACATTTTTCGAAAGCGTTAACGTAATTATTGTCTATTGTTACCTTTTTGCCTTTCTTAAGACACTGAGTTAATGGTTTAGTAATACGGGCGAAATCCGGAATGAACTTTCTGTAATAACCGAGAAGGCCTAAAAATTGTTTAATTTCTTTTGGATTCTTTGGAATAGGGTATTTTTGTACAGCCGAAATTTTATCAGGGTTTGGTTTAATACCTTCCCTGGTGATAATATGACCAAGATAAGCCGTTTCATGTTTGAGAAACTCCGATTTGTCCATTTGAATTTTAAAGTTGGACTCACGAAGTCTACTAAATAATTTGTCTATGTTAACCATATGTTCTTGGAGCGAAGTGCTGAACACAATTATGTCATCTAGGTATACAAGGCATATATGATTTTGTAGCCCCCTTAAGACATTGTCCATAACTCTTTGGAACGTAGATGGACTGTTCTTCAGGCCCATTAGCATGCGAAGGAATTCGAAATGGCCATGCTCTACATTAAAAGCGGTTTTCGCTATGTCCTGAGGGTCCATTTCGATCTGATAAAATCCGCTTGCTAAGTCTAAGGTGGTAAAATATTGGCACTTCCCTAATTTGTCAAGAACATCACTAATGTTCGGGATAGGGTATTTATCGTCAAGTGTCTTTTCGTTTAATTTGCGAAAGTCAACTACAAGACGCCACTTCTGTTTGCCAGAAGCATCTACTTTCTTTGGCACAACCCAGATGGTTGAGCTCCATGCAGATTCGGAAGGTCTTATAATACCCTGATCTAACATTTTGCTTATTTGGTCCTAAACTTCTTGTCCATGTATGAATGGATAATGTTACGGCCTACGGCTGCTCCCATAAAGGACAAATCCTCCGGGGCCCATCAGCGGAGTTTCAACGAACAGACGTAGGTCGGGCCTCAATATGGCCGCGTGGAATTTCCTAATTACAATAAACAATAAGGGAGAAAGCTAGAAACACGTAGTACTTACCATTATCCGAAGCTAACTTCGCACGAAGGCTTGGCCAGGCCGTGAGTGTGTGTAATAGTGGATGGTGAGTAGTGTACGGTGAGGTGTGAATGTGTGGGGCCTTGACAAGCATAGGCTTTGAGTTCCAGGCTGCTCCAAAATGCTGCACCGCTTCAGACTGCTTCGGCGCCGGACCACTTCTTCGTTCGTCAAGATGACAGTCCATTAACTCTATCGTACGATTAACTAACTTACAGAAGCCACTAACTCTAATTTGTTATAAAGCGTAACACCCAAAACAAATACAGAATGTCGGTCTATACGAAATCCCGTTACTATAAGCAAAAACGTAACACACCGCACGAGCAATTAATATTGTCAAATCACTTATAGGCTATCAAATTAGAATAACCAAATTCGCGGTAAATTAGGCGCGCCTAATACGCAATTCAGACTTTGATCGCAATCAATGTTAACTTCCTAACAATTTGTCAGCCCGGCGTCGAATTCTAGACTTAACAAAGAAACCTTCGTCGTGGCAATATCTGCTAACAAAACCGACTCCAAAATGGAGGTTTCCCGGGCGTCCTCAAACGTGCTCTCGCTAGCACAGTATTATAGCAACTGCTCGCCTCGACCCCGCCGCCGGTAGGAAAAAACTCTATCGCGCGAACGTCAAAGCGGTGCGAATGCACCGCGCCGAGCACCCCCTGGCGTCAGTTCCTGAAATCAGCGTTTGGCGCGAACAGATAACGATAGCTTTTAGTGTGTATTGGTACTTCGTCCGTGGTTCGAATCCGATATTTTATTCTATTTGTGAAAGTGAGGCTTTCACCTTCTATGTAAAAAACGTCCGAGAAACGAGAGCAAAGTGCTACTAAATTAGCCTTTTCCTCCTCGTTTAGGTGGTCGATACGTAATCGCGAAATTACGTCTTTTACGCGTGCTGATAATTGTTCGGTACGCGTGCACTCAATATTAAATAATTCCGCGTGGGCTGGTCGGTCGAGTGAAAATATTATATCGTTTGGCGTTGGGTTCTCTACCTCAATATAACCGCGATTATTGACGACAGTGGTAACACATTCGTGAATAATACAATTACATAGAACCTGTTCCGTAATATAGCCTTCGCCATCCTTTGTATCCAATGGAACTCTAATAATTTTCGAAGAGCTGGCAGGTATTATATCTTCGTATAAATTAACATTACGCGAGTTATATAATTTTATGGGATTACATGCTGAATGCGTTATTAATTGTCCCTCCTTTAAATCTATACGGGCCTCCCATTTACTTAATAAGTCCAAACCTATAAGGCCGTCAAAATAGTCATGAAAGCGATATACAAAGAATTTCACTTTATCGGAATCATTAAATTCAGAAAAACAAGGTAACGTTATAGAATAATTATTACGGATTGTCGCGTGTATGTTTGTTACTTCGAACGGGTCAAAATTAAGTGGGAAATCGCTGAAATTTTTTTCCTACAGCTTCAGGGCTAATAAAAGACCGATTCGCGCCAGTATCTATTAAAAATTTTAATGGGGGGTTTGCTATCTGTATGTATGGTAATTGTCTTTGAGTGTGAAGATTTAATTCTATTTTAGTTTTTTTTATAGTCGAATCCGCCTGAAAATCCCGATCGGAGTGCTTAGACTCAACTTATGATTGATTTTGAATATAATAATTATTATCTTGGTTTTCGTCAGTCGAGTCATAATAAGAAAAGTCAGAAGCAAAATCCGAGGCATAAGCATTGTTAAAGTCGGTATAGTCGGTGTAGTATGCGTACTCATATTCAGGGTTATACTCGTAATATGAATCGTTATACGCAGCGCATTCGTTTGTATTCATTTCGCGGGATTTAAAATAATTTGTTGGTGGCGGATTGCCAAATTTATTCCAGTCACGTCCTGTTAACATTTTTGTGTGTGGTAAAGCCTTGGGAATAAAACGCTGGACTCCACTCATGGGCTGAGGTTGTTGAGGGTTATTTCGGGGTGGTAATCGGAACACGTTACTACGCTGGTTGTAGTTAGGAGGGGCTGCACCGAACATGCGCTGGGTATTAGTTGGCATGCGCTGTTGGTGTGGTACGGGTTGAGGAAATTTGAATGGCTGAGGTGGGGGTCTGTAAGGTCTTTTCCCAACAGGAACTGGCCAATTAGGTACTGGAGTTTGGAAAGGTTGATGTTGAGGAACGGAAGGTGGTGTGGATGGTGGAATGAACTTGGGGGAATGTTGACTTTTTATGGAGTCATTGCGCTGTTTGATATAGATAATGTTTAATTCCTCCTGTACATATTCTAAGGCTCTCTCTATTGTCGATAGTCGCATGCAACGTATACGAGATCCTAAAGGTTCCTTTAAGCCGCGGACATATGCTTGCATTGCGACTTTCCTATAAAGGTTCCGTTTGGCATCGATGGTGGTCGGTATGTTCTCGTGTAAAGACACGTAAGTCATTATCGTGCTAAACAAAGTTTGGCAATGGTCGTAAAATTCTTGTGGAGTTCTGTTGCCTTGCGAAGCTAAGGAGAGGTCATTATATAAAGCCGTTTCGTCCCGCTGGTCGGAAAAATTATTTATTAGTGCTATCCTAATACCTAACCAGTTTTAAGGAATGCCATTTGAGTTTATAGTGCAGGCAGCGGTTCCTGTTATTTTGTTAAGAATACCCTTCAAAAGACATAAATTAGAAAATTCACTATCGGGCGCATTGCTTAGTTACTGCGAAGCTAGTCTGTCACATATTTTTATAAATATAGTTAAAACGTTAGGGTTCCCATCAAACTCCGGGACGAGGCGTAAAGCCTTAAAAATTGTGTCCGGGTCATGGGCTATCTCTGTTAAATAAGTATTATTTAATTCTAATTCTAAATCTAAATCGGTTTGCCTACTATTATCTAATATATGACGGCAAGCCTGTCGAGATTCAGGCTCCCGAGAACAAGTTATTCTAGGATGATAGAATAGAATAGAATAGAATAATTTTTATTCAATATGGATTATTACATAATACTTATTGAAAGTCATTATTTTATTTACCACTGGTTCGGAAAATACCTCTGTCCTGGGAAGAACCAGCAAGAAACCCAGCGGGACTTTTTTTTAAACATAATTTCACTTAACAATAATTTTTTTTATACAATTTTAAACGAATTTTCATAGAACTAGCATGGTGGCGATCACCTTATTCCCAGGGGTTATTTTCATTCATGTATTCCTTGATATTATAATAACCCTTTTTGTACAGTTTTTCTTTAATAAAACTTTTAAAATTGTTTATTGACAAACTTTGAACATGTTCTGGGATTTTGTTGTAAAAGCATATACATTGCCCCATAAATGAATTACTAATTCTGTGGAGTCTAGTAAGTGGCATTACAAGCTTATGTTTGTTCCTAGTGTTTAAGGTATCAACATCCTTATTCTTATTAAAGCTATTTATGTTTTTATGTACATACATTACATTTTCATAAATATATTGCGATGCCAAAGTTAATATGTATATTTCTTTAAATTTTTCTCTGAGGGACTCTTTACAATTTAGATTATAAATCGCCCGTACGGCTCTCTTTTGCAAAACAAATATAGCTTCAATATCAGTCGCATTACCCCATAGCAAAATTCCATAAGACATTACGCTATGAAAGTAACTAAAATGCACTAACCTAGCTGTCTCAACATCTGTGAGACTTCTAATATTTCTTACAGCATATGCAGCAGAACAAAGTCTGCTTGCTAATTTAGATATATGGGGGCCCCATTGAAGTTTCGCGTCAATAGTAATACCGAGAAAAACAGTGGTATCCACAAGACTCAACTCCTCCCTATTTAAGAGCACATTGGTTTTCGAATGTTTTACATTAGGTATTGTAAATTTAATACATTTTGTGTTGTTGCCGTTTAAGAGCAAATTGTTGGCATTAAACGAATGTACTAGTTTCGATAGAGCATTATTTACATCGTCATATTTAATTGACTGCCGTTTCAGTTTGAAAATTAAAGATGTATCGTCAGCAAATAATACTATATCGTGATTGTCCTCTACAAGATAAGGTAAGTCATTAATATAGATTAAGAACAGGAATGGGCCAAGAATCGAGCCCTGAGGAACGCCCATTGATACTACCGATCCGGAGGAACATTTACCATTGATGACGACTTTTTGAGTTCTGTTACTTAAATATGAAGTAATAAGTCTAAGCGCCAAATTTTTTACACCGTAATGTTGTAGTTTCCTGATTAATGTATCATGATGAACACAATCGAAAGCCTTGGAAAGGTGACAAAAAATACCTAAGGCATGTTGTGAATTCTCCCAGGCATTAAAAATATATTTCATAAGCTCAACACCGGCGCCAGACGTCGAGCGACCCCTTGTAAAACCAAATTGATTTTTATGAAGTAATTTATTTGTATTAAAAAAAATTAACAACTGATCCAAAATTATTTTTTCAAAAATTTTACTGAGAGTTAGTAGTACAGAAATAGGTCTATAATTAGCGGGGTCCAATGTACTACCAGATTCAAATAAAGGTATTACTTTACTATACTTTATTAAATCAGGAAACACACCAGAATCGATACAAGTATTAAAAATAATAGAAAGATGAGGTGCAATTAAATCTATTATGGATGCTATCACTGTAACGGAAATCCCCCACAAATCGGCGGTTTTCTTTACATCAATGGTTTTGAAGTATTTTACAATATTATGCAGTATTACTTTTTCAAATCTAAATTCTTTTAAACAGGTATTAACATTCTGTTTAAGTAATGACACGGCGACAGTTGGAGAAGTATTCAATGACTCTGTTATCAAGATAGGAACATCAGTGAAATATTTCTCAAACACCGCAGCAACTTCTTGATTTGATTTAGTCAATTCATTATTAATTTTTAATTGATAGTTTGAGTTACGAGGTTTGTCATTACCGGTTTCGCTGTTAATTATACTCCACGTCATTTTAATTTTATTCTTAGCCGTTTTAATTTTGTTACTAATATGTAATTTGGCTGTGGAGCAAACTCTTTTAAACATTTTAGAATAATTTTTTACATATTGTTTAAAAGCATCGGAAAGGTTATACGATCTTTC
Organism: Parnassius mnemosyne; assembly: GCA_963668995.1. NCBI lineage: Eukaryota > Metazoa > Arthropoda > Insecta > Lepidoptera > Papilionidae > Parnassius > Parnassius mnemosyne. The sequence continues at coordinate 13,187,344 of CAVLGL010000013.1, read as the reverse complement.
ATGGTAAAGGTCATATAACCTTCGTCTGCTTTTATGAATTCCTACTGTCACCTACCCATTAAATGCCTTGCGACTGTTTCTGGAGAATGTTTTAGAAGTGAATGTTTTATTAAATTGATTGTTTATAAAGGTAAATAATTCTCTATATAAATAGTCTGCATTGTTCTTATAAGAAAGGGATGGAAGGTTTTTTACCATATTACTTCTAAATCTCTCCAGGCGTTTTGCATTAATAGGAACAAACACAATTTTGTCAATTACCTGTTTTTTGTGCATATAAGGTAACGAAACCAGTTGTCCACAGTGATCTGAACTAAGTTTTTGAATTATTGATTTGTTAATTGGTACAACACCTGTAAAAATATTATCAATACAAGTTGCACTACACCCTGCAATACGTGTAGCTTCAAAGAATAAATCATTAAGATTATAGGATTTGAACAAAGAACAAAATTTAATACTGATGGAAGAAGTTTCTAGGAGATTGATATTAAAGTCTCCACACACTACAAGAGATTTATTCTGTTTATTAAGCTTAACTAAAATTTCTTCCATAATTTTTTCAAAAGTATCATAACTTGAACATGGGGGTCTGTAAACACTGACAACAATAAGGTGCTCAAGCTCAACACATGCCATTTCTACAGTACGCTCAACAGATAGGCTTACAATGACTTTACGTTCTTTACATGATAAGGACTTATTAGCTAATATTAAGGAGCCACCACGTAATTTAGTATCTCTATTGAACGAACTGACCACCTGGTGATTACTGAAATTAAATATGGAGTTGTAATCTTTCAATCAATGTTCTGTAATACATAAAATATGTATACTGTTACTATTTAAAAATAATTCAATTTCTAATTCTTTGCCTAACATACCTTGTATATTTTGATGCACCAGGTTGATACAGTTTTTATTATTGTTATTTTGTAAAATTACATAATTATGTATTGGTAAGTTGCATTCTAAGCTATTTAAATTATCTTTGATTACCTCTATTATCTTATTATCTAATTTAAATTACTTGAAACTGGTTCCAAATCAAATGTAAAATTATTTTGTTGCTCAAAAGAAGCAGGTTTCAAGGTAGCCAAATCATTGGCTGAGTTAAAATATAAATAATAAGATAGCGTATTTGCTACCAGTCTTAAACTATACTTTGATAGGTAATATCTATCTCTTGTCAAAAACTTCTTAGTTAAATTATTTCTAACTTTTAAATTTATCATTATTATTCTTACAATTAAATGTCAAATTTAAGTTATTGTTACATGTCAAGTTATGCATCATTAAATTTAAATTATGTCTTAGTTTATTTTCCTGTGGCCACCCCTCTATGTAAGGCAATGTAAACAAGGTAACTTTAACCACATTTATGTTATTGAGATATTCAATATATTTTAATAATTGATTCTTGTTCATATTGCCTCTTCTCCCAACAAAAATTTATAATATACTATTAGGGTTAAATTTACTAGTTAAAATTTTATTCATAATATCACTGAATGATGCTCCAGGCATGCAGTAATTACTTATCTGTTGCCTTTTTAAACAGTTATTCAATGATATACCCAAGTTTTTGCCTATGTCATCACTATACACAATTACATTATTTTTTTCATTATATGAATTACTTTTTAAATTTATCTGCTTTGTTATGGTACTATCATAGAGTGTAGGTAAAGAAAATGAAGTATTACTGCTTGTCATATTATTAACACACACTGTCTCTAAAGAACCTGGCAGTGAGCGTTGATATTCATTTTGATATTTTAATAAAGAGTCAAAACGTTCCTCGTTATATTTGCAGGACTTTACCAGATTATCCATGGCCAGTATGTGTTCTTTTATCTCATTCCCTGCAGATTTATATTTATTTGACATAATTTGTAATGAGGTTTGAAGTGATAAAATTTCTGAATTAAGACACTCTATTTCAGTCTCATAACAATTTTTCATGTTTTCCACCTCAATTGAATATAATTTAATTTTACTAATTAACTCTTGCTTTTCCTTACATACATTTGTATAATTTTTAATATTAATTTTAGTTTTAACTAATTTTTGCACTTTCCTAATATATTTATTAATTTTTATATATTTTCTTAATTTCCTTCTACTGCTTGTAATCCTTTCTGCTGTTCTTGATGTGATAGAATCATCAGTCAAATCTAATGTTGTGGAGGGTTGCAACGTTTTATGAGATTTACATTCTACGAGCTCCTCGAACAGACTCTGAGTTTTAAGTGCATGCAAGTTATCAATGTATTGTTTAAATTGTGAAATTTGCTCATTAGCTTCAGTTAATTGTAATTTCAATGCAGCAATTAATCTGAGGGATTCCTCATATTCTTTGCTGCATCGGTCAAACTCATCGACTGTCCCCTGGAGCTGATCCCTTTCCTTTAAAATATCTGTATAGTCTCTATGTAACTTTACTATATCACTTTTCAATTGAGTATTTTTCGAAATTATACTTATTATTTCCTTTTCGTTGTCATCCCTTTCTTTAAGTAACAGCTCACACTGCTCCCTGGACGCCCTCAGTTCTTGGAGCGCAAGATGAAGTTGGTTCTCCATCTGGCGCGTTTTGGCGTTGCGAGTATTCATTTTACTATGTATTTTAAATAGTAAAAGAAAACAAAGATGGGAAATCAAGGGAACAGAGTAAGCAAATATCCAATTGTAGGACTCTAATTACAGATCTCAAATTAAATTATCAAGAAAACAATTCAAAATGAAATCCGAAAACAACAACACTTAAGAGATATATCGTAAATATTAAAAGGGATAACAAGAATTACAGTAACTTTTAAACGATGTTCGTTACCTGCTGTCACTTTAAGTTGAGAGACACTAAAAATTTATTTATTTAAATATTTACCACTTTTATTTATTACACAATACAATTTGTTCGTAATTAACAACTACAACTTAAATTTGAGGTGGAAATTATCAATTACAATATTTATTTTTACGAAATTATTTGGGAGCTCAATTATTTAACTATTTGTCACCGGGGTTGCCAGGTTGGGAGTATCTGGCTACATATGCTGCAGCTATATTAGTAGTATAGTTGTAGCACGAATGGATCGGCTCGACCGGAGAACGACATAATAGCGTGTTGTGCAACCGTGGTCACGAAGGTGGGGGGGGGGGGGGTGCTGGAAAGCAACCGAAACGTCGGAAATATAAAATAAGTTAATTATACACTATAAAATCCGTAAAAGTAGTTTCATTCAATGTGTAGTTTTCGCGTAAATATAAGGAATCATTACATAATAGCTTGTTCTGATTGTCACTGACAGCGTGATAACTTGCTTCCGATTTTATCACAAAAAAATAATAGCGTGTTGTGATTGTCACTAACAGCGCGATTACTCCCTTCCGATCTTATCACATACGACATGAAAGCGTATCGTGATTGTCACTGACAGCGCGATTACTTGCTTCCGATCTTATCACATAAGACATAATAGCGTATTGTGAATATCTCTGACAGCGTGATAACTTGCTTCCGATCTTATCACATACAACATAATAGCGTGTTGTGATTGTCACTGACAGCGCGATTACTTCCTTCCAATCTTGTCACATAAGACTTTTTTTTTAAAATAAAACGTTACCCCCACACTAGGATTTTCTCCTGTGTCGTGGAGGCAGTTTACAAACATAAATTGCACAAAGACAAACATCCAGACCCGGAACAATTATTTGTAGGCCATACAAATACTTGTTCCGTGCGGGATTCGAACCCGCGACCCCCAGCGCAACAACTGATTGCTAAGCCACTGCGCCACGGAGCCGTCGATAGACATAATAGGATGTTGTGATTGTCACTGACAGCGCGATTACTTGCTTCCGATCTTATCACATAAGAAATAATAGCGTGTTGGGATTGTCACTGACAGCGTGATGTTATCGCATAAGATACAATAGTACCGTACACGGAAATGTATCAGTGCCTTAGGTGCGTAACCTTGTGGCACCGTGGTATTCTTTGCGTGGTTGATAGCTTCCAAAATCAATCGGAAGATATTGTCGTGATCCATAGAAACAGAACAGAAACTTTTTTATTCAATATAGATTATAAATAATACTTATTGAAAGTCACTCTTTTGTTTGATTACCACTGGTTTGGAAAAAAACCTCTGTCCTGGGAAGAACCAGCAAGAAACCCAGCGGGACTTTTTTTTAAATAAAAGCTTACAATCATGATGTTACACAAATTAACAACACAACAAATTAGAAATAGCTTGGTAGCGATCACCTCATTTCCAGGGGTTATTATCATCCATAAATTCCTTAATATTATAATAACCCTTTTTATACAAACTTAGTTTAATAAAGTTTTTGAACTTTGAGCAGGTCAAACTTTGTATATTTTCTGGAATTTTGTTGTATAAGCGTATACATCGCCCCAAGAATGAATTACTGACTCGATGGAGTCGAGTAACTGGTACCACTAGCTTGAGTCTGTTCCTAGTATTTACAGAATGAATATCACTTATTTTTGTAAAACTACTTTTATTTTTGTGTACGTAGATTACATTTTCATAAATGTATTGAGAGGCCAAAATTAATATATTAATTTCCTTAAATTATTGTCGCAGCGACTCTTTAGGTTTTAAATCATAAATTGCTATTATGGCCCTCTTCTGTAAAACAGATTTAATTTCAGTGTCAGCTGCGTGTCCCCATAGCAAAATACCATACGACATTATGCTATGGAAATAGCTGAAGTAAACTAGTCTAGCTGTTTCAACACTGGTTAGACTTCTAATCTTTTATACAGCATATGCTGCAGAACTAAGTCTGCTTGTTAGTTTTGATATATGGGGGCTCCATTGAAGCTTCGCGTCTGGTGTGATTCTAAGAAAAAAGGTGGTATCTACAAGACTCAGTTTCTCCCCATTTAAAATTACATTAGTATTTAATTGTTTGACATTTGGAGGCACGAATTTTATACATTTCGTTTTAGTGCCATTTAAATGCAAAGTATTAACATTGAACCAATTTACTAATTTAGATATAGCATTATTTACTTAGTCATATTTTAGTAATTGTCGACTTAATTTGAAAATCAAAGAAGTGTCATCTGCAAATAATACTATATCATGGTTATCCCCTACTATGTAAGGTAAGTCATTAATGTATACAAGAAACAGAAAGGGGCCGAGAATTGAACCTTGAGGCACGCCCATTTGTTCCATCGATCCGGAAGAGCTCATATTGTTAATGACAACTTTTTGCGTTCTCTTACTTAAATATGAAATAATTAATTTAAGAGCATCACTTCTTACACCGTAGTGTTGAAGGTTCCTGATTAATGTTTCATGGTGAACACAATCAAAGACCTTGGATAGGTCACAAAATATACCCAAAGCATCCTGTGAATTCTCCCATGCATTAAAGATATATTTAATCAGCTCAACACCGGCATCAGTTGTCGAGCGACCCTTTGTGAAACCAAATTGA